>JAPTHN010000006.1:43114038-44314038 GCA_026936325.1 Platynereis dumerilii | reverse complement strand
GATCTTTTCAAAATCTTATGTCATTACATTAAAACATACAGTAAAATACTAAAAACGTGTGGGATTTATAACGAAAAGCAGCATCACTCGAATAATATCCATGAGGTATTTATGAAAAATTAAAGGAATATTGCTGAACATACACTTTATTGAAAAACAAGTCTTTGAAGGGGGTTACCAATGTTTTTTGAGAGTTACGTGATGTACAACATGAGAAAAGTATGAAAAACAGTTCAACAAAAATAAGTCCCCCTTAAAATAAACTTGAATATCTCAAAGATTCCTTCTCCGATTTTTATGGAAGTTTGATTGGATTATAGGCCTATATATCGACCCAAAATGTGTGCATTTATAGTTTAGTGCCATTATTACTGACTGAGCCAGATGACTTCGAGTGAGTCTACCTGTCTTCAAAAATCTGTGGCTTTTCCAAGGCATATGAACAATCTGACCAAGCGAGGGAGCCACCAGCTGGGGTATTTTTGTTGAACTGTGGAGTACAATAGGTGGAGTAGCTGTATTCTGTGGGATTCAACTTTAAATAAATGATACAGAGCTACAGATAGTTCAGTTATTTTCTTGGGTTCTCAGACAATGTCAGACACATGGTTTTCTCACAGAATGTGTGTCCATTAAATATTTATTAAGAAACATATCCGGTGTGATGCTAATGACGCAATATTGGAGACATTGACACAACAACCGCTGCTCTTATACGGAATATTATATCAGCTATTGGTAACTAGATTTATAGAAGACTGCCATTCAAGTCTCCATGTATGGAAGAGTTTAATTTAATCAGGTTCCTGTACTCGTTTTTCTGATGCGATCTTTCAAAGAAAATGTTGGTGGGGACAGGCCATTTTCAGGGGGGGGTTGGTTGGTCACATCAATGCTATTTTTTGATGGGATAAAAATATTCTGCCACATATTTTTTGTTTTATAAATTTTGCTAATATCCTTGTCTATGACAAATGACAACAAGAGGTCCCCCATGTGCCTTCCTGCCATCATGAATTATTGTTAAACACTGGAGACAAGAATTTCAGACTTACCAAATTTTGACCCATTTACCTTGAGATACACAAGGGGGCGCTGCATAGCTGGCGACCTGTGCAATCTACCTCTCTATATTTATCAAGTTTCCTACTGTTATATCACCCTGATTACTATGAAACTTTGTGGAAACATCTGTGAGTACTCCAAGATGCCAAATACCACAGTTATGACGATCTTTTTGATGTTCCTGCTCATTATCAGCTGTTTGATCGAGGCTGAGTCCCTAGCAACAGCTGGGAGGTACCAGGATGTTAACAACAAAAGGAATGGCGGGATCCAATACACAAGAGACCAGCTGTTACAACTTGCTGGCTCCCAAGACTTCCCAGGCCTGAAGGATCTCCCTGATGAGATCAGAAAACGAATCCGTAAGAGAGGGAGACGTGGAGGGATAAGAGCAAGGTGCAGAAGACGTGGATCAAGGGTTCCTATGCCCACAATTGTGACTGGAAATGTCAGAAGCCTGAGGAACAAGATTGATGAGCTGTCAGCCCTAACCCAATGGAGCTATGCCTACCGTGAGTCCTCAATGATCTGCCTTACTGAGACCTGGCTACAGACAGAACGAGACCCTGATACACCTTTCAACATAGAGGGCTACTCACTGCTAAGAGGTGATCGAACTGCAGATTCAGGAAAAACATCAGGAGGAGGAGTATGTGCCTACATTAAAAACCAATGGTGCAGAGACATTTCGATTTTTGATCAATGCTGTAACAGTGACATTGAATATTTGACTTTATCTCTGAGGCCCTATTATTTGCCTAGAGAATTCACAAAGATCTTTGTAATCATTGTTTACATTCCACCAAGTGCTGATGCTAGGTCAGCTGAAAATATTCTACTTGATTCAGTCACAAAGATCCAAAACAATAATCCTGATGCTGTAAATATTATTACTGTTGATTTCAATCATTGTAAATTTGACAAATGTATTCCTAACTTCAAACAATATATAAATTTTGACACAAGATCTGAAAAAATGTTGGATTGTTTTTATTGTAATATTAAGGATGCATACATTGCCAAGAAACTTAGCCCACTAGGCATATCAGATCACAATATGTGCCACTTGATCCCATCATACAAACAGTTAGTTAAACGTAGCAAACCAACTGAAAGGTTGACCTATCAGTGGGATAATCAGGTAAATGACACATTGCTTGCCTGTGTAGAATGTACTGATTTTGATGAACTTTATGATGAATGCGAAAATGTGGACAAAAATGTTGATGTATTAAATTGTTATCTGACATTCTGTATTGACATGATTGTACCAAAAAAGGTTATCAAGTGCTTTCCTAACAATAAGCCATGGGTTACCAAAGATCTCAAACCATTGTTGAATAAGAAAAAGCAGTTGCTTGGTACAAAAGATCGAGCACAGCTAAAATGTGTACAGAAAGAAATTAATTGTCAAATTGCTACTTGTAAACGAAACTATAAAGACAAGGTTGAAGGTATGTTCAAGACTGATGCTAAATCAGCCTGGAATGGTTTAAGAGTACTAACTGGTATGAAGAAAAGTAATGTTACTCCAGATGTAGAAAATGTTGATGAGTTCTGCAAAGAACTTAATGTATTCTATGCGAGGTTTGATAAATGTGATTTTTCATCCACACGTACATACATCAATAACTTTCTCAGGAGCAGAGATTTAGAACCAGTAACGGTGTCCCTCAGTGATGTAACAAAAAGTCTCAATTCTATTAGGATTGGCAAAGCTGCTGGCCCAGATGGAATTGGCTCTAGTGTGATCAAACTTTGTAAAGAGCCACTGGCTCCAGTTCTTCATAAGATCTATCAAAAATCACTTGATGACATTCAAATTCCCATCATTTGGAAAACATCTCAAATTATCCCTGCTCCCAAGAAAAATCCTCCTAAATGCAATAATGACTATCGCCCTATTGCATTAACAGCAATCATGATGAAATGCTTGGAAAAACTTGTTAAAAACATACTTGCAGAACAGGTCAAGCCTTATGTTGATAAATATCAGTTTGCCTATACAGCAAACAGGTGTGTTGAAGATGCTACCTTGTCACTCACAGACTATGTTCTCAGTCATGTTGATAGATCAAATACATCTAAGGTCAAGAACTATGTAAAAATCCTGTATGTGGATTTCTCTAGTGCTTTTAACACTATTCAACCGCATATTATGATGCAAAAATTGATCAACATGAATGTGAACAGAAATCTGATATTGTGGATTAATGAATTTCTCACTGAACGACCTCAATATGTCAAATTTATGGAGTCAAATTCAAGCATTATTGTTACCAACACTGGTGCCCCCCAGGGGTGCGTCTTGTCACCTTTACTTTTCACTCTTTATACTAGTGACTGCAGATGTATTAATGACTCCTGTAAATTGTTTAAATATGCTGATGATACAGCTCTAGTAGCAAAATGTGTTAATGAGGACAAACAGTATTTAGAAGACGTTAGGCATTTTACATCATGGTGTGACAACAATTTTCTCGAATTGAATGTAAAGAAGACTAAAGAAATGATTGTAGATTTTCGAACTTCATGTAATGACATAACACCTTTGTATATAAAAGATCAAATTGTAGAACAGGTCAAAGAATACAAATATCTTGGCACCATTATCGATGATAGGTTAACATTCAATCAAAATGTACAAAGTGTATTCAAAAAGGCTAATTCTATACTTTATTTTGTCAGAAATCTATGTAAACTGAGGATCGCCACAAAAATATTGGAACTGTTCTATTCAGCTGTTGTTCAATCTGTCATTGTTTTCTCTATTATTTGTTGGTATGGTAATAGTAGCATGGAATCCAAGAGAAAACTCATTAGAATTATAAAAACATGTGTTAGATTAGGAATTACAAATGTCATGTCTCTAGATGAAATCTATAACAAAGCAACTCTCCAACGCTGTAAAGTTATTATAAATGATGCAGAACATCCATTGAACTCATTGTATAGCATGCTGCCATCTGGCAGGAGATACAGCTCCATCAAGTGTAGAACTTCCAGATATTCAAGCTCATTTGTTCCATCGAGCGTAAGACTACTAAATGATTTAAGAGTAAATCTTCTACAAAATTAATTAATAATCACCACATATTTCTTTTGTATAAATGTTGTATGAATCTCTGTGTGATTGTGAATGTCTAAATGATGCCTTGAGTGAATGTCTCTGACCAAGATTGTACATGCCAAGTTTCATGTTTCACATGATTAAATAAAGTATTTATTATTATTATTATTATTGAGTACCAATTTGGCAAACATTTTTTGAAAAAGTTTATTTTAGGCTGTGTTTCAAAATAACCCCATATTTCAAATAGCCCCAGACTCCCCTACATACCACATAATTTTGTTCTGGCAGAAAATAGTATATCTGTTATGTTGCCAGGTGAGTTTCCAACCAGCTCGCACATGTATTTCAGGCAGACTATAGACAGACAGACAATATTCATTTATTTGACCATAGAAAAGTATAATAGAAAATAGATCCCAAATAATTATATATGGTCTTTGGTTACTGGCGCTATCTTGTGGGCCACCAAGGAGCAATACATTAGACATCTGTGGCCGTTGAGTATATCATATGATCAAAGTAAGTTACAATGTATAATTATGTCAACAGAAACAGGAAAGGATTTATATGTATACAGTATAATACACCAGAGTTCACAAAAAATATTAACAATCAGCATGATTAGAGATTGTGACATGGTTAATAATATACTACGGTTCAATGGTCTATAGAAAGTGAGTGATTTCGCGAATTAAAGTTATTTTTGGTCAAAATACAAATAACAGACTCTTCAAGATAGTTTGGTATTTCTTGTCAATGCAATTACCTTTATTTTATTTTGGTACACATCGTTTTCAAATTGCTTCTTAAGTTTAACAATTAGTACCTTTCATGGTATTGACTTGGCCTATGGCTTGGGCTCGCACAGATTCAAATTTTTCGCAACTTGCAGCATTTAAACAGGCTATTGCTGCATCCGCGGCCCTGCAACAGAAATTGTATTGATTGAATAGGATGTCCAAGCATAAGTTATGAATGAAAGTAATAAGAGGACCTGTCAGACAAGCAATTCACAATTCAGTTTTACAGTAGACCAGATATAGACATTTGACAGTTTATTCCAATTTGTTAGATATAATAGGACAGGTTGTGAGATCATTGATGGCCATACGCCAACAGCCTTTCTGTAAACACAAGTTTTTCCTCCACTGTGACAGAGTCCCTTCAAACTGATCAACCCCGAAGTCAGAATCTGGTTTTACTCTCAAAGGTATGACTGATCCGGTTAATTTGAGATAGAGGACACTGCACCTTGTGCCACAATATCTGTATTATAGAAAAGCTGATATTTGAGTGCCATTTTGTGAAAAACGAGTAGGCCTATTGCAGCATCGAGCATTCCTATATGATAGAAATTTAGATGCAGAATTTTTTCCATAATAGGCATGATTTCAGAGGGTGACCCGCCAAAAATTTAAACTTTATCTTTTTACTTTGCATTTGAGGGCCATTCAAATTTTCAAATACAGAAAATGTGTAAAACAGAGGCAAAATCTCTCACAAAAATCACAGTCAGTTCTAGTGAGGAGCTAAATAGATTAGATCTCTGTGGTCAATCATCTGAAACCCAACGTCACTGCAAAATAAATGATGTCATACCTGTATAAGGTCCATTGAAAGAATAAAGAAAAAATCCTGAGTGAGGACTTACCCGCATTTTCCCAGAGTAGACATATCATTCGCCATTGTAGTCATGCATGCTTGCATGTCAGTCACGCACTGAGGTTGCTGTCTCCTGTCTTCATAAAAAGAGTCATCTAAATGAAATGCGGCACTCTGGAAGGAAAGTAAAAATAAGAAAAAACTTAAACAAAAGATAAGCTCGACTGACACGGCTGTAGTGTCAGTTGTGATTAATTATTATCAATTTGAAAGGTTAACAAGGTTTTTTTTTTTACATTTAAATATAAATGAGGGTAAGGTAGGGCAAATCCGCCTCCTTGAGGAGAAAATATAATTGATGATAAATGCACTCACCAGCAAAAGAAAAGCAACTGAAATAGTTCCCAAATAATTATACACTCACCAGCAAAATAACTGTAACACTTGATTTTGGCTTATAATTTTGCAAAGAAATTCTTTGGACAAAACAAATCATATGGTATTGATCCTTAGATCAACTGGTGTCTTTGTGCCAAAAATCATTCAGCAGTGACCATTTCCTGTCTGCCTTTTGACTTGTTTATCACATTTCAGTTTTTGTAATAAAATATGACCCTACCAACAAGTTACACCAAAAATAAAGGTGTCACTTTAAATAATTTCCAAACAAAAACCAAAAAATTAGCGCAGCAACTCTATTTTTGAATTTTACAGGACAATTTGAAAATTGGAGTTTTGCACATTTCAAAATGTAGCAGAACAAAATCTCTATGGTTGGGGCCCTAAGAATTGAGCTTTTTTAATGAAATTTTCAGACAATTTCACCATGTTGTCTAAGAATTGCCACAATTTTTTAGGAGCAAAATTCAGAGTTTAACACATTTTTTTTGTGACGACGAAGGCAGTATTCTTAAAATCACATTAGCATGACTTGCACATAATTTTAAAAGAAAAAAAAAACATGCAAAGACTTCCCCCACCTTTCCTATATAAGGGAAAAAGTGCATAGGGTAGTGTTCATTATTTGTTATGAAAAATATCTGTCCATTAGCCAACTTGTGATTTAAAAAAAAGGATAAAACATATTTTTGATTAAAAAAAAAGGAATTGTGTTATCCTACAGAGCTCTCTCGCAATTGGTTTAATAATAAATCTTTTTTTTTTTCGTGAGGACCTATGATGACAGGCTTCAAGATCTTAGTCAGCAGTTACTGCCACAATTGTGAAAACATTCTTGATGCCACAAAAACGTATCGAAGATTCTAAAATATATTCTATTTTGTGTAAAAAATTGTGCTCTTTTCGATGTAAATTATGGTGACAATATTGGGCATCTTCATTATCATCTCATTTCCATTTATTTTTAATGAAAGTTGTGTACTCTTTCAAAATTACATGTGTATTATATAGTTTGTAATTTCAAGACTTTCTCAATGCATAGGTGGCCCCCTAATAGTGGCAAAAATTTGCCTTTTGGGGTTTCCTTGCTCCATTGATTTCTATATATTTCTACCTTGCCTATATATTGTATTTGTACGGCAAGCAAATAAATCACTCAATCAATTAATAAATCGATCTGCATGACCAACATACAAACCTCCACCAATCAGCAATTGTATGTATAGTTGTGTGCCCCTCAGGTTATACGAGTGACAGTCGAGTGTCTGATCTATCTCCTATCCCTAAGCATTGAGTATTACACAATCGATGTTGGGTCCATTTCTTCCTGAATACAAATGGGCAATTCCGTAAAGTCCGATTTACAGATTTGATACTTTAGCAGCTTGTTTAGCCCTACCATTACACTTCAGCTATTTCATTGTTAAACTGGAATGAACCCAGGTAATAGGAGTATCAGACAAGCCATCAACCAAAGCTCCAAGTGCAACAGCAGCTGAGCTACAAAGCAAAATGTCACCGCATTGGACGTAGTCACACGATGTATGTCCGACACAATGACTTTTTGAAATAGCTCAGCTATTGATGCACTTGGAGCTTTGGTTGATGGCTTGTCTGATATCGCTATTACCTAGCCTCATGCCAGGATAACAATGAAATAGCTAAGGTATAGTGGTACACTGTAAAATTTGAATTTTGAGTTAGCTTAAAAGATTGAGTGAGATGGTTGCACAATTCCTTTGAGCTATCATAGCTTGTTGTTTTGAATTATAACAACAGAAAGATTATCATAACTCACGACATCAAGCTATGTTAGCTCAAACAAATTGTGCAACCATCTCACTCAATCACTTGAGCTGACTCGAAATTTCAAAATTTGCAGTGTAGGGCTACACAAGCTGCTGAAGTGTCAAACCTGTAAATCAGACTTTACGGAATTGCCCAAATACAAGGGAAAATACAGTCTTAATGAGCTGGAGGGGATATTCGACTCATACACTGTGAAATTTGAATTTTGAGTCAGCTTAAATGATTGAGTGAGATGGTTGCACAATTCCTTTGAGCAAACATAGCTTGTTGCTTTAAGATAACAGACAGATTATCTTAGCTGAAAACAACAAGCTATGTAAGCTCAAACAATTTGGGTAACTATTATACGAAGCTTCGAAGATGATCCCTTACGTCATAAATGGCCACCATGCTTTTATTCTTCCTTAATGCAGCATTAAATGAGCAACCATAACTTATCCTATCGTAGGATGTTCCCTTACCTCATAAACGGCCACCATGGCAAGAACGAGCAGGAACATTGAGCACTTCATGTTGATTCTGTGTGGATTGTTTCTGTGTGGATCGTAAACTGGTTCTGAAGCTGCGGTCTTCCTTATGGCAGGCTTCAGGCAATGTGGCTTTTATATGTTCTTTACTCTTGGAACAGACTCAACATGATCCATTAGCTTGACCTCAAATTTGATGCTCTGAGTTATGCTAATTGTTTGTAATAGGTTAGGTTTGCAAACGTTGCAGTTTTCTTCTTTTTTGGGGGGCATTGTATTTGCTGAGTTGCATAATACCATCCATACAAAATTACATTCAAATTCAACAATAATTTTCCGAAATGTGACAACCAAGGACTTTTGACATGCAAGCCACATGCGAGACCATTGAAACGGTCGTTCATTTTGGAATTTTGCAAAAAAAAATTCTGTGTTTAAAGTTCGTTTATGAACGCTGTGATATTTTCTATTGTTTGACGTGGTGGTCTATAAATATTTCCTATATCTACTTTATTTGTGTCATAATAATCATTTCCTAATGATACTTCTATAAAGTGCCCATCAAATATATCCGAGGTAATGAATTCAATAACATTGAATTTAGACATTTCATGTTGGTAAATATCTACCAGACTGCTATGGATTGGAATGCTATAGTTGGTCTTTGCAAAAAAATCATTCAAATTGCTCCTTTGAATTGATATAACTAAGAAAACATTAAACAGGGCTATTCTGAACATGCAGTGGTGGATACAGGGGGGGTAGCCTAGGGGGCCCGGGCCCCCCTAAACCACCAAGATAGATAATGGCATTTTGAAGAAAAAATGCGATAACACGGGCCAGCAAATGCCGAAACTCGTCCGGGTCCCCCCCCCATATATCATGTCTGGATCCGCCACTGACACGCGTATGATGCGTGCCTGTACTTTCACTGCATATACTTAGCTATAACCACCTTTTTCACCTACGAGAAATGGGTTTAAATTCAAATTGACACTTGTGTACAATGCATGCCTAGGTTTTAAAACTGGTGGCTTCAGATAAAAAAAGAAGCAGGAAAAAATTAAGGCTTAGTGCAGCTCCCTGCAGTACATCGAATTATTCTAAATTGCCCTGTAAAATGATACCCATATATTTTTTGACTACCAATTGTACAGGACACATTTAATGATTTAATGGGACACTTTGGCAACATTATTTTGGTATCAAAAAGAGTGCATGGTATGCCATGGCTAAATAATTATGTTGATTATTATGAAAATTGCTGAGTCTACTCTTTTACAAACACTTCTTTTTTTAGATATATAGTATACATGCTGGTCTCACCAAGTTAGATGTCAATTTCAGTAGTTAGTTCTATGAAAAGTTGAAAAAAGTTAACAAATGCAAAAAGTCAGGTATATTGGACCACTTAAGGAAATGCTGCTGTAACTTGGCAAGCATTGCAGGCAGAAATAAATGACCATTTGATTATGGCTTCAAGCACAGGAAAGGGAGTCCGGAATCTTTCATTTTTCTAAGAATATGCATTGTGGCCATTTGAAAAAAAAGAAGATGAAAAAATGGTTCAATATACCTGCCATTGTTATTTATTGGATGGTAAATTGGACCACCAGCCAAAGACAAGATGTAACCAGTGGATAACCAAAATTAGTTGTTCAACGAACATTGAAAATATCTGCTAAACAATACCAAAACCTTTTTGTCATAACCGATTTTATTGTTAACTGGTCTCTATTCGAAGCCCTTCACAATATCAGATATCTCAATACTTTTTGCTGCTGCTGTGATGACCAAGCAGTTTTCCTCTCTGTTTTGTCCCAGTAAATTCCTCCATTGTTTTCCAGAGCATCCTGTATATTGGAAAAAGGTCAAAGTCACTGATAAAAATAGTTTTTGGAGTGCGCTAATAATCCGATTACTATTATACTAAGTATTCTATTTTATTACCTGCAACAACTATCATGCTCAGATTACGGTTACTTTCTAAAATGACTTGAATACTTCTCTAGCTACTATTTTTGACTTGGCATGGTTGTTCCTCAGCAAATCTCGACCAACATGACTGTCAAACTGTACTCTTCACACACCGTTCATACTTAAAAATCTATAGAGTGTACTCTCTGTATGCACAAGAGGCAACAGCAGTGAGCTGCCACAGGCAGTGAACTCTGCAGAATTCACATGCAGCAACTGACAGGCAACTGCTCCTTCTGGTGGAACAACTGCCCTGAAAGTTGCAACTAGCACATTAAAGCCTCTATTATCACATGGTATAATTCATTTTAGAATATCATTAGTATTAAAGTTGCCCTGAATGATAAAACCCTTTGAAAAATATGGGTGGTTTCATAGGCAGTATAATATAAACTTGTGACAAAAAATATTTTTGACCAATCTGTCGAAGTATTTCTTTGAATACATAAATTATTTAGTTATTTTCATGTACTTTGTCAAGATAATTTCTCCATCCTCCAGCACAGCGTTTGTTGATGACGTCACAATGACCATTGTTATGAATGCATAGCTACAAGTTAACACAATTCTTATAATGGTGATGACGTCACAAAGTAGAAAGCAAGCAAGACAGGCTTTTTTTCCGTGCGTACCCGAAATAAATCCAGGGGTCATTTAGTGCATTTGTTGGGTCATTTCATAAAGAAATAACAATTGTACAGCAAAGAAATTTTGCATACTTAGTAGTATGAACACCCTGCACAAGATCATGTAAAATTAGAGAAACTTTAGGTCTGATCCCGACCTATCATTCTGGGTAACTTTAATACCAGAAACAAAGGCCCAAAGTTGGCAGTTTGCACATGAAAGAATTGAATTTATTCATGCATGAAGTGGCGTATTCAGGGGGGGGGGCATTGGGCCATGGCACCCTACCTCAGGCCAAAAATTAACATGGAAGAGATAGGAAAAGCCTCCGAGTGCCCCTTATTCACCCCATGTAATGTCCCTCCCTCAGGCCATTTCTAGATACGCCCCTGTATGCATGACCACGAATTCTGCCAGTCTCTTCACAGCAGGCGTTGTTCAGCAACAAAGGGACTGGGGTCAGTCTGGTCAAATGGGGTGATCTTTGTTATATAGTTTAATTTAAAATACAGAAAATTTTATATAGCAAATCTCCAAATAATCCCTTGAAAAACAAAAACAAACCAGCATGTATTTAAAATGATTTATTTGATAGAGTGTCAAATTTTCTGTGGTCATGGGGAAACTCATTTTGTATTATCGCTCAGTAAAGAGATTGTATGAAAACTCGACAGTTAAATTCATTGCTCTGTGTGACTGGATATTCAAATTGTATGCATCCTTGTGTACTTCTGGCTTTGCATTCAAATGCGCACATTCGAAAACTTGTGACGAGAAGTTTGATTTCTTTCAGGTTTTGTTGATGGTTGTAGTTGATGATGTGTGAAATGTATTCGATAGGATTTGATGTATTCCTGTTTTTGTAAAAAGTAGTAATTGTGGTAGGGTCTGAAATGCATAACATCTGTAGATAAAATAATGCAGTCTTGGGCAAAAATCATTGTCATTATTGTTATGCCCCAGTCTCACGGCACGTTACGGAGAGCTTTTTTGCCACTGAGGGGTAGCTTGAGTTGAATTCTAGGAACAAAATGACTATCCCGGCGACATACAATGTTTATAAAACCATTACATAATTAATTAAAAGCGTATCACGGCGGGGTTCTTTTTGTTCACTGCGGGGAAGAAAAGTTGTACGCCGTCCCCAAAAGTTCGCCGGGGAAAGGAATTTCCTCCTCCTGAGGGATACTTTTATATCGCCCCGAGATATAAAAAGTACCCCTCAGGGAACCTATAATAAAATAGTTCTCCGGGAGCCGCCGTGAGAATGTAGCATTATCTGTAAGTTTTTTCCCAAATTGACATAATGAGCTGGGTGGTTGCATTTTTTTAAACCAAAGAAATAAAGATACTTGTAAAGATTAAGCTATGTTTGTGGACATCAATGACATGACAACAGGTCCTATCAAACATATTGAAATGAACTGTAACATGGTGACACAACCAATTGCTGTGGCAATAGCATTTCACTTGTAGACTCTGTAGACCTTAGGTGCTAAACAGGTGATTACAACAAACAGTCAATAACAAACAATGCTAAACAAGATAATCCAGCCTGCTCTTTCGTAACAGGGCCTCTTGAAACACTATCAGAACATAAGAATATGTGGCAGAGCCAGGGACTTGTTGCCCAAGAAATGATTGAAACATTTGAGCATCGATTTATCCACGTGTAATTGTTCATGGACTATAGCTAATTTGCAAGAGAAGGTAAGACAAATTCTCCTATGGTCATGTCAACCCAATTTTTTTTGCCAACTCACACTGAAACAGTGGAGGCAGTTAATCAAATATCACAGATGTTTAAAGGTTATACTTTTCATAGGTTTGATCAACGGTGACTATACATACACTGTTCTTAGCGTTTTTGTAAATAGCTGACAGCAATTTGATTTTATATGAATTGACTTTTTCTAAAACATGTGCTTTCTCCAAGCCAATTTTTTTTCATTAAACAGGAAGTCATTACAATTGCTACATTGCTGCCACGCTATTGCAACATTGTGTCAATTGACTCGTAACCGTCTACCAGAAGTGAAAAAGTGGTGGGGCTCATTCAATGATTTGTCCTGATAGTATTGCAAGTGTAGGATACACACTCACCAGCAAAGAAACGCATTTTGATTTTGGCTTATTATTTTTTTCAGGCAAAACAAATTATATGGTATATACCATTAGATCAACTAGTGTCTTTGTGCCAAAAATCATTCTACTGTGACCATTTCATGTTGGCCTTTAGACTTGTTTATCACATTTCACCTTTTGTAATAAAACATGACCTTACAAGACAACACAAGTTAAACCAAAAATAGGGGTGCCATTTTAAATAATGTCCAAACAGATCATAAAAGCAAAAAAGTAGTTTTGAACATTTTAAAATGTAGCACACAAAATGCCAATGGTTCGGGCCCTCAGAATTGACCTTTTTCAATAAAATTTTCAGGCAATTTCACTATGTTGTCTAAGAATTGCTACAATTTCTTTCAGAGCAAAATTCACGGTTTAATTAAGATAATTTTTTTGAACGACGAAGGCGATATTCTTAAATCACATTAACATGACTTGCACACAATTTTGAAATAAAAAACTGATATGGATCAAAGCGCGAGATGTGCCAGATCATTGAGTCCAGACACAGACTAAACAGATACACCAGTAAAAAAGTTCTAGGTCCATAGTTCCAAGTAAAGTTTCTCATTTAAGAATTGAAGTGTCATTCCGAAAAGTTCCTACAAGGGGTGCCGTAGTCTAGGACTCCAATAATTCCGTTAATTTAGCTACTATCATTTCTTTCTGTGCAAAAATGTTATCAGCCAAGCAGAATAGGCAGAAAGAAATTGATTTTTTTTTTAGGAAGTATCAATGTGATTATATTATGAGTAATGCTGTTTTAACCCTCACAATTTTGTAAATCAACTTGAGCAATGACAAAAGAGGTCTCATGAGAGAAATCGAAAAAGTTGAATGACTGAATGATGCAATAACAGTGAAAGTCACCAGACATATCAGGGAAGATGAAAAGGTTTGACAATAACCAATAACAGTCTCCAGGATGCAGTATGTCCACCACTGGCATCAATACGAGTAGTGATTTTGTTTTCAATTGAATTTATTGCTCTTATGGGGTCTGTGCTGTCATTGCCAATTGGGTTTATGTAATTTTTTTCTGCCTATTTTGGTTTGCAACTTATTCTGCCTATTTTGGTTGGCTAATAACATTTTTACACAGAAGGAAATGAGAGTGGCAAATTTGCTGGAGTCCTAGACAACAGCACCCCCTGTAGGAACTTTTCAGAATGAAACTTCAATTCTTTAATGTTCTGTAAAATTCAAAAATAGAGTTGCTGCGCTGATTTTTTGGCTTTTATCATCTGTTTGGGCATCATTTAATATGGCGCCTTTATTTTTTGGTGTCACTTTTTGGTAAGGTTATATTTTATTACAAAGACTGAAATCTGATCTATAAACAAGTCAAATGGTAGACAGGTAATGGTCACAGCTTAAATTATTTTTGGCACAAAGACACTGGTTGATTTTAACGATCAATACCATATAATTTGTTTTGTCTAAAAAAAGTTCTTTGCAAAGTTATAAGCCAAAATCAAGTGTGGTGCTTCTTTTGCTGGTGAGTGTATATAAGACCTCACAATGAACATGCCAAGTTTTCATGTATGGAATCATATGAAAACTTTGTAGAATAAATTTTTCTCCGGTGTTAAGAATGTAATATTTGTGGTGCAATAATGCTGATAGGCGTAAGAGTCAGGAGTCAGAGTCTTAATTCAGGAAACCTGAGGAGTCGGGGTTGGTGTCGCTTTTCAAAAGTCAAAAGGAGTCGGGAGTCGCCTCACTTAGGGGAGACCGGGGCTATTTGAAGCGCGGGGTTATATGAAACATGGCCTAAATTCGACTTTTAAATTTTTTTCTTGCCAATTTTGTACCTTAGGCAGATACTTTGATTATTGGCACACGTTATCACACCCTTAGTCATTAAAATTTCCAAAAAGCTAATTCTGTAGGCACGAAAGTTTGTTTTTAGGATGTCCAAGTAACTTCTTCGCACAGATTTCGATTGGAGTTATTGTATAGTAAATACTTATATCCAGGTGAACTAATCCTAATTCCAAAAGAGCAAACCCATTCCTAATTCACACCAAGAAGCCTTTTGTTATGCGCATTTGATAAGACTGAAAAATAAGACTATTGTGCTCCAGGTGAGATGGCGTTAGTTGAACCGCACAGGATGGAGTTGGCCAAAACATGATTTTTCTTGCTCAAATTGCCTTGCAAGTCATTGCAAGTTTGAGTTATTGCAATTAAGAAGTAATACAGTGGATATTCGCATTGCAGAATTTTTTTTTTGAAAAACCGGCTTTTTTACCCAAAAAGGACAAAAAATTGTGTAAATTACAGTATACAATATCTTTTCGAATAAGTATTTTACTAAAGCTGGTAGTCATCATAGGGATAGCAGTAATGCAAGAGAAAACCCTGTTATGAGTAGTGGTCTGAAAAAATTGATGGTGCTTCAAATAACCCCGGGGCCGGGGCTATTTGAAGCAAAAAAAAAGTTGATAGTTTGTGTCTGTAACACAGAGTTCAAAAATCATTTACAATATCTCATAAGCTGATCATTGAGTTAAACACACGTACTATCACATGCCAAAATTTGGTGTTAATATCTTATGCCATTAACTCTCCAGAGCAAAAATAAAAACAAGTGCTTCAAATAGCCCCGGTCTCCCCTACTATCCAACTCCGAAGCCCTGGTTCGAACGAGGAAACATTTAAAAAGAATTTAAAATCACCCTAATAAAAATGTGCTCACCTAGCCAACATGTTGTTCGATGACTCTCGTATAAAAAATGTCGTGGCTCTGGAATAATAGTTGTAAGATGGCAGTCGCCATTAGTCCAGCTCTCCATGGAGAGGCACCAGCCACTCGAGACACAAGAAGCCATGCACTGTTGAATATTCATGTTGGGTCCACCCTGTAGTTATAGTGAATTCAGTTTAAAATTGATTCATTTGGTATATACATGTAACATCGCGTGTTTGGTTTTACGTGGTCGTCGATGTTAGTGTCAAAAACACTTAAAGCGTTAATTAGAAAGAAAATCCTTTTAAAAGAAATTTATACTGGCTGTAGTGATTACGGTTTCAAAATTTGAAATAAGTATGTTTGCCATAATAATTTCAAAAAACGGTATGAGAGAAATTATAGATGAACCTCTCTATATCCTGTTCCCAGGGCATGCGGTACTCTGGGAACACCCACTATAGGGGGAACCGGGGCACATTGGGACGCTTTTAACGTCTACTAATTTTGCTTAATGCTGAAAGCACTGAAGAATTCAGAAGTTTGCATGAATATCACCAATACTATTGAGCTTAAATGATAATAAAATAGACTGCACCTACCCTTTTGCAGCCAGAGAGCAAAATGCGAGTCGTAAAAATGACATTAGCCGGGGCTGATATTACATATAAGTAGTGCGTAAGACAATATGTACAGTAACACCTTGTAGTGCCAATAGTTAATAATTTTTAACAGTTCTAAACATTTAACATAAACTGTCCTGGGTGCGGACATCTATGTAAGTAACACTGAGTGCTTTTTGATAAATTTGTTCATAGAGCATTGTAATCCACTACGCCTCTATTCACGGTGGCCTAAATACCTATTGTGGGCTGTCCCAGGTCATTCAGTTGACTTGGACACCTAAATTCTGCCATATTAAGTGCATCCCATTGTGCCCCGAATTCACTGTCCCAATGAGCCCCGATATGACTTTTACACCAAAATGCTAATTTCTCAGGCACCAGTGAGTGTGTCTATCACGATAGTAATTCATAACTGTTCGTTACGATATATAAAATTCATACAAGCACTGAGAAAGCCTCATTGTTCATGGTTTTTCCACAGAATGGCTAGTTCATATGGGGGAATACAGGTGTAATATACCCCCCTCCTCCCGCCACTGCTCTATCCCTCAATCTATCTACCTTGAAAAAACTTCTCATAAATATTAGTGACAGACTGTCAGTCAGTCACTAAATGTCACTTTTCCCTATGGGGCCTCAAGTATAGCATGACCTAAAGTTCAAGAAGCCACCATAAAAAGGCAGTGGCTTATGTTCTTTTGATTTAAAAAATGCTATAAGCAATACCTTCAAAAAAGAAGCTAATCTTACTTAGTGAAGACCTGCAGGGGATTTGCTCATTCAGGGAACTGGGTCAGTGAAAACCAAGTCAGTCAATATAAGAGGGATTGGGTCAGTGTGTCTCTTTCCAGGGCCGGATTAAGGCAGTATGAGACCCTAGGCTGAACCTCAATGTGAGGCCCCTTGATGGTCCTGACCTGAGGCTGCCAATCACCACAAAATTTTCACTGTGATTGCCACTTTCTGTTTTTTGGCTTTTTAAAAATCTGTACTTCAAAATTGCCATAAAAGCCACCAAATGGATTACTCAGTCATAAAGGTTTCTGTACAAAATGAAATAGGGGAACGAGGGGCAAAACGGAGCGGCGGGGCAAAATGGTTTTTTAAGTTTTATCGGAACGTTTTGACCTGCCTTCTAATTTTTCGGTTGGAAAATAAAATAGGATACATGACTAACTTTTCCTGAAAGTTTCGTTGATAAGAACGTTACAGGTATGCACCTATGTTAATTTGAAGTTTTTGATCGATTTTATTAAAAAAATCATAATTTTTGGAAATGGTGTAATACCTCCAATGACGTTCCCAGCCAAATAATTCATAGTCAGTGTTATTAGAGGACTACTAAGCTTGCGTATTAAGCAAAAAATGTAGTCTGGTGCTTAGTCATGTGTAAGTAGCTCATTATTAATATACCCTGCTTGGTTGGGGCAAGATGGAGTCCTCATGCTGGGGCAAAATGGGAAGCACAAAAAGGCAATCCCAGCCTAGAAAAGGTTGAAGCTTGATATTGTGTCAATTCAACCATGACATTTGAGACATTTGATACACTTTCTGATCATATAACAGGCAAAATTTGAAAAAATCACAAGGGATTTGTGGATCTAATCCGTGTCATCAGTAATACCTTGAGGATTTAGGCTTAGTGGTAAAACCCTGTATTGTTGAAACTGAAACGAATGTAACTGCCTTTCAAAATAATAGTCAAATCCAATTCCAGTTTAAATTGTTAAATTATTAAGAAAACTCGGAAATCAGAGTTATGTGAATATTCATAAAATTGTCACATTTCCACAAAATTTAACTAATTTTGTTTCTTTTTTAACCTAATGTTTATGGTTAAATAATTTGTCAAATAATTACATAGAATGCAGAATTATTAGCACTCGCTTCCCAGCTATAATTGCATCCTGTATTGTGATGTTGATTTCATAATTTATTGCTATGTTTACTCTTAGTATTCTGCAATATTCTCACATTGCAATGACATGAATTAAAGCATTTTTGTTTGTCAACATGCTTTTTAGTTAGCCTATTATTAAAACAGCTGATTTATTGCAGAACTTTTGCAACTTTATTTCTTCCCATTTTGCCCCATATGAAATTCCATTTTGCCCCAAGCGTGGGGCAAAACGGGATAAAGTTGCATTTTTGAAAATAGGGAAAAATTTGAATTGGAACTATTAAAAAGGCACTTTTCTGTGTTTGAGCAAGTGGTATTGGTACTTCTCCATGGATCAAACCTTATTTATATAATTTGGATTTCGCATGATATACCACCTTCGTGCAGTGAGCCTTCGAAGTTAGGCGGCCCGTTTTGCCCCTCGTTCCCCTACACTAGTAACGAAACAGAAAGAAATCAGTCTCTGTCTCTACTGAATTTGACCCTGTTCTACTTGATTTGATACATTTTATGAAAATAGGTGCAATAGTTGTAAACAATTGAGAAAAATTTAGTAAAGTTGCCTAAAAAACGGGAAATTTTACATTTATACCGAGATGATAGCACATTTTCATCCAATTATTGCACAAATATTTTATAGAAATTTCAGCAATAGTCACGGAAATGTTTGCAGTAGTTGAAGAATTTTTTTTACAATAGTTGTAAATTTTCATTATGGCTCAAATTTCAGCAATAATCATAAAAATTTCCACAAGTATGATAAATTTTCAAACATTTCTTAGACTATTGCTCAAATATTAACAATTTTAATGCTGAAATTTCTTGGGCCATCTCCTTATTTCTGTGGTAATGGTCATGGAATTTCTGAGATTTTCTTGTAAAATTGTTATGATTTTTCTTCCAAATTTCCGCAAGTGTAATTTTACGATTGAGTCCAGAGGAGCTTTATATGAGACACTCTTTAAACAGGTATTAATTTCAAGGCTACATGATCCCTGGCAATTTCGGGCCCCTTAATATGCATTTGAGGCTTTGAGCACAACTCGTCCTGCTGATTTTTCAAAATTTATAACACATAATATGACATTTCTGATGTTATGTCCTACAGTACACCCAAAATAAAGTATGATTTCTCCAGCAATTAAGGAAGAATCAGTCACTACTTTACCCTTTCACACCTTTTGGATCCCTTCCAAATCGCTTTCTACCTTTGCCTACTGTACCTTTCAACCTTTCAAAATTACATAATATCGGCATTAAGTCAACACCAATTCAAACCCGTTCAACCCCATTGTATTTTATTTCTTAGATATTGTGCTCCTTCGCTAATTGCAATTACATTACTAGCAGCCTTAATAGAGTTCTAAATATGGTATAAGGTTGTGGTGAGGAGTCAAAGGTCAGGAGATTTGGGGTGAAGAGGAGAAAGGAGGGCAAAATAGGTAAACAGAGGACTTCTCACAGAAATTTTCTTACTTTATTTTGGGTTGTACTGTATTTGCAATTCTCTCTCACACACACACAGGACTGACAGTTAAATTTTGGTTTTCAACAATAAATTAATTGATTATAGTTACTGTAACTCCGAATCCTGGTATTCCAGCCCCATTCTTACATGTAAAACTGGGATCTGAAATAAAGAGAAGACATGCTGTATCTTAGATTCTATTTGCTGCATCTAAACCAAAACAAATAACGAGTACTTACATTCAGCTGTTGGTGGACATCAATGACCTCACAACAGGCCCTACCAAACACATGGAAATAAACAGTCAATTTGTCATACATGTAGATGCTAAGGTAGCTTGTGAGTTTGTTGATGAGTGGTATGACACACTATATAATTTATTACTTTTCCGAATAGCATTGTAAGTATAGGATATGACCTCCCAAACTTCTTATGACTCATATGGAATAACTAGGCAGGGAGAGGGATATGACCTCACAAGAAAATTCCAGCGCTTTTCTGTAAGCACTTGTCAATTGTCTACTGTAATGTCAGGAAGTATTGTTTCTACACAGTAACATGTGTTCTGATAAAAACTGTTGTGGAGCTTTGTGGTGAGGCAAATACTATAGAACTTTGAAATGTAAGCATAAATCAATTCTGATGTTGTTATTTGCATAATGGTAATTATCACCAAAATGTCTAGATGTGCTTGGTACACATCAAATTAAGCATTCATGAGGAATTTGAGCAAGTATTTGCTTTGTTATAATTTGTCAAAACGATAGCCCCATAGGCTATAGTGAAGCATTGCTGCTGAGCGAAAACTTATGGCCAAGGCTGTGCAGTGGCGTAACTGAGGCGTCTTGCGTGGGGGGCACCTGGGGAGGGGGCACTCGACTCTTTTGGGGGGGGGCACCCACTATATTATTTGTATTTTTAGCCAGAGTTGAAAAGTTCATATGGGGGGGGGCGCCGGGGGGGGGGTACATGTCCAATATGGGGGGCACATCCCCCCGACCGGTGCCCCCTATAGGGATGCCACTGCAGCTGTGTTCCGTCGCTATCGCTTCTGGCCACTGGTCAGTTTGTAGGTAATCATATATATACACTCTAAAAAATGCCAGGACAAAATTGGTTTTTTAGATTCAAAATGGTTTTTTGAAAAACCAAATTTCAATGCAAAACCAACATGGATTTTTAAAAAAATCCATGTTGGTTTTTTGCATTGAAATTAGGTTTTTCAAAAAACCATTTTGAATCTAAAAAACCAATTTTGTCTGAAATTTTTTAGAGTGTATGGTGAAATCGTTGGTCCATTGGGGCTTACTTGAACAATCTTTCATCCGGCTATATTCATCCATATCATAGTCTCTAGTATAAGAAATACTGCGATTGCCGGTATCTTCCTCCTTTAGGCGACGTACTTACAAACTTTAACTGAAATCACCTTTTGACCTCACACTGCCACATGACAGGGGTGCCATTCTATTGGATCTACTCAAGCTACTCCCAATTGCCCCAAGCAGCACTAATACCCCAATGCAGATAGCAATTACCTGAAATATCTGAATTGCAATTTAGACAATTTAGTTTTACCCCATTCTGTCCATTGCTTTAACTGTTAAGTGCCTTTTGAAAGAAAAACAACTTGCCAGGTGAAATGTATAACAAATGATCAAGAGAAAACTATGCTACTCCAAGGGTACTTTAGAGCAGCAAATCGAATGTCCCCACTAGTGACAATTTTAAAAATCTGAGAAGTTTTTTAGAAGATGATATTTTTAATCTATTTTAAGTCCGAAAAATTATGTTCAGGCCTAATTGGAAAATAACAAAAGATAGCTGTTTAATTGGATTTGCGCTATAGTGGGTTATTGCAGGGATGTCATTGAAAACAACTTATTTTCCATACGATTATCGAAAAAATCTTTTCTGATGCACCAAAGTATCTTTATCTTTTCACAAACTTTGAGAAATGGCAAAATCCCAACTTTATTTGCGAGTTTTGTTGCGAAATAGACAAAAATTCGTAATTTTCGTCACCTCGTCTGCCATATTGAATCACACTGTCCCGTTTATGAGATTTCAGACGAGAACAGAGCAGTGATGGCGCGGTTTTGATGCCTTTCAAGTCTGCGCTCAGGAGAACCCAGCAGAACTGCAGGCTACAGTAGTATACAACATTTCACTTTTGGTGCTCTATTTCACGTCCTCGTTCTACTGAGCATGGACCTGAAAGGCAGCAGCGCGTACTTTAGGGGCAGCAGTTGATACCCATTTTGACTTGAACTTCGTCAGTCTGCAGCTAAGCTTGTACAGCAGACTGTCGTCGGTCAGGCAGAATATATATGCTAGAGGTTCTCAGAAATTCATGTAAGGGAGGACGTGAAATAGAGCACCTCTTGTGAAATGTAGTCTGCTCGCTCATGCTCGCAACCGAAGCAGGCTGCTGTAACCTGGAGGTAGCGGGGACTGTGGACAGGTAGCAGATGAAGCTGTATTGTATAACTGAATTAATAATGTGTGAAAAAATTCTTTACAGGCCTATCACACCATGTTAATATTTGTGATTACTGATGTCCTGAATGAAAAAACACCATTCATTTTATAAATTTTGTTCTTAAATTATCATACAGATTACACATAAATGTCAACAAGTTCAAGTAACCCCTGTCAAGATATACCCAGGATCCTACAATGTAATCTATATTTATGTTCGACTGGAAAGCAAGTTATGGCATGAATCAATTATTTTGTTCTGCAAGTATCACATTAATGACGGCTATGGGAATTTGGGAAATAAGAAATGCCGTAAAATTAATAATTTAATAATCATTATGAGTATAGTAGTGGTCAATGTGATGTCACTGATGATGGCAGTCAATGCCTGATAACAGAAGTCAATGTTGTGATGGTGGCAATTCGCACCAATGTTATGTTATACTTATACCATTCCTTATTAAGGCTTATATCACTACTTCTCGCTACATTGTTCAAGAAAATATAAACTCTTCGAAAATATGAGTGTCATGATTTACAATTATGTATATATCTTACCAACATCCTTTCCCTCCCACATACAGCCGGCTTTATTTCATTTTTTTTAAATGGATGTTCTTGTTTAAAAATATAGGGCTATGGCTACGTTTTAAGTACACGTAGGAAGATAGAGCACTTCTCCTCTGAAAAATGTGTCAGGAAATTGTGTCAAATGCCTTTCATAGGTGTGGAATTTGATGAAACAGATGCAATTTCATCGGAAAATAAAATTTTGAAGATGCTAAAAGGGACTCAGTGGCAGTAAGCCCCTTTCGGCACTCAGCGGTCCATTCCTTGTGTGCTGCCATATGCAGTTCATACACGAATTGTCATATTTACTCCTACACGTATACAGCGGTACCTGCGTTGTAAGACCCCCTGTTGTGAGATCGACTTGCCTTATGTGACCGTCTTCCTCCCGCACTAAGTAGTATTTTTAGTGCATTTTGCATCCCGATGAGAGACCGCACCCCTACGAGAGACCGCTTCATGACCGCTGAAGGGGTGGTCTTATAACGCAGGGACCACTGTATTACTATGGCAAGGCCTTAACTGGCTGAGCAGACATGAACTTGCACAAATTTTCATTCAATAAACCTTGTTTTAATCTTCTACAGGACACTTCACAAGAAAATAAATATTTAAAAACAGACATCAAATTTGAGTGTATGATAGACTGCGTGAACTTAGAGATAGAAACAATGATAGATGTGTTGTGTTGTTAGATCGACACGTGTTCAAATTGCACCACTAGTGCATTCAAGTATGGAAATAAATTATGTGTGAAAATGAAAGGTGTGCTCATTAATTGGAATAAATACCATTGATTTTTAGGACTCTTTTCAAAGAATGCCATGTACAATTCCCCAAGCTGACTGAATCTAATTCTAACAAAGGACCTGCCTAAACGAATATCAGTGGTCTCATCCACATATTTTAAACCTATCTTGTCATAAATCAAAAAAGTTCTATTGAAGCCAAAAAAAATGTTTTCACTCAAGATTGTGGTATCTGCAATTGATATATGTTAGATGGGTTTTTAAAAATATTTTTTTCAAAGTGCGTTGCCGACTTTAGACCTGTAAACAAAATTAACAATGTCTCCGAAAGATAGTCAAAAAAGTTGTATTTGGTTAAATAATGCCTTATTCCAAAGACCCCAATGGCACTAGCAGCACAAAGCATTAAGAGCCATTTAACCCGAGGGAATATATGAATCTGTTGCTACAGCAAGACACAAAACAAGTGCTTCCTCTTTTAAGAATTAGAATCAGTGTTAATTTTATTTAGTCTCGACAGTTTACAAAAAGTACAACATTAGCTCGAGAATTCACAAAACAATATACGTGTTATGTCCCACATCTTTATGATTATGTTAAAATTACCATGTTTTATTTTTAAAACCGTATATAGCATATATCAGGCATGAATTACGCCCATTCAACGGCATGTATTGCCATACACTGAAAAAAAAAGGATTGTCTGATATCAGACAATCAATGTCTAATATGTGTTCAATCAAGCGATTGTCTAATCCAGACAATTGAATTGTTCAAAATGTCAAAGAACTTGTTTGTTTCATTCAATTGATTGTTCAAACAAGACAATTGATTGAATGAAACAGACAAGTTCCTTGACATTTTGAACAATTCAATTGTCTTGATCCATAGAAATACATAGAAGGGACATGAGGCTCTGGCAGATGAAGCAACCAAATCCACCATCTTGGAACTGCCCTGAATACTGGCACAATGGACTGTGACGTCACCAATAACTGTGATGTCACTTAAAACAATGGCATGACGTCACATCATAATCAGTCTATTGTGACGTCATGTCTCAGGGCAGTTCCAATATGGCGGATTTGGTGACCTCATCTTGAGGTGGCATCATACAGCCTCATGTCCGTTCTATGTATTTCTATGTCTTGATCAGATAATAGCTTGATCGGACACATATTAGACATTGATTTTCTGATATCAGACAATCCTTTTTTTCAGTGTATATGCAACTTGTAAAGATATAATATTATGTAGAAGTTCCATATTACTATACAGTGGTCCCTATGTCATATGATAAGATATATATATATATATACTTTATTCAATCACAGAGTGAAACTTTACATGGTTATGAGTTCAATGTTGCAAGACAGTGCAAACACCATACATATATTAAATAAACTATAAAACATAATCAAAATACAGACATGTGATTTAACAATCTGACGTTACTGGGCACAAATGTATTGCCATATAACGGCTAGTTCTAAGTTTAACGGACAGAAGTCTTCTCCTTGATCTGAGGTATAGCTCTACATACTTGTGATTTGATTTGTGTCCTTTATCACCAATGAGCCTGTGGCTTGCACTCTTATAAATGTTAGGCAGGTTGTTGGCACTGATTCATATATATCTTTTAGCAATTCTAAAAATTTTACATATCTATAGTTTCTACTGGTCTTTCTTACTGCTTGCCCATACCATCATACCATGCAAAACGACAAAAGCAGATTTTATTATTGATCTATAAAATAAAGATAGGATATTGTAATAAACCTTTAAATTATAATATCAAACCACCCCTTCAACTGTCATGAAGTGATCTCTTGTCGGGGTGCATTCACTTGTCGAGATGCAGAATGCACTAAAATACGAATTAGTGTGGGAGGAAGGCGGTCAAATTTATATAAGGTAAGTTGTTCTTACAATAGGCGGTCTTATGCAGGTCACCGTGGTCACACTTTATACTCTTGAACATGTTGAAATTGGCACAACACTTTAAAATAAAATTGTCAGTTGTACAGATGAGCCAAGTAATGGAATGATTTACCCAGCTATTTGAAAAACTATTGAAACATTATACATGCATAAAGAATGTGGCTCGTTTATGATTCTTTTAACTGTTAGATTATCACTATTGTTTAAAGAAGGCACTGTGATATATATAATTATATCAAAACATTTGTTTTTTTAAACTGTTTTTAACTCTTTTTTGTGCTTGTTTATTATTTTTGATCTTATCATTGAACTTTGTAAAGGGAACAGTTTAAAAACAATTTTGCAGAACTGGTTACCCTTTTAAAATATATTTGAAATAAAAATGATACAATTTTGATATGCTACACTCTAAAAAATGCGGGACAAAATTGGTTTTTTAGATTCAAATTGATTTTTTGAAAAACCAAATTTCAATGCAAAACCAACATTGATTTTTAAAAAATACACTCTCAAAATTTCAGACAAAATTGGTTTTTTGGATTCAAAATGGTTTTTTGAAAAACCAAATTTCAATGCAAAACCAACATGGATTTGAAAAAAAATCCATGAGGGTTTTTTGCATTGAAATTTGGTTTAAAAAAATACCATTTTGTATCTAAAAAACCAATTTTGTCTGAAATTTTTTAGAGTGTAGATAAACATTTACTTACCTCTTCCATTAGATTAGCTGACAAAATCAGAAAGAGGCAACACAAATAAATAATCGTTGCCATGACAACAATTTGTCTCCCCCTGGTTTAACCTGAAGAATGATTTTCACTCAATATCTTTTTAATATCCCTGATATCAACTATCATTTGCCTGCCAATAATCAGCCTTGGATTTCTGGTGATATGCGTCAAGTTTAGCCATTGATCCGAGTTCGACTAATGCGCGGTTTCTTTTCGCTATGATGCCATTAGCTGTTTTGACACCATAAGGCGGCAGAAATATTCATTATAATCAATGCTCTAGACCAAGGGTGCCTGAAGGATACGAAAGCGGCACAGGGGCGGTTGTATGAGAAAGAGCAAATCTAATTCACATGACAAAAATTAAATGAAGCGTCTGTAATCATTTTGAATATTTACCTAAAAATTGTTGCCTAAATTAAGATCTAAAAACTTCAGTATCTTTGGAGAATAAGTTGTTCTTGGTCACAGGTATATCCATGATATGTTGTATTATTGTTCACTGAGACTTACATTTTTTCATTGACATGACGTTTCAACCTCTCTGCTGCAGGTTTTGTTCACATATGTAAGTCTCAGTGAACAATAATTATTGTTATCGTTATCGTTATAATAATGTTTTTTTCTTATAGATCAAAAGGGCACACTTCGCCTCTCCCCTCCCCCCTCGACCAAGGGCCTTTTACAGCACTCTTGTTCTTTGCCTTTATCATAATCATAAACCATTCAATGTTTAAAATTTGGATTTTGCCATTATTTATAAATGGCATTGGGCAGTTGTTGTTCCTTTTTTATAGCGGGGCATGCATGTAAAAAAATAGTGCATTTATACATAGAAGCATGAACTGGGCACACACTTAAAAAACATCTATACAGACATATTTGGATATGGATCCACTTCAAATTTAGCTTAGGTGGCTACTGGCAGCCATTTTGCAAAATGGCGGTCAATTCTTCCCTTTTGCTGCTTTCTGTGCAGTTCCTACAAATAGAATACATGTAAATATTGTTTTTTATTGCTTCTCTAGGTATTCAGTACATTACTATAACATTTTATGGTAGCCAGGACTTCATTCAGGCTTGTTGGAATCCTTTTTGATAGAAATATTGATTCAAACATTGGATTTCGCGGTTACAAATGGTTACACCAATTCTTTATATATATCAAAATAAGTTATATATTTGAATTCCTTGCAAGAAGAGCTTTCAAATGAGTACCCGCATCAATGGGTTTCGCGAACTTGGTACGAAAATGGAAAAAATGAAAATAAAATGTTTTTTTTTAAGATTTTGTTTTTTTTAAATCTTGAAAAAGAATTCACGGAAACTATGATGCGACCATTAATTTGAAAGCTCTACTTACAAGGAATTCAAATATGTAGCCTGTTTGTTAATCGATTGAGATTCCATGAAACTATGGGAAACCGCTATTAGGTGAAGGTCCGGAAATAAAGTCTTGCCTCCCCCATGAGGATTGATAATATTTGGCAATTCTTAATTAGGCCAGCCACAGACTGAGGAACAACTGCTAGGTACTTTCTAGTGAGACTTTTCTCCAATCACATGAACGAGGAACTGATTCGATTTTGGTGAAGATCCATATAGCAGATATGACACAATCAGCAGATACACTTTAATAAATTTCTTATAAATATCAATCTTTATCTGGCCGACCTGCCAATGTGTTGTGCATAACTGAGTACTCAGCAAACTGCATATATATCTCATCCTCTCATTGCAGGGTTCATTTTCATTCACCCTGCCAACAAGTACTATAAAAGCTTATAAAATTCTGATGTTTTCAAATCCTTTAACAGTTTTCCGGCGTGATTTAAATAATTGTTTATGGTTTTCTATAAACGAAACTCATTGAAACAACTAACAGGAAACACTCAACAATCCATTCAATTGCTTTAAAAGATCTCAGACTGTTAGTTATGTCTTTCGCACTGGAGGAGACTTAATCTTTTTGTTACAACTCAACAAAACAATGTATCTTGTGGTCCCGGTAAGCTGAGGAGTATATAATTTCTTTCTGCAGTTCTGCAGTTCTGCAAAAAACTGCAGAATTCTGTAGAAAACTGCAGAATTCTGCAATTCTGCAAAAACTGCAGAATTCTGCAGAAAACTGCAGAATTCTGCAGATTCAAAAAAATCTGCAAAAAACTGCAGATTTCTGCAGAAAACTGCAGAATTCTGCAGTTCTGCAAAAAACTGCAGAATCTGCAGGAAGCTTCAGAATTCTGCAGTTCTGCTGCTCCCCGCATGATTTCTGAACCTCTGTTACTTCCTCAAGTGTATTGCATCTGTACAGTTCAGACCTCTTTGACATTGAGCTTGACGCTACCAAGGAAACATTGATTTGGGGGGTTGGTTTGGGGGGTTGTGATTTGGGGGGTCGGGGTTTTGGTAGTCCTCTGTCACTGCAGCGTTTCTGAAAAGTTTCTGTAGCAAAATCTGTAATTCTGCAGGAGATATGCAGCCTGGGAGGTTTTATGCAGTTCTGTAAAAAACTGCAGAATTCTGCAGAAAACTGCAGAATTCTACAGGAAACTGCAGAATTCTGCAGGAAACTGCAGAATTCTGCAGTTTCAAAAAAAATCTGCAAAAAACTGCAGAATTCTGCAAAAAACTGCAGAATTCTGCAGTTTCAAAAAAATCTGCAGGAAGCTTCAGAATTCTGCAGTTTCAAAAAAACTCTGCAGGAAGCTTCAGAATTCTGCAGTTCTGCTGCTCCCTGCCACCAGTGTATTGCATCTGTACAGTTCAGACCTCTTTGACATTGAGCTTGCCGCTACCAAGGAAACATTGATTTGGGGGGTTTGGGGGGTTGTGATTTGGGGCAGTTCCTACAAATAGAATACATGTAAATATTGTTTTTTATTGCTTCTCTAGGTATTCAGTACATTACTATAACATTTTATGGTAGCCAGGACTTCATTCAGGCTTGTTGGAATCCTTTTTGATAGAAATATTGATTCAAACATTGGATTTCGCGGTTACAAATGGTTACACCAATTCTTTATATATATCAAAATAAGTTATATATTTGAATTCCTTGCAAGAAGAGCTTTCAAATGAGTACCCGCATCAATGGGTTTCGCGAACTTGGTACGAAAATGGAAAAAATGAAAATAAAATGTTTTTTTTTAAGATTTTGTTTTTTTTAAATCTTGAAAAAGAATTCACGGAAACTATGATGCGACCATTAATTTGAAAGCTCTACTTACAAGGAATTCAAATATGTAGCCTGTTTGTTAATCGATTGAGATTCCATGAAACTATGGGAAACCGCTATTAGGTGAAGGTCCGGAAATAAAGTCTTGCCTCCCCCATGAGGATTGATAATATTTGGCAATTCTTAATTAGGCCAGCCACAGACTGAGGAACAACTGCTAGGTACTTTCTAGTGAGACTTTTCTCCAATCACATGAACGAGGAACTGATTCGATTTTGGTGAAGATCCATATAGCAGATATGACACAATCAGCAGATACACTTTAATAAATTTCTTATAAATATCAATCTTTATCTGGCCGACCTGCCAATGTGTTGTGCATAACTGAGTACTCAGCAAACTGCATATATATCTCATCCTCTCATTGCAGGGTTCATTTTCATTCACCCTGCCAACAAGTACTATAAAAGCTTATAAAATTCTGATGTTTTCAAATCCTTTAACAGTTTTCCGGCGTGATTTAAATAATTGTTTATGGTTTTCTATAAACGAAACTCATTGAAACAACTAACAGGAAACACTCAACAATCCATTCAATTGCTTTAAAAGATCTCAGACTGTTAGTTATGTCTTTCGCACTGGAGGAGACTTAATCTTTTTGTTACAACTCAACAAAACAATGTATCTTGTGGTCCCGGTAAGCTGAGGAGTATATAATTTCTTTCTGCAGTTCTGCAGTTCTGCAAAAAACTGCAGAATTCTGTAGAAAACTGCAGAATTCTGCAATTCTGCAAAAACTGCAGAATTCTGCAGAAAACTGCAGAATTCTGCAGATTCAAAAAAATCTGCAAAAAACTGCAGATTTCTGCAGAAAACTGCAGAATTCTGCAGTTCTGCAAAAAACTGCAGAATCTGCAGGAAGCTTCAGAATTCTGCAGTTCTGCTGCTCCCCGCATGATTTCTGAACCTCTGTTACTTCCTCAAGTGTATTGCATCTGTACAGTTCAGACCTCTTTGACATTGAGCTTGACGCTACCAAGGAAACATTGATTTGGGGGGTTGGTTTGGGGGGTTGTGATTTGGGGGGTCGGGGTTTTGGTAGTCCTCTGTCACTGCAGCGTTTCTGAAAAGTTTCTGTAGCAAAATCTGTAATTCTGCAGGAGATATGCAGCCTGGGAGGTTTTATGCAGTTCTGTAAAAAACTGCAGAATTCTGCAGAAAACTGCAGAATTCTACAGGAAACTGCAGAATTCTGCAGGAAACTGCAGAATTCTGCAGTTTCAAAAAAAATCTGCAAAAAACTGCAGAATTCTGCAAAAAACTGCAGAATTCTGCAGTTTCAAAAAAATCTGCAGGAAGCTTCAGAATTCTGCAGTTTCAAAAAAACTCTGCAGGAAGCTTCAGAATTCTGCAGTTCTGCTGCTCCCTGCCACCAGTGTATTGCATCTGTACAGTTCAGACCTCTTTGACATTGAGCTTGCCGCTACCAAGGAAACATTGATTTGGGGGGTTTGGGGGGTTGTGATTTGGGGGGTCGGGGTTTTTGTAGTCCTCTGTCACTGCAGCATTTCTGAAAAGTTTCTGCAGCAAAATCTTTAATTCTGTAGGAGATATGCAGCCTGGGAGATTTTATGCAGTTCTGTAAAAAACTGCAGAATTCTGCAGAAAACTACAGAATTCTGCAGAAAACTGCAGAATTCTGCAGTTTCAAAAAAAATCTGCAAAAAACTGCAGAATTCTGCAGGAAGCTGCAGAATTCTGCAGTTCTGTTGCAAATTCTGCAGTTCTACCAGGCAGCAGTATGTGGAATGACATTTTTGCGAGCACACTGATCGCCGAAAAAATTGCAAAAAGAAACAACGACGGACAAAGACTGACTACTGTATTAAATAGCCCTGGTTGCAGAGTACCTGAAACTTTTTTCGGAATGAAATTTGGTTGAGAATTGACCGAGCAGAGAGGCAAAACGTCCATGGAAGTTTAATTTTGACAGAGCAATGTCAGCAGTTTGTGGATTGCCATTTTTGCAAGCACACTGATCGCCGAAAAAAGAGCCGTATGGCAAAAAGAAACAACGACAGACAAAGACTGACTACTGCATTAAATAGCCCTGGTTGCAGAGTACCTGAAACTTTTTTCGGAATGAAATTTTGTTGAGAATTGACCGAGCAGAGAGGCAATACGTCCATGGAAGTTTAATTTTGACAGAGCACTGTCAGCAGTTTGTGGATTGCCATTTTTGCGAGCACACTGATCGCCGAAAAAAGAGCCGTATGGCAAAAAGAAACAACGACGGACAAAGACTGACTACTGTATTAACTAGCCCTGGTTGCAGAGTACCTGAAACTTTTTTCAGAATGAAATTTTGTTGAGAATTGACCGAGCAGAGAGGCGAAACGTCCATGGAAGTTTATTTTGATAGAGCACTGTCAGCAGTTTGTAAAATGACATTTTTGCGATCTGACCGATCGCCGAAAAAGGGGCCTTACGGCGAAAAGAAACAACGACGGACAAAGACTGACTACAGTAATCAATAGACCTGGTTATAGGGTACCTGAAACTTTTTTCTGAATGAATTTTGGTTGAGAATTGACCGAGCAGAGAGGCAAAACGTCCATGGAAGTTTATTTTGATTACAGCAGTTTGTAAAATGAAATTTTTGCGATCCCACTTGTTTTCCTCACAGTCCTCATTCTTGTATCGGCAGAACTGCAGAACTTCCTACAGAACTGCAGAATTTATTACTGAACTGCAGAATTCTGCAGCTTCCTGCAGAATTCTGCAGCTTCCTGCAGAATTCTGCAGCTTCCTGCAGAATTCTGCAGTTTCCTGCAGAACTGCAGAATTTTGCAGGAAACTGCAGAACTGCAGAATTTTCTGCAGAATTGCAGAATTCTGCAGGAAACTGCAGAATTCTGCAGTTTTATGCAGGTGCAGGAAGAAATTTAAGTGTACTGGGTAAGCTTAACAAGCTCACACTGAGAAGTGAGGATGGTATATCTGGTCAGCAGTCACAATTACACTGGCTGGCTGAGCCACTGTCACACTGAAGAGGAAGATTCCTTTGCCAGTTTCCTTATAGGTAAATCTATTTCATACTCTTGCTTATTTTATCACCGCGGACCTTTGCACTCGAAAGAGTGCCAACATTTTGTTAATTTTGTGACACTATGCATCCACACTTCTCTACATTCTAACTCACATATAAAATTACAAGAGAAAAGATAACACATTGCCTGGTGCATTACAAAGTGTTGAGATCCCAGAATCTGACCCGGCAAAGGGCAGAGGAAGTAATTATATAAGCCAAAACAAACCAGAGTCAGGTGTAAGGAGGTGTGAGACTTAGGACTCAGATGTGATGTTAAGGCTTTAAAGACGTCCAACCTTCCATCTCCTCAAACACAAGACTCCATTTTTTTTGTCTCATTTTGCTATGAAAATCACATGTACTGCTTCCATTATTATAGCATTTCAAAGTATAGTATTCTCTCTCGGGAGCATTCTCCTGAAATCTGCCGACTGGGTCATTGGCCCCGTGCACCCCTGCCCTTTCTAGATCCGGATAGAGACACAAAATGGCAAAGGTGGGTAATTTCAGCCGACTGGGCTGTCACTAAACTTAAATAAGCATAGCTGGTCAAATTAGTTAATCAACCGACGGCTGTCTAAGAAGGTTAAATCATGTTTATGGACCTATTTTATTTAAACATTGTTGTTGAAATAAGGTGATGAACCTTCCTAGGCTGCCAGGCACAACATACATAACAAGTTTCATGTTACAACAACCAACTAATCATCATGACAGGAGGAAAAGAAAAGTCACTATATATAAGAGCAAATGGACGACAACTGGTAAACAACCGACTGGACATCACAAAAACAGAGAGACCGCCACCAAAGTAAAAACAGCGGAAATCCCATTAGGGTGAGCTTGGAGTTTTCCTCGATGGGAAATTATCTATATTTTATGGCAACATATTTATGTGGAGTGCACAACTTCCTCAAGTATTCGTTTCTGAATCAAACAACATCATGTTAAAAAATCTCCCACCAGATATTTTTTATTTCAAGACTACGTCATTACAAATCAACATAATATTACAAGGTACAACATCGTAAATAAATATGGAAACCTGTATTCTAGAACTACATCATTACAAATAAATCTGGCAACATTAATTACAGAGATACAACATCGTAAATAAATATGGCAACATAAATTACAGAGATACACCATTACAAATAAATCTGGCAATATAAATTACAGTGATACATCATTGTAAATAAATATGGAAACCTGTTTGCTAGAAGTACATCATTACAAATAAATTACTTGTGAGGTAATTTAGAATGTAGAGTCAATAGATCAGGTGTTTACAGTCTGTAAATTTATCATGCAGAAAGAGTGGATATGTCATGTCAACTGTAGATGGTGTGCTATATAATAAACAGTATAATATTTCTGATGTAACCGATGTCTAATTCGCAACGCTCTCTCTCACACCCGCAAAAGGGAGTGTTACTTTACAGTCTGTAAATTTGTAATGCAAAAAGAGTGGATTGTTGCACTGGGCCAATGCACTTTGTGAGTCATCATACTGACTAATACTGATTGTTTGTGACAGCCAAATGAAATGATTATGCATCTGAATTTTACTCTAAAATCAGTTATAACAATAATACAGAACCGTGCACCGGAATTACTTCACCCACTTGGTCCCACTTCTGAAGTGCATATCTTAGGAAGAAACAGGCGTTTAAAAATCGTCCTGTATTCTCTAATAGTCGGCAAATACACAAAGGAGTTGATCATCGAGTTGCTGATGGCGAACCAAGCGACGACGGCTTCTACTGTTGAACCAACTGAATGGTCGTTAAGGTAACTGTAGAGGAATACGATCATAGTAGGGCTCCAGCAGACGTAAAAGCCACCCACCATGCAGAAAATGGTCCTGATGGCGCGTTTGTGAGAGACAAGACTTTGTGTTCCGGGCGTGGCAGCGGCTGCTTCCTCTTGGGCTCGTATCTGATTGATTTGTCGACTGACCGTGTGATATAAGATGATGGCGCTAATCAAGATGACCAGAGCTGGTATCGCAAAACCAAAGACAAACACCATCAAAGTAGGTTTAGACCGATATTTTGGCAGGAAGCCGCAAAAAAAGGCTTCTTCCCACATGGCGATATTCTCTCCGTACATGTATTGACCCAACAGACTGAGCAAAGGTGCGTGCAACCATATCAACAAGTGGATGCAGACAATCCTCTTCTTTTGTGAAATAGATAGGATAGCGCAGGGGAAACTTTATTTTTACTACTCGATCTACGCATAAATATGTCATGGTTATAACAGAAACCCTGAAAAGCATGGTTTGCACCTGAGCGTCGATACTACAGAGGTAGTCTTCAGTAAAATTGTAGGTTCCCCTGAAGGAAAAATAACTGAGCCTTAAGAGAAATAGAACTCCGACTCCAATGTCAGTTACGGCCAAAGAGATCATGGCGGTCTTGGTCGCTTCAGATGTTTCTTCAAACTTGGATGTTACGATGAACACAGGAATATTTGTCACAATGATCAGGATAGTAAGGCACCACATGAAGAAAATGCCAAATGAATTGGGTGTCATCTGCGGACTATCATCACCCTCTTCTGAAAATAAACAGATCAAAAAAGATTTCAAGAAAAGGGATTCACAATTTATGATGGGGCAGGATTTTTGTGCGGAGTTCAGAAAGAATGGATACCCCTCTAAGTTTCATGTGGATTTTTAGTACCAACCCCCAGCCCTCTAGGGTTGATTCGGAATTTTTAGTTAATGCAAAGGCCATCCATCCCCGAAACATTACACGAAGCCTTTGATGTTAACCTGACAGACCGCGAAATAAACAATATATTTATGTAACTTTGAGGTGGGTGGTCTTTATTTAATGTTGTCGAGATTAATTAATCCAATTTGGAATCATTGGTTTGAGGCAGACAATAATTAGAAGAGCTTACTTGGATAGAAATACCAATTCTCAACTTGCTAAACTTTCTTGTTTTGATCAAGGCCAGCCATTTTAACCCATCACACTTAGACAGGAATACAATGCCGCCTGTAAATAGGTGAAACATGGAAATTTGGACCATTGCATCAATGCCAAACATCCAAAACGCCTGTGAAAGCATGAATTCTCATTCGATGAGAGGAAAACATATTGAGTCATAAAGGCCGATATTTGTAACAAGTGGGATGATAATGGCTGCCAATTTTCTTTTCTGTATTCGAGTTACGTAGGGGTCAAAGTCTTTGACAAGTAAATGAAACACAGGCCCCATGTTATTTCAATGGGAAGGGTGGTTCACTTACTCATCTAAGACTTTGATCCTTACCTAACTCCAACTACTGTAACATCAAAGAAAATGGCAGCCTTTGTTATCCCACATGCCTCACATATTGGGCTCTATGACTCAATAGGTTACTCATCGGATGATAATTCATGCTTCCACAAGCAGTTTGGTTGAGAATGTTTTAAAGCATTGATGCAATGGCATAGCATCATGCGATTCACTTACTTACAGGCGGCACTGTACATGCCCAGTGCTGCCACACTGTTGAACCATGTTCACAGTCCATAAATTTGTTATGCAAAAAGAATGGAGTGTTGCACTGTGAATATGGCACTTTGTAAGTCATCATACTGATGATTTGTCATTATAAATCATACCCAATACTTTCAATTTTGATTTCATTAAAGGAAATTAATAATGCTTGTTGGTGACAGCCAAATGAAAGGATTATGCATCTGATTTTTACTCTAAAATCAATTCTGGCAAATCAAATGGCCTTCTCTTGAGCATGACTAATCAAACAGCCTCTATGTTTCCCATGTTAAATGTATGGTGATGACACAAAATCGGCTTTTATATCATGAGTCACAAAGTGCATTTTTCATAGAGAAATGATCCTCTCTTTTTGCATAACAAATGTACAGACACGTGTCATACTTATTTGAATGAAGACCTATATAATAAAAAGTTGGTCATAGAGATGAAATAGGAAAACGAAGACTGGAGATATATGCTCTTATAAATTAAACTAATTATCAGACACAGTTTTGAGACGCAGTTTATATTAGCAAAATCATTTTAAAGAGAAGATATATAATCTTGAATTGGCCAATGCGTAGAGCTGAAAGTAGTTACATCATTAAAGGAATGGAGGCATGCATACCTTTTTACACCAGTGAGTATGGGATACACCAGGACATTTTTCAAATAATTTTCCCAATTTTGCTATATGTTAAAAATTGTAGAAGTTTGCATAATTATGCACAGTACACCTGGGTCAAAAAATATATGCAGTTTTTTGCTAATAACAGACAAAGACTTTTATTCTTACAGTCTGTCACTTTGATATAGAAAAAGAATGGACTGTCGCACTGTGAAAATGGCACTTCGTGTGTCATCATGCTGATGATTTGTCCATGAACATACCCATTACTTTCCATGTTAATTTGATTTAAGGAGACTTATCCTGCTTGTTGATGACAACCAAACGAAAGGATTATGCATCTGATTTTCACTCTAAAATCAGTTATGACAAATCAAATGGTCTTCTCTCGATCATGACTAATCAAAGAGCCTCTATGTTATTTTTCACAGTGAACTGGTCCTCATTTTTCTGTATCAAAATGACAGATTGTAAAAGACATTTGCTGGTCTTTAAGTGACACTATAGAGTTAGATAGATAGAGTATTTATTTTCCAAATTCACATATGCTTCACAATAATGATTTAACAGTTATATTCAAAATTCACAATGAATAGAGAATTGGAGGGGCATACAAGAGCTAAAAATAAGCTGCAATCTCAACACCTGACATTGATGCAAATTAAATAATTTTGTTCTTGTATTACGACGTATAATGAAGGAAAATACAAAGGGCTCATTAAATTTTGCACAGGTAGTCTATGGGACCCATACATTCCAAAAATGAAAAATAAAAAAATTTCACCGACTCGTTTGGTTGCCATGGTAACAGAATATTTGGCCTGGTGACTGCTTAAAAGTTATAAATTGAGTTTTTGGTTATGTACCACAGAATAAAGCATTACATGCATTTGTCACACAAAAATGTCAGAAATGTCTTCCCATGGATGTAAACCAATAAATTTGAAGAAAAAGGTTAAACTACTTTTTTCTGTAAGAGCTCAAAGGGCACAAACACACTAATTAATTGCAGATTTTTCATGCATCAATTTTGGCAGTAATCAAATTTTAGGAAAATGATCATACAGATTTTTTTAAAAATTTGCATATATCATAAACAGGTTATTGTCAAATGTCCAGAAATAAAAAAAATTCACCGAGTCGTTTTTTAACTGCAGTACCATGACTATGCGAATGTCAATTTAAAGAAATAAAGACAATTTTAGACACAGCTGACTGAAATTAGTTGAGAAAATTCTTTTGATAAAGACGAGAAGCTGAAACTTTGAATCAGCATAGAATAGGTGTTACTGCATTCAATAAAAAAATAATTATGCTTCTATCTGCATTAGATCTCACTTAAATAGCAAATTACTGGCTGCCATGCTGTTAAAAAAAAGAGAGCAGAAAATGGTAACGTCACAACTTTTTCAGGGCCTGCAGCAGTGGTGACGCTATGTTGCTAGGCAACCAGGCTGCTCAGAAGTATGTGCAGTGTACCACAGTTGAGTCACCTTAAAGCAGGGGCAGATCTAGAAAATGTCTAATGGGGGGGGGGGTGGGGGTATTACAAATAAAAACGTACTAAAAATATCCAGCATTTTAATTTTTTTTACATTAAAATGTGCAGGCCAAAGGGGGGATGGACCAAGGGGGGGGGGTGTGAATTGCCTCAACGCTCCTTGATCCACTGCTGTGTAGCATGGCAGTCACACAGTTTGAAAAGCATTCGTTTTCCTAACATTCACTTTTCATCTCTTCAGGAATATATATGCTATATATCTGGGATGTGCTAATGGCCATGTAGATTGTAGAAGCCCAACAGCATCCCTCTTCCAGAACAACACTTCTTTAGTTTCTGATACCATTATAAGATCAAATTTAGGACACTTTCATTGCCTATGCAAGTGTTCACAAGTACGTCACATTTTACAAATTTGAAAGTTTAGGCTTCAAGCTGTTAGAAGTAAGTTCGACAATTTGTTATTACAGATTTCGTATAAGTGTGCCATGTTCCATGTGAATATATGCCCAGATATGATGTCAGTATTGCAATACTGACATCACTATTGGCACACCAGGCTTGAGTGTTGATTCCAACTGCTACCAACAAGTCAAGCTTATGGGCTGTCTAAGTGTGAACGACAATTGATTAATCTGCATTCATTGGTATGGTTGTTTGATTCAGTTGGAGCAGGTGAAACTGATATGTTTGAGCCACTTGCTTGATCCATCATGGACATTCATGGTGTCCTGTTGTGAAATTTCTCATTGAGGGCAGCACCTTGTGGCTTTTCAGCCTTTTAGGTGAGATCTGCGCCAAAGAAACTGTTCAGAATTGACGACTGGAATGGGGATGATGGGGAGATTTTTCGGAAGTGAATGTGGCATGGGCATACCAGAGGACGAGAAATGGACGGGGGGGGGGGGGGGGTACTTGCTCCCCAAAAATTTGGGAAAAGGCCAGACAAGGAGGCTAAGAATTCTATCATCAAATAAACATTATTGGAAATCAATGATAAGGATACCCCCAAGCAAAACTCCCCCCCCTCCCTTAGGTCTTAAATTCTGAATGGATCCTGAGTATATTATTTTTGCCAAGACGGAGCAGCACATGATAACCTCTCAGACCAACAAATGAATGTGAGAGTGAATAAATTTGTTTTGTTGTAGAAGTGCTAAAACAGATATATGATATGTAATAGCAGTTATACACAAAATCCATGCATTTTATATAGCTGGATACTTTAACTTTTGGATTTATTCAAAACATCAAACTGAATAATCAATGTTGAGCAACAATCTAACAGCTTATGTGTGAATTTGTAATTGTGTGATCAGTATGGGTTCCAAGTGACACAGCTGAAACTGCGAATGTACCAACTGTGAAATCATTATGCTGATACTGTCACCGCTGAGCTTTTAGCTTCAGAGGTGTCTTCATTCTTTCCTCTTATAGGAAGTTTCCTCAAATCACCATGAACCTCAAGACCTTAATTCTGTAATGTCATTTATATTATTATTGTATAAAAGTAATGTAATATATTATATTATTGTGTAATGAGCTACAATGATAGCAACGGGGTAGAACTCACCCCATGTTTCCATGGCAACGGCTACCCTGGTGCCTCTGCGCAGCTGCAGAGCACCCTAGTGTCAATCTCTGGGGGCAAGCTTGTTTGCCCAGCCAGAAGAGAGCTAGCCTCTGCCAAGGTGGCAGCTGGGTCTCTGTCTCCCTGGCGCAGTGATGGATCGTCAGGTAGGGTATCGTTGTGAGAGGTATGATCATTAGGGTTCCTCATAAAGGAGCTATAGGTCATGGTTGATTGAGAAGGTATTTAGTTAATAGTATATGTAATTGGTTAAGATCGTTGTTTAATGTATTGATAACTTGAATACCGTCTGTTCTTTGAATGACTCTTAATGTAACTGTCTATAAATTGAGTATTAAATGGATAAGCGAATCTAAACTGTCGAGCCTCTGGTATTTCTTGAGTAGGTGTTTCGCGGTGGCAAGTGCTAAGGTGTCTCCCGCAGGATCCCCGGTAATGAGTCCATCTACTCAGTAACATCAATTAGCTACCTCTGAGAGTGAGAGAAACATACATTAGATGGCATGGTGAGAGAATTCCGGTCTGCGGCTTCTTGGCGCTTGTCTATCGTGTCACACTGTCTCTTGATTTACTATGCTTATTCAAAATTTCTTATTCAAAATTTTAGTACTTATCCAAAATTTCTTATTCAAAATTTTAGTGATAGTCCGATTAATTATTTTCTTAAGTATCGATATACCTGTATCTCATCCTCCACACTTCTCACAACTTTACCTCACAACTCATCCAGACCTGGACTCAAAGGCGCCCTCAGGTCTCTGGGCATCTCTCGCATCTTCGGGCATTCACTTCAGCACAGCACATCTCTAATTTCATTTCGGGTAAGGGCTCTCTTATTGGCAGATTGATAGTGAGAAAGGCATTCGATTATTTTAATTACTTACTAGGATCTTTTCATGTAATTTTATGTCATTCCTGTCATTTCCTTTCCTTTGCACTAATTTAAAGTTCGGCAATCTGGTCCTTTTTCTGACCACATTGTTTGACTTTCCTTTGTGACTATGATGCAACTTTATTAATTAACTTTTCAAAACATTTTGAGATTTCTATATTAACATTGGCCAGATTCTTTGTTTCTCATGTTTTGATGTGCTCAGCTAATATTTTATGACTCCTGCCGTATTATCATGATTAAGGGGTAGTTTGTTTTGATCTATTTGTTGGGCAGTGTTTTGCAAGGGCGTGATCCAGAAGAGATGGTCTAATTTTATTTCATTGTCTATTGTCTTGTGGTATATGAATTGTTTGTGCAGTGGTAGGGTTTTAAATTATGTAAAAGGTAGTGTGGCAATTTTAAGCAGGAGTACTCTCTGGGACTTATGACCATATATTATAGGTCCATAATTCACATGTGGTTGGATCACAGAATTATACAGTGCCAACACCACGCTGGAGGGCACAGTGTATTTTAATTTTGACATTAGAGTTCTGCGGATTTTCATTGCTATTCCTTCTATTTTTCTTTACAAAGTTAGTGATTACCATTTGATGAATTAAAGTAATGATAAATCTGGTTATGTATAATTGGTTAAAAAGAAATACTTTACAGATCACTGGAAGTATGGATGTGGGCCTATAATTTTAAGAATAACGATTGACATATTTTTATGAATCGGTCAGAAAATTATGCTATCTTTGACTGCTCAGAAAAATTACTTCTTTTGAAATAGCATTCATAAAGTTTGTTAGAGGCAGAGCAATTTCAGGTTTTATGTACTTCAGCACTTTGTTACTTACATTATCAAGGCCCTGACTTGATTTTGGTTTAAGGTCATCTATTACTTTTAAAATACCATCAGTATTAACCATTTGAAATTCAGGGGAATTTTGGATTAGATTTTGGAGATAGCTTTTAAAACATCCACCTTTTGCAATATCCATTTTAATGCAGGGTTATTACCAGCATTAATAAAGTATTGCTTGAATTCATTTTTCCTTTTTCCCATAAGCACTTGCTACACCTGACGTGCTATATTGCTGAAGCAAATTTTGCAGTTTCTCGCAAACTTTTATATTTTTGCATTCTTTCGCTTTCAATAGCATAGGCTAAAGTTATGCTAGAGTGCAGGGCTGGAGTTGATTTGAAATGTTTATACACAACACGTACACTGTGCCATGTGCATCGTTTCTTTGGCAGTGATGTTGGGGTTTAGCTGTTGCTGCTCCAGACATTCAAGTCTGACCTGTTGATTGACTGTGTCTTGTCCTTCCTGGATTTCAGTGACATCAGTTATTTGTGTTTTAGTGCTGACCATTGCAGTAATGGCCAGGGGCAATTGGCAGTTAATCCAATTTCCAGAAGTGGGTAATTCAAAGAAACATACCTTATGACACTCCTTCAGTGTTGAGCTATTCTGAGTGCATAGTTTAACTATTCTTTATCGTTGAATTATTAAATGTAACAATTACCACTTTCTTTCAAAATACACAAGTGCACTTTCAATGTACAGATATTACAAATTACACACAATTACAAATGTCATATAACTGGAACTTCAATTGTTTTAGTCACAACACATGAACGGTTTTCTTAATACATAATTTCATAAAGTAGATACATTAAATATATATATAATATATATAAACCTCTATTGACATCCTTATATCATAGCAGATACGTGTGTCATCAATGAAAATACAATGTTCATCAAATAGAAATACAATCAAAAACAAACTACAATGCTTAGTCTATTCTAAATACTAATTATTATAATTTAACAGGAAGAATTAGAAATACAAACTATAGTTGATTAACAACGGATTACACAATATCGTAGTATATCAATATCATGAAATGTTTAACATCAATTTTGTTATGTGATATTTTACAAAATTATAGCATATAAATGTTTCACAGGCTGGTCCCAGTCACATTTTGCAATATATGTAGTAGCGTAATACTTAAAATGATATATATGCTACTTCAAATAGGAAATAGGGTAGCAGCCATTGAGATTAGTAAAACAAGCAACATTATCATCAGTATAACAGTTTCTTTTCCAGACCTGTGTACACAGACTCTGTGCAGGGAGAACAGGTGTGTCTTTTGATTAATGGTCACGATTGGCACTGAGGCATAGCATAAAAATTTGCAAATGTCAATAGGTTTTTACTGTTCATGTCGTCGTATAGCAATGGCTTCTGGCACGCACTAGCGGTAACCGCTCAATGTACATGCCATGATGTCCTGCCAAGTGCAGAGAAACATTTACAGTTTTAGCAATCATCAATTGAGCAGAACGCTTACCAGCTCAACAGATAGGGTGGCTCCTATTTCTAGCCTAAGGATTTTTATTGTTCTATTTATCCCATAATTTTGTTTAGGTAGGAACCTGGGGCTTGTATTATTTCCGGTCTTCTATCTGACATAATCAGTTTAAATTTTTGGGTTTGATTGAGATTATTAAAGTTAGGTATTAGTCTCATCACTTTGTACAAGAGCTCTGTTCTTGGGGCAGTGTTATAATCGCATATTAAGAGGCTGTGCAGTTCATCTTCTATATCACCTGTGTCACATTTGTCACATTTTCTAAGTTCTACAGGAGTTTTAGGTAATGATTAAAATAGGTATTGTATAAAATACCAATGTGGGAAGGGGGGCCATGACACAGGCAGCTAGGCCGGGTAGCTAGCCTGCCCAAGACAGTCATAGCCAGCCAACTTTGCTTGCCCCCCCCCCCCTTTCTACTCCAAGCTGTGGCCTTGCAGGACCATTCTTTACATAGGTACATCCTTCTGTTTCCTGGTTAATTACAATCTGCACACACTACATTGATCGCCTCCCTTCACCTGCAGTCACATGTCTTCACAATTCAAAAGACACCAATTCTATGTTACCAGCTGCTATTCATTTAGACCTTGTTTCTCTTTTATGTTGATTTGTTATTTCGTTTTCTGTTGCCTTGTTCTCTTGTTTCTTGTGGCTAGCACATTTTGGATCAGTATGACATAATACTTTTCTAAGTCAGCCTAAAAGGTTGATCCTCCCTGTGTGCAGCAGTTGATTTATTACCTGTTGCTTATTGCTACCCTCTTCCTTTCTCCTGCCCATACCAGCCTAATAGATGCATAAATGTTTCACGTAAAGCCACAGTCATCCACCCTTTCATTTTCTTGGTCTGTTTCAAAGTTTTGTTATTTGCTAATGCAAGACGACTTCTTCTGTGGCTGTTTAGTCCTCCCACTTAAAATATTTAGACTTCCAACTCTCTTCCCACTTAAAATGTCTAGACAGCTCTCTCAGACCCTGTCTGCTTTTTCTTCAAATTTATTACATGAGTGAAGCTCACTTAGCACAGGGACAGCTCATTCTGTGTGATGCCCCTGTCTACAGTGACTGCCTGAACAGGAAGTGCCTGTAGTTGCCATAGAATTGGAGCTGGTACTTTCATCAGTGTTTAGTTTGTTAAATAATTAAAATACCTCAAATATCTTCCGACATACCTTGTCCTTTAGGTGATAAGTTGCCCCTCTGCATGGAAAGTTAAAGATAATGCAGTAGATTAGCTCTATGACAATGCTGCGCGAGTTTCATGGCAGTGCCATTTAAATATTAGTCATTATAGAAACGCATTATTATTAAGTAAACCAAATAGTTTAGCCTCAATCCATAGTTGCAGCTATTTTGGCCAGTCCATAACCTCTAGTATTTATAATGTTTAGATTTAAGATATATTTGTTAAATAACACAACCTGCTTATTTATTTATAAGACATATTTTCACTGGATGACAAGTTCACACAACATCCAGTAATTGGTCACCAAGACATAATTGAATTTCATCAGTTAATACCGTTTCCTCTTGTCGTGTTGTAACTAGCATTGCATTAGACTTGGGGGCATTCAAAGTCGGTATATTGTTATTATAACAGACAAATAGATACATATATCAAGCAATGGCTTAACCGAGCTACATTGAAGATACATCTCCCCCATCCTTGCATTTCCTTATTTTCTCTATCTTATCCTTATTCCAAGCTTGCAGCAGCTAATGACACCCAACCATTTCTTGCTCAATTGATTATGAGTTTCTGAATTGTGATTTCGGAATCATTGTGGCAATATCTTCAGAGACATGCTATCTGTCTCTTTGTCGTCATTCTATCTGTTTGCCTATTACGCTGTCAATCACAGCCTTTCCAGTAATCTAAGTAACGTGTGACTTATGCATTGAGAGCTGTTTCGCTTGACACTTTATTGAGTGACTTACGCAATTTCGAGAGGTTACATTTTGTTTTCTCCCATTGTTACAGAGTTTCTTTTCGTGAAGAAAATTGCATATTTTAGCGATGCATTTTTCTAATTTTTCGATGCGTTTTCCTCTTCAAGAAAAGTGTTCATTTTCTTAATCTCCATCTCTGACAGTGATTTGAATTGACTACTTGCACTATTTGTGTCTAAATTTCCATCTTATCTTTTGACTTTATCATCAAGGAAATTGTTGGAATCATTTGCGGCATCTGCTTAGTGAGCTCATTTTCTTTTTCCTTAAATATCTCACAGTTAGCTTGCAGCCAGGTATGTCTCCATTTTGTTTCTGCTTTTCTTTTACTGGTCTTGACAATCTTGATATCAGCATTTATATTTTTGTCAAGCACCCCTTTTGGTTGAGTTGTACAGGAACACCAGACTGCTCCAGTCACTAGCCATTCGCTTTTGCGGATCATTGAAAGCAAAGTGTAGGCGGATTTATAAACCAGACCCTGGTTGAGGTGCACCCTATTGCCAGTCCCTCGGTCCTGTGTTCGATTCCCACCCTGCGCATTGACTTTAGCTCTTATTTAAGTTCCTAGACAGCTGTCTGCTTTAAATAGTAAGAGACAGTTAATGTTTATGCAATCATAAGCAACCAAGATCACATGTATTACTGAAACTTTTAACATAATATCAACAGTTAAAAGTAATATTGCTATAATATCCAGTATTGGTTTGTTACATTGGGGTGCTCTTTAGTCGAGATCTGACCCCGTGACCTTGGAACTGGCCTCCTCATTTTCAGGCAATGTTTCGTTTACAGACCAGGTTACTAACAATGTCGCCACCCAGTCTGCAGTTTTGAAGTACCATCGATTTTGTTACGCAGGCTGAGGGCAACTGTTGGCGTTACTATATCTACTTGATATAAGAGCTATAACTTAATTGTGTTGGCTCTATCACAAATTAATAAATATGTCATTTGTACTGCAAAAAGTTAAATAATATATATAATAATAGTATTAATTATATACACCACTAACTATATACATAAAATTGATTATACACATGTTATAAGTAGCTAAAATCAGGTAAGCATATTGTTACAGACGTATACCAGTAATGGTACTTTAAAGATTAAAACAAATGCAAATTAGGTCCCAAAATCCAAACAGTTATAAAATGATGTGGACGTTGCACACCAATTAATATAGATAACAGTCAATGAAATACACACACACCACTTGTACTGATCACAAATAAATAGCCCTTTCAGCTTATTAAGAAAATTATGAGTAAATATATATATGGGACATAATCCAAAGATATATAAGACATAATCCAAAGACATACAACTTAACAAATTCATAGATCAATTAGTATGCAACAGACATCCCAGTTAACAAATTTATATATTAATTGATACATGCTTGATATTTCATATTTGATCATTATTTACAAGAAAAACATGCATCAAATTACATACGCTATATTGCTATACTGAATAGTTCATTTTCTGTTAGAAATGGCTTATTTATATATGTCTCTAATCTCTTGTTCTATTTCATGTTTATCATTCAAAACACAATATCATGCATACTTCTCAAATAGAGTGATTTTCTATTGGCTTTTAAAAGTACAATTTTATATTCAGAAGAGAAATCATTATATACATATCGAAGAGCTCGCTTTAACAACTTTTCATGTCGTATAGAATCATTCAGACTACAAAATGATACATAGAATTACTATACTTTCGATTAAAGAGTCACCAATTTTAAATACAATATTTTGGTTCCTTCTAATTAGTGTCATACATTGGAATTTTGAAGGATTAGCCTTCATAAAATTATCTTTCAACTACCTAATTGCCTTTATAATAACAATCATCCTTTTAAAACAATGGCGATACTTCAGTCCTATTTAGATCATGAGGATTCATACTTTGAACAATGCTATGGTTCACTACACCTATTAAATTACAAACTAATTATTACTTAGCTTCCTCTCTATATTTTATCCCCACATGCCAACATTTTCTTGATTTTCCTTCGCATATTGCTATGATTTCTCCTAAGTGCAGAACTGCCTCCAATTCAAGTAGCCACCCACGTTGCTCATGTTGTCATAGCAACGAGAGAGATCTGTTTATCGTGCAATACCATGGATCAGGTATCTGTTCTATAATTCTACTAGCCCTTTTAGTTGTTTCAATATTTCTCATCACATTGATAGTCACATACACATGTTTAATAGGCAAAACCATTTCTATTTGGCGTGCCGTTTAGAATGGGTCAATAAGGTCAAGAATTCATACCGATTACATATCATCTAGCATTTTCTTTCCTATAGTATGCGGAAACTCTGGGAACATACAGCTACTCTCTTTATATATTAACACTAAAAGTATGCATATAATCTCTTCTGCAATCTTGCCTTTTCTGAATTTTGGTTAGCATTTTTCTGGCTTATTATTAGAGGAAGGGAGTATTTTAAATACTGTTTTTCTTGATTTGAAATAAATTAAGCTACACTGGTTTTCTTCACTATCTTATATTTTGGACGGGCATGACTGTTACTTAAATCGCTTGTAACCATCTCACCAGCCCAAGTAATATCATTTAAATCATTTAAGCATTCAAAAGCATCAAAGCTATACCTCAGATATTAGAATCATAATATTTTATACAATATAGCAAATATTTTTGCTGGTCTCCAAATAATCTATCTATTTTTCTTATCAGACATAATTCAGAATACCACGCATAAATTGCTAATATTTTATTTATTTTGAAGAACCCTTCTCTATTGCTTATATTGCTCCATAATTTGCTTCTCGTGTAGTGTGTATTTTGGGCCTATAGGCTATATTGCACACCACGCAATTTGCCTAAGGTGTTGAGTCTCACTAATATGCATTTACCTTCTCAGTATTTTACGTAGTTTTGCAACTTGAATGTGCCTGCCACTATCCCGTGCCAATATTCTGGCCTGCCACTATCCTGTGCCAATATTCTGGCCACTTCAGCTAATATCCAGTGTTTACCCATTTTTTCTGAATGTTTATCCTTCCCTCCCTTTCCATGATATCACCTTTTAATATTTTTCAACATACTATGCTAAAGTGCAAACTACTTTTAATCTAAAGTTTACAATTACTCCTATCACTTCTGAGTTTAACATATGTAGCAAACCAACTACGCTTAAAAATCCTATAGCTTTTCAAGTGCCCTTTCTATTGGTGCTTATTCCCCTTCTGTAATGTGTATTTAGTTCTACAGTTTGTGTAGATCCTGCCCTTTCTTTCATAATAATAATAAATAATAAATTAGGTATTTATATAGCGCTGGTTTCAGTAAAACTGCTCACCAGCGCTTGTTAGAAGGTTAGTCATAGTGTTGTTGGAATAGATGGGTTTTCAAGTTTTTCTTGAAGCTTTCCAATGATTTGCAAGTCTTAGTTCCCACGGGTAGAGGGTTCCAGAGTTGTGGTGCAACGCGGGAGAAAGCTCTATCCACTATTTTATTTTCTCCACGATTACCATGAACTGCCAGGAGTAATTTGTTGGTGCTTCGTAAGTTGCATTTTGGTTGTGTCATATGAATGAGCCGTTTCATGTACTCTGGAGCTTGACCATTCAATATTTTCCATGTGGTTGTCAGGATTTTGAATTGAATCCTTGCGGGGATTGGAAGCCAATGTAACTTCTTTCTGTGATAGGTGACTCTGTCTTGTCTCTTTAGTTTTTCGATTAAACGTACAGCTGAGTTTTGCGTTACCTGAAGCTTATTTATTAGTCTTTGGGATACACCACAAAGTAATCCATTACCGTAATCCAAATGTGGGGTTACCAATGCATTTACTGCTGTTTTAATTGTGTCTTTGTTCAGATTCTTTTTAAGCTTTGAGATGTTTCTTAAGTTGAAGTATGCATTTTTGCACATTTTGTTCACCTGCTTTTCCATTGTCATTGATTTATCGAAGATCACACCAAGATTCCGCACATTGTCAGCTGTCTTGATATCAATGTCCCTGCAGGATAAACTGTTTTCCTTCTCTCAAAACATCCACTCTCAACAGTCCCACAAAACTATGCTGGCTGTTTTCAATATTTACGGGTTCCCCCCTTAATATTTTCCACAGGCATCTGCATATTTCTTTTCATTAGAATTACGGAAGACAATGTAGAAATAACTTTAATAATCAAAAACAAGACATTTTAGAGATACATAAAATTTGTACAATTACAATATACATATGTACAATGCCATATTCAACATCACTAAATTGTGCAGAATACAACTGGAATGATTACATCATCAAGTAGAAACACAAGGATTCAAACTCTATACTTGGGAGTGCTATTCCTGGTTACATGCCATGTGTTGCCGCTCCAATCATCAGTGATACTATGTAAACCTGTTTGGCCAGTCAGATTGCCCAATGTTCATATATTTGTTGTCTTGAGCTTCATCTGCAATTTTCACCTTCACTTACATCTGCCCACAGAGATCAGATGTCATTTTCTCCAGAACCTTTGTGTTAGTAATTTTATCGGTGCAGAATATCATATGATAACCTCTGAGAATTAAGTCTTATTTTCAATATAATATTTATCCTACTATATCACAGCTCAGACTTATAGCAAAAGTTGATAATTTGGTGAAGGATAGCGACCTCTCTTCCTTACTGTAAGCCATAGACATACCTAGAACTACTCTATAACCTTTCAGCAAAAGAATTTGCAGACTTTTCAGAATCTGTTTACATAAACAAAAGTACCTCCCCAGGGACCACTCTAATACGATTCCATTAATCCACTTTATGTTCACCTTTTCACGAGAATGGCACACCTTCATTTTTCCTTTCTGTTTATCAGACCTAGTAAGTTGAACCTTCCTTTTCATCAACCCTACTTGAAATCCCTTCCCCTAACCTTCTCGTGTTTATCCTTTTGGTCTGTGTTTAGACTAAACCCACTATTCTGTACCAACATTTCTTCAGTGTTTAGCCATATGTATGTGTCGTTCATCCTGAGACGGCACGAGCCGAGTGAGCCACCACACCTTCACTTCCATTTCTGCTTTCTGTGCAAAGTCTGAGGGGCACACCTTCCCAGTTTACACTATTTTCTTCGTACCTTAATGCACCTTTCCATCAACCACTTAACATTCTAGTCCCACCTGTTTATTTCCACCAAACCCTCAACATTTTTGTCTTACCTGTTTATTTCACCTGGGTGTCTGGCATTCCTTGACTAACATCTAAGTACTTGTTGAGATCAGTTACATATTCAGTGAAGAGATTAGGACTCATTATACCCCCTTGTAAAACTCCTCAGCCTCCAAGCATCATCAAGTAAAAGTATCCTCTTCATAAAGCTTCCCTATAGCATTCTTCCATAGTTTTCCATTCAGTAATCTCCGACAATGATTCCCTTTTGGACCTGCCAGACAGGGCGGCAGTCATCCTACAGTACTTTCATCTTGTCTTTTGCCAATTTGATAATAGTAGTGAGACTGGAACCGACTATGTCCAATCAGTGATTGAAGTGCCTGGTGAGTCCTTTGGGCAATCACACCGTTTTATCCTTTTCGGTATTGTCCTTGTTCTGATTGGAATACAGATTCACTATCCTTTTGAATCGAATGCTTCCAAACTTCCCAATAAAACAGGTGAAGAACTCTCCACCGACTCATTAAGTGCATTAGAGCAGGTTCAGCCAAGATTTTTAAAAAAATTAGTACAAACAATAACTAACAGTCATGTTTCGGATCTTCAATTCTAGGTTCAAAGAGAAATTAAGTGAAATACGGCACTCAATATACGGACAATCCTATATCGACAAAATGATAACAGAACTGTACAATAGCAGTGTTAACTTAGCCTTAATAGTCCTACTCTGGAATCTATGCATGGGACAACAAATGTATAGCAGTAAAGTGAAGTCTCCACGTAAGACTTTTCCCTCAAATTTCACAAATTTTTGTTTCGTGCTGACCATTCACAAATGTTCATGGTTACCACCATACAAGAACATATTCACGTATTCTTTCCTCTTCATTACAATGCTGACCATAGTGTTACCAATGTACATGAAGTACATCTTATGTCCTACCATTCAATAAATACCTTATATTCCAATTCCATTTACAAAGCCATTCTCTATATGAAGTTCATTGCAGCATCCCTGCGATTCGAACCCGCGACCTCGCATATACCCTTTCTTCCTTCAAAATCAGAATCTTAACATTAGTGTCCGGACGCGCTACCAATGTCGCCACCGAGTCTACTGACTTGGAGTTCTTGTAATTGGCTCAAATTGCACTTTACTTATGATTGCATCTTCAGCGTTGTCATATACTGACAAACGAACGGAGAAAGTGCCTCTGAATTCTGAATTCTTGGGACATAATGCAAGAGTGTAGCAGACACCTGCATTAATTTCCTTTTCTTTTAATATAAAACGGTAATTAGATCCTTACAGCACATTTATTTTGGCCACATGCATGAATCATTATTCGCTATCTTCAGTGTCTATTTTTAGAACACCTTTTCGGTCTGAAATCAAAACGAGGCTCTCCGCCAGCTCAGCAGCATACATCGGTCAGTAAAAGTCTTAAAAATATGCTGTTGGCCGGTTCGGCCTTGGTCTAGGGGTAACGTCTTCGAGTCTTAATTGACCAGCCAGCTCTCTCGCAAGAAGAAGTTGAACTTCGTCGCTTCGAATCCCGTCGGGGACACGTCCCTACTAGCCATGTCTTGAGACACGGAAAGAAATCCGTTCCACATACTTGGTCAGATTCTGGACATCGAGTTTCCAGAGCTCTCCTGGCATATCAGACATGAAAATTGCATTCACATTGACACAAGCAATGGCTCAGTGAGTTACGCTTGAAGATAAAACACCTCCTATCCTCCAAAGTCCGAACCAGGCTTTTGTATTTGTTGCTTTGTCTTATTTATTTCTGTGAGAAGGTGACAGAAGGTTTCCTTCTTTCATTTCCTTCACTTTCTTTCATGTAACAGGGATATTTGCATTAGGCTTCTTTCATAATAAAAGTAAAGCAGTTCGACAAAAACTGAAATTCACTTATTCTACTTTGGGCCCTGCCGCTTGTTTAAGTCTATTTGATTGACACCCATATATAGGAACTTCCTCAGGTGAAACTGCTAGACATGAACATACAGTCTATACTTTCAGGCATTTTGGGTGCTTTTATCAGTTTATGCCACCAGCATGCTTTGTCAGTGTTCCACCTTCTTCAAAAAGATCTATATGGCTATGCTTTCAATATCTTAATCAAGTTCATGGTTCACTGCATAGTCAAACAAAAATAAGACAAAATCTCAAAAACTATACCTTATGTCATGATATAAAATTCAACTAACCAGTAAAGTAAATTGCTACTTATTAATTTTAGGGAGGGGAGCATTACACAGGCAGCCAAGCCTGCCCAGCCAGGCATGGCCAGGCAACTTTGCGTGTTTTACCCTTCTCTTTACCCCCCCCCCCCACTCCAGACTGAATGCTTCCAAAACAATTGCTTATATAATTATGCATTATATATTTCAGCATAGCGTATGTAATGTAAGCTATGTGACTTACTATCAGTTTCTCGTGGGTTAATTTTGTCATCCATCAGTTAAATATTTAAGAGTAATAAAATGTAACTTCATCATTACATCACGTTTGTTCCATTAGCTGTACTACAATAGGAATAAATAATATTAGCATCAGATTTATGAAACACCATTATAAGTTCTTCAAAATGTAATTCATTGACAAATCAAATGATCTAAGATTTCGTACAACTTCACAGCTTTTATGTAACGATCATGCTTTGCCTTTGATGGATGTAATAGCTGTGTATACATAATACCCCAATCAAGCCATGACAAAGGGGTTGAACATTATGCAATCCATAAGGGTTGATACGATATGCTAATAGTGTAAATGTATGTGTGAATTTGTAATTACTCTTTCTTTTGACATCCAGACCACTTATATAGAGTTATTGGTATCTGCATGATACCCAGACAACGCTACACTGCCTGATGTAACCTTAATCTGCACTAATAAACAAATACACGCATCACTTTCCTGGTTTGTTCGCATCTGATCTATCTCTATGGTCTTCCTTTTTGACCATATCTTCGCATGATGGTGGCCAGCATATTGCAAATATAGCTGTGCCTCAGTCATCACTCTCAATAGTGATAAATTTATTGGAACACAATGCTTCTTTCTGCATTGGGCTATCCTTTCTTGTTTTCTCAAGGCTTACATAGTGCATTGTTCTCATTTGGTCCTCCTCCAGTGTCTCAACTTTGAGTATATAATGCATTGTCGTGGTCTGGTCTTCATCCAGGAATTGATTGTCTGGTCTCCATCTTGACACCCATTTGACTGTTTTGTTTCAATTCAGATAAAGGAGGTTTCTATAAAGTGAAACTTAAATTTAAAGTCACAAAAGTTGCAAAAACACAATGTGGTTTTGCTGCATTATACAAATCTTTCAACAAGTAAAAGAACTAAAGAGAAAAGAAAGAATGGGCTCAGAACTTAGAACAAGCACAGATCTTTGGCAAGACCTTTTGTTCCTTTAAGAAGGCAGTTTTAGTGTACATATAACAATGGACTTTCCTTAAAATTTTGAAGGGTCAGTAAGCTGCATATAGCACTAACTTCAATTTTAACAAGCAAAGGGTATATAGTTTAGGTATATGATAAATGACAGTGGACCAGGCACAGAGCCTTGAGGAACCCCAGCTATATTCTGTTATTTGTTGTCTGTCGGAAATATACGATTTCAAATGGTTTAATGATTCCATAGCAAGCCAGTTTATTGGGGTGAATATTATGGTCTAATGTATCGAAAGCTTTAGATCTTTGTTTACGAAGTCTATTTTCAGCACGCCAGCCCCATACTGCAATAGTGCAGGAGCAAATTGAGTGCTAAGTTGATTAGCCACATTTTCATGAAATGCTCTTGTTACAATGCTCATTATGCAATTTTTTTTTGCCACTTGTGCTGCATGAGTTGTTTGGCGGGACTGGCCGTGTCTTTTAAGTCCGGACAATGCGCCAATTTAAACCTGCTTATATTGAATACCAAGCATATATAGATTTCATTGTTATTTCATTGCTGTTTAAATTGCAACTGTTAGCAATTCAATTTACTGAGCACCACTTGTATTTTTAGCGTATTTGTTACTTGATGTCGATGTTATTATATTATTTCGGACCCCTCGATTTCATTTTTCTTTTAATATTTATGTATTAAGGGTCTTAACACATGCAGCATGCGTTAGAAGCATGTGTTTTACCATCATTCCTGCAGCGACTCATGACCGTGTAAATAATGATGCATACTGTGCATCGGGTGTATGATTTTGATAAAGTTAGTATGTACTGTAAGTCCACAATTTCGTCATGAGCGCCTTAGATTTGCGTCTTAGATTTGTGCCTTGGATTTGCGCAGTGAAGCCAATAGTTTGGTAATGACACTTTTTCAATCGGTAAGGGTCCCGATTTGATTTATATGATGTTTTGGCAGCTCACCCATGAAACACTAGGTTGCATCATATTAGGGGAAAGACTAAATCAGGCATTATTTTTATGAGTAAATGACACTCTTCATATACATTTATAGCCAGCGCTGGTTACACACCGCCATAGATACTTAATGGTATGACCTCACCGGTATAGCCAAGGCAGATGGTGTTCTCTGCTGTTGCTGATCTTTGAGATGCTACCGTGGGAAGTGGTTTCTCGTTGCCTAGTAGCAGGCAGTTGCCCCCCTATAAGGGCGCACCGCGTGCCACAATATTCTTGGCTCAACCCACAGGGCCACGCTCCTGTGAGGCCAGTAAAACCCTCTTCCACATGCGAATGCATATCCATTTTATATCTTGCATATTAAGCCTATGTAAGAAGCATTTACAGTTAGTCATTTACTTTAGGGATTTTTTATTATTTAATTAGTGCTCTCATGCCGAGCCAGGTCATTAGGACATTGTTTTAGTGCACATTTGTTGGAACTGAAGCAGGCAGTATCCACTAGTTTGAGTTGATAACGTATGTTGTGTTGATAATTAACGTGTGTAGAATGCCGGGCTGATGAGGAATGCCAACCCGATGCCGAGTTGATGATTTGTTCCAACTCGATGATATGGCAGTTGTGCCCTGCCTTGACCCTTGTACACGCGTGTATTATTTTTGGGAAAGTGTCCTTTTTTTTTTTGTGGCTTGTGTAGTATTCCAGATTCTTAGCATATACCTCCCATAATGATGTTTTTCATGATTTTTCTGAGCTGAAACAAGAATAGTTGTCATTTTGATGATAGGAAAAGTTGTTGGCAGGCTGGTGTTACCAGATTGTTATGAATAATTATTTCCTTTGCTAGCATTGTGCATTCATCTTATTTGTCATGCATAAGGCATGTCGACCTGATTGATAAATTTTACACTCTATATGTGCTACATCATTAACACCATGTAACTTTGCTTATGAAGTTCTCCTGCCTCTCATATTTTGTTTAGGCGCATGTCTACATTTCTTTTGTCACGTCTTTCTCACCACCCTTTTAGTTGATAGTTATGGTATTACCTGATTTACCTAATGACTCTACAACCTTTAGTCAGTTATATACTTTAAATACCACACCTATATTTTCTTATATTAATGAACTATTGGCACTGACACATGTATACTCTACTGTCATCCAATGTTATTAAATGAAGCATGGAAGGGTTGTTGGAAAAGCTGACCCAAATTCTCTAGTATCAAATTTTAGTATCAAATTATTTTCTTTCATGGCAGTCATTTAATTATGCCAAAACTGTTGCATCTATGTCTCGCAGTTGATGTGATTCATTTTGACCTTGGGGAGCTGATCAACATGACGATACATCAAACCCAATTTATACTCATTTATACCCTTCTCTCATTGCCTTTTTCCACTCTAGTTCATTTCTCCTTTATCGAGTGCCTTTCCTCACGGACAGTTTGCTAAGAGTCGAGAGCTCCTTGCTCATTTTATTGCGTTCAAATTACATTTAATGCTGTGTTGTCACATGATTTGCGGGAATGTCTCTTTGATCATGAGTCGTTGGTCCAACTGGACAGCCATCATCAGTGCGAGATTGCTTGTGGCAACCTGTGATCACGGAGACATTCGATGCATATGTTCTCTAAATCTTTGATCTGAGAGAGTCTTTACAGTTCCTGTGATCCATTATGGCTTCCTATGTCATGGGCACCTTGTCATGGGCTTCCTGCAGACCATCTTAGGGCATCACATTGGGCACCACGTTTTGAACATGGACCACCTTCAACACAGTGGCACTGCGCGCACCAAGCATCTTGGACCTGTGGTCGTTACAAAGGGCACCTTGCTGAGCAACCTGTACGTTATTGACGAGCTCCATTCTGCCGTAACTAGGCACGCAGATCATTGTTTGAACTTTCCGTGTATGATTGACATTGTGCTTCACTCCTTCGCGCATGTCGTCACTCACGGGTAATACTGCAGATGGCTAACATGGATTGCCTCTGCAATACTGCTTATCAGATGCATTGTCATACATTTGTCTGGTAGCTAACATGGACTGCTCCAGTATCCTTCGACATGCATCCTCAACGACACGTCATCAGCGGGTAACTAATGTCATCCCCTGCTTAACTGGCGTTTCATTTATCAACAGATGGCTAACATGGATTGCCTCTGTCTATTAAGCAGTATCAGCGAACAATCGTGCTTGAAGAGCATTGCCTCACTTTCAGTTGGTGACTAATATGGATTGTCCCTGCTCGCTTCGGCATGCATCTCTCCGCACAAGTCTCCAGGTAACTCACTTACTCAGGTGGCTAATCCGGATTGCCCCTGACACCAGTTACCTTACCAGACATTAATCTCCGTGACCATGGCATGGGTCGGTCAAGCAATGAATAACTGGCGTTTCGTCGCATCGTATCGCTGTAGCTGTCTCTCCGTCAGTATTGGGCGCCCTGGGGTCTCCGCTCCGTTCTCCATGATTGTCGTTATCATGGCACCTCCAGTCGCTCGTTCTACACCTCGTCTGTACCTGGCTCATCCAACGAACATTTGCGCAGAGTGCAATAGCCGTCTTGTACGTCTTCTGCTGTCTCCATTCACTCCGCTTTACGTCAAGAGCCATGCCTGGTTCGAATGTGAACCAGCCACATTGACAATCCTGTTCTATATCTAGATCAGCAAGAACGCTCTCACCGTCCTTTCGTTCCATGGTAATAGGACCTCGTACTCCAGCACATCATCCGGTGCGCTGGTATCGCTCGCAGTGCCCTATAAACGCCTTTTTTCCCCTTTGATGTTCTCGCATAAGCCCCAATTTATTGTTCCAGGACAATTTCCAGAACTTAAAACACGAACTATGCCCATGACAACTCCAGTACTACATATATGTTATTTAAATTTGAAATAATTTAGATTTGAAATAATTTTCTCTCGCAACTTTAATGCTAGCCTTTAATGCATTTTTCGTATTATTAAGAGTTTTAAATTTATGATCATATTGTCCACATATGTATGAATAATGTTATCTTTCACATCATGAACTGACTCTCACTCGTATTGTGTACTATGCATCGCTAATTAGACATTTATACATCAACAAAATCAATATGCACTGTTAATTATTAGCTATGTCTCCACATGTTCACGAACTGTTGTCCCAAGTCAACTCTTGCACTGAACTATTTCTGTAAACACCTGATCTCGCTTCACGCATTTGTATCTTGTTTAAGCTAATGTTTTCTTTTAAACTAACGTTCTAGTACCTTAATCCTCTTAAATATTTCTTTGGTTTATGCATTACCTATGCCAGCCTCCAATGCAAGTTTTTCTCAGGTGTATTAATGTGTACTTTATTTTTGCTATTGCTTAACTTTATCGACGTATTGTTCACTTATTTTAGCATTGTTTTAATTCTCTGTACGCCCTATGCCTACAGTTCATTGTAAATGTTTAGTGTGTGTGTAACAAGTTTTACGAAACTATAGTCCACTATTGATTTATTGTTCTCCATATTGGACTATTGTTTTATCATTTTGCTTATTATTTTGCTAATTGTCGATTTGATCCATGTTATTATTGATATTTGCGTCTTGATTATGTTCTGTTTATGCTTTAATTGTCGCTTTTAAAATTGCTTATTGCTTATGTGTCATTTACCTACTTTTGTAGTTTAGGGTATCAGACATTCCAGCCCATTTAAATTTATCAGGCTGTCCTGTCTTAATGCAATTCATGCTTTTGGTTTAGCTCTATGCATATCCAATGACACGCAAGGGATGATACCCGTGACTGCCCTTGATAAAAACGGCTACTTGACTCGCCTGGTGCTTGAGTCTCTTTTGCTGAGGAGCCATGTAATTAGTGGCTCTATTTCCAAAAATAACGTTGGGTGCGGAACCCAACCATTCACAAAAAAAAAAAATTGCAAAATCTGACGAATAGGTCATAAGAATAACTTGTCCTTTTCTGTCAATCATTAAAATCTAGATTTCACTTTCCTATCTGAGCTCCCCTTTCAGCATCTCATTGACACCATTAAAGGACTGTCATTCAGTTCCTCTCTTTTTCACGGACGCAAGTCATATTCTTGTTTCCCTTTCAACAATTTGTTTCCCTTTTTCCAAATTGTCTTTCATGGGCATATTGCACAGGCCCGATTTTATCTTAAAATTTTTCCCCCCCTTCCGCCTGCCCGGTGGTAGTGGTTACATCATCCTGATGTCACCACAACTTTCATTAAAGCACTCACAAAGTTCAGGTGCAATGAGACGTGTTTCCTCTATTTATACCAAAAATCTATTAATAATCCTTTCAATCGTTTTGTTAATCAGCATGAAGCATTTTAGGCTTCCATCTTTAAAAGCAATTGTGAAAAGCATTCCTTTCAATGAAAGTTACATTATTAGGCATAGTATATGTTAATTTACTATTAAACAAATGTAATCCATATTCCATTGTAAGTTAAATGATGTTTTCTTCAAACCGGGGAAAAACCATCTTATAAAAAATCCTCGATCGGTCGGGATGTCACCGCTGAGCTTTTAGCTTCAGAGGTGTCTTCATTCTTTCCTCTTATAGGAAGTTTCCTCAAATCACCATGAACCTCAAGACCTTAATTCTGTAATGTCATTTATATTATTATTGTATAAAAGTAATGTAATATATTATATTATTGTGTAATGAGCTACAATGATAGCAACGGGGTAGAACTCACCCCATGTTTCCATGGCAACGGCTACCCTGGTGCCTCTGCGCAGCTGCAGAGCACCCTAGTGTCAATCTCTGGGGGCAAGCTTGTTTGCCCAGCCAGAAGAGAGCTAGCCTCTGCCAAGGTGGCAGCGGGGTCTCTGTCTCCCTGGCGCAGTGATGGATCGTCAGGTAGGGTATCGTTGTGAGAGGTATGATCATTAGGGTTCCTCATAAAGGAGCTATAGGTCATGGTTGATTGAGAAGGTATTTAGTTAATAGTATATGTAATTGGTTAAGATCGTTGTTTAATGTATTGATAACTTGAATACCGTCTGTTCTTTGAATGACTCTTAATGTAACTGTCTATAAATTGAGTATTAAATGGATAAGCGAATCTAAACTGTCGAGCCTCTGGTATTTCTTGAGTAGGTGTTTCGCGGTGGCAAGTGCTAAGGTGTCTCCCGCAGGATCCCCGGTAATGAGTCCATCTAATCAGTAACATCAATTAGCTACCTCTGAGAGTGAGAGAAACATACATTAGATGGCAATACTGACATCACAAGAGCACTGTGGCAGTTGAAAAGAACATGGCACACTAATACAAGATCTGTAATAAGATATTTAGTGCATCAAACTGCAATACTGGACAAAATATTAAGTCTCTAGCCATTGTTAGAGCTAATCTTAGTGCATTCACAAGTACGTCACGTTTTAAGAAACTGACACATCCAACTGCTACTTAGCCATGGTTTTGCTGAAGTGTGGTCTTGCCAATTGCATGGATACTTGTGGATAATCATTAGAAAATATATTTAAGATGCAAAAAAGGTATTTTGAAAAAAATCTGAACTCAATTATGCAAAACTATTATATTTTTAAAAATATGATAAATGAGAGAAAATTTTCAAAAGCCATATTTTCAGTTAATTATGCTATAGATAGGTAATTATGAATCATGCATTCCTGTTCAGATGAAAATTAGTAGGGCTATTTTGGGGAGTGTTGAAAATCTGCTATTAACCTGGGTCGGAACCCTAGATCCATCATCCAAAATCAAATATGTACACTGAAAGACGAAAGTAATGCATATGCTGTGCAGCCAAGATGCTCAGGAGGTATGGTTAATATGATGGTTCCATGGTGTAACACACCCAAAAACAGGGTCACAAACAATAAATCACAGAACCGAGAAAACACTTTGTTTTACAAAATGGCCGACAAAGGGCTCTTTTCAGAAAACACATCTTTTGCTGTTGACCAATATCAGTAGCAGATATGCTGTTTAATATGAGCTTAAATCAATCCTGAAACATGCAAGCACACAATTCTTTGACAATTGAATTCAGTGTGTCTCCAATACCACACTATGAAAGGGATAAATCTATTGACGCGGCATAGGTGGAAAAAACCAGAGTAGAGTGAATGATGTCCATCTGTTAAGTGTATCAATGAAATTTTCCGGTCACAAGGAGCCAGGGTTAACCAGGGATAAACAAAAAGGTGCTAAACCCAGTAAAACAACCAGAGCTCAAGCTACCCATCATTGTGATGAAAGAATGTTTCTTGATGTTGTGGGTGATGCTCCAGATGACAGGACGTTGCAACCTTGCAATGAACCCCAGGACCATTATCTTTAGTGTTTATAGTTAATTTTAAGTCAAGTTTTTGTTGGGTAGAACCTTACATTGAGCCCACAGATGAGATTCCTGAGTGCACGGCATATGCATAACTTTTGTCTTTCAGTGTATATGTCTAATGTTCTGGTTCCCTAAAACTATTTCTAACTGATTTGGAACATACTTTCCTTATTTTGATGTCTTCATCTCTATATTATATTACACAATTTCTTGTTAATTTCAGGGAATGCATCGTTACCACAATATTGAAGTGTTTAATCATAATTTACCAATTTTGAAAGGTTAAATTGATTTTCCGCTATGTTTTTACCATGTTTGTTATTCATTGCATATTACTTGACCCCAATCGTTTACTTTCATCGAAAATGACACAGAAATTGACTTTCACTTGGTTTTTGTTGACTATAGTCAATGCCATTATGACTATGGTTACCATTTTCTCTTAAATTGGTAAACACTACAGTTGCTCTTGAAAGAAAGTACCCCCCTGCAGGATTATTGTATTTGGCTCATTAATCAAAAGGAGATCATATGATCATTATCTCATTTTGCAATGAAGCGAATCTCTTTGAAGTCATAAATATTACGAAATTTGGATTTCTGGAAATTTCATACTTTGACCTTTGACCTCAAATGAAAATATAACCCATTGCAAAAGTAAGTAGACCCTCATGATAGTTTTCCTATTTATCACATTATTCCCTCTGTTTTGGTCAATCTGCTTTTGCCCTGCAAACTAGAAATGTTTCTTGTTGCGCCTGATTGATTTTGGCACCTACATTTTAATTTCTATCCTCCTTAACAGTTCTTATTTAAAAAAAATTGATTATGGTTAGATAAGCCTAATCAAGTCGTTTTGGTGTGAGTGTTTGGTCTGTCACCATGCCAAGAACCAAGGAACTGTCTAAAAGGCTAAGAAATACTACTATTTACATCTGAAATTATGGATTGGAAATTTTGGATATCATAAGAACATTTTTGAACAGCTTGGGGTCCACATTGTACTGTCAGGAATTTTTATTCAGGAGCAAATGAAGACAAAATCATCAAGCAGGATGGGTATACCAACAGAGATGTCTTGCAGAACATCCAAGAAATTATTACAGGAAGCAGTAGCTAATATACCCTGAGGTCACATTCACAGAATTACAAGTATAGGTTATTCACCTAGGGAGAGGCAATATGTGATTTATCCAGCGAGGGCGTTAGCTAAATAAGCTTATACTGAGAAGTGAGGGTCTTCATGCTTGGCTGTCTGGCTGGGACGACTCACAATTCTCTGGGTAGGAAAATAAAGATTCCGCCAAAAAAAAGTTCCACAACAAGTACCACTTTGCAGCAATAGCAGCATTCTAACAATAAACTGGCCGATTAAAAGTTATTGAATATTCAATTCTAGACCTAATTCAACAGACCAAATTGTTACTCCACTTCACTTAAAAAAAGTGATAGTTGCTGAATCTGAAATCTCTTAGAGCTCACTGACAAGAGTCAGATCGATTGTAGTTTCTGTTATGGATTCAAGAGCAGCATACACAATTTTGTGAACCTGTTGAGCTCTAAGTTTAGCGTGACGAGATATATTGGCTGAGCTCTCTCGTGTATTTCAAGCTCGTTCTAAGAACTAACTATATTTACCGACTTAATTTTTGAAGAGTTTGGAACGGTGTGCTGCACGTACCACCCTCTGAGAGTTTGTTCATAATTATTTTCTGGCAAATACACTCTTTACACCAAAGGTTCTTAATGGTACATATAAAGAATCCACAGTCGAAAAAAGGTTTTAAAATTTGTTACTGCAATTTCAAGAAGTATGAGTTTCTCCTAAAGGATAGTGAAACGTAGAAAATACAGTTTATGTGATTGGTTGAGGGACAGAATTACGTCTCATAAATCTAATTTGAATAGAATAAAAACGTTTTTCAAATTAAGTGACATGTCTGGAAGGACAGTGATTGTCAGTGTTTTCCTGATAATCTGATTTACTCACCAAGCTCAGTTGCTCACTGAAGCAGAATAGTGCGTTTTTCATAGCTGTCTAAATAAATAATGTGACCTGCTCCACCAAAATGAGTTCATAGTAGGCATTACATATTTCTCAGAAATGAGCAAAATGTGTCAAAAGGTCACATTTTGATGTTTTTTAGCTGTTGGTACCATGTTTTAGCAAAAGTAATTTTCTTTGAATATTTAAGACCATTTAACCAAAAATTGATTTTAGATTATCTAAATTCAGTGTCCCTCTTGATTTTCTTAGTTCTTTAATTGTAATAGCGGGAATTTCAAATGCCATTTTCTCAAAGTTTGATGTTTTGTACCATCGATGTTTGAGGTGCAGTATCTTTGGATTGGATGGAGATATCAAAACATACTAAACATCATTTTAAAGCTCAATTTCAGTAGAATAAAGGTATTTTCATACCTCAATATGACAGGAGGCCGACTTTGAACCCATTTTGGTGGAGCAGGTCACCTAAGTTCAATTTTGGAATTTGTAGGACGTTTGATTTGCTGATAGACCAATCAAGTAAGCTAAAGAAGCTACATAGACAGCGAGAAAACCAGTCAAAGAAACTCATACTAAGTGAATCTGCAGTAAAGGTTCAACTGAATTGAAAAGGTTCAATACTGGTGGGAAGGCCCTATGATGGGACCCTATGCTCCCAACTTGAGAAAAAGGGGTTCCATTGTGGGAGTTCTGTGCAGCTGGATTATCTAAGTGTTGTTTTTGTTTGCTGTTGGAACCTTTTTAAAAGTTGAGAATGAACCTTTTCAGGGTTCCTTATCTATACCACCTTACAGAACCCTTAAATGTTCCACATAAAATGTTTCTGCTGTGCTAAAGTTACTTTTCAATTTTACAGTGGCAACTGGTACAGTCTTACATTCTAGTTTTACAGTGTATCGGTTTCCATGAATTCTTTACAATTATTGTCAGCTATTGTCTACAGAACATATTCACTGTTTGTAAAGGTTCACATGTCCATGTTTCATTGGTGTTTCCTCTTCCCACAACAGATTCAATCATGCATTCTAAGCATTGCTATTGAAGTAGAAACATTCTAATAACTTCAAAGCATATTCATATTAAGCATAAGGAACACCAGAAAGAGGTAATTCAATTTCCATTATGATATAAGAACGAATTTATATATTTATAGATATATTTATAGATATTTAGTAAGTCTATGTGTTATATATGGTGCTGATTATTGGTTTAATTTATTTCAGTATCACGACATATACGACATAATGGCATATACGGCATATATGGTATATACGGCATGTAATATGAGACAACTAAGGCAAATACAGGGTGCGGTAAAAAAAAATTGGACCTGCAACAGCTATGAATTATAACTGCTATAATTTCCGAAACAATACTTCTTAAGTATGAAATTGGGACACAACCAAGCCATATATATCTTAATTGACTTACTCAAAGCATATTTCATTTTTGTGAAATACTTTTCATGTTCTAGGTCTGAAGACAGTGTACGTCACTTTTTTTCAGGTGCATCTTGTTTTTGTCAAGTATACCCAAATTGCTGCATTCAATCAAGCTATTGAAATGTTGGGGGTGCTTCAGACACCTCTCTCTACTATTGCCCACGTAAAACATTTGAAATTTTGAGGTATGGTAAATAGGGGGGTTTCTGATTTTGGACTGGAGGATAATCACGAATACTAATGACCTCTCTAGGCTTCTCTTGGCAAAACATACAATACCTAATCATGTTAGGATATCACATTATATTTGATCAATACTCGACAGACATATTTGGTAAGTGCAGCCCTCTAAGGCAATTTCTTGATGCTCCAAGGCTTGATTGATGAGCTGGGAGAGTGGCGGTCCTTTACATACTTATTCACCCCATCATGTCGAGATATTTTACTCGCCCAGCACAGAAACTGATGCTGGAGACCAAAAATTCATTATCTCATCTGATTTACATCGATCAGGCATTTTGCTCTGGAAGATCCACTTGAAATATTTTGTGTTCATCTCCCAAGTTTCGAACCCATGCAATCAAAAACTTTCAGCAAAGCAGGCGTGAATTGATATTGTTCAGCCACCAAATTGCTTTATATTGTCGGCTTATGCAGTGAGTTTGTCTTGGCTAGAATATAACGCTATTAAAACACCCCAGTTTTAATTTTTTTGTCCTTATATGGAAACGACGAAGAATCATTCTGTTATCAGTAGCAAACAATGCAAAAATGATCACCTGACCACAGAAACTGGTCTTATTATGCCAAATATTCACTGAAGTTATTCTCTTTCTTTAAACCCCCTTATGATGTAAAATACACGGCATTCAGAAATGATCTGTAGGCCAGCAGTCGCCAAAGGATTGTAGCCTCCTTTGGTTTGGGCAAGCAAGATTTTACAAAGGCTGGACATTATTGAGAATAGCCAGTGTTCTAACTTTCATTTTACACTAATTTAGCTGCTAGGCAACTGCTAATATGTTTGGCTAGATGTCCCATCACTCAAAGCTTTATTTTGCAATTTTCTGTTTTATCTGCTAGAGATGTTCAAGTGGTGCAAATTTTCTTGCCGCACCCTGTAAATGTCAGTGCAACTTCTACAAGGTGTTCAGTGTTCATATCGTGTTCTGGGCAACAGCACGGCTGTTACGTAAAACCTTTTTGTTATGAGTGAAGTTCCTAAAAAGTGGGGGAGGGTTGGTCTAGTGTTAGCGTGCTGGGCTGCTAATCGCTGGGTCCAGGGTTCGAATCCAGCTCTTGCCGGGTCACCTGGGCCTATGTTGGACGGCTGTTTCAAGCATCCTTCACCTCATTGCTGTGTCCTCCTCCTGTCCCAATTAGCCTACCAAGTGCAAAAATACATTACGTAAAGCCCCAATCATCCATCCATCCTGAAAAGTGCATGGGGGAAATATCATTTTTAACCCTCGATACCTTTAAGAAACCTTTTGGGGCTCTTGGGGGCTTCCTGAAATATAGAGCCTAAACTTAAACCCAAGGGGCACATGACGTAACACATGACGTTGTTAATTGGTGGAGGAATGGTCTGTTGGTCACGTAGATATGTATGGCAGAGATTATGTTGCCACAACGTGAACACAACATCGGGTTTTTTTTGGAACATTGCCACAACGTCGCAAGCTAACGTGGAACCCTTGACATTGCCTCACAATGTTGTAAAAACGTCAAACCTACGTGGCATACTAACGTCATATCTTTGATGTTGCTTCACAACGTTATGACAACATAATTTCTACGATGCATTTCTATGTCATTTGACGAACAGTGTGACGTTGTTGCAACGTTGCTACTACGTTGATGTGCCTATAGGGAATCCTGTCCATGCAGGTCGGGATTTCAAATTCCATTTTCTCATTAGCTACCCACTGGGTGAACCCCTGTGCTATTTTAATGGCAAAATAGTGTGTGCCTCGATTTTTGTGCATGTATATGATATGCATTAGCACATGTTTTGCAATAAAACTATGTAGCCAAGCAATTTGTGCATGACTGTCAAAATGAGTGAGTCGTCAGAATGAGTAGATTGGGAGTTTGCAGCTGACAAGAGTTGAATCTGAATCAAATCAGGTCCAGGAACTTTCTGAAAATCTGACTGACTGAAAGAAAGTTTGAGTAACCTCCTTTCACTCAATAGCAGTACACCCCTTTTGAAGTTTAGTTTACATACTAATTGCAATTGTACTGCCAAGTTTTCTCAACAGAGGGCTCCCTAGGCTGGAGTAGGGATAAGGTAGTTTGTTTGTTTGTTTTTTTGTGTTTTACGCCTCCGCAGCACCTTAGTGGGCTATATCGAGGCAGGCGATCGCCGTATGATGATGAGATGAGAAGACTGTGAGTCTGGTACATACCCTATTAATTCAGGGACGCCCAGGGTCTTTCAGTTGCCCCAGCATAGAATACTGGATACAACCCGCCTCCATTTAATGTCCCATGGGCTCGGACTAAATTGAGTTCTGAGGGATAAGGAAGTCAAAGGGAGCCAAAGTGACCTGTGTGGAGATCTGGGGTGAGGAGGGGAACACTCTAAAAAATTTCAGACAAAATTGGTTTTTTAGATTCAAAATGATTTTTTGAAAAACCAATTTTCAATGCAAAAAACCAACATGGATTTTTTTAAAAATCCATGTTGGTTTTGCATTGAAATTTGGTTTTTCAAAAAAACATTTTGAATCTAAAAAACCAATTTTGTCCTGAGATTTTCAAGAGTGTAGGCAAACAGAGGACTTCTGATGGAAAAAAATCTTGCTTTATTTTGGGTTGTACTGTATGAAGCAAAAGGCCAGACAATTTGTGACAGACCGAAAGATACTTGATATAGGCGTACAAAGAGAAACCCTTACCTGAGCTTAATGTTGATAGATCTTCGGATGATGCTGAAGACAATGTCGTCATGAAATAATAATCATAATCGAATGATTTCAAAGTTGACATTTTCGTTATCAGCAGTTCACCGATAATTGTAACTAGAATTTGCAACCTTTGTATCAACTCAGTTTGTCTGGTTGATCAGCCAGCAAAAACACCTGCGCTTTGTCAAGTTAAATCTGTTTCTTCAGCTTCGTATGTATGTAAATATACAGAACATCTTTATATCTCCACTGCCAGGGAGGAGCCAGCCTTCAGTCATTGCAGGAGGAGGGGCTCGCTTAGCTTCACAGTATAGGCCTACTGGTTGGGCAACGTTTATAACTTATCACATTGGTTGAAATGGTATCTGTGTAAGTAATGAAGGCTGATTGTCCTTTAGCAGAAGATTTCCTTTATAAATCATTGTAGCAAGCGAGGGAGGGAGGGGCACCAACGGGCAGCGGCGGGGAGCGGGGGGCAAGCGTCCCCCCCCCTTGTGGCACCAACCCTGCCCCCCTCTTGTTCCCCCTCGGACTCAGTTCGGAGGATTGATAATATATGGCAATTTCTCAATTTAATTTCCACTTTTGACGTGAACTATGGCTGTTACAAGGCCTCAAATTCAACAAAAACTGTAGGCATTGTTTTTGACCCTATAGAGCTTGTGCAGCATCTGCTGCTCCTCTGAAAGAGGATCTCTCCGAGGTGAAGAAATTTTGTTGCCGTTTCTTTCATTTCCTATACAGTACAACCAAAACAAAGTATGACTACCCTAGTAGGAAGGAAGAATCAGCCACTACTTCACCCTTTCACACCTTTTGGATCGCTCCATATCACTTACTCCCTTTACCTACTTTAAACTTCCTTTGAAATGAAATTAAATTTACATTTAGCAAATTTCAATTCAAACTCCACCAAACCCGTTGTGTTTGATTTCTTTGATATTGCGCCCCTTGTTAATTGAAATTACTAAACCAACTGTATAAACTGAGTTCTTAATATGGGATAAGGTTGTGGTGAGGAGTCAAAGGTGGTTGCAAGGGGATTCGTTGTGGAGAGGAGAAAGGAGGGCAAAATAGGTAAACAGAGGACTTCTGACAGAAAATGTTCTTACTTTATTTTGAGTTGTACTGTATAGGCTTTACAATATTAAACCTCGTTCAAACAGGTAAATTGGATATTCGCTCTACGGCAAGATATTTCCTAGTTTATTTATAAGCCAAGCTCTGATGCATTTCGGTCAAGGGTTACACAAAGATGTTACGCAAATCTCTGATATTACTCTCTGTGACATGTGTCTGACACTCCAGCAAGATAACAATTTTCTATGCCAATTACTTTTGTGTCAGAATGGGAAGAGTCTCATTAAAGAAATAAGAAGTGAGAATTCTGCATGCTATCAGATACATCAGATACACTCTAAGCCCAGACCACACACTTGACATGAATTGTTTAGGTGGAATCAACTATTTTTCTTTTTTTAAGCTGTGTCAGCTTATATACTATTTGTCAGTTTCAATGGATGATATTTTAAGTCAACACAACACAATCTTTTTCAGCCATACTCGTGAACTTCTGAGACACAAACAGAATAAGTTTACTCAGCTTAATTCGCTTATGCCAGATTTGTTATGCCAATAGTTGAACATCCTATTTATGTTCGATTCATTGGACAAGCAAAAAATAACCTTGTCTTAGCTACTTAGTCTGTGGCCACATGGGTTAGTGGTTTGTTTTGTAATCTGAAGGTGTTGGCTTCAAACCCAGTGAGATTTAGATATTTCTCGTTACACCTTATATTTACGGTACAAAGGTTGGAGCAAAGGTCAACAAATTTCAATATTTTGATTTGTTTATCATTGTGGACCCTGGTTAGTGTCCTGTCCCACTATGCAGAATCTGAGTCAAATCACATATTCTGTTTTTCATAATCTATTTATAGAATTTTTGAGGAGACTAGGTGAAACAGCTTGTTGCATTTGCTTGACATCGTGGCCACATTGGTTAAGTGGCTGATCTTGTAATGCAAACGTCTTGAGTTCAAATCTGGAACAGAGTGACATTTTCTTAACAATGCAATCTGTCATTTAAAAAAATGACTTGAAGAAACAACCTGGTGTGTTGTGTGGACATTATGGCAACATTGGTTAAGTGACTGGTCTTGTAATCGAAAGGTCTTGGGTTCGAATCTCTAACAGAGTGATGTTTTCTAAATACCCTCTGTTATACAACTTATGAAAAGACTAGCAGAAACAACTTGATGTTTTGAGTGGACATTGTGGCAACATTGGTTAAGTGACTGGTCTTGTAATCAAAAGGTCTTGAGTTCAAATCTGTAACAGAGTGATGTTTTCTAAATACCCTCTGTTATACAACTTATGAGAAGACTAGCAGAAACAACTTGATGTGTTGAGTGGACATTGTGGCAACATTGGTTAAGTGACTGGTCTTGTAATCAAAAGGTCTTAGGTTCAAATCTGTAACAGAGTGATGTTTTCTAAATACCCTCTGTTATACAACTTATGAGAAGACTAGCAGAAACAACTTAATGTGTTGAGTGGACATTGTGGCAACTTTGGTAGGGTGACTAGCCTTGTAATAACGAGGTCTTGAGTTCAAATCTGCGACAGCTTGACATTTTCTTTATTATACTATGTCTTGCAGAATTAGTAAGAAGACTAGGAGAAATAACTTGGTGTGTTCATCCGACATTACGGCCACATTGGTTAAATGACTAGTGTTGTGATACAGACTTCTTGAGTTCAAATCCCTGACAATTAGACATTTTCTGTATATTATGTAATTTATTGTAGAATTTCTGAAAATGTTAATGGAAATGATGTCAACTTGACATTGTGTACGTGGACATGTTGATCATCTGTGTGCATTGCCTTGACATATTTGCCGGCATTATGAGCAACAACTCCAAATGTTGTTATTTAATGGTATTTTTTCCAGCAGTTCAGTTGAACTTGGAGATATTTTAAAAAATTGCCTAACTGTAAGTAGGATCAAAATATTGAATTTGTCTTTTTCACACAATGCAGGGTGTATTACCACCATAACATTTAATAATTACTTCAGTGAAAAATATATATGTAATTATGCTTCCGTTGAAATACTTAATATTGGTTTGTGAGCTGCCTTGTAAAAATCTTTGAGCAAGCTGACCTGGGCTGCAGGCCGTTATTTTATCTTAATTACAACCACAATGATATGATCTACAGATTAGAAAGATCAATAAATCATTAAGACAAGTTGTTTTAATAAATGTGACTGTATATGAGTGTCTTTTTAAACATTGACTGGATATCTTGTTATAATAAGTAAAGTGCTGACATCTATATGTAGAAAGTGGTGTTACCCACACTCCAATGTTGTTAGCAGTTTTTCTTGTCATAATTCCTCTTGATGTTGTTAGCAGTTTTTCCTACAACCTTATTGCCTTAAGGACCATTTCTGACACCTTCAAGACTGTTAACTTGACACAGCAAAGCCATCCTATTGATTTCTCAAATTAGAAGAACTCATCATTTTTGAAGGTAAGAGAACTTGGATATTCTGTAGCAATTAATGCATTTATCAATATTGAATACTTATTTCATTGTTATGAATATCAATAGAGCATGAACATGTACTTTTTTTTAATACAAAAACTTGAAACTGTAATGTGAAATTCAGTATTAAACTATGGGGCATCATGATGTCAAACTAATTCAAAGCCAGAGATTAAAAACTAGCAAATGGAAAGCAATGTCATTATTGCAATATTATCTTAGTGGACATGAAATTGATAATGACAATTATGTTGTCTCTGACCTGATAAGTGATTCATCTCAAATGTTAGACTATGGACAGTGTATATAGGCATTAAGGGGATGACTATTTAGTGTCGAGGGGGAGGGGTTGGAGTTTTTATTTAAAAAAAAAAGTTCTTGATCAGTTTTGGTGAAATTGGTGAAATTAATAAATTCTTTTTGGCCAGACTTGAAATAAATAATTTCTTGTGGGGGTAATTGGTGGAGGGATGGTCTGTTGGTCACATAGATAGGTATGGTAGAGATTATGTATTGTATACAGGATATGTTTAGCAACGTGAGCAATTTGTAAGAAATTATAATGCCTGTGGTGAACAAGACGTTGGGTTTTTTTTTTGGAACATTGCCACAACGTCGCAAGCTAACGTTGAACCCTTGACATTGCCTCACAATGTTGCAATAACGTCACACCAACGTGGCATACTAACATAATTTCTACCGCGCAATTCTACGAACATGGTGACGTAGATGTGCCCAAAGGGAATCCTGTCCATGCAGGTCTGGATTTCAAATCCCATTCTGCTACCCACTGGGTGAACCCTTGTGATATTTTAATGGCAAAATAGTGTAGGCCAATACCTCAATATTTTGTGCATGCATATGATGTGCATTTTGCACATATTTTGCAATAAAATTGTGTAGCCAAGCAATTTGTGCATGACTGTCAAAATGAGTGAGTGGTCAGAATGAGTAGATTGGGAGTTTGCAGCTGACAAGAGTTGAGTCTGAATCAAATCAGGTCCAGGAACTTTCTGACTGACTGAAAGAAAGCAACCTCCTTTCCCTCAATAGCAGTACACCCCTTTTGATGTTTAGTTTACATACTAATTGCAATTGTACTGCCAAGTTTTCTCAACAGAGGGCTCCCTAGGCTGGAGTAGGGATAAGGAAGTCAAAGGGAGCCAAAGTGACCTGTGTGGAGATCTGGGGTGAGGAGGGGAACACTCTAAAAAATTTCAGACAAAATTGGTTTTTTAGATTCAAAATGATTTTTTGAAAAACCAATTTTCAATGCAAAAAACCAACATGGATTTTTTTAAAAATCCATGTTGGTTTTGCATTGAAATTTGGTTTTTCAAAAAAACATTTTGAATCTAAAAAACCAATTTTGTCCTGAGATTTTCAAGAGTGTAGGCAAACAGAGGACTTCTGATGGAAAAAAATCTTGCTTTATTTTGGGTTGTACTGTATGAAGCAAAAGGCCAGACAATTTGTGACAGACCGAAAGATACTTGATATAGGCGTACAAAGAGAAACCCTTACCTGAGCTTAATGTTGATAGATCTTCGGATGATGCTGAAGACAATGTCGTCATGAAATAATAATCATAATCGAATGATTTCAAAGTTGACATTTTCGTTATCAGCAGTTCACCGATAATTGTAACTAGAATTTGCAACCTTTGTATCAACTCAGTTTGTCTGGTTGATCAGCCAGCAAAAACACCTTCGCTTTGTCAAGTTAAATCTGTTTCTTCAGCTTCGTATGTATGTAAATATACAGAACATCTTTATATCTCCACTGCCAGGGAGGAGCCAGCCTTCAGTCATTGCAGGAGGAGGGGCTCGCTTAGCTTCACAGTATAGGCCTACTGGTTGGGCAACGTTTATAACTTATCACATTGGTTGAAATGGTATCTGTGTAAGTAATGAAGGCTGATTGTCCTTTAGCAGAAGATTTCCTTTATAAATCATTGTAGCAAGCGAGGGAGGGAGGGGCACCAACGGGCAGCGGCGGGGAGCGGGGGGCAAGCGTCCCCCCCCCTTGTGGCACCAACCCTGCCCCCCTCTTGTTCCCCCTCGGACTCAGTTCGGAGGATTGATAATATATGGCAATTTCTCAATTTAATTTCCACTTTTGACGTGAACTATGGCTGTTACAAGGCCTCAAATTCAACAAAAACTGTAGGCATTGTTTTTGACCCTATAGAGCTTGTGCAGCATCTGCTGCTCCTCTGAAAGAGGATCTCTCCGAGGTGAAGAAATTTTGTTGCCGTTTCTTTCATTTCCTATACAGTACAACCAAAACAAAGTATGACTACCCTAGTAGGAAGGAAGAATCAGCCACTACTTCACCCTTTCACACCTTTTGGATCGCTCCATATCACTTACTCCCTTTACCTACTTTAAACTTCCTTTAAAATGAAATTAAATTTACATTTAGCAAATTTCAATTCAAACTCCACCAAACCCGTTGTGTTTGATTTCTTTGATATTGCGCCCCTTGTTAATTGAAATTACTAAACCAACTGTATAAACTGAGTTCTTAATATGGGATAAGGTTGTGGTGAGGAGTCAAAGGTGGTTGCAAGGGGATTCGTTGTGGAGAGGAGAAAGGAGGGCAAAATAGGTAAACAGAGGACTTCTGACAGAAAATGTTCTTACTTTATTTTGAGTTGTACTGTATAGGCTTTACAATATTAAACCTCGTTCAAACAGGTAAATTGGATATTCGCTCTACGGCAAGATATTTCCTAGTTTATTTATAAGCCAAGCTCTGATGCATTTCGGTCAAGGGTTACACAAAGATGTTACGCAAATCTCTGATATTACTCTCTGTGACATGTGTCTGACACTCCAGCAAGATAACAATTTTCTATGCCAATTACTTTTGTGTCAGAATGGGAAGAGTCTCATTAAAGAAATAAGAAGTGAGAATTCTGCATGCTATCAGATACATCAGATACACTCTAAGCCCAGACCACACACTTGACATGAATTGTTTAGGTGGAATCAACTATTTTTCTTTTTTTAAGCTGTGTCAGCTTATATACTATTTGTCAGTTTCAATGGATGATATTTTAAGTCAACACAACACAATCTTTTTCAGCCATACTCGTGAACTTCTGAGACACAAACAGAATAAGTTTACTCAGCTTAATTCGCTTATGCCAGATTTGTTATGCCAATAGTTGAACATCCTATTTATGTTCGATTCATTGGACAAGCAAAAAATAACCTTGTCTTAGCTACTTAGTCTGTGGCCACATGGGTTAGTGGTTTGTTTTGTAATCTGAAGGTGTTGGCTTCAAACCCAGTGAGATTTAGATATTTCTCGTTACACCTTATATTTACGGTACAAAGGTTGGAGCAAAGGTCAACAAATTTCAATATTTTGATTTGTTTATCATTGTGGACCCTGGTTAGTGTCCTGTCCCACTATGCAGAATCTGAGTCAAATCACATATTCTGTTTTTCATAATCTATTTATAGAATTTTTGAGGAGACTAGGTGAAACAGCTTGTTGCATTTGCTTGACATCGTGGCCACATTGGTTAAGTGGCTGATCTTGTAATGCAAACGTCTTGAGTTCAAATCTGGAACAGAGTGACATTTTCTTAACAATGCAATCTGTCATTTAAAAAAATGACTTGAAGAAACAACCTGGTGTGTTGTGTGGACATTATGGCAACATTGGTTAAGTGACTGGTCTTGTAATCGAAAGGTCTTGGGTTCGAATCTCTAACAGAGTGATGTTTTCTAAATACCCTCTGTTATACAACTTATGAAAAGACTAGCAGAAACAACTTGATGTTTTGAGTGGACATTGTGGCAACATTGGTTAAGTGACTGGTCTTGTAATCAAAAGGTCTTGAGTTCAAATCTGTAACAGAGTGATGTTTTCTAAATACCCTCTGTTATACAACTTATGAGAAGACTAGCAGAAACAACTTGATGTGTTGAGTGGACATTGTGGCAACATTGGTTAAGTGACTGGTCTTGTAATCAAAAGGTCTTAGGTTCAAATCTGTAACAGAGTGATGTTTTCTAAATACCCTCTGTTATACAACTTATGAGAAGACTAGCAGAAACAACTTAATGTGTTGAGTGGACATTGTGGCAACTTTGGTAGGGTGACTAGCCTTGTAATAACGAGGTCTTGAGTTCAAATCTGCGACAGCTTGACATTTTCTTTATTATACTATGTCTTGCAGAATTAGTAAGAAGACTAGGAGAAATAACTTGGTGTGTTCATCCGACATTACGGCCACATTGGTTAAATGACTAGTGTTGTGATACAGACTTCTTGAGTTCAAATCCCTGACAATTAGACATTTTCTGTATATTATGTAATTTATTGTAGAATTTCTGAAAATGTTAATGGAAATGATGTCAACTTGACATTGTGTACGTGGACATGTTGATCATCTGTGTGCATTGCCTTGACATATTTGCCGGCATTATGAGCAACAACTCCAAATGTTGTTATTTAATGGTATTTTTTCCAGCAGTTCAGTTGAACTTGGAGATATTTTAAAAAATTGCCTAACTGTAAGTAGGATCAAAATATTGAATTTGTCTTTTTCACACAATGCAGGGTGTATTACCACCATAACATTTAATAATTACTTCAGTGAAAAATATATATGTAATTATGCTTCCGTTGAAATACTTAATATTGGTTTGTGAGCTGCCTTGTAAAAATCTTTGAGCAAGCTGACCTGGGCTGCAGGCCGTTATTTTATCTTAATTACAACCACAATGATATGATCTACAGATTAGAAAGATCAATAAATCATTAAGACAAGTTGTTTTAATAAATGTGACTGTATATGAGTGTCTTTTTAAACATTGACTGGATATCTTGTTATAATAAGTAAAGTGCTGACATCTATATGTAGAAAGTGGTGTTACCCACACTCCAATGTTGTTAGCAGTTTTTCTTGTCATAATTCCTCTTGATGTTGTTAGCAGTTTTTCCTACAACCTTATTGCCTTAAGGACCATTTCTGACACCTTCAAGACTGTTAACTTGACACAGCAAAGCCATCCTATTGATTTCTCAAATTAGAAGAACTCATCATTTTTGAAGGTAAGAGAACTTGGATATTCTGTAGCAATTAATGCATTTATCAATATTGAATACTTATTTCATTGTTATGAATATCAATAGAGCATGAACATGTACTTTTTTTTAATACAAAAACTTGAAACTGTAATGTGAAATTCAGTATTAAACTATGGGGCATCATGATGTCAAACTAATTCAAAGCCAGAGATTAAAAACTAGCAAATGGAAAGCAATGTCATTATTGCAATATTATCTTAGTGGACATGAAATTGATAATGACAATTATGTTGTCTCTGACCTGATAAGTGATTCATCTCAAATGTTAGACTATGGACAGTGTATATAGGCATTAAGGGGATGACTATTTAGTGTCGAGGGGGAGGGGTTGGAGTTTTTATTTAAAAAAAAAAGTTCTTGATCAGTTTTGGTGAAATTGGTGAAATTAATAAATTCTTTTTGGCCAGACTTGAAATAAATAATTTCTTGTGGGGGTAATTGGTGGAGGGATGGTCTGTTGGTCACATAGATAGGTATGGTAGAGATTATGTATTGTATACAGGATATGTTTAGCAACGTGAGCAATTTGTAAGAAATTATAATGCCTGTGGTGAACAAGACGTTGGGTTTTTTTTTTGGAACATTGCCACAACGTCGCAAGCTAACGTTGAACCCTTGACATTGCCTCACAATGTTGCAATAACGTCACACCAATGTGGCATACTAACATAATTTCTACCGCGCAATTCTACGAACATGGTGACGTAGATGTGCCCAAAGGGAATCCTGTCCATGCAGGTCTGGATTTCAAATCCCATTCTGCTACCCACTGGGTGAACCCTTGTGATATTTTAATGGCAAAATAGTGTAGGCCAATACCTCAATATGTTGTGCATGCATATGATGTGCATTTTGCACATATTTTGCAATAAAATTGTGTAGCCAAGCAATTTGTGCATGACTGTCAAAATGAGTGAGTGGTCAGAATGAGTAGATTGGGAGTTTGCAGCTGACAAGAGTTGAGTCTGAATCAAATCAGGTCCAGGAACTTTCTGACTGACTGAAAGAAAGCAACCTCCTTTCCCTCAATAGCAGTACACCCCTTTTGATGTTTAGTTTACATACTAATTGCAATTGTACTGCCAAGTTTTCTCAACAGAGGGCTCCCTAGGCTGGAGTAGGGATAAGGAAGTCAAAGGGAGCCAAAGTGACCTGTGTGGAGATCTGGGGTGAGGAGGGGAACACTCTAAAAAATTTCAGACAAAATTGGTTTTTTAGATTCAAAATGGTTTTTTGAAAAACCAAATTTCAATGCAAAAAACCAACATGGATTTTTTTAAAAATCCATGTTGGTTTTTTGCATTGAAATTTGGTTTTTCAAAAAACTATTTTGAATAAAACCAATTTTGTCCTGAGATTTTTAAGAGTGAAAGAAGGGAAAAGTAGGCAAATGGAGGACTTCTGACGGAAAAAAATCTTACTTTATTTTGAATTGTACTGTATGAAACAAAAGGCCAGACAATTTGTGACAGACCGAAAGATACTTGATATAGGCATACAAAGAGAAACCCTTACCTGAGCTTAATGTTGATAAATCTTCGGATGATGCTGAAGGCAATGTCGTCATGAAATAATAATCATAATCGAATGATCTCAAAGTTGACATTTTCCTTATTAGCAGTTCACCGATAATTGTAACTAGAATTTGCAACCTTAGTATCAACTCAGTTTGTCTGGCTGATCAGTCAGTAAAAACACCTTCACTTTGTCAAGTTGAATCTGTTTCTTCAGCTTCATATGTATGTAAATATACAGAACATCTTTATATCTCCACTGCCAGGGAGGAGCCAGCCTTCAGTCATTGCAGGAGGAGGGGCTCGCTTAGCTTCACAGTATAGGCCTACCGGTTGGGCAACGTTTTTAACTTATTGAAATTACTAAACCAACTGTATAAACAGAGTTCTTAATATGGGATAAGGTTGTGGTGAGGAGTCAAAGGTGGTTGCAAGGGGATTCGTTGTGGGGAGGAGAAAGGAGAGCAAAATAGGTAAACAGAGGACTTCTGACAGAAAATGTTCTTACTTTATTTTGAGTTGTACAGTATAGGCTTTACGATATTAAACCTCGTTCAAACAGGTAAATTGGATATTCGCTCTACATAAGATAAGATAAGATAAGATAAGATATACTTTATTGATCTCAGACAGAGAAACTCTTGTGGAGTGAGCTCATACATTCATACAGTCATTCATACATATAATTACATTCAAAATATCACAGTCATACAGGGATACATTCATACATATATCATGCATTCCTTAGATTAATGTGATGGTTATATAATTTGATGCTTGATGGAACAAATGAGTTTTTGAAACGAGTAGTTCTTATTCAAGGCAGTGCCAGTCTTCTGCCTGATCTCAGTGAAATATATTTACAGTGCAGTGGGTGTTTCTCGTCTTTCATAATCTTTTTTGCCTGCTCAAGTACATATTTGTCATACAGATCATTAAGAGACACGACGGCAAAATATTTCCTAGTTTACTTATAAGCCAAGCTGGCATGCATTTCAGTCAAAGGTTACACAAAGATGTTATGCAAATCTCAGAAATAATTTGTTATATTACTCTCTGTGACATGTGTCTGACACTCCAGCAAGATGACATTTTTCTGTGCCAATTACTTATATGTCAGAATGGGAAGAGTCTCATTAAAGAAATAGGAAATGAGAATTCTGCTACATCAGATACTCTGCAGACATCTACAGCAAAGGCCACAAGGCAAGATATCGTCTTAAAACCATGGCAGATTCCACGAAAAGCAGCAAAATTACTTACCACAAGACATAGTTACATTAGCACAAATAAGGGCAGACATAATTGATTCGTAGCTTCTCAGATTTTCTCAGGGTGCTTTTTCTAGGGATAGCTGGCAGGACAAAAAAAAACTGAAAGCTAAATCTTTTACTGTGTTGATCCATTAAATAAAATCATGGGTAAACACTATTTGCTATTGAATTGGAAGATCAGAATAACTAAAAATATGGCCTTGTGCTAATGTAACAACGTTAAATGATGGAGGACGGAATTTGTTTATGCTGATACTACTGCAATATAAATGAAAACACAAGCAGAGTACCACCCTGGCCTGCTCCTGTGAGACCTGACTTTCAGTTCAGAAAAAAAATTGAGATTAAATCATGTGTTCCTTAACGTAATTTATATAGACAAATTTTGCTAATGTAACATTATGGAATGGACAGATGCGAAATTGCAGTTACATTAGCAATAAAAAAAACAGCTACTGCAGAGAGTTGTTTATGTTTTTGGTGATGTTTATAGGCAAATAAGACAGATTTTTCAATAAAATTTTAGAATTTCAAGTTCGAAATTTACATAAGTAGCAAGAACACAGAAAAATGCCCATGTAAAAGTTCCTAATGTAACCTCAGTGTCCTGTGACGGAAGTTACATTAGCAGTCTTTTTTTATTTTTCATTTTTTTTCAAGTTTTATAATGACCAACACAATTAAAAATGGTTCCAAAATAATTTTCAAGATGTGTTTTATCAATCACACATCATTACATTTTCCTGAATTGGTTTTAGCAGATTCCACAGAATGCCAAAGTAAGCACGTCTGATCACCAGTAAGTTTGGTCGTCCAAAATTGTCCTCATGAGGATAAAAAAATATCTTTTTAAGAGCAAAAAGCTACATATTTTGAGGATTATTTTAATTATATTTATTCATTAGCTCACAGATGTACTGAGTAATAGGTTTACTTGATTCAGGAAGCAACAGAAAGATAACAAAAGGGTTGGAAAATTTAAGGTACCCTCTGAGAGCACTTTTCGTAGAATCTGCCCCAGGTAAACCTTTCATCATAGCAGCTTTCCCATCCTCGAAGGCGCGTATTTCAGCACCATTTTGAGCACTCCAAATACTATAAGACATAAACGATTTAACAAAGAAAATTATAAGAACGTGATTGCATACATCACATTTACATTCAAACTAAACTGCCTGAATCATTGTGCATGGTATACATCTCCCACAGCCGTCCCACATAACAAAACTATCCACCTATCCTTCACTCTAAAAAATGTCGGGACAAAATGGTTTTTTTAGATTCAAAATGGTTTTTTGAAAAACCAAATTTCAATGCCAAACCAACATGGATTTTTAAAAAAATCCGTGTTGGTTTTTTGCATTGAAATTTGGTTTTTCAAAAAACCCTCTAAACCGCCACCAAAGCCGTATTATTTCACCACATTCACAACCTTACATGCAAGTTTCTTTTTCCTTCATTTACTGCGAAACTAAGCATGAGGCTGTCTGCCCTACCATTACTCAAAGGCTGCCTGGCAGCACACCCCACGCAGATACATCATATTGTCTATATGTGCTATAGCCTACGGATATATAAACTGTAGATGTGATTTCTTTTCAACAAAGTTCATGCCTTTTAAAACAACATCACAGTATTGCCTACAAAGACACTCACATGCTAGACATTTCCTTTTTTCTTATTTTTCCTCCATATACACTCGAATTTCATGCACTTACCCTTAAGTATGATCTATACACATTTCTATAGATATTTTATATTTTATACATTGCTAAATCATTTCACAAGTAAATATACAATCATTCTACATGCACTTCAAATTACAACCGACAATGATACACCACTGTTGCTGTTGGGACTCCTGTAAACTGCCAAAGACACAAAGGCCAATTAACCCTGATCTTCTCATAACTGTTTCTTTATCTACCATGCTGCACAACTACTTTATGCCCTCATCTCCTAAATTCTCTAATCATCCACCATGGGCCAACCTTCTCATTGGACAATTCCTCTCTTATACACTGTACATGCAGCCATTTATGTAATGCTTTCTACTAATGGGCTTATCTATTATTAACAATTTTATAAGACTCATTCTGAAGATTTTATGCTTTTGATCCTATTCATTGTAAATATTTCATCCCTCATCTGTCATATAGTCCATCGGCCTTCATCAATGTGCATGAAGCATTGCAATATCATAGGATATACTAATTGCACTAAAAAAGTAAGGTCAGAAATGGATTCTGCATGTCAGAAAACCCCTATAAAGTGGTGTTGCATGAAATTATATCTCTTGAAATTAGGGAAAATAGAATGGCGAGAGTGAAAATGGCGACCATTTTGAAAAACGCCCCCTAGCAGCTGTTCGCAGTAAAATGGGAACGTCCACCTGTGAAATTCTGAAAGCTAGGAGACTCAGGTACAAAGTTCAGCCATCAAACTCTATGGGACTCAAAATGTATGCGGGTTTATAGGCCAGAGCCAGGACTAGTATCATTTGTTGGTAAAAAGCATTATTTTGCTTATGTTAACTGTTTTATAATGTAACCCGACTATAAAAAAATATTTACTTTACTTCATCCACCTTGTTCTAGATGTAGACCAATCACTGTACCTTACTTTCCAAAATATGAGGCTTTCTTTTTACCAAAAATGACAAACACCATATTTGAAATGCAGAGATAGGCCTATCCTGTCCACCAACAAGCAAAAAGAACCCCCCATCACCCCAGCCCTCTTGTCCCATATAAAATAAAAAATGAGGTTATTTCTATTATTTTAGGTTTTGGTCATGTAAACAGTTACATTAGTTTTGATTCGAGGGCAATTCCAGTCATTCACCACTGCCTATGAGCTGGGGCATATCTCTTATATTAAAATGATAACGTACGGGATTTATCTCAAGTTATACTCAATGTCAGGTCTTCTAATTTTCACCATGCCTTCCTGTGCCCTGTGAGGCAGAACTCTCCCCTTTTCAAGGTCATTGCACTTTTTTAAATGCCCTAATTAATTATGATTACCTTCAAGCTGATTCTTACATTATACACATGAGGGCAGCATCTGCAAGCTCTCTCCCACTATCTTCTAATTTGCTATCTGTGTTTCTAAACCTACACAGGGACAACTCTACCCTTTTCAAGTCCATCCCACTATCCTGTTCCCTTCAATCTACGTACGGGCAACTTCCTAGTATAGAAATATCCATGTTAATTTTGGGCCTGGACAGGGTGATATGACGTCCGGTGTTACTGAGTCAATGAGATTAAGCAAAATATTTCCTGAAACTATATGGAAAAGAGACCCTAGAATTGCACTACTTAGAACTCCTGGTAATGTAAGCCAGAGAAGCCATGTCAGATGTGATATTTAATGACATGTTGGTACCTGTCCCTCTGCATCAAAAGCCTCTGCCATCAGGGGGCGGATCAAGTTTTTTTCAAAGGGCTGGGGGGCATGGCAATACTCCCCAGATCCGCCTATGGCCATCGGTGGATTGTTAGATTGAACTGAGGTTGGACGAATGGCTCTAAGCCAGATTAATATCAGTATACGCCTGCATCGGCCAAGCCAAAGCCAAGTCCAGACTGATGTGAAAAATTTGAACTCCAATAAGCAATGTTGCGTTTACACTGTGTGCCACTTGGGATGCTTACGCATGGGAACATGTCAGCATGCATCTTGAAGAAGCGATATGGGGAACCGGGGCACATTGGGACGCTTTTAACGTCTACTCATTTTGCTCAATTCTGAAAGCACTGAAGAACTCAGAAGCTTGCATGAATATCACCAATACTATTGAGCTTAAATGCAAGGTACAATAAACTAGACTGCACCTACCCTTTTGCAGCCAGAGAGCAAAATGTAAGTCGTAAAAATGACAGTCCCAACCCGCCCCGGCATGGCACCTTGGGACATCAGTCTGGGCACATTAGGACATGGGTGCGGACATCTATGGAAGTAACACACAGTGCTTTGCGACAAATTTGTTCACAGAGTATGGTAATCCACTATACCTTTATTCACTGTGGCCTGAATACCTTTTGTGTGCTGTCCCAGGTCATTCAGTTCAACTTAAATTCTGCCATATTAAGTGCGTCCCAATGTGCCCCGAATTCACTGTCCCAATGAGGCCCGATACGACTTTTACACCAAAATGCTAATCTCTCAGGCACCAGTGAGTGTGTTTATCACGATAGCAATTCATAACTGTTCGTTACGATATAGAAAAATTCATACAAGCACTGAGAAAGCCTCATTGTTCATGGTTTGTCCACAAAATGGTTCGAATTGCGCTCGTCCATGTTTACTTTAGTAGTAGGAAAACAAACTTTTCCTCGCCATACTTCTGCATGCGGCTGCAATTTGTCTATAAAACCATGGAAACATCAGGCTGTGAAATTACAAGATAAGATGGCACTACCATATCATATACCTTGCCAGGATCCAAGAAAACCCCACTGTCCCACAGTGCCCCGCGTCCCAATGTGCTCCGGTTCCCCCTATTTAAAATTGCTCTTTCTTACAGCTCCATGCTAAATATCTGGCACAGGAATAATGTATGTAATCCTACCCGGTCAAGCTAGCCTAGCCAACTATTTCAACAGATCTTGTGAATGATGCACATTTGATATTCCCGCAGTGAAACGCCATTTCGCGAAGCCATTTGAGCTCAAGAGAGGACTCATAAATCTGTGCAGTGATGGTCTCAATCACTCTCAACATCATGCAACAGTCCACAGCAGGAAATAAGGTCAAATGGGCCCTGCTTCTTATCAATGATTTAGTTTCGTAGCAAAAAAAAACATAACATATTCATCTTCAAAAGAGTCTTAAAAATTCGATTTTCTCCTGTAATATTCCATGCACCCATCATTTTTATGGAATAGTTAATTATTTCCCTTGGTATAAGTTGACAAGCTAAATTAAATTATTAACAAGTGATTCATTTCATTTCAAAACAGACAACAAAAAAACGTAACAAAATTAGGGTAACACAATTTTCATTGATTGTCAACTGATGATAATGTTCAGTGAGCAATTAATTTACATGCCAATCATGTTATTGTTTTTCTTAATATTTTATAGTATAATATCAAAGATCTAATCTTTTGATGTTGTCTGCCTATATACCATTCAGCTATCAACCAATCAATCAATCAATCTTTTCTGTCTATCTATCTATCTATCTATCTATCTATCTATCTATCTATCTATCTATCTATCTATCTATCTATCTATCTATTTATCTATCTATTTATCTATCTATTTATCTATCTTTATATATCTATCTATTTATCACCTGGTTGGCTGTGAATATCACTGTTTACTGTCAAGATATCAGGGCCTATGATATTGTAAAAAATACCACCCTTCAAGGGTGATATTTTTTAACAATGGTTATGACATCACCAGCATTTCAGCTGCCTGGTGACGTCACAAACCAAAGAATGGCCGAAACAATGGGACAGTGACGTCACATCCATTGTGACTCCATGGTGACGTCACATTTTTGTAATGGCAGAAAATAGTCCCTCTTTATTACTGAAATTTTGAAGTAAAACCAGGTGATAAAAACAAAACAACCACGCGTCAGGGCACTTCGTACAATATCACTCGCTGTTGTGTGAATTAATATCACTCGAGCCCGCAGGGCTCGAGTGATATTAATTCACACAACAGCTCGTGATATTGTTACTCAGTGACCCTGACTTGGGTTGTTTTGTTATAATATCTATCTATCTTTCTATATATGTTTCTTTCAAATTTTTTCAAACAGTTACATTTACTTCATTTCATACATTAAATAAGAAGTAAAAATGGAAGTTATGGTAATACTATAAGTCCTACTTGAAATGCATCACGAAATTCATGGCTGGGCCATTTAGCTACATATAACTCATGATATCGCATCTGTAGACTTTTTAAATGAAATTTCTTTGAAAATCACGTGTTGTTGACTCTGTGTTTGTATTTTTGTTACTTTTATTCTTGCCAAAATATATGTGGATGACACTGGCATACATACAATGGAAATAATTAAGCTCCAACCTACCTGTCTGTTTTCCATTGGCTTCCCTTGTCCGGTAAACACTTCATCACAGGCTTCCCTTTTATTGCTGCTAATTTGTTCTCAGAATCAAATGATGACCTATCTTTCACTTAATAGCTTATGGTTTCACAATGCAAGACAACAAATACAGTGCCACCTGTAAGTAAGTAAATTATGAAATGGTGACATTGCATCAATGCTAAATATCCTCAGCAAAACTGCTTGTGGAAGCATGAATTCTCATCCGATGAGAGGGAAACATATTGGGTCATAAAGGCCGATATGTCAGGCATGTGGTAGCCCTGGACCCCTGGGACAGGGATCATGGATCGTCCCATTGGAAAATCAAGAGATTCAAAGAACATGATTTGGGAGAACTAAATTTGGGCCCTTTGTCTGGGTGTTTTATATTTTAAATTTGTTTATACATTCTAAAAGTTCACATTTTTTGCTGCTGACTGCACCATATTGCATCATAAATAGTCACTCTAATACATGTTTAATCGTCCTCTGAAACTGAAAATGTGATTTTTATCCTTATACATTGAGAAAATGGCCTCTCCTGATTGGTCCAGAGAGAGTGATGTCATAACAATCACTTGTGATGTCATATGTACTTCACTTGTAGTGACGTCAAAATGGTGACATCACACATCGAAGTGAGGCTGATGGCTGTCCCTCACAGTTTTATGACTTTTCCCATATTTTACATTAGCTTTTATCAAGTAAATCTTTGTGTAGAAGTAAAAGTAGTGCCGTCAGCAGTAAAATATACCAGCCGCTAAAACCCAAAATTTCGTAAAATTTGGATACAAATTGTTTAATCTAGAACAATTCTCCCGATACCATGTCAAAATCTCAAGACCAGTTTTTGATGAATTAGGGCCAGCAGTTCAGAATAAATTATGTTGCATAAGAGCAAGTTTAGCACTGATAGACACAAGATTGTAGGTAGGAATGCAAATTGATCACTAAGGCACATCATTGGGGGTTGTACTTGGTTGTGTGAAATGTTTTTCGCACCAAAACAACTTTTGCTGTTGACAGGAAGTGTTGATGACGACAATGGCCCTTGGTACCAAGGACCCAAAAAGGTAATTCTACAAATAAATAAAAGTTTTCATATGATTTTGTACATGAATATTTGTAAAATACATTTCACATTTTTGTAACAGTGTTTTTATAAATTATATCAATTATTTTTTGAAGTTGTAAATCACCAATTTAATTTTTGAATCCGACTCCACCAGAAACTCTAAGTTCCGCTCCGACTCTGACTCCAACCAAAAATCTCCAACTCCTTTGAACAGATTCACAATAAGTTCTCCCAGTACATGTATGAGATGGTGCCAAGCTTGCCTTTGTTCTGGTCTATACTTTAGCATCATCCTTTCCGCTGTTTCCAGCAAACATCACTTGCTTCGTGCAAATTGAGAAAAGTGGCATGCTATTGTCTAGATTGACAAACCAAATGGCCATAGGCATACCGGACGCGCAATTTTTTGGGGGCGAGCGACATTTGCCCGAAATTAAAGATTTAAATTTAATACAGTAGTCAACTTTTGAAGTGGATCAACATTTTTCATATAATATATATTAACACAAAAAAATACGAGTAAATAATCTTAGTGCAGTATGTTGTTGTGATGTCTTGGCAATGTTTTGGCCGACAAAACTTCATGCTCCACTCATTTTTTACCCTTCAAAATGATGATTGTTTGTCACAAGGTGCAAAATGGTCTGTAACACTAATAAGCAATGGCGACCTTAATTGAAAACAGGTTATCATTTTTTTTGTAAATGTGCAATATACCATGCAGGGATTGAGCTCAACTTTTGATTTTACGTTCCACAATCACTGTTTTCAAAAATCTGTGGCTTTTCCAATGGATATGAACAATTTCACACAAGTGGGGGAGCCACCGGCTGGGGCATACTTCATTAAGTGACAGGAGAAAATTTGTTTTTCAATCATATTTAGTAGACAATTGAGGACTTCTCTTTTCAACATTTTCACAGTTTAGGTTCCTTCGGTCCAATTCGACATTGTTTGAGTGACCAAGGCTCTGAAATCACCACTCTTTTTTGGTGCTACAGTGTATTCACTAGTGTGTGACAAGTCGTTATGCACCTTGCTTCAGACAATCGTGTCTGGTGACCATCAAAGTCACTGAAACCTAACAATCTTGTTCAAGCACATTACTAAGATATCAAAGTTAACATTTCACACAAAACTATGCCGCAACAACTGATGTCAGAATTGCTACGAAGTAAAATCTTGATCCACTTTGAAAGTTGACTACTGTACCATTTCAAATGAAATTGCCTGGAAATCATTGATTTTCAATACTATCAATAGTTTTTATTTAATCAGCTGGCCGAATTTTTTGGCTTTTTTGCCCAAATCTCACTATTTCCCAAACTTTGGGGGAGGGGGCGATCGCCGCCAGGGTCCGCCCCTGCCGCCCCTTCGGTACGCCTATGCAAATGGTAATATTTCTAATCTCTGTTGAGAGCTCTGAGTCGCGGAGTCTGGTAAAAATGAGAACTGTATACTGCTGCCACCTGGCACAAAGTTAGTTTTGGATGCTGCAGCATTGCCGTCCCAGGAAAAAGTTCCAATATGAAAATCCAAACTCATGTAGTGGTTGCCTGCATGACTTGGATGTCAATTAACTCACTGTTCATTTCAATTTTATTTCAATTTCTTGCTTGATAAAGAGTTATCATTTACTAGTATCTATCAGAAGAACAAACTTGATTAAATTGTACAATTCGACTGATTGTTTGATTAAAGATATATGGCAAGGAATTGAAAAAATGCTCTGTATAGATAAATTTCAGTCATATTTAGCATATTCTGGCTGATAATCTTACTTATCTGCAATTCTTGGTGCAATATTATACAGTTATCGCACAGCACCGAGTGCAATATCAGTTTTTATGGCACCGAGGTGACTAATATTGCACGAGGGCGCTGCCCGAGTGCAATATTAGTCACCGAGATGCCATAAAAACTGATATTGCACGAGGTGATGTGCAATAACTGTTATATCATATGGTTTTTTGTGTCAAATGCAAAGAAAAGGGCTGGAATTCCTTGTCCAAACCATGGACGTCCTATATGGACTAGCGGGCTTGAATTTGCATCAATATGTCATGGCCCGGGTCACGTGACATGACGTCGCGACCCAGAAGAGGTTGTTTACTTCCTGTTGCATGGAGTCAGAGCTGCAAGCATGGCACAGAATGATTGTGTTGCCCGATTCCAGGGCCAGGAATGATGAATACACCCAAAATATATGATAGGGGGAAGGGGGAATGATCAAGGATGATGTTAGGGCCATACATTGTGCAGATCCATCTTTTAATGACACGGCGGCCGCGATGTATCCACGGCATTCCACGGCTCTACTGCCTTAATGCACCAGTCATTTGTAACCCCGACCCCCCCACCCCCGTGGATGGTGGGGGTTTAGTGGGGAACTACCCTGGGATTACCTGGGGATTTCCAAGCCTAAAATGCCCCACACGTCGGGGATTTCCGAGAATTTCCAAAATCAATGTTCCCCCAGGGTCGGGGTGGGGAATTACGTTATGGAGCTTAAAAGTGTTAATGAGTTGAGGAAGTTGTTATATCACTCTTTGTAAACAATTTTCTGTAGTATGGTATGGCCAATTCACTGGTGTCTTGCACTGACATTTTGAAAATGATTACGGCTGGTTTTTTATTTATTTATTTGAGTAATACATGTTCATAATTCCACTGAAGCAAGAACTTTGGATAACAGTGATAGGTCTTGAAAATACATTTTGTCAGAAATTGCTGTTTTTGAAAGAATTGTGTGAATTTCACGTACTGAGGAAAATTTAGTCAACGGTGTATATATACTTTCTCTATAAATGGTCGAAATTTATTCTACTTCAATATTGTAATAAAATTTGTTAGTCAGGCGGCATATGTAATCTACTTTGGAGTGCTTGCCAACTTTGATTTCTCACTGCTATCTCTTCATTAACATTCCAAGGAATAAATCTAAGCTTGTTGTCATGTCTACATTGGCTTTATTAATTATTTTTTCACGTTATGAAGTTTCGCATCGAAAAAGCTAAAAAATACCTCGGGGGCCGGACGCCAATTTTTTGGACGACCACACTTTAACTGCTGTGAAAGGTTGTAGCATATGGATTGGATGCTTAGACCCTCAGGAACATCCTTCAGGTACACAGCCTTTCAAATTGGCTGCTCAATCCATGTTATTCAAGATGGCGTCCAAGATGGCCGCCATAAACTAGTTCTTTGTTAACTCGGTCACTATTTCTCTTATTTGATCAAGCGATACATCAAATTAGGGGTATTTCAGGTCAAGGAATCCAAAAATGATGGTTTCAGGTGGATTGGAGGTGATTTATGACCCCTCTGTTGAAGAATCATGATAATATGAAAAATAACAAAGCTTGTCATAACAGTTTCAACATCTGACATTATGAGTCTGGATTCACTCAATAACAGCTTCCTCTGTTTACCAGTGAGTGGCAACGGGTTGCTGTATCTGGAAACTATACACTGTTTAAAATAAAACAATTGTGTTCAAAAAGTTTGTGTCAAGGTGGTCAAACTGGTGACTGATGTGGGGTTTTACCCCTAATTTGATGTATCATAGAAATAGAGAAATAGAGACCAAGTTAATAAAGAACGAGTGTAACATGGACAGAGCACCTGTTTGGAAAGGCAGTTGTCCGTGTCAGAGGGTCTAATTAATTAATTAATCCATCCATATTACACAACCTTTTACAGAAGCTCGTGTCTGGTTGAACCCTCTGGCCCCTAGGTAAATAATTTTGTTTTGAGATACCAGTTGAAAAATATTTCAAAACTTTAAAGGTCATAAATAAACCTTAGACATCACCTTTGATTAATGTAACACTAAAAAGAAACAAATCTCTTGTTTGGATGCATATGTCAGGACTAAAGGTTGCATGTGATAGTCTGTCCCGAAGATTCTTCCAATAACATATATATGTTGGCGTGCGGGGATGTACCTCCATTCTAAGCTTCTTTTTTTGCTTAAAGATGATCCTGGGCTGTAAAAGCAAGTCTTGTGGCTGTCTGGGGCACCAGACAAGATGCTCTGATATCACGGTGATGTGCGATTGTGGGTGGGTGGCAGTAAAAGATTCTTTTAAGAACTTGTAAACTAGCAAACCAGTAGTAATCAGCAGATGGTAGAAGATGTGGCCTGTCACGGACATGTATTCTAGTATGCTGAAAATGTACACGTATGGGGAATCAGTGCACTGTATACCAGGGGCAGTTGTTTTCCCTCCTTTCCTTTTTGGAAAGTGGTTCCCATCTCAACTGTCAAATTTCTGTCTCATTGCTTGCGGCTCCAAATTATGGATCATAGATGTTGTGTGTCATCTGCTTGCAGAACAGTATTTTCACATTGTTTATTTAAAAAACACTATCATATCATCAGCTCTGTTTTCTCCTTTCCAATTCAGGTATCTATAGGTGTCTTGTATGCATAATCACCCAACTTTACTCCTAACCAAGGTTGGCTAATTATAGGAAGATGTGGTTATACATGAAAAGCTATCAAGAGATTGAAGGCAGTATCCACTGAGAACACACAAAGAGTTGTATCTGGATACTTATGCATGACATCAAATACTTTTAAGATGACCAGTTGGTCACCCTCTTCCGAATTGTTGTGTTCATCTTTCATTTTGGATATGGCGTAGGCCTACTGATCAGACAGGAGTACAACAACTAGCTAATAGTAGCATTCATTCAACTGATACCCATGTCTTGACCAGAAGCTGTGGTGGAGGTGAGGTTCCTGATACATTATAAATTTATAATAAGATATGTCTTTCAAATAAAAGGGTAGTCCTGTGCAGGGGGTTAGGTTCCACCTTTGGTTCTGTGGTGGAAGATGATGTTCCTGGTCTTTTAGGCCATATAATCAGGCAAACTCTGGTTGACAGTTAGCCACAACAGCTACCCAGAAGAGAATTGTCTCTCTCACCTGGTGGTTTCCTGTGGGCCATTCATGTGCTTTGTGAATTTTCAAAGTTCAGAGAATTTGACCATTGACATGCGAGTCTTCCTGTCCTGGTGGGATAATTAGCAAAAATTTAGCCCTTTCGAACAATTTATGTGACTCACAGTCGCAGTACCCAGGGGTTTGTGACAGGGCAAATCTAATCAAGGAAATAAGAAGAGTCCTGGAGAATGACTGTTTAGAGATCAAAGGCTTTGATCAAAATGAACTTTTAGAATTAACTAATTGCATTTCACAATTCTAATTAATTTCATATTTATTTCTATTTGCATTGTACCACGAGTACGAAATAAATATATATATATAGAAATAAATGTTTGCAATATCTGCCAAGTGCCAACCGTTCCCAATATCACACTGCACTTGTGACTTGTTACAGCAACTTCTAAGGTCATTGCATTAAATGTATAACATAGGTCTTGTTTGAGGGATTATTCTTCTTAGTGAGGATTTAGACAATTTTGGTAACATTCAGGGTCATCTTGCTCCTTCCTTCCATTCCATCACTCATGATAGAGTGAACATGCCTTTCTTGGTTCAACTCAAGAATTATCTTTTTAATTCTTGTACAACCCTGGAGAGGCAGAGTGCAATGGAGAAATATACTTTTCAAGAGTATTACCACTGACTGCGAGTCAAAGATAGCCATATTTATCATCTTGTGCTATTGATTCAGATCTGGCTGTAAATGAAATGTCATTTTATGAAATGACAAAATATCATTGTTGCCGTCATCCAAACTTTTCCAGGCTTGAGGATCTATGCTTTGTAGTTGTAACATACAAGCAATGTACAATGCGTTCGAGACAGTTTTCAGCAGCAGACATCAGACTTTGGAGGTAATGTTACTGTTAGCTAAACTTGCCTTTGATGCTAGAGAAAAGCTGGTTGAATTCTTAGAAAATAAGTTAATCACACTAACATGCCATAAAACTTCCATTTCTGAGGACTATTGACCTATTCTCTTCAAAATCCTCCTATTGAGGATACTCATTCACAGTGTCCATGTTTTCCAATTGGACGGAATTTTTACCACTGCAAATTCTGAGATCACCAGTAATTTCTAAAAAGGAAATACTAAAAAAGCAAACACAATCAGCGAAAAGCTTGCTTAATGCTATTCCAAATATCTTTGGAAGGTAGCGCTAAGCAAGATCTGAGTAACTTCACCAGTTCAATAGTTCAGAAGCACAAAATAAACTTTCCTTTCTTCATTTAAATCTTTAGACTACCAGTCTGAAGATCATGACAACTGATCACAGAAGATTTTCAATCACCAGATGAAGTTTGGTGGTAAGAGACACGGGTATCTAACTTTCTTGTTGCACCTAAGAATGATAAGATACAATTATTATTGTTTTTATATGCTTAAAGGAATTCATTTTGCCATCACTATTTACTACCCCTTCTCAATAGATGAAAATGAAGGACTTTGGATTAGATGGGTCTTCTCATAAGAACAATTTGAAGTCAAACATGAAGCTATCCAATTGTGACACTGAGATTGGAATCCCGGCAACTCTTCCCTGGGTATTGGTCATGAGCAATTGAGCATGGAAGCAAATTAAGATATGTGCATAAATCACTGATGATCCAAATTATCAATTCTTGTAACTATTTGATATTTCATAGTCTGTAGAAGTACGAGAGAAATTCCAGTGCTTGTGGTTTTGATTAACCTCGGCACTCCAAACAAATTTGTAATTTATGACACCAAATTGGTCATTATTGTAAAAAATTCACTTATATTATAATAATTATGATATCTATAGTTATCCACCAGACTGGCACCTTAATGATAAGATCATTCATCAAGAAAAATTAATGATATTACATGCATTATGATGCACATATTGACTACAAAGCTGTATCAAATTGCGACTTTATGCTAATTAATTAGCGTAATTTGATTTGATTACAAAATAATTAAAAATCAATGTGTGATGTTGACAACAAGTTGGATTACCTTTATTATAGTGTGAACCACAAAGTTCAAGTGAAAAACTAGAGTTGGCAGCTTGTCTAAAGTAGCCTTGCAATTTTAACAAATGCCGCCTGACTATTAGGAGACTACTCCCGCTTCTTGATGTCAGGCAAACGAAAAAATTATGCATCTGATTTTTATTCCAACGTCAGTTATGACAAATGAAATAACCTTCTCTTGATCATGACTAACTCAAAGAGCCTCTATGTTTCCCATGTTAAATGTAAAGAAGATGACACTTCATCAGCTATCATGAGTCAGGAAGTGCCATTTTCACAGTGCAACAGTTCACTCTTTTTGTGTGTCAAATTTCTTGGTTGTGAGGACATTTGAACTTTCATTACCAGTAAAGTGACATGTACCTAATAATACGATATCTATATATATTTTATATAATTATACACATTTGTAGTTCTAAAACAAGTGGTGCTGCAGTTTTAGTTCATTTTTAACTTCAGCGACCAAGTTCGAAGAAGGTATTGTAATCACTTAAAATGTTGTCCGTCCTCCAGGAGGTCTGACAAATCGCTTCTGGGCCACCACACAGTCCCTATTGTATACAAATGGATGAAATTTGGTACATATGTAGCCTATAAGGTCTAGTTGTGCAGTTTGATGTCAGATTTATATCTTACATTGTATATATATATATACTTTGCAAAAATTCGAGAGAAAATTTTTTTTTTTCTTTTTTTCTTTTCTGACCCACCACTCAGCCACTATTGCATGTTCCTGGATGAAATTTTGTACACTGTACATATTTAGCCTATATAGTCTAGCCAGGGTTTCTGTTGGGGTGCTGAAAAAGTGAGTCCTTGGGACCCAGTGATATCTGAAAAAGTGGGTCCCCTGTCAAATTTTTGGGTCCCAACTTTTTTGCATGAGATAGTATCAAGGCCATTCAAGGGAAACACTGAACATGCTGAATCACAATTCTCGTCAATTTCTCGAGGATATATAAGGGGGAGGGGGTGTAACTTGGTTAGTAAACCTTTTAGATTCTGGCTAGTTCCCCTAATCATATGTTGGAAAAGCTTAATTTATCTTTCACCTCATTGCCACGTCTTGTTTTAATATCCTACCAGAGAGCATAAATACAGGATATTAAAAAACTCATTCATGCATCCATCCATCTCCTGGTATCAAAGTAGGACCTACTAGTATTGGATGAATTTTCATAAATTTTTAGCTAAAATAGAATGTAGTCAGTGTACTTTTAAACAAGAAATTCTTTAAAAAAAAAGAATTGTAGTCAGCTTTGTTATGCGGCATAGGGATATTTTGCAGGATGAAGAACTATTATACAAAGCCTTTCCGTGAAAGGCACATGGTAAATGTGGCAGCTGATATTTGCAGTTCATGAAGCAGCGAAAAATGTGTTTGTCAAATTCAATGAAAGGCACAAGCAAATATTGGTGTTGGATATTTTTGGGTCATTTACCGGTGCATGCACAGGTTTGCGAATGGGTGGATTGAGAATCAGAGATGTATAGACCTAAAAAAGCATATTTTCAAAACCTTGTAAGTGGTGAATGCAGATTTGAAGTGAATATGCAGGACACATTCTGTAATTGAGATTCACACGGCAAATATATATATTATTAAAACGTTCACTTCATGAAATTAGAGTTGACAGGAGATGGCCAACAATGGATGTCACTTCACTGGCAGAAAAAATTATCACAGAAAGACCATAGAAATTTGAACACAATGACATGATAACCTGTAGTACTAATTAAAACACCTTGCAACTCCTAAAGTAGCGGAATGGACAGACAACATGAGATATTGAAATCATGGTTTTTTGATATGATTTGAGAAATGATCAACTGGGAAAATGATCAAGATATGTGAATTAGATTTCAGAGAAACCTTTCAATAAAATTTGCATGCCAAATATTGTTTTGAAATTTTCCTGCTATAAGGGCTATAAACTTTGGTTGTCAAATAATGGATGAGAAGCAAAAGTGTAAGAAAAATTGTATTTGAAAACCCTATCAATGAAATTCACATGCCAAATATTGTTTGACTTTTTTTTTAACTAACCAACTTTATAAAGTACAATCCAAGAATTTTGAAGCAATAGAGAACAGATTTTTCACCATTAGTTTTGAAGATTTTGCTTGTCAAATGATGGATTAGAAACAAATGCGTAGGAAAATTATATTTGGAAACCCATTCCAAAAATGAAATTCACATGCCAAATATTGTTGTTTGACAATTTCGGACCATAAGTTGTGGAGATTTTGCTTGTCAAATGATGGATGAGAATCAAACGCGTTGGAAATATTATACTTGGAAACTCTTTCAATGAAATTCACATGCCAAATATTTTTTCGACATTTTCAGACCATAAGTAGTGAAGATTTTGCTTGTCAAATGATGAATTAGAGACACACGGACAAGAAAATTATTCACAGTGAATATTACTAAAGTGTAGCAAATATTGTATTTGGAAAGCCTTTCAATGAAATCAATATGCCAAATAATATAGTTTGACATTTCCTGACTTGAGTTGCGTAGATTCTGCTTGTCAAATGATGCATTAGAAACAGAGTGTATAAAAAGTTGTATCTGGAAACTCTTTCAACGAAATTCACATGCCAAATACTGTTGTTTGACATTTTCGGACCATAAGTTTTGGAGATTCAGCTTGTCAAAATGATGGATTAGAAGCAAAAGTGTAGGAAAAATTATATTTGGATACCCTTTCAATGAAATTCACATGCCAAATATGATTGTTTGACAATTTCAGACAACAAATGATGAAGATTCAGCTTGTCAAATGAAGGATTAGAAGCAAAAGCGAAAAATTATATCTGGAAACCCTTTCAATGAAATCGATACGCCAAATATTGTTTTTGACATTTTCAGACCATAAGTTGAGAAGATTTTGTTCCTCAAATGATGGATTAGAAGCAAAAGTGTAGGTAAAATTATATTTGGGAACCCTTTCAATGAAAGTCACATACCAAATATGATTGTTTGACAATTGTGGACCATAAGTGGTGAATATTTTGCTTGTCAAATGATGGATTAGAAGCAGAAGTGTAGAAAGAATTATATTTGGAAACCCTTTCAATGAAATTCACATGCCAAATATTGTTGTTTGATATTTTCGGAAGGTAAGTTGTGGAGATTTTGCTTGCGAAATGACGGATTATAAGCAAAAGTGAAAGAAAAATTATATTTGGACATCCTTTCAATGAAATTCACATGCCAAATATGATTGTTTGACAATTTCGGACCACTGATAAGTGGTGAATATTTTGCTTGTCAAATGATGGATTAGAATCAAAAGTGTAGGGAAAATTATATTTGGAAATCCTTTCAATGAAATTCACATGCTAATGTTCATCCAGTCATGATTAACTTTTGTTGTGAAACACTGATTTGGGACACATAAAATTGTCATTGATTGGTAAACCATCAATGCAGACTAAAATCAAAAATACATACAAAATTTCTATAAATTATTTCAATAAAATTCACATGGCAAATGTAGTTTTTTTGATATTGTCACTTATAAAGTCATAATAACATTAACATGGTTTTAGAAACAATAAATGGAAATGAGAACACAAGAAGCAGAAACCAAATTTCGAGCTTTTCAAGGATTAGCAGACACCATGTTTGTGAAATTTTTATCTCCGGTAATCAAAACTGTGATCAAAAGATTCAGATATTAAATGTGATAACCGACTCACATGCCAAATTTTGGTGGTTGACATTTTCATTTAATGAAAATATGACATTGATTGTCAAAAGATGGACTCGCATTAGAACCAGAGACGCCAACCATTGCCATAGAAAGGCCTAACCAAACAATGAATTAAAATCTCTCAACGATGTTAATAGCTAGGATATATTATAGATCTTTTTCAATTTATATAATTCTGAAATATTATATAAGCCACCAATCGACCTCTTCCAATTTGACAAATCAAATATACAAAAAATTTGATCAAATTCACATGCTTTTGTTGCCAAACATTTTCATGTCCTCATCCAAATCAAAAACAAGGCATTAGCAGATCATTTTCAGTTGACGTTAATTTTAATTGTTCACACCAGAGGCCCATACAGTGGACATCCAGGTGACAGTTTTTACGGTGCAAAGTGGTTTTTATGTGCCGCATTATAGGAGTTCGTGTTTGACACATTTGGCAGATATTTTCTAATAACTACAACTGAAAACCAGATTAGTTATATGCAAAAGTATCTTCAATTGAATCTATGGTCTCAACGCAAAATAGCAGGGAGTTGTTTTTTGGGTCAGGACGATTGCTCAATCGATCTGTGTGATCTTCACGACTGGAAAAAAAATACTCAATATAATATTATATATATATAATCAGTGATGTAGTCGAGGCCGGGACTTCCGAGGCCAAGACCGAGACCGAGGCATGAACCTCCGAGGCCAAGGCGAGGCCATCAAAATATGGCCTCGAGGCCGGCCTCGAGGACGACGCCGGTCCCGAGGCCACCATCACTCAACCAAAGACACCCGAGACCAAGGCAAGGCCAAGGATTTGGCATCCGAGACCGAGCCAAGGCCGAGGCCATCAAAATAAGGACCCGAGGCCGGCCTCGAGGACGAGGCCGGCCTCGAGACCTCCAACACTGCATATAATATATTATCAAGAAAATGTACAATAAACAATCTGAATTTCCATGAAAATAGTTCAAAGTCACTTAACTTCAATACCATGGCAAATAAATGTACAGTTAATCACCACTATGATATCACTGCGGATAAAAACCTTTTTTTAAAGTCAAATTTCCAACTTTTTGGATTTGCAGATTGACAATCCATATAGTTCAGCTATTTTTCAGCAAAATCTGACGCCAGTATTTACGGAATCAGGCTGCATTGAAAATTGATAATTTTTCTGTACACATTTCAATTTTCCTTAGAGCATTCAGATACCAAACAGCACATCTAACACTTGTTGACTCGCACTGAAAAAAACCAAAATGAGTTTTCTTTTTTTTTCCTTAGAGCATTCAGATACCAAACAGCACATCTAGGAAACCTTTGTGTGCTATCCTAATATTATTTCGACAGAGTACTTCTTGGTAACATGTATGTACGCTCTTAAAATACTGTTGAATAAAGTCAATCAATCAAACAACACCTGTTGACTCGCACTGAAAAAACCAAAATGAGTTTCTCTTTTTGAGACTACATAAAGTATAGCGTTATCGTTTCGTTATCGTTAAAATAAAAACCATAACAAAACGCATTGGTCACAACATTTTTGACATTTTTTAGTTCTACTCTAGCAAACGAAAAATGTTTTAAAAACATTTCCACCAAATTCCATAAATGTCATTTCATAGTTTTTTACACTGCACAACATACAATGTGGGACTACCGCACTACAATACCCTGGGCTGTACATCTTGAGCATTATGTTTGAATGTCATCCTTGCAGGGCTTTGAAGTCGGAGTCGTGCAGTTGGAGTACGAATCCAACTTTGGTTTCTAGGTTGATTCGGAGTCGAACATTTATCAGGTGGCTCCTGACTCCTGAAAATTATTTTTAAGGATTGATAAAAACACATTATAGAATAATGTAAACTGTATAGAATTTATGGTTCCCAGACACAAAATTCATTTTTATTTACAAAAACCCCTTGTAAACATTGTGAAATTATTCATATTTTTGTCCAAATATTGCTGAAAAGAGGAGTCGGGAGTCGGAGTTGAAAAATCCTTAGAAATGTTATGGGGAAGATTCAAGAAGCTATCATTCATTTATGTCTGGCCTATTGGGAGTGACTTGAGTTTTACCACTCATCAGCACCAGAATTTGTCATGGGTAGCACAACATGTAACATATTATATAATATATACATACCAAAATAACAAGAGTGTCTGAAAATTTAATTAACTAATATATCAATACAAACCTCTACACTCTTCCAGAGACCTCTCTCGACTGTTCGAGATTACCTTAAGATGTATTTGATGGACCAAAACATTCCATCTCGAAGCGATGGCTACAGCCCCACATGTTCAGTCAAAGGCTTACATCTGTGATAAGTAATTCCGACACTCCAAACAACTTCACATCTGGTCACTGCAAAAGAAGAAGGCAAACATAACAAAAATATGCGAATAAAAAATAAGTGCTGGAAATAATTTGATTTTCAACAATATGATATCAAAATAAATTTGTAACAATAGTTGACTTTTATTGCAATGTATTAATCTGTTTGACATGCATTTCAGTGATAGTTGAGTCCACCCAAACATCATTTTATATGAATAACAATTTACTGTAGGTACAATGTAGGGGAGACCGGGGTTAGTTGAATCGCGGGGTTAGTTGAATCTTGGCCTAAAATCAGTTTTATTTTAAATTTATGGCCAAACTGGTACTTTTGGTAGATACCCTGTTGATTGGCACATGTTATCATACCTTTATTCATTCAAAATTTCAAAATGCTAATTCTTTAGGCAAGAAAGTTTGTTTTTGGGGTGCTCCAGTAACTTGTTTGCTCAGTCTTCGAGGGGGGTTATTGTTTAGCTATGATTTTGAACCAGGTGAACTAACCTTATTTCTAAATATGCAAATCCATGCCTAATCCACACCCAGAAGCTTTTTGTTGTGTGACTTTGATAAGACTGAAAAATAAGACAATATTGTGTTCCAGGTGTGACGGGGTTAGTTGAATCATGCATGGTGGAGTTGGCCATAACATAGATTTCAAGTGTTCAAATTGCCTTGTAAGTCATTGTTAGTTGGAGTTACTGCAGTTTAGAACTACTACAGTACATGTTTGCATTCCTGAAAGGGAAATACGGAAAAACCAGCTTTTTTGGCAAAAATAGACAAAACATTTTGTAAATTACAGTATACAATTTCTTTTCAAATGAGTGTTGTACTGAAGCTGGTTGTCATCATAGGGATATCAGTTATGCAAAGGTAACCCCTTTTATAAGAAGTTGTCTCCAAATTTTTATGGTGCTTCAACTAACCCCGGGGTCGGGGTTAGTTGAATCAAAATTTTTTATGGAAGTGTGTGACTGTGACACAAATTTCAATAATCATCTACAATATCTCTTGGGCTGATCATTGAGTTAAACACGCTCACTATCACATGCTAAAATTTTGTGTGAATATCTTGTACCGTTTGCTCTCCAGAGCAAAAATAAAAATGAGTGTGCCAACTAACCCCGGTCTCCCCTACATCTAGGAAATATTTATGTATTCTTGGTACCGTCAAATTACAGTATTTCCATGTGCACAGATTCAGATACGAAATTAATCACTGTCTTGATACAATTACACAGTTTCATAGACCAAGTCGACATCTCATGGACGAAAACATGGTTGGGTCATTAATTAGGTCACACAATATAATATCCATGTAATATGTATGCAATAAGCCTAGTACATAATAAATGTCTTGGAATTGAGAGTGGAACATCTCTTTTCCTACTTACTGTATTGATCGAAGGGAGTGGAGTGGTTTCACTATAAAAATGAGATCTGACACCTCCATGGCAATGTGCATGGTTCTCTCCAATGTTACCATCTGCTTGTCTTACTTGGCCTGGAATTAAAATACTGTATATGAAACTTTAATGTAAAAATTAAAGTTGCAAGATGTTGGAATTGAAAAGACGGGGAGATCCAGGAGAGTCCAATGGCCCGGGCAATGGATATTGCATTGCCTGTGCAATTGAAATTAAAATTGAAATAGCTTGTTAAACCTTGATTTGAAGATTTGCATAGTTTTATTTAAAAAAAAAAACACTTTGTGAGACCTCATAAAGTAGTAGGTCATGTTGCATATCTTAGTAAAAAATCCTTTGCAGATTTATATTACTCTTGCCCTTTATTATTGCCCTTTATTCAATAGTGTTCACTATGGTTGGAGTAGCAATAGCTACTTGGGCCATACATCATGTACTTTATAGTATTTGTTCTTTTATATCAGCTGAAGCATTTTCAATATCACAGTCCATGAACTTATCCTAAAAAAGAAAGAAACGGTTTTGGTAAATTTTGCTTGTTTTGGTTGACCGCTTACTGAAAAAATTAGCAAATTGCCCAACTTGGCCATTTCTTCACAGATTAAAGCACTTAAAACACTAAATATATATATACTAATTAGGAATTCCTCCCTGCCCAATAATTCTACAAAACTGCATCAAGTGTACACGCCAAACTCAGCCACTTCATGAAATATTCAAACACTCAAAATGCCAAAATAAATTAATTCCACCCTGTCCTGTGACACTACAGACCTCTCACGAGTGTACAACCTTGACAAATTGTTCCTTCATGCTTGAAAAATAAATTTTTGACAATTAAATTTTCAGAATTTCGAAATAACTCAACTCCAACACTTATTGACATATATATTCAAACACAAAAAAAAACAACTAAATAAACTAATTCAGAGCTGCCTATCATCCTAGGTAAGCCTACGTCCAATGAGTGTTCACTGTTCAATCAAGCAAAATTACACACAAATCTTCAACAACTGTTCAAAGGCCTACCACAACCCGTGTTTTGACAATTAACTAATGATAATTTTTTTGACATTTTAAGCAAAAAAAGCAAAATAAACTAAATCCAATTTTCCTCATCACCCTAGATACATCACTTGAATGTTCGATCAAGCAAAATTACACTCAAGTCCTCGTACAACCAAGTTTCTAAAATTAAATTTTCATAATTTCAAAATCGTCCAATTTAGCCACTTCTTTACATTTTTTAACACATTAAAAAGCTAAATAAACTAAATGTGAAATGCCCCATCATCCTAGATATGTCCCATAAATGTTCGATAAAGCAAAATTACACAATTTAGCCATTTCTTGAAATTTGTAAACACTGAAAAAAGCTAAACACACTAAATACAACATGGCACATCATCGTAGATACCTTCTATCAAGCAAAACACGTTTTGACAATCAAATTTTTCTGATTTTAAAATTGTCTAATTGAGCCATTTCTTGACATTTTTAAACACATCAAAAAGCTAAATACACAAAATACGACATGCCCCTTCATCCTAGATATGTCCCATGAATGATCGATCAAGCAAACTTACGCTCAAGGCGTCGCACAACCAAGTTTTTCATTTTAAATTTTCATAATATCAACATTGTTGAATTTAGCAATTTTTTTGACATTTTCAAACACTGAGAAAAGCTAAATAAACATGGCCCATCATCCTAGAGAAGTCCCATGAATGTTAGATCGAGCAAACTTATGCTGAAGTCTTCACTCAACAAAGTTTCTAAAATTATACTTTCATAATTTAGAAATTGTCTAATTCAGCCATTTCTTGACATTTTTAAACACATTGAAAGCGAAATAAACTAAAAACGAAATGCCCCGTCATATCCTAGATATGTCCCATGAATGTTTGATCAAGCAAACTTATGCTCAAGGCGTCGCACAACCAAGTTTTTAAAATTAAATTTTCATAATTTCAAAATCATCCAAGTTAGCCATTTCTTGACATTTTTAAACACTGAAAAAAGCTAAATACACTAAATACAATATGCCCCATCATTGTAGATACCTCCCATGAGCATCCATCAAGCAAAATTAACCTCACGTCTTCGCACACCCACGTTTTAACAATCAAATTTTTCTGATTTCAAAATCGTCTAATTCAGCCATTTCTTGACATTTTAAAACACTGAAAAAATCAAAACATACTAATTCCAACATGCTCTATAATTCCAGCTGTCTTCCATGAGTGTCCAGTCATGCAAAATTTCTTGCACCCACGTTTTGACAATTAAATTTTCCTTATTTCAAAATCGTCTAATTCAGCCATTTCTTAACATTTTTGAACACTAAAACAAGCAAAATATACTAATTCAAACATGCTCTATAATTCCAGCTATCTTCCATGAGTGTCCAGTCATGCAAAATTTCTTGCACCCATGTTTTGACAATTAAATTTTCCTTATTTCAAAATCGTCTAATTCAGCCATTTCTTAACATTTTTGAATACTAAAACAAGCAAAATATACTAATTCCAACATGCTCTATAATCCTAGCTACCTTCCATGAGTGTCCAGTCATGCAAAATTTCGCCCACATCTTCTACAAACACCGTTTTGACATTTAAAGTTTCCTTATTTCAAAATCGTCTAATTCAGCCATTTCTCGACATTTTTGAACACTGAAAAAAGCAAAATATACTAATTCCAACCTGCTCTATTATCCTAGGTACCTTCCATGAGTGTCCAGTTGTGCAAAATTTCCTCCACATCTTCGTACAACCACGTTTTGATGTTGACAATCCATGTATTACAGTCTAAGAGCAAGAGCTGTCAAAGTCATTCTTTCCATGGCAGCCAATCGCTGAAAATGCACGTAGAGAACCCAATTTTGTACCAAAATGAAGCTCAGGACATCTACTGTTCATCTGGCTTGTCGGTAGAGTGATACAACAACTATTATTGCGATAAATGTCCATTTTTCGGCACGTATTTTCAGCGACGACACAACCATTTCACCTAGCTGACAAGTCAACTCGCCACAACACAAATCGCCCATCTGCAACTAGCCCACAAAAAAACGGCCTGGTGCCCTGACACTGTTATAAGCTCTATTAATTGATGAGTTTGTGCCTGTCATTCATTCCTCATGAGGTATTAATATGAAAATATGTGAAAGAAGTGACGTGACACAACCATTTCACTTAGCTGACAAGTCAACTCGCCACAACACAAATCGCCCATCTACAACTCGCCCACAAAAAAACGGCCTGGTGACCTGACAGTGTCATAAGCTCTATTAATTGATGAGTTTGAGCTTGTCATTCATTCCTCTAGAGTTATTTAGATATAAAAATATGTGAAAGAAGCTATTATGAATATTTTCTCATGAGAAAATCCACTGAACCCTAGAACACAGTGGTAGTAGTATTGTGTTTTCCCTGGACTACAGCTAGATTTCATTGGTAATTTGTCATGTAAGAAATCAGAACTCTGGTGAATCTCAAGCAATAAGTAGTATGGCAGTGCAATATTTGATGAGTTTGAGCTTGTCATTCATTCCTCTAGAGTTATTTAGATATAAAAATATGTGAAAGAAGCTATTATGAATATTTTCTCATGAGAAAATCCACTGAACCCTAGAACACAGATATTGATGATGTCATGGGTAATCTGTCCTGTAAGAAATCAGTACTCTGGTGAATTTCAAGCAATAAGTAGTACAGCAGTGCAACTGCAGCTATTCAACCTCTTCAGTTTGTCACATAGATTTCAGATGCTGACTACAAAAAGAGCTACAAAATGCCAGCAGTTTTTGGAAGCAAAATTTAGATAATTTAAATGTTCCATAATTGGTGCTGTAGAAGATATCAAAGGTCTATCACAGTTTGTAACTTTGATATGCAAAACGAGTGGACTGTTGCACTGTGAAAATGGCACTTCGTGAGTCATCATACTGATGATTTGTCATGATCATACCCAATATTTTAGGTGCTGCAGAGGTGTAAAACACTATGCATCTGGTGCGTGAGAAATTAGAATTTTGGTGTGAAAGTCATGTCGGATCTCACTGCATGAGACGCTGAAAACGGGGCACATTGGGATGCACTTTATGTGGCAGAATGTACTATGTTTCCAAGTTGACTGAATGATCTGGTACAGCACACAGTAGGCATACAGCATTGAGGCATAGTGGATTACAGTGCTTTGTGAACGAATCAAAGCAAAGCAATGTGTGTTACTTGCAGTGATCACCACACCCAGGACAATAATTATTTATGTAAAATGTTTTAAATTGTCTGAAGTTATTCTTGCTTTTATGGAGTTTCATATTTAATCACTCTCAGTTTTTTGTTGCTAGATCAATCTAGTTTGTCTTAATTCCATATTTACAAGAACAGGAGCAGGCTTGATTATTAGTTGCTTCTCAGAAATTGATTCCACCATCAAGAAAAACGGCTTGTTGTATTTTTTTTTTCAAAATCTGAATAATCTGTGCATACTCGAATAACATTTGGAGTGTGATTTGGAATGCCCCAGAAATTAAGGATCAGACTTAGGATGCTAACCTGTTAGCTGTAATTGGTATATATGTTGATATCTAGAGGCTTTTGAAAACTTACAACATTGATATTAAATGAACGTATTATTGCCCCAGGGTGTAGGGTGGGGGAGTTGGGGTGGGGGCAGTTCCGACATTTTCCGCACAAAATTTCTTCCAGGGGGTGGGGATTTCCAGATTTTTCCACCCCCACCCTTTGGAAAATGCCCTACCATCCCCGGGGGTGGGGGGGGGGGGGGTGGGGGTTACAAATGACTAGTGCATAATGGGGCTCAATACACAAGCAGATAACACTGGTTTATGGTGGTAAGTGCCATTTAGCTATGTAATTGCATCTTTTTCATGTGGTAGACCTGATTGCAATGATCTACAGCCTGTTTGGCATATCCATTGATCATTGACACTTCAAATGGGCCTAATTGGAATTGGGCTGCTTGTGGTACAGCAAGCAATTGTTAATTGGAAATTAATGTCAATTGCCAATTGGCTCCTTTACAAAGTGGTTAAAAGTGAAAGCATAGCAAGTAATCAGAGTAATCAGGTCATAATTAATATTTCTCAGTCATTGATAGCACTCTAATATTTGCTGAATTATTCAGTCATAGTTTGGTTTTTCTTTCTTTGCAGTTGACTTCGATGATTTGAAAGTTTGATCTCAAGTTCTCAACATACTCAAGTTGTGTTGGATTTTGAAAGAGGCCACAGCATGGAATATAAGTAAGTATCAAAGTAAATTTGTATCATATAGGCCTGTCTGTAGGCCTATATTTAGGCCTATAATACAGTGCTTTTCCTGGTATCAAAATGCAATAAGCCACAAAGCCAATTTTCAGTAAAATGCATGGATGTGTGGCTATTAAACTTGCATTCAAATATATGCCATTTTCATTAGCCACATGAAGGATGCATTAGCCAATGCTAATGTGGCTAATGGCTAGGAAAAGCACTGCCTATACAGTGATACACACTATTACACTGTGAGCTTTTCTCATCATGGTCAGCGTAAATGAATAATTTTTTGTTTTTGAACAGTATTAATAACCACAAAACTTATCACTGGTATTGGTTCTGATTTTTGTTTTCAACTGTATAAATTTGTTAATTTGAGTAATTTATCATTCAATGATTTATTTTCTTTCAGTTATCAAAAGACCATCTTGCATTGCAGCAGAACAGGGCACAGGCATATCCGTTTGAAGCCCATCTTTTTGAAGACAAAATTACTGCATCACCCCCCAAGAAACGACTTGATGTACCCAAAACAATTGGACATTATTTTTCTACTAAAGGCACAATTAGTGCAATCATGAATAAATATTGTTAGGCCTATGTATTCTAGAGAGTGGTAAATCCTGTTGTTGAGTTTGACACAAGTATTTTAAGCTTTATAAGATATTTTATTTCCTCATTCATGCGAGTACATAATATAGAGCTTTAATATTTGCGTACTGCTTCAATTTCGGCCTCTTGAGTCTGAGGACAAAGTGATCCTTCGCCTCATTGCCTTGTCCCCCTCCTGTCCTAATTAGCCTACCAAGTGCATAAATACAGGAGATAAAGTCCCAATCATCCATCCATCTGCAAGTGACTGCACACAGGCATCATCTTAAATTTAGTAATGAACTTGGACAAAAGTTGTTTGGAGACGGACCTGGTGACCTTGTTTTTATTTTGAATTGGTGAAGTTTTTTTGGTGAAGAACCACAGGCTTTTTTAGGTGTCCAATCAGAGACTAATTGATCAAGCAAATAGCTTTTGTTCCACACTCAGCCTTAATTTTGAAGAAATGTATAAATGCAGTGAAAAAAGTTTCTGTGGCCATTCATGTGCAGGATGCATGAATGATTGGGGCTTTACGTCCTGTCCTGTAGACTATTTATGCACGTGGCAGGCTTATTAGGGAAGGAGGAGCCTGCGACGAGGACAAGGTAATGAGGCGAAGGATGATTGAAACAGCTGTCCAACATAGGTCCAGGTGACCCGGCAAGAGCTGGATTCGAACTGTAGACCTGGCGATTGGCTGTAAGATAAGCACTACTGTTTTTGGAAAATAGAAGTTGGTGATGTGAATAATTTGTAATGCCTGTGTGTCAAACAAACTTTTTTTTATCAAAAAATCCTGTGTCTCCCCTCCGCAAAACCATCTAGGTGGCGCCTTAGAGCCTATCACATCTCTGAACTATTAGACAAGTGAGCAATATGATGATGTAAATTGAAAAGAAAACATTACTGGGCATTTTTAGAAAGATTCAAAGCCCTGCGGCCCATCATATTTACGCCTATATATTGTGTAAGCCAAATTTCTTCTATGACATTGTGACTTTAATTTTCCAAAAAAAATTCCCCAAGTTATTCTTATTTCCTCCTTTTTTTTGTAAATTTCCCCAGACCTTTTCTTAATTTCTTCTCAATTTCCCTAGACATTTACCCAACAGTTCCGATAAATTTTCTTGCAGTGGAACTTTTCTTTGAATAACATAGTTCTCGGTTGCTTTTCTGTATTAAAGATCATTCCTTTAAATGTGATATCAGGGGCAGATTCAAGGGGGATACAGATTCCCCCATCCCTTTCAGGAATAAATGTAGTGTGCCCACATACTAGATATTTTTGCAATTTTGGTCACATGCATGAATGCGTAAATATGTGCGTTCTCGTTTACACTGGACCTTCCCTTTTCCAAATAGCTGCATCCGCCCCTGGAGTGGATATTCATTGCATACATGTATGATTGTTGAACTTGAGAAACAAGAACTGGAACTTGGAAATTTCAGTTGTTTTTCAATTTATTGTTATTTTATTGTATACATGTAAATATAACTTGTATGGCTATCTCTGTGTCTGATGTAATAAATAATTATTGTATTGATATAAATCTTGCGAGTTTTTCTTGAATTGCACTTGGGTTGGTAGATGCTCAGATGGATTTTAGTCAGCTTTCCGTTGTTCGAAATCTGCAAATTAAAAGGAAGTAGAGGAATTTCAAGCTGTTGCTTATTTAAAACCAAACATAATAGATTATTTCTATTTTTAACACTGACCTTTCGGAATTATAAAGTCAGAATATGTTGAAACGCCATGTGCCTATTCACTGAAGAATCCCTAATGGCAAGGGAGACTTGAGAAGATTTGGAGCAAGAAGAAGAAGAAGAAGAAGAAGAAGAAAAGAAGAAGAAGAAGAAATAAGGATACCAGTATGATGTGCAACAATATAAACTTAAATGATGTGTACCATTAGTTGCGGAAGTATATACATGTAAAAGCCAATAAGCACAGAAATTGATCAAAATATGAGACTTTGGATGCCTTTTTGGCCCTGTTTCTATGCATTCAGCGGGTATGTAAGACCACCCCTAGATCTAAAAGAGGGGTAAAATATGCAAATTAGGTCATGTGGGTCATGAAACATCAGTCTGTGGGCTGATTGTGAGGTTTCACGCTGGCTCAACATCTAGGAAGAGAGCAAAGTCTTGGAAAGAAATCAGTCAAAAATCCCTCTGTTTTGGCTGCCAGCTGCTGTTTATTCCACCAGGCGGCGTTACCCCTAGCAACCAGAAACGATGTAAATACAGGCCGAAAAATGGATCTGGGTCTTTTGGCCATTGGACACCGGAGGGAGAGGACCAAGCCTGAGGTGAGCACTTCTTGCACCGAGTTGCCCTTAGGGCCTGCACCGGGTATACCGACCCCGCACCGGACAAGCGCGAAATGCACCGACCCTGCACCGAGTCTGCACCGAGCCTGTCTCAAGTCGCCTTGGACCTGCACCGAGTTGCCCCTAGGGCCTGCACCGGGTATACCGACCCCGCACCGGACAAGCGCGAAATGCACCGACCCTGCACCGAGTCTGCACCGAGCCTGTCTCAAGTCGCCTTGGACCTGCACCGAGTTGCCCCTAGGGCCTGCACCGGGTATACCGACCCCGCACCGGACAAGCGCGAAATGCACCGACCCTGCACCGAGCCTGCACTGAGCCTGTCTCAAGACGCCTTGGACCTGCACCGAGTTGCCCCTAGGGCCTGCACCGGGTATACCGACCCCGCACCGGACAAGCGCGAAATGCACCGACCCTGCACCGAGCCTGCACTGAGCCTGTCTCAAGACGCCTTGGACCTGCACCGAGTTGCCCTTAGGGCCTGTACCCAGTATACCGACCTGCACCGGACAAGCGCGAAATGCACCGACCCTGCACCGAACCTGTCTCAAGTCGCCCCGGGCCTGCACCGAGTTGCCCTTAGGGCCTATACTAAGAACACCGACCTCACACCGGGTCAGCGTGAGATGCACCGAGTCTGTACAGAGTCTGTACCGAGCCCGTCTCAAGTCGCGCCGGGCCTGCACCGAGTTGCACCTAAGCTGCACCGAGCTACCCTGACCCCGAACAGAGTCAGGCGTGACCTGCACCGAGTTGCACCGAGGCTGCACCGAGTTGTACCAAGCCTGCGCCGAGGCACCGGAGATCTTCACCGAAGACGGAGGGACCCTCCACCAAGCCTGCACCGAGTACACGGACATCTGCACCGGAGAGGGAAAGACCCTGCACTGAGTTGCATCAACCCAGCACCGAGTCGACGGAGATCTGCATCGAAGATGGAAGGACCTTGCACCGAGTCGCACCGAGCTTGCACAGAGGCCCCGGAGGTCTGCACCGAAGATGGGAAGACCCTGCACCGAGCCGACGGAGGTCTTCACCGAAGATGGAGGGACCCTGCACCGAGCCTGTCCCAAGTCACTTTGGACCTGCACCGAGTTGCCCTTAGGGCCTGCACCGGGTATACCGGCCCTGCACCAGGCAAGCGCGAAATGCACCGACCCTGCACCGAGCCTTCACCGAGCCTGTTTCAAGTCGTCCCTGGCCTGCACCGAGTTGCCCGGGCCTGCACCGACCCTGTACCGCGTCAGCGCGAGTTGCACCGAGTCTGTACCGAGTCTGTACCGAGCCCGTCTCAAGTCGCACCGGGCCTGCACCGAGTTGCACCGAAGCTGCACCGAGCTACCCTGACCCCGAACAGAGTCAGGCGTGACCTGCACCGAGTTGCGCCGAGGCTGCATCGAGTTGTACCAAGCCTGCGCCGAGGCCCCGGAGATCTTCACCGAAGACGGAGAGACCCTGCACCAAACCTGCACCGAGTACACGGACATCTGCACCGGAGAGGGAAGGACCCTGCACCGAATTGCATCAACCCAGCACCGAGTCGACGGAGATCTGCATCGAAGATGGAAGGACCTTGTACCGAGTCGCACCGAGCTTGCACAGAGGCCGAGGAGGTCTGCACCGAAGATAGGAGGACCCTGCACCGAGCCGACGGAGGTCTTCACCGAAGGTGGAGGGACCCTGCACCGAGCCTGTCCCAAGTCACCTTTGACCTGCACCGAGTTGCCCTAAGTGCCTGCACCGGGTATACCGGCCTTGCACCGGGCAAGCGCGAAATGCACCGACCTGGCACCGAGCCTTCACCGAGCCTGTTTCAAGTCGTCCCTGGCCTGCACCGAGTTGCCCGGGCCTGCACCGACCCTATACCGCGTCAGCGCGAGTTGCACCGAGTCTGTACCGAGTCAGTACCGAGCCCGTCTCAAGTCGCACCGGGCCTGCACCGAGTTGCACCGAAGCTGCACCGAGCTACCCTGACCCCGAACAGAGTCAGGCGTGACCTGCACCAAGTTGCGCCGAGGCTGCACCGAGTTGTACCAAGCCTACGCCGAGGCCCCGGAGATCTTCACCCAAGACGGAGTGACCCTGCAACGAGCCTGCACCGAGTACTGGGAGGTCTACACCAGAGAAGGAAGTACCCTGCACCGAGTTGCACCAACCCTGCACCGAGTTCTCGGAGGTCTGCACCGAAGTTGGAAGGACCCTGCACCGAGATGCACCGACCCTGCACCGAGTCCATGGAGGCCTGCACCGAGTTGCACCGACCCTGCACCGAGTCCTTGGAGGCCTGCACCGAGTTGCACCGACCCTGCACCGAAGTTGGAAGGACTCTGCACCGAGTTGCACCGACCCTGCACCAAGTCCACGAAAGTCTGCACCGAATTTGGATGGACCCTTCACTGAGTTGCACCGACCCTGCACTGAGTCAATGGAGGTCTGCACCGAAGATGGAAGGACCCTGCACCGAGTTGCACCGACCCTGCACCGAGTCCTTGAAGGTCTGCACCGAAGTTGGAAGGACCCTGCACCGAGTTGCACCGACCCTGCACCGAGTCCTTGGAGGTCTGCACCGAAGTTGGAAGGACCCTGCACCGAGTTGCACTGACCCTGCACCGAGTCAATGGAGGTCTGCACCGAAGATGGAAGGACCCTGCACCGAGTTGCACCGACCCTGCACCGAGTCCTTGAAGGTCTGCATCGAAGATGGAAGGACCCTGCACCGAGTTGCACCGACCCTGCACCGAGTCCTTGGAGGTCTGCACCGAAGTTGGAAGGACCCTGCACCGAGTTGCACCGACCCTGCACCGAGTCCTTGGAGGTCTGCACCGAAGTTGGAAGGACCCTGCACCGAGTTGCACCGACCCTGCACCGAGTCCATGGAGGTCTGCACCGAAGATGGAAGGACCCTGCACCGAGTTACACCGACCCTGCACCGAGTACACGGAGGTCTGCACCGGAGATGGAAGGACCATGCACCGAGTCCACGGAGGTCTGCACCGAGTCCACGGAAGTCTGCACCGAAGATGAAAGGACGCTGCACCGAGTTGCAGCGAAGCTGCACCGAGTTCCATCGACCCTGCACCGAGTACATGGAGGTCTGCACCGGAGATGGAAGGACCATGCACCGAGTCCCCGGAGGTCTGCACCAAAGATGGAAGGACCCTGCACCGAGTTGCACCGACCCTGCACCGAAGATGGGAGGACCCGGCACCGACCCAGCACCGGGCCGGAGTCAACGAGTGAAATGGTCTTATCACCCTTACTTGAATATATACAATGAGATGAGATGAATGATATGGTAACCTGAGAAGTCGGGAGTGATTCTGTGTTTTAGAAGGGATGGCAAAGACGGGTAACTGAGCTTGGTACCCTCAGTCTTTCGAAGAATGTTACACCAGCCGGAAACTTAGCGAGGTTTCACGAGGATACGACGGAGTGTCCTTTGTACTATTGGATCGCTGGATGAATGAACTAGGAACAGCATGCTGAAGTTTGTGCACAAATTCAGACGTTCAAGAGTTTCATGTGATGTGTGGATAACAGGAGGTTGTCCTTTGTGTGGCGCTGTAACATTCTGGAATTCGAAGTAAAGGCCTACTGGGATAGTGCGGAAGAGACTGTAATGATAGATTCTCTATCTAAGAGCAAGCCTTCTGGGACATGGAAACTCCGATGAATAAGAAGAATTACAGAAATCATAAATTTACCATGATTGACAAAAGAGATTGTGATTAATGAAGAATCAATATATGTACATATATTTTATTGTTAATAAAGATTATTGTATTTAAACTTTTAGAGTCCTTTTCCTTTCGCTAGGTTAGAAGTCTCCGAAACAGCCTGGGGGAACTAACATCTGCCACGACAGAAGCCTTACCTAGTGCATAGGATTAGAATACTCTACCGAAACCGACCCCCAAGAAGGTTTCATAAAAATGGCGCAGTTGACAGGGTACGAGAGGAGACAAGATGAAGTTGAAATGGACCAATTTGAAGAAGACGTTGAGATGACTGAACAAAAGGCAGAAGAGGAAACGAAGAATTTGCCACTTTCAGCTTCGTACCACCTGAGGTCCAGGAAAGTTCAAGCCCAGATGTCCTCAAGTCATGAAGAGAAATTTCCTTTTCTTTCAGACACAGAAGAGGACCGTGAGCTGATGAAGAAGTCCTTCCAAATGACTGACAGGATGAATGTACAAAGACGTGAAATTGGCGAGATATCCCTGCTGGGGACTGAGACAAGAAGAAGAGATACTAATGAAGACGAAGATGTTGAGCCACTTCATGGAGCATGTGGAATGGGAGAAGTTCCAATGCAGCCACTCAAGTTGGTGATTCCTGAAAGTGGAGACAGGTCTGCATGGTTTGAAGCTGAGAAGACTGGAAGAGAGAAAAATTCTGAAAAGTATGATGATGAAAGACAAGCTGACACGCACAAGGACATGGAAGATCGTATTGCAAGAATGATGGGGAATGTCTTGGAAAAGATGGAATATGTGGATGACAGGTTGAATACCCTGGAACAGAGAAACAAGCACCGACAGTTTAATCATAATACTCCTATCAAGATCTCGACACAACCTCCTCAATTCGATGGAAGTGGTGACTGGAGAAGTTTTAGCGTGCAGTTTGAAAATTGTGCCAAGATAGCCAACTGGGATTTGGAAACCAAGGTTTACATGCTGGGATGTTGTCTGACTAAATCAGCCCAGAGATTCCATTCTCAACTGCAGGCGGAAGACAGGACCAACTACGAAAGGTTGATGGACATTCTGACTCGTCGCTATGGAGATGATCCCCCTGAGACTTACCAAGCTCTTCTTGCGGGAAGGACCAGAAAACCTAAAGAGTCTGTCCATGAATTGAAAGATGACCTTTGGAGACTAGTTGGACGTGCTCATCCTGGATTGCCATACGATGTTCAGGAGAGACTAACCCTACAGGCATTCAATGCTGCTTTAGACCTGGATTCTCGCTTGCATCTGCTTGGAAAGAACGTGAAGACCCTTGACGAGGCAGCGTCAGCACTGATTATGTATGAAGCTGTCGTGAAAACTAAAGAAAAGACAAAGAAGAAATCTGAACAAGACTCCAAGGTATATGCCGTTGCAACCACAGAACCCGATTCAGCAAAGAAGAGTAAGCAGAAATATGGAGGAAATAGTGTTTCCATCGGGACCCAGAACAAAGACAAAGAAGATAAACTCCTAAGTCTTATGGAGAAGATTGAAGACCATCTGGCTAAAGGCAGAACCCAAGGCAGAAATCAAGATGGGAAAGGAAGAACCTGCTATCGATGTGGTGGAGCGGGACATTACGCAAATCAGTGTCCAGAAAAGGCTGAAGTTAAGAAAACAGTTCGATGTTACCGCTGCCAAGCTGAAGGGCACTTTGCTAGTCAATGTCCACAAGCATCAGGTGTTTCGGGAAACTAGAACAAGTCAGGTCCGAACTGGGCACTGACCTGACTGCTCAAGTTGGAGTGAAAGTTATGCCTAGAAATTTTGGAATTTTATCAGAGTTTATTGATGTTGAAGATGATGAATCTGTACATACTGATTGCAAAATCATTGCTGAAATTCCAATAAAAACTCACCGAATCAAAATTCCCAAACATGCAGAGACTGGAGATAAGAAGTTTGTGGCAAGCCTGTATTCTGAAGAATTGATTACTATTGAATGCTGTGTGGAGGGAAGACCAGTCAAATTATTAATTGACACCGGAAGTCAAGTCACTGTCATGGCATCATCTGCATTTGGTACATGGGAGAATAAGCCACACTTAAAGAGAATTTCATCGAACCTAACAAGTGCTGGAGATGGGACCATTACCACTGACGGAACATTTGTTGGAAGTTTGAAGTTGGGAAATTGGACTTGGAAAGTGTCATGGATTGTCGCTTCAATTGGGGCATCCTTCGGAGTTGATGGTATTCTTGGGATTGATGTCTTGCGACAGATAGGAGGGGTAGTTGACGTACAAGAGAAAAAGCTGTTGTTCCGAAACTTCGGCGATGTCAAGAATGAAGAAGTGAAGTTAAACGCGGCTATCCTTATTCAGCCAGGGGCATCAGCAATTGTAAATCTACCTCCACCTTCAACGATCAGCTTGTTGGAAGTGAATCCGGGTTTTCTGGATCTATATCCAAATCTTTTAGTAGCCTCAATGGTTGCTGATTCCGAAGCTTCAATTATTGAAGTACCTGTTTTCAACGCCGGGGACAGAGAAGTTTGTTTATCCAAGGGTGCGATTTTTGGAAGATGGGAGGACGTGATGCCAGCAGTTGAGGTGGACCATCATATGGTTGGCCACCTGCAGAGGACAGAGAAAGAAATTCCACAGCATTTGGAAGACCTGTTTGCTCGTTCAGTTGGACGTCTGACCGATGAGGAAACACAACACTTGAGAGCATGCCTTGCCCGGTTTGCGGAAACTTTTGCCAGGTCTGATGAGGATTTGGGGAGAACCAATTTGGTACAACATTCAGTTGAAGTTGATGGAGCTAGGCCTATCAAGCAAGCCCCTCGACGACTTCCCATGACTATGAGGGATGTAGAGAAACAGGAGGTCCACCGAATGTTGGGACAAGGCGTTATTTCTCCCTCTACTAGTCCCTGGGCATCACCGACTGTCCTAGTTCGCAAGAAGGATGGCAAGATTCGCTTCTGCATTGACTACCGACAGCTGAATAAAGTCACCAAGAAGGACGCTTACCCTCTTCCCAGGATTGATGACTGCATCGATAATTTGGAAGGTGCTCAATACTTTTGCACTTTGGATCTCCAGTCTGGATATTGGCAAGTCGGAATGAAGAAAGAAGATCAAGAGAAAACAGCATTCTGTACCCGTTCCGGATTATATGAATTCAAAGTTATGCCTTTCGGCTTAACTAATGCTGTGGCAACTTTCCAGAGATTAATGGAAACGGTACTACGTGGACTACAGTGGACTGAGTGTTTGGTCTACCTAGATGACGTTATTATTTTTGGAAGGACCTTCGAAGAGACTCTGGAGAGGCTCTGTCATGTGTTAGAAAGACTGACCAAGGCCAGTCTGAAAATTAAGCCTTCAAAGTGTACGTTGTTTTCAGATGAGGTGAATTTCCTTGGACATGTCATTTCCAGCAGGGGAGTACAGACCCAAGAAACCAAGATAGAAGCTGTCAAGAGTTGGCCCGTTCCTCGAAATGCGAAAGAGATACGATCCTTTTTAGGATTGGCTGGGTATTATCGAAGGTTTATTTATAACTATGCTAAGATAGCTCGACCGCTTCACCGGCTGACGAGTACAGAAGTGGATTATTGCTGGGACGAAGACTGTCAAAAAGCTTTTGAAGACCTGAAACAAGCTCTCATCTCTGCACCCATACTTGGCTACCCTCAAGAGGAAGGACAGATGATCTTGGACACCGATGCATCTGGCTTGGCTGTTGGAGCTGTTTTATCTCAGCAACAAGATGGAAAGGAAGTTGTTCTGGCCTATATGAGCAAGGCGCTGTCAACATCGGAGATAAATTATTGTGTCACCAGGAAGGAAATGTTGGCTGTTGTAACTGCTGTTAAGACTTGGAGACCGTATCTACAAGGCCGGCATGTCATAGTTCGTACAGATAATTCTGCTGTTGCGTGGGCGAAAAGGATCAAGCACCCCGTCGGACAAATGGCTAGATGGTTACAGGAACTGGGATGCATGGACTTGGAAGAGATACATCGACCTGGTAAAGTTCACTGGAATGCCGACGCTTTGAGCCGAAGACCACAGAAAGCCGAGTGTAAGCAGTGTCATCGTGAAGACGGAGTTTGTCAAAATGAGACCGTTTTAAGTCAGACAGCTATCTGTTCAGCAATTCTACGCTCGCACCATTCAAACGGATTACCTGCAGAGCCATCGGGAGTCGAATTGCAACCTGAGTGGAGCAGTGAAGAACTTAGGGAGGAGCAGCTGAGTGACGCCGACATTTGCCTTGTTCTAGAAGCTTTGGAAGCCGGATCCAAGCCTTCATGGTCAAGGATTTCTGGAATGTCTGAAGACACCAAAGCCTTATTCGCCATGTGGAAGCGTCTTGAAGTGAAGGATGGAGTTTTGTACCGAAGGCGTTTTGGGATAGAAAGTGAGCCCTCTTCTCTGCAATTGCTGGTTCCAAAGATTCGAAGAAATGCATTGCTGCAGATGTCTCATGACGACCCACTTGGGGGGCATCAAGGAAGTGAGAAAACCTTATCTAAGCTACGTCTGTTCCACTGGGTGGGGATGAGAAAGGATGTTGAAGACTATTGCCGGAATTGTGAGCTGTGTTTTGCCAGGAAGCCAAAGTCAAAGAACCTGAGACATCCCATGAAAATATTTCTCACATGTGCACCGATGGAAAGAGTAACTGTTGACATCATGGGTCCCCTTGATACAACCACTTCTGGGAACAAGTATGTATTAGTTGTTACTGATGCATTTACTAAGTTCACCGAGGCTTACGCTCTTCGAAACATTGAGGCAAGAACAGTTGCACGAAAGATAGTGGAGGAATGGATTTGTAGGTATGGAACCATGAGGATACTGCACAGCGACCAAGGGCGGCAATTTGAAAGCACAATCATGCAAGAGCTCTGCCAACTTCTTAGCATAAAGAAGACCAGGACAACTCCATGGCGACCAAAGGCGAATGGACAGGTAGAACGGTTTAATAAAACCCTTGGCATCATGTTGTCCATTTATTGCAAGCAAGAGCCCCGGCTTTGGGACAAGCATCTTCCTTTCATAACCAGTGCATATCGTGCAGCAAAGCATGATGCTACTGGCTATTCCCCTAATAAGCTTATGTTTGGGAGGGAGGTCACTCTACCCCTTCATATTGCTTCTGGTCAGCGTGTGAAGTATTCCGGTCAACCAAGTGCAGACTACGTGCAACAGCTGAAAGGTGTTTTTGAAAGGGCCTATGCGTTTGCGAGGCGGCAGCTGCGAAAAGATGCCGAGATCCGAAAGAAGCGGTATGACGTCGGAAGTGCCGTACAATCCTTGTCTGTGGGACAGGTAGTTTGGTTATATGATCCTACCAAGATGGTGGGGCAAAGCTCCAAATTTCTAGCTCCTTGGAAGAAAGGCTGGAGGGTTGAAAGAAGAATTGATGATGTAAACTACTTGATATCTAATGATGGAAGAGAAAGAATTGTTCATGTTGATCGACTTTTGCCCTATCAGGAGCAAATGTAGAACATCATAATTTCTTTCTCTTTCAGTATGGCCAGCAACCTACCAGAGGACTTATTCTTATCGCCGGGCAGCGTCTCCTCCTTAGACGAAGATGAGATTGTCGGCAAGTTACCTTCAATTGTGCAATCAGTGATGAAGCCCGGGCGAAGCAGTACACCAGATGAAACGTCCGAATCCAGCAGTGACGAAGATGAGGATCCCTTTTCCAGCTTTGCTACGGGGCAGAGGTGCCCTGCTAAAAGTTGCAGCCAAACCCAGTTCAACAGAAGATCAAGTTTTGAACGACATTGGAACCGGTTCCACAGGAGGGTGATTTGCCAGTTCAAGTGCTGCTCCTGTAAATATATCAACCTCAGGGAGGACGAGATTCGAAGACACATAAAAAAGCATGACCGAAGGAGCTATGAGACAGAGATGATCCTGAACAGGGACTACATAGATCCGGAGGCTGATGCACGACCTATCAAGAAAATGAAAAGTCCACTATGTGAGATTCAGGTTGAAGCCAGATGCGAGGTGAAAAAGGGAGGTGAAGGTATGGTGGAGAGAATGGACGACCACAATAAAGAAAACCAGCACGTCCTAAAGGAAGTTGATAGAAAGAAGGAAGAAGGAGAGACAGAAAGGAGTACAGGAAAGAAAGGCAAAGACAAGGTTCTGGAAAGAAACCCCCGAAAGAATGAGAATGATGAAAACGAGAGCGTGAAAAGGAAAGAAGACAGGAGTGCCCCCGAGAGAGCTAAGAAGAAGGAAGAAGGAGAGACAGAAAGGAATACAGGAAAGAAAGGAAAAGACAAGGCCCTGGAGAGAAACCCCCAAAAGAATGAGAATGTTGGAAGCGAGAATGTGAAGAGGAAGAAAGACGAGATGGCCCCCGAGAGAGCCAAGAAGAAGGAAGAAGGAGAGACAGAAAGGAATTCAGGAAAGAAAGGAAAAGACAAGGCCCTGGAAAGAAACCACAGAAAGAATGAGAATGTTGAGAGCGAGAGTGTGAAGCGAAAGGAAGACGAGAGTGCCCCCGAGAGAGTGAAGAAAAGGGAAGAAGGAGAGACAGAAAGGAATTCAGGAAAGAGAGGAAAGGACCAGGCCCTGGAAGGAAACCCCAGAAAGAGTGAGAATGTCGAATGCGAGAGTGTGAAGAGGAAGGAAGACAAGAGTGCCCCCGAGAGAGTGAAGAAGAGTGAAGAAGGAAACATGGAACGAGGCAAAGGAGAGAAAAGAGAAGAGAAGCCGCAGCGAATGAAGAGGAAGAACGAAGACATTGAAAAAGAGAGCATGCGGATAGAAGGAGATGAGAGTGCCCCCAAGATTGCCAAGAGGAAGGAAGAAGGAAACAGGGAGAGAAGCAAAGGAGATGAAAGAGTAGAGAAGGCCCCCGAGCGAATCAAGAAGCAGGACGAAGATATGGAAAGCGAGACTGTGCAGATGGAAGAAGATTAGAAGGCCCCGAGAGACGCAAGAGTGGAGATGCGGACGGTGAAGGATTAGAGATAGGAGAAGACGAGAGTGCGGAGATGGAGAACACAGGATGTTGGAGTGACCACGAAAAAGAGGTTGAAAAGAAAGAAGTGGGCACCACAACAGAATCAGGTCAAACAGAAAAAGAAGAAAAGAAATTGGAATTTCCAACACTGGAACAACTTATACCGGATGAAGTACTGAAGTTTGACCCTAGGCAGCACATTCCGGTACAAGGGCTCACTCTATCCCGGTACTCCACGTTTGTGCGTGGGAAGTTGGAGCAATATCGTGAGGCCAACCGCCTGTGTTTCGAAGCAGCGAAGATGTATGACGAGGAGCGCCAAAAAGATAGGGCGGCATTGGAGAGGGAGACACGGAGGAGGATGATGGTTGAAAGAGAGGTGACAGACTTGCGTAGACGACTATCCGTGGCGACTAGGCGGCTGGAGGTCCCTGAATTCAACTACCGAAGATAAATTTTCAAATTTTTGACAAGTGTTATGATGTTGTACAGTTGTACCAAAAGATGTACTGTAAAATACAATGGTTGTTTTGTAGAGAGAGTGTCTGTTTGTGTTTTGAGCTCGGGGTCGAGCTCAGGATTAAGGGGGGGAGTGTGAAACGCCATGTGCCTATTCACTGAAGAATCCCTAATGGCAAGGGAGACTTGAGAAGATTTGGAGCAAGAAGAAGAAGAAGAAGAAGAAGAAGAAAAGAAGAAGAAGAAGAAATAAGGATACCAGTATGATGTGCAACAATATAAACTTAAATGATGTGTACCATTAGTTGCGGAAGTATATACATGTAAAAGCCAATAAGCACAGAAATTGATCAAAATATGAGACTTTGGATGCCTTTTTGGCCCTGTTTCTATGCATTCAGCGGGTATGTAAGACCACCCCTAGATCTAAAAGAGGGGTAAAATATGCAAATTAGGTCATGTGGGTCATGAAACATCAGTCTGTGGGCTGATTGTGAGGTTTCACGCTGGCTCAACATCTAGGAAGAGAGCAAAGTCTTGGAAAGAAATCAGTCAAAAATCCCTCTGTTTTGGCTGCCAGCTGCTGTTTATTCCACCAGGCGGCGTTACCCCTAGCAACCAGAAACGATGTAAATACAGGCCGAAAAATGGATCTGGGTCTTTTGGCCATTGGACACCGGAGGGAGAGGACCAAGCCTGAGGTGAGCACTTCTTGCACCGAGTTGCCCTTAGGGCCTGCACCGGGTATACCGACCCCGCACCGGACAAGCGCGAAATGCACCGACCCTGCACCGAGTCTGCACCGAGCCTGTCTCAAGTCGCCTTGGACCTGCACCGAGTTGCCCCTAGGGCCTGCACCGGGTATACCGACCCCGCACCGGACAAGCGCGAAATGCACCGACCCTGCACCGAGTCTGCACCGAGCCTGTCTCAAGTCGCCTTGGACCTGCACCGAGTTGCCCCTAGGGCCTGCACCGGGTATACCGACCCCGCACCGGACAAGCGCGAAATGCACCGACCCTGCACCGAGCCTGCACTGAGCCTGTCTCAAGACGCCTTGGACCTGCACCGAGTTGCCCCTAGGGCCTGCACCGGGTATACCGACCCCGCACCGGACAAGCGCGAAATGCACCGACCCTGCACCGAGCCTGCACTGAGCCTGTCTCAAGACGCCTTGGACCTGCACCGAGTTGCCCTTAGGGCCTGTACCCAGTATACCGACCTGCACCGGACAAGCGCGAAATGCACCGACCCTGCACCGAACCTGTCTCAAGTCGCCCCGGGCCTGCACCGAGTTGCCCTTAGGGCCTATACTAAGAACACCGACCTCACACCGGGTCAGCGTGAGATGCACCGAGTCTGTACAGAGTCTGTACCGAGCCCGTCTCAAGTCGCGCCGGGCCTGCACCGAGTTGCACCTAAGCTGCACCGAGCTACCCTGACCCCGAACAGAGTCAGGCGTGACCTGCACCGAGTTGCACCGAGGCTGCACCGAGTTGTACCAAGCCTGCGCCGAGGCACCGGAGATCTTCACCGAAGACGGAGGGACCCTCCACCAAGCCTGCACCGAGTACACGGACATCTGCACCGGAGAGGGAAAGACCCTGCACTGAGTTGCATCAACCCAGCACCGAGTCGACGGAGATCTGCATCGAAGATGGAAGGACCTTGCACCGAGTCGCACCGAGCTTGCACAGAGGCCCCGGAGGTCTGCACCGAAGATGGGAAGACCCTGCACCGAGCCGACGGAGGTCTTCACCGAAGATGGAGGGACCCTGCACCGAGCCTGTCCCAAGTCACTTTGGACCTGCACCGAGTTGCCCTTAGGGCCTGCACCGGGTATACCGGCCCTGCACCAGGCAAGCGCGAAATGCACCGACCCTGCACCGAGCCTTCACCGAGCCTGTTTCAAGTCGTCCCTGGCCTGCACCGAGTTGCCCGGGCCTGCACCGACCCTGTACCGCGTCAGCGCGAGTTGCACCGAGTCTGTACCGAGTCTGTACCGAGCCCGTCTCAAGTCGCACCGGGCCTGCACCGAGTTGCACCGAAGCTGCACCGAGCTACCCTGACCCCGAACAGAGTCAGGCGTGACCTGCACCGAGTTGCGCCGAGGCTGCATCGAGTTGTACCAAGCCTGCGCCGAGGCCCGGAGATCTTCACCGAAGACGGAGAGACCCTGCACCAAACCTGCACCGAGTACACGGACATCTGCACCGGAGAGGGAAGGACCCTGCACCGAATTGCATCAACCCAGCACCGAGTCGACGGAGATCTGCATCGAAGATGGAAGGACCTTGTACCGAGTCGCACCGAGCTTGCACAGAGGCCGAGGAGGTCTGCACCGAAGATAGGAGGACCCTGCACCGAGCCGACGGAGGTCTTCACCGAAGGTGGAGGGACCCTGCACCGAGCCTGTCCCAAGTCACCTTTGACCTGCACCGAGTTGCCCTAAGTGCCTGCACCGGGTATACCGGCCTTGCACCGGGCAAGCGCGAAATGCACCGACCTGGCACCGAGCCTTCACCGAGCCTGTTTCAAGTCGTCCCTGGCCTGCACCGAGTTGCCCGGGCCTGCACCGACCCTATACCGCGTCAGCGCGAGTTGCACCGAGTCTGTACCGAGTCAGTACCGAGCCCGTCTCAAGTCGCACCGGGCCTGCACCGAGTTGCACCGAAGCTGCACCGAGCTACCCTGACCCCGAACAGAGTCAGGCGTGACCTGCACCAAGTTGCGCCGAGGCTGCACCGAGTTGTACCAAGCCTACGCCGAGGCCCCGGAGATCTTCACCCAAGACGGAGTGACCCTGCAACGAGCCTGCACCGAGTACTGGGAGGTCTACACCAGAGAAGGAAGTACCCTGCACCGAGTTGCACCAACCCTGCACCGAGTTCTCGGAGGTCTGCACCGAAGTTGGAAGGACCCTGCACCGAGATGCACCGACCCTGCACCGAGTCCATGGAGGCCTGCACCGAGTTGCACCGACCCTGCACCGAGTCCTTGGAGGCCTGCACCGAGTTGCACCGACCCTGCACCGAAGTTGGAAGGACTCTGCACCGAGTTGCACCGACCCTGCACCAAGTCCACGAAAGTCTGCACCGAATTTGGATGGACCCTTCACTGAGTTGCACCGACCCTGCACTGAGTCAATGGAGGTCTGCACCGAAGATGGAAGGACCCTGCACCGAGTTGCACCGACCCTGCACCGAGTCCTTGAAGGTCTGCACCGAAGTTGGAAGGACCCTGCACCGAGTTGCACCGACCCTGCACCGAGTCCTTGGAGGTCTGCACCGAAGTTGGAAGGACCCTGCACCGAGTTGCACTGACCCTGCACCGAGTCAATGGAGGTCTGCACCGAAGATGGAAGGACCCTGCACCGAGTTGCACCGACCCTGCACCGAGTCCTTGAAGGTCTGCATCGAAGATGGAAGGACCCTGCACCGAGTTGCACCGACCCTGCACCGAGTCCTTGGAGGTCTGCACCGAAGTTGGAAGGACCCTGCACCGAGTTGCACCGACCCTGCACCGAGTCCTTGGAGGTCTGCACCGAAGTTGGAAGGACCCTGCACCGAGTTGCACCGACCCTGCACCGAGTCCATGGAGGTCTGCACCGAAGATGGAAGGACCCTGCACCGAGTTACACCGACCCTGCACCGAGTACACGGAGGTCTGCACCGGAGATGGAAGGACCATGCACCGAGTCCACGGAGGTCTGCACCGAGTCCACGGAAGTCTGCACCGAAGATGAAAGGACGCTGCACCGAGTTGCAGCGAAGCTGCACCGAGTTCCATCGACCCTGCACCGAGTACATGGAGGTCTGCACCGGAGATGGAAGGACCATGCACCGAGTCCCCGGAGGTCTGCACCAAAGATGGAAGGACCCTGCACCGAGTTGCACCGACCCTGCACCGAAGATGGGAGGACCCGGCACCGACCCAGCACCGGGCCGGAGTCAACGAGTGAAATGGTCTTATCACCCTTACTTGAATATATACAATGAGATGAGATGAATGATATGGTAACCTGAGAAGTCGGGAGTGATTCTGTGTTTTAGAAGGGATGGCAAAGACGGGTAACTGAGCTTGGTACCCTCAGTCTTTCGAAGAATGTTACACCAGCCGGAAACTTAGCGAGGTTTCACGAGGATACGACGGAGTGTCCTTTGTACTATTGGATCGCTGGATGAATGAACTAGGAACAGCATGCTGAAGTTTGTGCACAAATTCAGACGTTCAAGAGTTTCATGTGATGTGTGGATAACAGGAGGTTGTCCTTTGTGTGGCGCTGTAACATTCTGGAATTCGAAGTAAAGGCCTACTGGGATAGTGCGGAAGAGACTGTAATGATAGATTCTCTATCTAAGAGCAAGCCTTCTGGGACATGGAAACTCCGATGAATAAGAAGAATTACAGAAATCATAAATTTACCATGATTGACAAAAGAGATTGTGATTAATGAAGAATCAATATATGTACATATATTTTATTGTTAATAAAGATTATTGTATTTAAACTTTTAGAGTCCTTTTCCTTTCGCTAGGTTAGAAGTCTCCGAAACAGCCTGGGGGAACTAACATCTGCCACGACAGAAGCCTTACCTAGTGCATAGGATTAGAATACTCTACCGAAACCGACCCCCAAGAAGGTTTCAATGTATATATTTATATATATGAAAGTTGCAGAAATTCACCTTTTGATTCAACTCAGTATCTCAGCCGCATGTTGGAACAAGGCGATTCAAGTAACTCAAGCTCGGACATCATGTTCCCTCGGGTATCTAGCAGGCCGGTTGACAGGACAGTCTTCACTCTGCAAGAAAATAAGATACATCAATTTATATTATGAAAGTTACAGGGTGAATAAATTTAGAGAAATAAAGGCATTGGTGTCCTACTTCTGTTAGAATTTAGGAATGACATTAATGGCATAATGCTGATTTTGGTTGTTCAGTTGGTTTGCTTTTCAAACAGTTTTCAACTTCCACATATTTACCAGAAACATCCCATCCACATTAGAATGCAACAAATTGGTGGCCATCGTCAAAACATTGCCGACCCCTGCAAAGAAAATAATTCAAAATGTTGCAAGGCGTATTTCAGAAAAAAATGTGACATTATTATGGCTTTTTCTTGATATGGGTTGAGTCGGAGTAGAAATTTGGTTTTTGGTGGAGTCAAAAATGAATCTGGTGACTCCCCAATACTAGAAATTACTTAAATAATTGACAAAAATACCTATAAACAATAAAACTATGTGAACTGTGTCAAACTTTTAAAAACCTATCATTAAAACTTCTTAAAATATTTTTAATGTATTAATTCAAACTGTCGAATGGAGATTTTCTGTGCTAACCACATTCACTTGTGTGAAAATAATGTCGAAAGGAGTCATAATTAATGAGACCTAAGGAGCGGGACTGGGAGTAAGTCTCGTGTTTAAGGATGGAAATCGAGTGTGTCGGTTTACAGCTACCCTACCCGACTTGGAAGGCCTGGTCAGCAGCCTTGTATTACCTATAAAGTCCTGTCAAATGTAAATGAGTGTTACTATTAAGTATTTCAAGCATTTTGTCATTATAGACCCCGAAGTCAGTCAGGGTTGAAACTCTGACTTGCTTGGCAAGAACTTCAACTGACTAGTCAGCTAAGTTGTTAAACTCTGACTTCACTTGACTTTAACAAACTTCAGCTGACTTAATGCAATTTCACAGGGCCCTTTTGTTAAAAATTCTTCAACAGTACTTTTTAACTTCGGAATTTCGGAATTTTGCACACCGAATATTGTGAAGCATGCAAATGTGTCAATTTTTAGGGAGTTTTTTATGTTGCATAGACTTTACAAAAGTCCTATAAGATTGTGAGATAAATCTTGTGCTCTTTTTGCTGTTTAGAATGGTACCAAAACCATTTCTGAGGGATGAAAATTGGCTAAGTTATGCAACAATGACTTGACTTTAGCTGACTCAAGTCTGACTTGACTAGACTGAACACTAACTTGCTGCTTGGAAACTTAACTATGACTTGACTAGTCGACTTTATGTAGTCGACTTCGGGGTCTATGTCATTAAATTGATGCTCAGTTTGCTCACCCCTTGATCGACAAGTCACCATGTTTTGCCTCAACAGTAAAATTTGGTATATTCTGCAGTTTAATGACCTAGTCAGTGAATTCAATGCATGTATTGGGCCTAATTGAAAATAAATTTGAAGCTAAAAGGTGCTTTATTTTCTCTATTATATTATACATTGATTCATTCCTGAAGCTGTATGATGCCCTATAAATTTCATCCAATACTTCCCATTAAATCCCTTTATTTCTTGTCAAACTGGTATCACATAATTGCTATTCACTATAGGCCTATAGATAGGTTAAATCAATGCAATCAATTGTCATTACAACATTACATGCCATCTCCTTGACAATGACAGTCAAAATCAAATGACAGCTCTGAAATTTTGACAGCTGCACCAAAAATGCAGCTTATAGGCCTACGGCAGCCAAAACTGGCCCAGTCTGTGTCACATTTCATTTCTGATGATTCTTAATGAAGCTGACAAGTACTCTGACATTTCTCTGATGACATAAAACTAGCAAAAACTCGTTTAGAATGCATATTTACCTTGCTCCAGTCCACAGAGCTGACTCTCAGCCCAGCCAGTGCCTGTACAGGAAGTAAACAACCGCTAGTGGACTAGCGCGCATCCACTTCGCGCATGACCACAACCTCAATGCATTGAGTCAATGGGAGGGCAGCCAAACTCGTCTGTCCATAAGAATTGGTCTAAGGTCCAAACTCTCTTTGTGTTTCTTTTGATCCGCCTTTTAAAAATGTATCTCTTCAAAAGGCAATAAATATTTCACTCATAAAAATTTTTTTCACACTTTCGGAATGGAAAAATGATTTACTTGATGATGGATTTTATTTTAGATTTTTTTCTGAAACTTTGTAGCAGACTTTAGACCTCTAAACACTAAAAAATCACGGAAAAATCGGCAAAAACGCTGTTTTTCGGTCACTTATTGCTGTATTCTGTCCAAACAAATAAAATAATCAAAACGAAAACTATATATCCCAATAGCCCTTTAATAGCCGCATCTTTTGCCGCAAAAACCAGCTTTCTATCTTCTTCCGTTGCAGTGCAGTGAATCTTTTAGTAAAATGGAAAAACACAATTGTTGTAGTTGCAGTAGCACTGAAACATGGTGCTTCCTCTCAGGTCCGTCCAATCTCACACATGTTAAAATGAGCGTGCAATATAATGCATGCAATATCGTAGAATATTGCACGGCTGTCGGCCAATGAGAAGCGAGTATTTCCGCTAGCCATATGATATATGAAAATAAATTCCTTGAAAAATATGAAAAATAGTTATTTCCCTGTCAGCATGCCTCGGCGGTCCAACGTCGGCCCAGCGTCAGTCCGATGTCAGTAGCATCGGACCAGCTTAAGCGAATTCGGGCCGACGTTGGACCGCCGAGGCACGCTGATAGGGTCATGCCGTCTATATGACCGTTCTGGAGTATAAAACAGCCTGCAAACTTAATTACATATTATTTGCCTCTGGAGCTGACATTATATAATTCAAATTTTCTTTTTATTGTGTTCGATACAAGTAAAATTCGTCAATCGGAAAGTTTTAAAAATGTTGGTTAAATCTGAAGACACATACGCCCAATGTCACCAATTTAACTGAGACCAAGCTTGAGGTTAAACCTGGTCTTAAGTAATTTGCTTACTAGCAGTGCTGCCACTTTATCACTGAAACTATCCCTATAGTTTTATTTTTGGGCCAATAACTTTAACAGGGTCCGTCATGGCATTCACAACTCCTGATTTTCATGAAGGGTTCGTAATGGGTCGTGCCATCCTGGCAGGTGACCTGGGCACGTATAGTCCTGTTTCTCTTTGGCAAGCAGCACATGTCGGAACAGGAGTTGCAAATCTTGAGACGGAAGCTCTCGACGCTCCAGCAGCCATCTTGGAGGCTGACCTTCGTCCGAGGCATTCTTCTTGTCGGCCGGCATTTCTGACCAGTCTGAAATTTAAGCTGAAGTTAAGCTGGGATTTAAGCAATAACATAAAGGGAAATGAATGAACAGTCATTTTGGAGTATACAGTGCAGTGGGTTGCAAAGCTATGGGAATGATGATGCATTTCTGAAGGAAGATGTGACAGGAAACTGAAGACTGCGCCAGGGAGGTATTAGCTCAGTTCAAGACAGTTGGTAGCTTACTAGGTTTAAGATTGACATTGTATATGTATAGAATGGAATTTTTATTGGTTAAGATACCTCCTTTAAAACAATTGATGTCAAATTGCCGCATTGTTGAATGTAAAAAAACAATTACCTGTTGTTGGAGATCACAGGGCCTCAGGTAACATGATCTTTTCTGCAGGACTTTCAAACATGTCTTGGGATCAACGACAGCTCGGGTTGAGACTCCCATTGCACACGAAAGGGAACACTCACTCCATGGTGATACTTCGCGCTTGCATTTCAACTGGGCTCTTCTATTTCCTGGAATGAAATGGTGTTACAGTAGACGAAAAACGAGTGCTTACAGAAATGGACTGAAATGTTCCTTACGAGGTCAAAGCCCTATCCATGCCGTTTTATTCTTTATGAGTCATAATCAGTTAACTTTACGGGGTAAGATGCTCAATGACAAGTTGACAGCTTATTTCAATGTGTTTGATAGGGCTTGTTGCGAGGTCACTGATGGCCACTAACAGCTTTTCTGTAAGCACTCGTTTTTGTCTACTGGAAGTTATACTGCTGAAAAAAGTACAACAATACTGAGTTACGTACATGACCGTCTCTCTCTTTTAGTCCTCAAGCAACCTGTAGAACCTTTGTAATGTCTTATCAAAGGTTTTTGACCCATATGTAGCTGTTTGAAGAGCAAAGAAATTGAATTGGCAGGCCTTGTTATCCCACATGCCTCAAGTATGTTCTTCATGACCCAATTAATTTTGTTCTCATCTCATATGATGAGCATCCTTGCTTCTACTAGCAGTTTAGTTGACTATGTTTAACATTGACCCAGTGGCAGAATATCACCTGTTTCACTTACTTACAGGAAGCACTGTATATATATACAATTTATAGAATTAATCCGTTACCTCTTTTTTTCCTGAATTTTGCAACATTCGGCCAGCACTTCCTCATCGTTCCTTCTAACGTGCAGACCTTGTCACCAGGGCATGGCTGAGAATGACACATATCTTTGGCTGTAAAATCAAACAAAATCAAACATACAAAGTAGTTATTTCAGATCAAAATCAGTTTTTCCCTTGTACAATAATATAATAGCAGAAAACAGACAGTTTTACACATGTACATTTCTATTTCAAGCAATAATAACATGTTCTGTAAATTTGTTTTACAGAATAAAACATTACTTAATGTCAAGATAATAAAAAAGTTATGCATTTTCAAATTGTCACTATTGGTATTTGAATTTACCTCCTGCCGACACCACCAGGGAGAGTTTTGTTGGCAATGCCCCCTGGCTGAAGACACTGAAATGAACGTCAACATCTTTGGGAGCATCTGGGGCGGGATGGCGTAAAAATACCAGAGTTTTGCGATACGGATAAACTTCAATGTTTATCTCATTATTAACAGATGTTGGTCGCTGCTGAGTAGATGTCATATACAACATGGCCGCTGATCTGCTGCCTCTTATCTGAAATTAAATACAGTTAATTTTATTCACATTTTTAAAAAACTGAGTCATCAATTTCTGTCATTTGGTGTATGACAAAAAAATATTTGAATATGATCAATGGTCCCTAAAAAGTCTAATGATCACAATGCTCTAATAAGCATTAATATATTGCAATTATTTAACATTACATGGAAATTGGTAATTGCAATGAAAATAATTGATTTTCATCATGTTCCTTACTTCTACTGAAGTCCCTAGTTTGGTGACCCTGACCACGAAGTCCTCATACTGTTTAGGAGAAATTTCACCAGCGGTCGGCCCAAAGTGGTCTCTTGGAGGCAGATATACAGGGGCTGAAATAAAAAATTAACAATGGTATTGACAATGACTATTTGTTTATGATGTATACATGTAATACTACACCGTTGCAAATAAATATGGAATACTTCAACATTCTCCATTGAAATTGACAACTGTAGCAACTTCTGTCGGAGCACATGATAGTCTGATTCAATGGTAAATGTTTCCAATGATGACTAAAGGGAAGAGCATGCTGTCATTTAAAACACATGCTGCAGCGATAACCCCAGGAAAAGTTACAGCTGCACGAATTATGGAAATTCAGGGGTTTTTTTGGGTGAGGTGCATTCAACTAAAAATTTAAAATTCTTGCAAAAAATGTAATTGAGGCTTTCAAAGAGTGATTAGAGAGGATGACTTGATCTTAAAAATGGACCTTGCTTATATTCACACTCTGAAATTTACTTTTATTTGGCACATTTTTTCCATAACAAATATTCCATATTGATGAGCAGGAGTGTATATAGGTAATTGCGAACCTGATTTATTCTACTCAAACTATTCTCAAAATTATGTCATGTGCAAAACTGGAAATGGACCTGCACTCTTCATCAATCAAGCTTCTCAAGATATGGAAAATTAAGGAGAAAAACAAATGTATCTGTTGTAAAATTGAAAAGTTTCAAATTTAGTAAATAGATGTTATTTTATTTTGGCAGCATATAAAATACATAATCATTAGAGCTATTGCAGATTAGCGGTCCAAACAGTTTCAAAATTAACCTTCAACTTGGTCAAGTGATGTCACTGGCTTAAAAACGTTTTGTTTGTGTCAGTTATGGTTTTGATCAGTTGATTCAGTGCTTAATCCAGCTGCATAGGTGACAGTAAACAAACTAATTAAATGACATAAGATACTTAATCAAATAAGAAGATTTGGAGACCAACAGAAAACTGTTGATGATGTGGCAAAGCCAGTTTGCAAATTGAAAATAAGAAAATAAATTTTTCCAGTGGACCCCTAATCCGCAAAGATCTATAAAAACCTTGGCAGATTTCTTCAGCAAGCAGTACTCCTATATTTGGCAGATATGACGTCGGCTTGACCATAAGCTCGGGTTTGCATTTCTTCATCCTGCCATTTTTTCCAACCATGTATTCAGCAGTAGTTTCTTCACTCATCATAGATTTGTCGATGTCCATGTTCATTGGATGATCCTCCATGCGGACTTTGACCACACTTATGTCGTTGTTGCGCATGTGTTCTTTTAGAAGCTCTATCTCATTGTCGTCCTCAACATCAGGTGGCAGCACCACTGCCAACACTTTCGGGTGGAACGATCCTCAAAATGCAATTAGATTAAAAGGTTAGGCAAACTATTAAATTCTTAGAACTTTAAATGATGGCACATGTATATCTATCTGCTCCAGGGAAATATAATCACATGAATGCATTTTTTTGAAAACCATTTGCCTCTTTAACGGCAGCTATTTACCATTATGAATAATTTGTAAATGGCACGGCCATGAATTCGTGCAGCACTTAAAAAGTTTACGTAGGACTTATTGTGATACCATAACTTTCATTTAATTTATTTCATATTCAATATATGAGGTGAGGTTTCTGTACCAATATACAGGGTACAGTTGCTTGATATCTTATCGTTTATTATCATTATATTTTGCAGAAAAAGATCCAAAAATATATCATAGACTCAAACATCTTCTTTGAAATTTATAGTCTAATTTTCTAGGAACAGCTATAATGCATTCCGTGTGAAGTCCAAATTGTTCTTTCATTAGTAAATGCCAGCATGTACGGTGTTCTGGATTAGGCTATCAGTAATTTCCAGCAGTGACAGACGAGGCTCCTAAAATAGCTACTAAAAAACCTAGTCATGTAAATGCAGTAAATTTATTAGTGATGCCATTTTGTTCAGCTCTCAGAGATATCTTAGAGTTATTTCAAGAACATTTGTTAGATCTGATAACCTTGTAGAATCAATCAATTAAAAAATGGTAATGTAAATTCTCCTATTTGTCACAGACTTATAGACTTGGTTTGGGCCAAAACCAAGCTGGTCGTAGGCCTCACAGGTTAGGTAATTGATTAATTTTCAGCACAAATCATAGATCAAGCTATTTCAAAATTGTTTGTCTTGCCCTTGTTACTGACACGACAGTTTCAATAATCATGACATTGTGATTCCTTTTTAGGAAGCAATCTAACTTAATTCAGCTGGTTTGGCATGCTTCATGAACCAATCAGATTAAGGTAAATGTTCCTTAGGAATTTGGAAAGACTGAAAGTTCATTCATGAATTATTTCAATATTCAGCATTTTACTTAAAATAAAGGTACCTATGTTCCCTTGATTTGAACAGCTGAATGTCTAAATCCTTTTTGTACATTCAAAATGTTAGAAATTCAGACTACAAAGGTGAAATAGATCAAAAATAGAATATCGAAAGATGGATAGATGGATAGATAGATAGATAGATAGATAGATAGATAGATAGATAGATAGATAGATAGTAGGGTTGATGATAAGTAGAAATTATAGATAATCAGCCAAATACATGTAGTAAAAAGGAAGACAAAACTAAAAGCTTCCCAGCAAAAGAAAAGCAAAAAGAACTCTTGCATGGTAAAGGAAAAACCATCCATCTGACATGGTTTGCCTTGGCCTGTAACTGAACCTTGGTCCCAGAAGTTAGTAGATCAGCTAGCTTGGCCTTTATCTCTGATACACTTATCGAATCATATAGTTTATATTTACCAGGCTGCCTGGCTCCATTCTTTTGCAGGAACATCTCTTGAAGTAATGAGACCGAGAAGCCGTTTTCTCTGCGTCCTCCTGAATAAATTATCCTGTCCACGGTTTTTGTGAGTGTCTCGTCCGTGTGTTCATCAGCTAATCGAGCATGGATATACGGGGATCCGGCAAGAGTGACTACTCCCACTCGCGTGCTGTTCTTGTGAATTACAAAATGTTTTATCGTCTCTTTGATCAACTCCTTTGCTCGGTGGAAGTTCACCATCTTCATTTCTTTCGTACTTTCAAAAACAAATACGAGGTCTAAGGCCTTCGGACATTCTGGAAAACCAAAAGAAACTTGGAACTGATTGTAGATTAAAAATTCCGGGAGGCTGTAGCAGAATTATATGAAAATGTCCTTGCTTCTCATACTTCTGATTCAAAACAAAAATCATGCATAGAAATTATTTTATTCTGCCTTGATGATTTGTCACAAATTGAATTGTGTCTGATATCCACATCCTCCCGATAACTCTCCTCAACGAAATTTCGAATTAAAAACTTATATACAAGTATATACTAAATTTAGTAAGCAATAAAATGATCCAAGGTATTAGAGACGCTGTTTGGTCTTCCAAAGCAGTCTCATTTGCAGGGTAATGATAGGAATCTCTCTCATAAATTGCAACTAAAATGAATTGATAAGCATTGACATGTTTATGGTCTAATACCATTAAACTTTGACTTAGGGCAGATTTCACGAAAAGTGCTCTTAAAAGGTACCTTAAACTTTCCAACCCTTTTGTTATCTCTCGGTTGCTTCCTGAAGCAAGTAAACCTATTACTAAGTATATATGTGAGGTAATGAATAAATATCTATAAAATATTCCTCAAATATGTAGCTTTTTCCTCTTAAAAAGATATTTTATTATGCCTCATGAGGACAATTTTGGACGACCAAACTTACTGGTGATCAGACATGCCTACTTTGGCACTCTGTGGAATCCGCTAAAACCAATTCAGGAAAATGTAATGGTATGTGATTGATAAAAAACATCTTGAAAATTATTTTGGAACCATTTTTAATTGTCTTGGTCATTATAAAACTTGAAAAAAACTGAAAAATAAAAAAAGACTGCTAATGTAACTCGATTCCGTCTCAGGACACTGAGGTTACATTAGCAACTTTTACATGGAAATTTTTCTGTGTTCTCACTACTTATGCCAATTTCAAATATGAAATTATAATATTTTATTGAAAAACGTGTCTTATTTGCCTTTTTACAGCACCAAAAACATAAACGACTGGGTGTGGTACCTGTTTCTTTATCGCTAATGTAACTGCAATTTTGCATCCGTCCATTTCATAGTGTTACATTAGCAAAATGTGTACATAAAAATTACGTTAAAAAACGTATGATTAGATCTCAATTTTTTTCTGAACTGAAAGCCAGGTCTCCCAAGAGCAGGCCAGGGGTGGTATCCTGCTTGTGACTTCATTTATATTGCAATAGGATAAGCATAAAAAATTCCGTCCTACATCATTCATCGTTGTTACATTAGCACAAGGCCATATTTTTAGCTACTCTGACCTACCAATCCAACAGAAAAGATTGTTTACCCTTGATTTTATTTAATGGATTGACACAATAAAAGATTTAGATTTCAGCTTTTTTTTTGTCCTGCCAGCTGTTCTCAGAAGAAGCACCCTGAGAAAATCTGAGAATCTACGAATTGATTATGTCTGGCCTTATCAGTATTGTGCTAATGTAACTTGTGGACAAGTTGTGGTAAGTCATTTTGCAGCTTTTTCGTGAATTTGCCTTAGGCACGCATATTGTGAAATTTTTGTATAAACTTACTGGGATCAAGCTTCTCAGAAGCAATAATGAAATCCGCCTGATTCCCAGGGGCCTTAAAATGGCGGAAGGCATAGTTCGCTTGCTGCCCAACAGAGGGAGGTAGATGTTCATCATGGAGGGAATTTTGAAATCGAGCAAATACTTTTGCTGCTAGTGCTGAATAAAGAGGTATGTCTAGATGGGTTAAGTGTGTTTTTGTCCAATCTATCTTTAATGTGCTATTAATCCGATGAATGTCTCTGGCCATCATTTCGTAAAAATCGTCGGATTTTGTGGTGTTGAAATGTTCTTCATCTATCTAGAAAAGTAGAAATATGTCATAAGTTTTATACATACAAGTAGTACAGTATGTGTAAACATATTCTTTGGAAAATATTCGCCAAGACTGAATTTTGCCTGAATAACTTCTAGTTGCTGCACTTGAAAAATTACATATCATGAAGCTTATTACAAAAGGCTCTGTTTTCATAAAAATATTCTAGTATCAATAAAAATTCAATCTGCTTGCCAATCTGCTTGCATAATTAGTAAATTACCTTCCAGATTCCCCCCGAGGACATGTTTGTGGAACTATTTCTTGTGCCATAGTCTGATACAGCATGAGCAAGGCGAAGTAAGAAACGGTCTTCCCTGGGTGTGATTAGGCATTTGCGTAGCAATACGTCCAGAGTTCTGCGGACGACTTCTTCGCCTGTTGCACCTGTCTTTAATGATTTGTCATGGTTTTCTGACTTTAATAATCCAATAAATAATGAAATAATAATAATGATGAAGGTTGATAGGCTTGCCTTATCCATTGCTGCTTGTGTAGTATTATTTGTAAGACGTCAATGTTTGATAAGCAAACATCCGGAGAATATGGCAGACCAGTTGCTTTATATAATTGTGATATAATAATATATTCTTTTAAACAATTCTGATGAACAACAGAGTTACATAAAATCCAGGTACTAAATTATTACAATGAGGTAGTTAAGGATGAGTTGAAAAAATAAAGTTTATATCCAATTGTTACTGTCTGTAGATGGTACTTTTTGTATATAATTGCATGTATACAATCCATCAAGTGTAGTCCATATGTGCTGCATGTACTACAAGACTCTTCAAATAAATTCCCATGAACATCATCCCCATTGAAGAATAATATGAACTATCTAGTATGTCGACTCCCATCTTGCTTGGCAATGCTTGCTTTCTGAAGTGACACTCAAGGTTTTTCTAGATTTCTCTTGAACCCTGGGCAATAGATCACATAGCAAATATACTGTAAATAATAAGTCTATTAACATTCCTTGGTATATGTCAGAAGCATTGGCACATGCAGCTGGAAAAACACTGGTGTACAGTATGTATACAAGCCAAAGCAGTGTACTGGTGTTATATAGTGTCTCTGGTATCTGCGATATTCATGAAACTAGACATAGCCATACCTACATGTTATAATCTGCATGACAGTACTATCAAGAAGTGTTTCCAATAAGCATGGCGGTTCTGTCTAATGGATGTTCTGGAGTTTACATTGTATAATGTTGAAGGGATTAACTAAAATATTCATAAATTCAAGACATTAAGATTTTGATAATGCACATAAACTACTAGTTCTGATGAGGTTATTCAAAAAATTAGATCACTCATTCTACTGGCTTGATAATAAGTTATTGAAGGTCAGGGTCTTGAGTCAAATGATATTTTTTTGTCCATGCATGTTGGTAAGAAAGTCCATAATCAGGTCATTGAATCAACAGTTAGTGTGTTTATTTAGTCCAACGCGGCCTTATTCAGTCCACAATTATATATTTAAATCTTAATGAAAGCTTTCAACCTCTTTTGCGGTTACATGGATAGTTATGAGGTTGTAATGCAGTCAAACCTGAGCTGTGGTTAAAATTAGTCCACAGAAAACTTATTCAATTCTTGATAAACTTGCTTTTCTGCCACAGTGCAGTCTTCAAATTCATTGTGAGCTCATTTATTAGTAATTGTAATAGTTTATTCATCAAACATTGTGCAATTTAAAGACATAAGGTTAGTCCAAAGTGAGGATGTTTAATCAATAATGAGGTTATTCAGTGCATAGTGTGGATATTAAAAAGTGTTTAATCCATAGTGAAGTGCTTCAGTATAAAGTGAGTTTGTAAAATCCACAATTAATCAGCTCATTGAGTTCATTATTGGGATATCTAATCCACAGTGAGGTTATTGAGTTCAAAGTGAGTATAGTGAATCCATTACAAGGTCATTCAGTTCATAGAGTGTGTGATATAATCCATTGTGAGGTTATTTAGTTCAATGTCAGGATAATAAGGTTATTCAGTTTATAGTGAGTGTGATATAATCCATTGTGAGGTAATTTAGTCCAGTGTGAGGATGTTTAATCTTCAGTGAGCTTACACGACCATGAATAGGTTATTTACTCCATGGTGTGAAGTTATTCTGTCTGTATTCAGGTTAAGTGCCTCATAACTGTGAGAACTTGAATTAGCAAAGTAGTGGTTTGGCAGACCCCTGATTAGCCACCCAACACTGCATAACACTGAGTACAGATTTTGCCTTTGAAGCATTTTCTTGCTTTGCCAATGTACGTCAGACAATAACACCTGTCCCAACCCATTGCATGGGGCATTAACACTTACTAAGGGTTTCTCAGGTTCACTGTTCACTGTTTACCACACCTCAGCTCGATCTGATTTGTAAGACAACTCAAGAACGTGAGAGTAATGTCTATGTGGCTCATGTGGGGATGATTGCAGCTTTCAGCAATTGCATTGATAGAGTAAGAACTTTTACACAGTTTACTCAATCATTGGCCAGCTACATGATCTTGTGGTTCCAAAATCGTCTAAATGTAACAACTTAGATGGGACATTAACACCGACAAGCATAGGCGTATCGGAGGGGGGGGCATGGGGGACGACCCCCCCCCTCCAAAAGTTTGGGAAACAGTAAGATTCGGGTAAAAAGGCTAAAAAATTTGGGCAGATGATTAAAAAATCACTATTGAAAATTAATGATTTCCAGGCAATTTCGTTTGAAATGGTATTTAAAAAAAAATCTAGATCTTGAAATTCGGGCAAATGTCGCTCGCCCCCCCCCCCAAAATCGCGCGTGCCGTATGCCTATGCTGACAAGGGTTTCTCAGGTTAACTGTTTACCACGCCTCTGCTGATCTGATTTGTAAGTAATATCATTGTGGCACGAATGATGCCTTGAACCATTTGTTTTTGGAGTAAGGACTGAACTCATAATTGACCAGCTATCAACAGTAATTACTCATCATGGTTCTAGAAAGGTCCGACTCTGATGACTTAGGATTTTCTGTCTATGAAAAAACAACAACAACAGTTTACCCTTGATTTGTATTTGATTTACATATGAGGAAGAATTAAGATGACTTTTTTTTGAACGTTTAATTAAATCCTCAGTAATGAAAATTTAATACGATTTTCAAGCCAACAATAATAGAGTAAATTCAACCCTTCCCTTTCAATCTAAGTCATCTTATGTGCCTTTCTGCCTCTAATCCAACAGAGCTCAACAGCCTCTGATCTGTGAAAACCTTTAAATGCAAGATGTTTGTAAACAACACCAGTCCCTCCTACAGTACAACCCATAGTCTGGGGGCCAAAGACCAAAACTGATGGTTTCGTGTGCACCAAGAGAGGAATGGACAATCTATACATCGTTGGAATCGCCAGGTTCCGTAGATTATGGAATGGGGGGATGCAGTAAAATCGCTTGGTGCAGTTTTTTGTAAATCGGTTACCATGGTAACCAAGTCATAATTGCAAAATACATAACTTTGCAAACTTTATCAAGATTTTCAATGACTTTGGTTTTAGTCAGGTGAAATTTAACTTCACTTTTGTATTTCCACTAAATGTGGCCTTATTTGAGTGTTTTGAATTTTTTGTTCACATGACCCTCTGAGGGGGGTTCCAGGGCTAAAGATACAAAATTCAATTTTTTATTCAAATTTTCACACAGAAGTTGTTATAACTCAGGATGTATTAATGGTAGAGACTTGCTTATGGTGTAATTGAAAAGCAATTTTTATCTGCTTGAAATATGTATTTGTTTTGTTTTGGTATCCATGGCAACCAGACGTCAGAACAATGATATTTGGTTAAAGTACCATTTCTTTGGATTGATGAAAGACTCAATTTTCAGCAACATAGACCTAGCAAACATGCTTGATAGGTTTACTAGAAACATGATATGAGGTGAAATGTATTAAGTTGGTCATGTGACTAATGAGCACATGCCTATATAAGGTGATAACTACAAAAAAGTGGGAACTTAAGGCATTTTGTATGATACCGCTGACCCTTTTCGCAGTACTATTTGTGTTATAATTCAGGATATATTGACACTACAGACATGTCCATGGCATTGTTGGAGAGCAAATTTAATTAGCTAGAATTTTGTGTTTCATTTGTATTGGTAACCATGGTGACCAGTCACCCCAGCAACGACATTTGAATATTGTGGCGTTTAGCTGAATTTAAGGAACATTACATCTTCACTGGCATGAACATGGCAAACACATTCTTGGACTTACCCAACCTTAGTAGGTGGTTAAATGTACAATGATAGTCATGTGACTTGTGGTCATATGACATATGATAAGGTGATAATCATGGAAAAAGCTGAAATTTAATGCATTTCATATATATATGCTTGCGACGTATTCCACAGTACTATTTGTGTCATAAGTTAGGATGTTTTGATCCTACAAATATGTTTGTGGTGTCATTAGAGAGAGGATTTAATCAGTATGAATACTGTGCTTGTTTTGGTATCCATGGTAACCAGTCACTACAGAAACAATATTTGAATATTGTAACATTTGATTTGATCTAATAAGGCTCTTTTTACAGTGACAAATGCCAACAAACATTTACTTGGACTCACCCTGTGTGAACTGAATTTCCAAAAAAACAATTCTGCAAGGAAGAAAGCACATTTTTGGTTAAAGCAGGCCAGTAACCAGGGGGCTGGAGGGTGTGTACACATACCTCCTCCCCCTACCCGCAGCCCGACCTCCCCCTTTAACCTATAATGATATTATATGGGATAGAATAAGTCCCGCTACTGTCATTCTGCTGTGAGGTGAGGATGGTTGCAGAGATCAGACTTACTTCAGATACCCAACTTAGCAACCCCACACACTAAATCATACTGTGAGCCACAGGCATAGTAAGAAACCGGTTAAGGGGGGGGTTTTGTTCAAGATGACATTGGTGAGGCCCAAAGGGCCGAAGCCTAATAGGTGAGGGTTTGGGTGCCGCTTTAGGCCCCCCGGAAGCAATGGATTTTGTTTAGGGATATTGATTCTGAGCAGTTTCAAGGTTATATTACTTTCATGGAAGGTCTGGTATATCATGCTAAAATGCTTGGTTTTTTGAGAATTTTCTGTGAATTAACATTATGCAAACTGCGCCAAGGTCAGGATATGACAAACATTTTACATGTAGAAGGATTATCAAAAGTGTCCAATAATGCTTTTAATTTTTTTTTTAATTTGATTTAGAATAAGCGTCAAGTCACTCAGGATTGGAAACTCTAATCTTTGAGATTTTGCTTAATTTGAAAACAGTACTGGTGATTCCTGAATTTCCTGTACTGATTACATCAATCCCTAAATACTAAATACATGACATTGTGGAATAGGGAAGGAAACCATTTTTTGGAATCTAAATCCATTGATTTAAAAACTTTATCATAGACTACTGGGTTTAAAATGACCAAAATTTTCCAGTTGTCAGACATGCTACCTAATCATGGTTTGTCTTTTGGTAAAGTGTTAGAATAGAAAAATAGCCTTCTGAAGAAGAATTTACAGGCTCCACAAGACCTAATTTTCCATTATATTTACATGGAAACATACCGATAGAAATCTCCAGTGCTTTATAGTCTTAATTGACAAATTAGAGTTGTTCCAGGGTTCACCTGGTAAAATACACAATTATACAAAAAATAGCCACAGAGGAAATTATGGTATGAACACGTTTGATCTAAAGGAATGAATCAGAGAAATTTTTGTATAATCCACTGTTATTGTCCTCTAAATATCAGTCTGACGGCAAGGAAAACCCTGGAACAAACATTTGTGATGAAAAGTATAATTTTTTATTGTCAAATTTACATGTGAGGACTTATCTTTAAAAGTCTGGTAAAGGTGACTTTAGTTTTTGGACAAAGGCGAGGTGTTCTGACCCCCATATCTCCCCCCCCCTTGGTTTCACCCTGCAGTGTCAGCTAGGGCCAGGACTTAGCTGAAATTGCAATTGTCTTCATGAAGATCCTAGCTTTCGTTTTAGTGAAACAAGGGGCCGAGGAGGTATATTTTTTTCATTATTTGGCATGTAGATGAATTTGTGAAACTGTAAAAACGAACATATGCACGACCAGGACAATTGTGTACATGTCAAATCCTGCTTTTCACAAATTTGTGTATGTGTGATTACGAACATTGCAATCAGAAAATTGGCCAAAACCTACTCTAAACCTAATTTTAACTCTAAACCCTAATGATAGGCCCTATAGCAATTCCACGAATGTTAGTACTAGCAGATCACGAATGAATAATAAAGCACATTCACAAGTGTTAGTTATTACATGTACACGAGCGCATGTGCTCTTTTTTTCATGTTCACAAATTCGTACATGCTCGTTTTTACACCCCCACGAATTCGTGAACATGCCAAATAGTGAAAATTATAGAGTAGGTCGGGGCAAGAAGCCCGGGTTAGGTGAGACGCCCCCCCAGGCTTATATCCAAACTTACATTTTTGGTGCGTTTATCTATTGATAGGATTGAAGCTAGAGGCATTTTAGGTGACGTCACAAATTTTCAGGGCAAACAGCACCCGACCATAGTAGAAATTAAAGAAACAAAAAAATGTGCATGGTTTTCGTAACTTTGACTAATTCTTTGAAAGGGGTTGTCAGAAATAACTTCGGAAATTTTTTAAAGTATAATGGATATCTGCATTGCTTCACTTTATGACCATCACATAAATATGTTTTGAATCATGTTTTTTGCATTTTAGTTCAAAATATAGAGGTCAAATGAAAATATGTGGGTTTGGGGCGAGAGGCCCCACATGATCTGGAGCATGAGGCCCTCTTCACTGGGGGGTCAAAGCTGCTTCAAAAACCATTTAATAATGTGTAGTTTACCTTAAATCTTGATAGAATAGCTAATTAAAATAGAAAACATTTGGCCCGAAATTGAAACAGGGCAAAAAATATTTAAAAATAAAAGTATGAACAGAAAAATTCTGAAATTCAGAAAAAGTGTATAGAATGCCTTAAAAATGATAGAAGAACCCTAAGAAATAACTTTTAGACTGAATGCACTCGCAAAAAAAAAGTGCCATAAGATTATAATAGGGGGGCTTCTTGCCCGATGGGTGGGGTAAGAAGGCCATTTTAAATTTTTTACAAAAATGGCCGTAACTCTTTTATTTAAATTGGTAGACATTTGTTTCACTAGTTATTAGTAGAGTCAAGTGATCCCTTCCTGACAGCATAAGCATTCAAATAATCGCCCATAAAAAGTAGGTCAAATCGCACCTCGAAGTTAAGGGGGGCCGCATGCTCCGACCTACTCTATACATGGGCCGAGTTCACCAACGTAGTTCTAACAGTTAGACCTGGTCTTAACTGTTTTAAACCTGGTTTAACTAAGTCCCTTTCACCTACTGTGTTTTTTTTCTTTAGACTCACCAACGATTATTGATTCTCAAACATTGTTCATAACTCTCAGTTATGCACTGCAATGTGGGCCTAAACATCAACATTTCTGGGGGCTGCCCATAAAACAATTTGCAGAAGTCCGAAAATAAGACAAAATATATGCACAGGACTCAGCTGGAATTGCCAGAACTATTTCCAAAAACGGAGAAATTCACATGTACCATATGGCACGTAAATTCGGAAAAAGGCGGGATATGTTAAATAAAAGGGATATTTAGCTTTTTATGGAGATAGATAGATCAATAAATGGATAGATTGATATGCTGGTTGATAGGCTGTTTGATGGTTTATGGAGTTCATTTTTTCCCCCTAAATTTGATGGACATTTTTTAATCTTAAAAAGTACCAGCCCTCCCCGAGTCTATGTGTCTTGCAATATTCCCTGGCTTGTTTAGGCAATTGAGATATTGTGTATGTGGCAGTTGTACTGTTAAGATACTATGTGCAAACTTTCACCAAACTTTTATTCTTTGATGCCGCTCTGCTTGACTGATTGGCTTAGCCAAACCAGGTCTTAGCTTAGACCTGGCTCTTCTCTTGAGCCCAGGTTTGTGAAATCGGGTCTAGGACTTTTCTTTCTTTTGAAGCATTTTATTGTGACTTTGCTATTTAAGATGTTGCCATGTTGAAGTTCTTTAGGAATTTATACAAAAGATTTGAAGTACTATTTTACACCCTCTAGAATGCTCAGAGTGCATTTCAGAGCATCTGAAATCCGGTTGGCTTCTGGAGTCTACTGTCACACAGTGCTTCAGCTGCCACAAAGGCTGGCCTTGCAGGCCTCCATTCATCCTAAATTACCTTCTGCACACCCTTACCCCCAAAATCTAAAGCTGTCAGGAATAATGATAAAATGCATTTCAAATTTGCCGTGTTGAAATATTTGAAAAAAGAAATGATTTAACTCAGTCGATACCTACACTATAAGACGATTTCTCCTTATGCTATGCTTTAGTAAGTCCAAGTAAATGTTTGCTTGGTCTCAAATGTTACAATATTCAAATATTGTTTGCGTAGTGACTGGTTACCATGGCTACCAAAGCAAACACTGTATTCTAACTGATTTAATTCTCTCTCTAATGACACCACAAACATATTTGTAGCATCAAAACATCCTAACTTATGACACAAATAGTACTGTGAAATACGTCGCAAGCATATATATGAAATGCATTAAATTTCAGCTTTTTCCATTATTATCACCTTATCATATGTCATGTGACCACAAGTCACAAGACTATCATTGTACATTTAACCACCTACTAAGTTTGAGCAAGTCCAAGAATGCGTTTGCCATGTTTATGCCAGTGAAGATGTAATGTTCCTTAAATTCAGCTAAACTTCGCAATATTTAAATGTCGTTGCTGGGGTGACTGGTCACCATGGATACCAATACAGATGAAACACAAAATTCTAGCTAATTAAATTTGCTCTCCGACAAGGCACTGGACACGTCTGTAGTGTTAATATATCCTGAATTATAACATAAATAGTACTGCGAAAAGGGTCAGCGGTATCATACAAAATGCCTTATGTTCCCACTTTTTGGCAGTTATCACCTTATATAGGCATGTGATCATTAGTCACATGACCAACTCAATACATTTCACCTCATATCATGTTTCTAGTAAACCTATCAAGCATGTTTGCTAGGTCTATGTTGCTGAAAATTGAGTCTTTCGTCAATCCAAAGAAATGGCACTTTAACCAAATATCATTGTTCTGACGTCTGGTTGCCATGGATACCAAAACAAAACAAATACATATTTCAAGCAGATAAAAATTGCTTTCCAACAACACCATAAGCAAGTCTCTACCCTTAATATATCCTGAGTTATAACAACTTCTGTGTGAAAATTTGAATAAAAAATTGAATTTTGTATCTTTAGCCCTGGAACCCCCCTCAGAGGGTCATGTGACCAAAAAATTCAAAACACTCAAATAAAGCCACATTTAGTGGAAATACAAAAGTGAAGTTAAATTTCACCTGACTAAAACCAAAGTCACTGAAAATCTTGATAAAGTTTGCAAAGTTATGTATTTTGCAATTATGACTTGGTTACCGTGGTAACCGATTTACAAAAAACTGCACCTAGCGATTTTACTGCATCCCCCCATTCCATAATCTACGGAACCTGGCGATTCCAACGATGTATAGATTGTCCATTCCTCTCTTGGTGCACACGAAACCATTAAATAAAGCACTTTTTGCTACTTGGCCCCCAGACTACCAATAAATTTTCCCAAATCACCCTGCCTCAAGAAGATGCATTAGAAGCCCTCCAGTCTTCACCCAACTTCCAGGCTCAAATTTTTATTCAAGAAATACATATTGTACTTGAACAAAGCTTCCTTTAAGATATTGCAGTTTTACTACATATCATAATTTAATGCTTATACCAGCTATAATCAAAACTTATACAATTTGCCATCTTAAGGTTAAGTAAAGTTTTGGTGAAACTCTTGATTTGGTAGAGAATATTCATTGTCATTAAAATGTGCTGTCATTAAAATATGCTGTTTCAATTTCAATTTGGACACATTTAGCATGGATCGGTTCTGCTAGATCTGGCATACAAGTATGAGCATTACATGTAGCTATGAAAATGTTTTGGATTGTACAGTAGTTAACCCCCCCTCCCCACTGCAGGCTACTACCCCTTGCAAGGACCAGCCCCTAACCCCCTATAGTCCCCACCCCCTCTGCATATGCTTTGGGTTAGCCCAGGTGGGCACAATGTGTTAACTACAAGGGGCCATGGCTGCAATACCAATGTATACATGGGTGAGGGCCGAGGGGGGTGTATAACAAGTGGTTTCGATCTCTCCCACCCTTTCAATGCTTTTCTTCCACTTTGCAAAGCATTGCTCTTGTAAGCATTTTATGCACCATCCTTTTCCCACTAGAAAAAACTATTGTGTAAGCATAGCAAAGCTACGGAAGCGATTGCAATAACTTCAAGGACAATACATTACTGATTCTAAGAATAACATGTCATAAAAGATGAAAAAGAACATTTTAGCCATATTCATTAGGCCCTAGATTTAGGCCTACTATATTTAGATTAATTGTATTCGCGCAGCGAAATTTAGCACAAGAAAGGTTTCAAAAATCTGTGCAGCGATGGTCTCAACATCAATGGTCGACAGCAGGAAATTAGGTCAAGTGGGACCAGCTTCTTATCAATGATTTAGTTTCGAATTTAACAAAACATGACATATTCATATTCAAAAGTGTCTTAAAAATTCAGTTTTCTACATTAATATTCCCTGTTTCTATTATTTTTATGGAATAGTTCATTATAAGCCTTGACAACCTAAATTAAATTATTAACATGTGATTCATTTCATTTCAAAACAGACAGCAAGAAAACAACAAAATTAAGGTTACATAATCTTTGTCAACTGAAAATTATGTAACAGTGAGCAATTAATCTACATGCAGATCATGTTATTGTTTTTGTTATCACTATTACATGATTATGTAATAACAATCTAGCATAGACTTTAATTTGGCAGCTTTCAGTGTAGTCTTCCTTTTTACTATTTAGCTGATTATCTATCAATTCTATTCATTCTTAATCCTATTTATTTGCTATCCTATCTATCTATCTATCTATATATTCTATTTTTGATCTATTTTATTTTTCTTATAGTTTCTAGTTTAAATTTCTCCCAATTTTATATATATCCGTCTTTCAATTTCTTTGAAACAGTAACATAACTGCCTTTCATACATTGAATATGAAATAAATTTAATGAAAGTCCTAAAAAAACTTTTTAAGAGCTGCGCGAATTTCATGGCTGTGCCATTTACAAATTATATTTGCCCTCAGGGGCCCAACCCCCCCCTCAGGAGGACTGAGGTAATCCTACTATTAACTGATTCATGGATGTGTGACCCCAGTGCAGCCAAACTGCTGATTGCTGACTTGTAAAGGAATATTTGCAAGAAACTGACTGTATTTCCTAAGAGACTTTCAATTGGGTCCTGTCCCCTCAAACTTTTTATTTTTCACAAGTATGATACAGTTTGATCCGCTTCAATCTTTCATGTTAAGGTGTTGCCCCTGCATGGTATGTCTCTGAATTCTGATGCTTCTGGTACATTAGAATTTCATTCCTCATTTAATCCCCTCCACTTAAGTTTGTTAGTATCAATGAATTCAAGAAGGTGCATCATTTATCACAAGGTGGCAGCTCACAGGCCAGCATAGTTCTTATGAAAAACAATTTACTTGGAACTAATGGACCTGGAACTTTTTTTACTGGAGTATCTGTTTCGTTTGTATCTGGACTCAATAATCTGGAAAATCTCGCGTTTGATCCATATTGTCTTTTTATTTGAATAATGTCTGCAAGTCATGTTAATGTGATTTTAAGAAAAATGCCTTCATCGTCACAGAAAAAAGGGTTAAACTCTCAATTTTGCTGTGCAAAAACTTGTGGTAATTCTTAAACAACAAAGCAAAATTGTCTGAAAATTTTATTAAAAAAGCTCAATTCTAAGGGCCCGAACCATAGTGATTTTGTCTGCTACATTGCGAAATGTGCAAAACTCCAATTTTCCATTTTCCTGTAAAATTCAGAAATAGAATTGCTGCGCTAAATGTTTGGCTTTTATCATCTGTTTGGCCATTGTTTAAAATGGTGCCTTTATTTTTGGTGTAACTTGTTGGTAAGGTCATATTTCAAAACTGAAATGTGAGAAACAAGTCTGAAGGTCCACAGGAAATGGTCACAGCTGAATGATTTTTGGAACAAAGACACCAGTTGATCTAAGGCCCAATCCATATAATTTGTTGTGTCTAAAAATTTTTTTTTTGCAAAATTATAAGCCAAATTCAAGTGTTGCATTTCTTTTGCTGGTTAGTGTACATCAATCAATCACATTCACAAAAAGCAGGTGAAACATCATGGCAAGACACCTATAATAAAAAAATAATATGTCACAATTTTACAACTGGAATTTTCAGAGATATCGTCCATTTTCGAAAATTGTCTTGTACGTGGTCATAGACCTCCATAACACTCATTGTCTGCAATAACCGTGTCGTAAGTTAAAGACATTCCTGCGTCATCCCTCCTCTTGTGCACACTTGTGTAGTTCTTTCTTGGCACACCATTGGCGCCACCAGCATAATGATATTCTGGCGGGAAATTTGAATCATATCTTGCTGACCTGAAACGAAAATATAAAAACTTTTTATAATTTATATTGCCAAAATGGAAAAAATAAAAAGAGAAAAGCAATATAAGATTTTTATTTTGGCGTCAGATACATATTTACAATGTATCTGGATACAAAAATCATCGTTAAAACAGACATTAAATATTGATATTTTCAACAGTTTACAGAATGTCGTAGCTGCTTCCACATATTATCAGAACTTTAGAACACAGAAAGAAAGAACTATCAAAACTTTCTTTAGCGCCTGAACTAGACTGATATTTAAGGTCATCTGGGGTATGGTCGGCATCTATTATATCAGATGCACACATACACAGTACATTGTAACCCAATTACCATCTCATCAGGAACAAAATTTCAGAAAAGTTATTTCACTTTTGCAGTGAGAATAAATTCCATTCTTCTTGCGAATTGAGTCTTAAAATATTTAAAGTATCGTAAACAAAGGAAATATTGTTTTATTAAAATACCTCTCAGATAAACCCCTCTGGAAGGTTCCCATGGAATGAGGCCCCTGGTTGTGCACTTCATCCAATGATATGGTGTCATACATACTCTCTTGGCGGTAATGTTGAGCCGGAGGCCCAGGGGGCGTAGGCAGGGCTACTCCGATTTTACTGACTGTTGAAAAAGTCCTTGGTCGGAATTCCTGTTCAATTTGAGCCTGCCGTCTTCTTCTGCGTCTGTATAGTATTAAAACAATGAGATAGTTACAAAAAGCATTGGCGGTCCTGCAATGTACCTTACAAGTATAAAGTCAGTATGCCATTTCTGACTTGTTCAGAGTTTTTTCACTGCTGCGAACAATTATGATTTTTATAAACTGCCTATCGACTATGGCATGAATTCTCATTTGATGAGATGAGAACACATTCTCCTCCAATGAGATGAAATAATGTTGATCATAAAGGACGATATTTGAGGAAGGATAACCAATTTAAGGCTATAGATTTTCTTCGCTGCACTTTGAGTTTTAAGATGTATGTCTGGGCCAAAGTCTTTGATAAATAAGTAAGTTAAACCAAAGACCAGTGCAATTCAATGGGGAATGGAGTTCACTTACTTATTATATATTTTGACACATGTGTAACAGTTTGCAGAGAAAAGAAAACTAGTGGCCATTTGTATCACACATGTATGCTTCAAATATGCATCATCCTTTGTGACCTCATTTGTTTTTTTACGTTGTACAAACGTTTTGCTCAGTTGCTGCACTGCCATCTGACTGATGACAAAAACACAACAATAACTGAATACTTTGCCAAACATTCTATTGAGAATGTTCATCCCATTTACTGTACACGTAGGTATACATTGTATTCACAAAGATTGAGAAATATTAAATTTACAAGACGATATAACAATAACTCAGTTACCTGCAGCAGAGACAGATGAGCACAGTCAAAAGAATGATTATGAGGACGCCACAGACTGCTATAATGGCTATCAGAGCTGAAAAAAGAAGAAGATATCTACAGAGTAAAATTGATAGGGGACTCTTCAGAATTTACGACAAGAGGCGGTCAGAGTCAGAGTTTTCATGGTCCCACAATCACACATATGGAACTCACAGCTGACTTTGTGCACTCCACTGAACTGAGGTTCGAAACAGGTGATTACAACAAACAGTCAATGCCAAACAATGAATGCTAAACAAGATAATCCAGCTTGCTATTTTGTAACAGGGCCCCTCAAAACACTGTCAGAGCACAAGAATATATGACTGAGCCAGGGACTTTTTGCCCAAGAAAAGATAATTGATACATTTGAGCATCCATTTATCCACATGGAATTGTTCATGGACTATATTTATATTGCATGGGATGTCATTATTTGGAATAGCTAGCAGGACGAATCCTAGGATACTTATTGACAAGAAAGGCAAGAGAATATTCTCCTATGGCTGTGTCAACACAGAATTTTTTGCCAACTCACATTGAAAGTTTGGAGGCTGTTAGTCAAATATCAAAGATGTTTCAAGATTACACTTTGCATAGATTAGGTCCACAGTGACTACGTACACAGTTCTAAGTGGTTTTCTATAGCTGACAGCAATTTGATTTTAGATGAGTTGACTTTTTCTGAAGCATGTGCTTACTCCAAGCCAAAATTTTGATCAAACAGGAAGTCATGTCAGGCATGTACAGTGCTGCCACATTGTTGCACCATGAGTTTTGTTGGAAATTGCCAAAAAAAAATCATATTTAGTCCTATATTTTTTTCTTGTTATAATGCATGCATAGAGTTGTGTGGTTACATATTGTATAGTCTTACAATATTTGACTGGATCGGAGAGCTTCCGGAAAAGGTTAGACGATGTTGAGGTAGGACTGGTTATCCCTGGAACATCAGTCCCGATCATATCCCCTACATCTGGAAACAAATGTTGTAACGTTTTAAACCATAGTACATTTTGCTACATGGTGATAATTTCAAAACAGGAAGACATCCTCGAAATTGTGCAATATAAATAATAAATAATAAATACTGTATACATATGATATTCATGTATGCACAAGTGATGTCGAATGTACATGTATGTTCAGCTGAATTTCATAAAACTAGCATAGTACCCGTGAGAATGCATTTATAAGGGCCAGTGTTTGAAGACAGTGGCCCCTCCCTGGCTCCCTCCCTCCATTGGAGTCCAGGGAAAACAGAACAACAATGTGTAGTACTTGAGAGAGGATTGATAGTGGTGCTTTTAAAAATGACCAAAAAGTGCACTGGTAATACGCATAATATGAACAGTGTGAGTAACCAGACCCACTTATGGTTGTTGTAAGGTGTGAAATAAAGTTGCTTGCACATTTGTAGTTGTGGGCATTAAGTAGTTTGGGAGGAGTTGCGTAAAGCATCCATGAATTAAGGGTATGTATTAAATTGCAGCTGGAGAATGACAAGTGAGTGCATGTGATGTTACAGGACATCGCTGAGATCACTACGTGTAGCAAATCATCACTAACATTGAAATGAGTAATGGATTTTAGTGTTGTGTCAATTCTGTAAAAATTTGGTAAATGGTTGTGTGACCTGTGTCAAAACAGTTTTTTTTTTCCAGATTTTTTTCTTTTTGTATTTTTATTTAAACAAAAGAAAATATCCAAAATATTATTTTTTTACTTAGAAAAAAGTAAAAATATGTTCACTTTTTTTTTCCGAAATGTTTTTCAGATATATTGTATTGGAAGCATAGTGGTCATGTGATAAAACAATTACGGCACTTATTATCATGCAATATGAAAATTTATTTGCATTCATAAATTGCACTTATATAATGCCGCATTTGTATAATATCTGCCACATGTGGCACCTTACCTGTGACACACACAAGGCGGCTGGTGACTGAACAACTGACGTCGTTCCATCTGGCATCTTGAGCTCGACTGGACACCACACATGTCTCACTGGCAGTACTGGGTTGACCCGTAGGCTGATCCCAGTAGGAATATGTCAAGTAAGCCCCATCTGGAAATAAACAAAGAAATCAAATGCTTTACTCTTGCACAGTTGCACACTGCCAACAGATTAAATGAGATTTTATTTTTTTACAGCCTTCGCCAAATAATAAAGCGAACAAAACAGCAGCCGAAAGCTGGTTACAGAGTAAAAATCAAAAATACAACATATTATGATAAAGGACTTCAAGCAAAAGACTTTGCAGCCTGTAAACTTATTATGCGAAAAGACTGGACTGTTGCACTATAAAAATGGCACAGCGTGAATCATCATACTGATGATTTGCCATGATCATACCCAATACTTTCAAAGTTATTTGATTTCAGGCGACTAATCCCGCTTGTTGGTGATAAGCAAATAAAAGGATTATGCATCTGATTTTCACTCTAAAATCAGTTATGACAAGTCAAATGGCCTTCTCTCGATCATGACTAATAAAACGGAATACATGTTTGCCATGTTGAAAGTACAGAAGATGACACATCATCAGCTATCATGAGTCATGAAGTTCCATATTCACAGTGAAATGGTTAACACTTTGTCTACACTACCCCAGGGGTGGACTGGCGGCATTTCGGGCCCGTGGCAAAATAAGTCAACGGGTCCCTAGGTCCCTACCACCGGCCTTATTTAAAAATAGAAAAGCTAAATATAACAGGACTATTTTATAAATTTGGCAAAGTATTAAATTAGGGGGGGGCCCACATGAGAAGGTGCTGTCATTTCAAGTTAGCATGGTTTTATCACACAAACATGAACATTAGAGCAACGTTTTTCTCTTTAATTGAAATTCTTATTTTTTGGCATCTTGCATGGGCCCCCCTGAGTGGATGGGCCCGTGGCAGCTGCCACTTTGCCACATAGGCCAGTCCACTCCTGCACTACCCTCCCAAAGTTTGAATACACCTGGAGAAAGTGAGGTTTCTTTTAAAAATGCTTGATTTTGAATGGATTTTTTGTTTTATATTCACATCAAACAATATCAGAAGTCACACTGAATACAGAAGTTGGCGATAGTTTGTCATTTTTGTTGAAATTGAGTGCCTTTCTCGATATCCCATATTTTGATATTTTATGAAAAATTGTCACAGCCCAGTTATCTTTTAGGTTTATGAAATTTAATCATATTTAAGTGTTTCCAGAGTCGTAACATGATCGTAACAGTTATTTTACACCCCTAAAAGACAGTTTGAAAATTGGACATTGATCCCTCAAAAATACAAAATTTAGATAATTTTGGGCAATGATGACGTATAATCATAGAATGTATCTTCTCAAGTGAAAAATATTTTATTTGAGCTGTTTCAGCATTGTTTTGACCCAAAACTAGCCAAAATAAGTATTTTTCTCCAATTTTCAACGGCCATTTTGTGGTCTGAAACAACTGGTAAAATCATCAGAAACCAGGGGAAATGTGTAACAAATTGTAAAGTGTGGGGGTCATTACTGGAGGCACTTGACCACTTGACTCACAGGCCAGATGGTTGGGAACAATGGGGAGTTCAGTGACGCCTAATCTGCAAGGGAAGCATGCAAGCATAGATTGGGGAGAGCAATTGGCAGTGTGGGTTTAATGGATCCAAGAATATTGATGGGGGTAAGGGACAATGACAAGTAATCCAAATTCAATGACTAAGCTGGCGCTTGGGGATCCAAATGTATTCAGTCAGTACCAAAGCACCACCCTGTGGGGGACTGATGCATTGGTGACTCAAGGGGGGCAGTCATTGTAGGCAGCCAGGGGTTGAAGCAATCAGCTCAAGATAATGGATGGGTAACGCGGAGCAGGGAGCATTTGAATGGCAATGAAGGGTTTGGAGATAAAGGGGGAATTAATGGCACTTAGAAGCAGAGGAGTGCATCTGCAGTTATCTCATGTGCACCTTGCAGACAGAGGGAAGGGGGGGGGTGCAGGAACTGCAGGAAACTGAGGGCCTAGATGAACAGGGATCAGCAGCAGGCTGCTGCTGATTGGTTAACACTGGGGCAGGAATTGGATGTTAATTTATGTATATGTGATTGAATAAAGCGATGAGGCCAGGAATGCCTGGTCAGTTTGTTCTGGAGTTCACTACTCTCAACTGCTGTGTTTGTTCCGTGGAAACAGTTAATTACTTCTTACATGACAAAGTGATATTGATATCACATTGAAAGACTTGGAGGATAAATCCTTGTAAGTGGAGAGGTGAAACCTACAAAATGATGAAATGTCATAAATATGGATGATAACTGTTGTTTTATTGCTTTTCGTATAAAATAATAAAATGCGATATTGAGAAAATTATAGAAATTTATACCGAAATTATCTAAAACCATGAGATATGGACACCTTATGGCCTCAATGTTTATTTCCATATTGTTTGATGTAAGCATAAAACATAAATTGTGTTGAATATGAGTAGGCCAGTAGAAAAAGGCCCAATATCAGCCATACCCTGGACCTCTCCATAACAGTACAAATTTGGTACCGAGTGAATCCTTGAAATCTCTAGTTTCACCAAAAAAATTCCCCAGAATTCCCATTCGGAGGATTTTTTTTATTCAAGTTTCCATGGCAACACTCCTGAAAAAATAAGAACCCACAAATGAACAACATTTTATTGAATAACTTTCCTTCTGCTTTGAGGAACAATTTCAATTTTGGCACACAGTACTTTTATAAACCTGAAGCTAAGGAGAGGCATGTTCCCACGTGTTCTTCAAATTCATTTGATGAATGGACTTAATTTTGATATAATATTCATCTCTGAATGCAATTAACAATTTAAAAGTTCACCGTTGCCATGGAAACACTGCTGTAGCCAGTTCCATAGCAACAAACCTCAAATGCATCTTTCTGATCAAATGCATAGCCAATGGTTTTTGCAATTTAATCATACATCTACCCAACCCTATTAGCTATATCAGCAAATTAGTTTTACAATTTAAAACAGGTTTTTTGTTTTGTTTCTATGGTAACAAATGCCTCCAAACATCATCAATTTCTAAGATAGGGCAAAAAATAGGCAGTTTCTACCGTTTGCAGTCATGTAATAATGTTTCCAATGTAATTTTGATTTTGAAAAGGCATTTGAACCTCAGTATTTAGTCTCAGAACACCCTTAACTTAGAAAGTGACAAAGGGTTGCCATGGAAACCACAATAATATACCATAAACTGTCAATGATAATTCAACTATTGATTGAAACAACTTCTCAATTTTGTAATTGTACAAAATATAGTAATTTTTAACAAACATTAAATCAGTCTCCATAGCGACTATATTATATGAGATATTTCCAAGATGTTTGTTTACGATTGTCCACAAAGAGATGCTCTATCAATATCATAACCATATTTTTGCTTGTATATTTATTTTTTCTCTCCACATCAAACATTTTAAGACCGTCTTTTAAAAAACTGATGATTTTTTGTATTTCTGTTACCATAGCAACACACAAGCACAATGTAAACCTCAATTTTTGCATGCATCTGAGAGAGTTGGTCATTGAGGTACTGTGTGCCAAAATTGAAATTGTTCCTCAAAGCAGAAGGAAAGTTATTCAATAAAATGTTGTTCATTTGTGGGTTCTTATTTTTTCAAGAGTGCTGCCATGGAAACTTGAATAAAAAAAATAAAAAATCCTCCGAATGGGAATTCTGAGGAATTTTTTTTGGTGAAACTAGAGATTTCAAGGATTCATTCGGTACCAAATTTGTACTGTTATGAAGAGGTCCAGGGTCAACCCCACTTTTTACTAGCCTAGAGGTATTTCTGAAAGAAATCGAACCTTTTCTGATGTATTCAAACTTTTGGAGGGTAGTGTATATCGAAGTGACACACTGTAATACTAGGTGTATTTACGTATTTGGTGCATAATATGTATTTAAAATTATTCAATTCCACATACCTCCCCAAGTCCACTCCTCCTTGTGGAGACCAATCCAGTACTCTTCCTGGTGCGACAGTTCTCTATAAGACTTCAACAATTCGGTTATTTTTTCTTCACCTTCTTTTTGATACACCAAGTCAGCCCCAAGCAAAAGACATTTATGTCTTGCTTCGTACCAAGATAACTCTTCCTCCTTTTGTACAAAAAATGGTATAAGGCCTTCTTTCACTGCAACAAGATGCAAATTAAAACTCAAAAATGAAGTGTCAGACTTACTTGAACCCCATAATAGGCCTATTATGTTTCTTAAACCGTACATTTTTAGATCAAAATTATTGCACGTTATACGAAAGAATTGTTTGTTTACACTGTGTACCGTTTGCTCTAAGCGACCTAAATTTAGTTAGTCATAAAATCTTAAATTTTGGACTAGAAAGCAATTCAGTTACAATATAACATAGCCAGTATGCTCTATTTTTGTATTAGACATCCTGAAGTGAAATTACAAGCATTAAATGTTTAGCAATCAAAAGATTTGGCGATTCTAGTAAAAAAATGCACTAACATAAATTTACTAAAACTGCCTAGTCTCCCAGAAAACTTAACTGTTTGTTAACACATTTTGTGTGTGTATTAATTGTACTACAAGACAGCATACTGGCTATATTGCAATGTTTGTTGTTTGCTTTATAAATGAGAACTAGCAAAATGTAAACAAAAAAATCCTTAATTAGGTCACTTGGTGAGTACACAGTATGTCAGATCACTTTAAAAGGCATTGTTTGCAGCTGCCAGTCAGGCACTAAGTAAAGGTTATTCTCCGCGGGAGAGGGAATATGTGATTTATAAGCTGAGGGTTTTAACCCGTGGTGTGACAAACACATATTCCTGATTCCATTCATGATGAATAACCGGCTTATATATCATAAGACAAACAGTCAAAAAGTCAAACATGAGACGATAAGTGGACAACAAAGAATATGAGAATTATTGCCCCGAAATACTGGCATGTGAAGGCTGATGGAGGTGTCGAATGGTATAACACACGAAACTGTTATTTAGCACCCAGCTTTTTGCAGCTTAAAAGGGTCATATTGAGGTCCCACAAATATTAAACCTCAACAAGATTATTTCAAACTGTGAAGAGACAGCCTCTCAATACTAGTTCTGAGAGCTTTGGATATTTATACCATTTGACAACTCTGTCAGCCAATCCCACGCCAGTATTTCAGGGAAATAATTCCCATATTCTTTGTTGTCCAGTTATCCTCTCATGTTTGACTGTTTGAGTGTTTGTCTCATGGTATAAGCCAGTTATTCACCATGGGATCTGGAATATGTGTTTATCACACCTTGGGCTAAAGCCCTCGGGTGATAATTCACATATTCCCTCTCCCTTGGTGTATAAGCTATACATATGGTTCAGCATGGTTCCATCTTTTTCAAAGAGGCTTACACTTAAATTTTACACAACAGGCACAATGAGCAGCTCCTAAGCACCTAGCTTGGGTGTGACCCTTTAGCTCACCTGGTTAGTGAAGATTTGGATTAGATATACAGGGGAGGGGGTTTAGAGTTTTCTTTTACGGGAAATTTAGTAATTCCAGTAAATGCAAGACAAAAGATTTATCTTGAGCTTCATTAATTTCTAGTATGATATATTTCGGCCCACCTACCTTTGTCGTCAGGCGATCTGCATATGGATTTTTTCTTGATACTACATGGTGCAGCATAGAGGGCTCTGCTTGCACTGTCCCCAGCATACACAGAAACACAAGCATAGTTCTCTTGTGCGGCATCTGCAATTTTCAAAACAAGGTATTTTTTACTGATGACACAATTCAGGAACACTTTGATTCAGCTTTTCTGATACAATGTCGCCTGTAAGTACAATGTAAGTGAAACGGATGATGTTTTGCCATTGGATCAATGCTAAACATTCTCAACCAAACTTATTGTCGATGCATGAATTCTAATCCGATGAGATGATAAATAATTGGATCATAGTTGACGATATTTGAGCTATATTTGTATGTTGGATACATGCAAGTGTCTGCAGATATTCTTTGCTTTGCTTGGAGTTACACATGGGACAAGTCTTTGATAAGTAAGTGAAACCCAAGGTCAATGTTATTTCGATGGTGACTGTGATTATGTTGACCCATATGTAACGGTTTACAGAGTAATGAATATCGCTTTACAGCAGCTGTATCTTTAATAGCTGTTTTAGGGAATAACTGTCCGGCTGGTTGTTAGCCCCCCACCCCGGTTTTTTAAAGAAAATTTACTCTGTATTCAATATTTGCGTCATACATGTCATGTACTAATTGGTTATTTTCTGTGAGAGTCAAACATTTCCACAATCCAGCTGTCCGGCTACAGGAATTTTACACTAATCATTACATGAGTAGCGATTCGATGATCAGAAAAAAGATTATTCACTAGAAACTTTTAAGAATTGAGTTGATTATCAGAAAATGGTTATTCATAGGGAATGGGTCGAATATCAGAAAATTATCATTCATTATACAAAATTGGTTGATGATCAGACGGTGGTTATTCATAACATAATTATATGCTGATGATGACAAGTTATTCCTTGTCATTAATATGTTATTAAATCCAGGACTTTGGAGTCGGAGTCGGGAGTCGGAGTCGTGGAGTCGGAGGTTTTTTGGGTGGAGTCGGAGTCGAAATTTTACTTTTAGGTGGAGTCGGAGTCGGAGTCGAAAATTAATCTGGTGACTCCTGACTCCTCCAAAAAATCTAAACATTGGCAAAAGAAAAATTGGAACAATGTGAACTGTACTGAAAATTTAATTTTGAAGAGTAATCACAGGCAAAATAATAAAGAAACATTGTGGAATTAATATTTTCTTTGTGATAATCACAAAATATTTGTGTCCAATAATGCCGATAAGAGGAGTCGGGAGTCGGAGTCGGAGTCGAAATTCAGGAGACCTAAGGAGTCGGAGATGGTGTCGTTTTTGAGGAAGTCAAAGGAGACAGGAGTCAAAATCGGTTCACTTTCTACCCGACTCCAAAGCCCTGATTAAATTCAAATCACAGACCTACCGTGTATTTTTTCATCCGATATAACTCCAGATTTCAAAAAGGTAAATTCCTGGAGATTCTTTCTTTGCAGATTTATCCAGAAGTCATCATGGAAGTTTTCTTTTAGGAAATCCATAGATTTTTCATCAGTTGGAGATACCAAGGACAGACCATTACACTGGCAAATGTCCTGGGCAGATTTAAGAGTCAATTTTATGTCTGATTCATAAAAGCATCTGAGATCATCTGGATCATTTTCTTGATTTATGCAAACCTTCTTGGTAAGCTCTTCACAACTGTGGTCTCCTGAAACAGTAAATTCATAATGAAAAACAATAATTATACTTCTTGTATTGACAAGATATCACAATGGAAATTATTGCATAATAGCTCAAAATATATCAATTCATTAAGAAGCTGACATTGGCTAAATATAATTTGTGACGATTGGTAGCCTTTGTTGCCCAGCAACATCATTTTGTTGTTTAGCAAGGACCACACTAGAAATAATTTGGATAACTTTGTGTGCTATCCTAATGTTATTTTGACTGCGTAATTCTTGGTAACAGGTATGTACACTCTTGAAATAATGTTAAATAAAGTCAATAAATCAATCAATCAAATAAATTATGAAGTGTACATGTCAATGTTCATCAATATTTCATGCATAGCTCATTGAAACAGCCAACATATGCACTGAAATACAACTTTTAGTCCTTATCCTTAGATTTCTTGTATGTAAATAAATGATGATAGAATTATTTCTTTAAGAGTTTTTCATTTAATTATTAGTGATGGAACAATTCCCACCGCATTGTCGCCATTCCATTCTGTCACAGAAAATTGGCTGGAGATTACTTTTGGAATAACAGTCAGACCAGGTCTAATGTTTTAATTCTAGCCGTTGTGTTTTATTAATTATATTAAAACATCTGAATTATAGTTTAATATATGTAGCTATAGCAAAAACAAGCATTTGTAGAACATTCCTCAAAAAATGAAATTACCTTTTGTCTGATGAATGAGTATGATCCATGATAGTATCCGAAGAGTGAAATTTAGTAAATTGAAGCTGGCATTAATTGATAAGCATCTCATTGTTGACTGCTGAAGTGATCATCAAACATTCAGTTGTTTTGAACATGCAGTAGGATATAGCCGGATTTTACATGGAATTACATATGTAATAGCTAATTCCTGATATACCCCCCCATCCCCTACATATATGTGGAACGTAGGGATGTCCAGTTATAACTAATGTGTTACAGTGTATTTGGGGGGTTAGGAAAGACCATGAAACGTGACATATATTAGTGAATATTGCTTCCGATATGAAAATTGTGACCACAAACAAATCAAAGGCAGACAATTGTCATATCCTTTCCCTGCAACTTGAATGTGACCATTATGTGGGTCAGACTTGTATGCAAATCATGCATGCTGAATGCGGTCATGTTGTATTCTAAGCTCTTTTCTGTGGCCCAGGAATGACTTCAAGTCTTCCATTGGGTAGGGGGTTGGTCTAGTGGTAGCCTGCTGGGCTGCCAATCGCTGGGTTCAGGGTTTGAATCCAGCTCTTGTTGGGTCACCTGGGAGGCGTGAGATTTTAGAAGAGTGCCCATTACACTAATTTTATATTTAGTCTCAATCGAAAAGGTCATTGCAGAGCACCAATCTGGCGGGCTCGTTCCCTCCATTAATACCCCCCCCCCCCACTGACAGTAAGCATGTTCTTCCTGAAAGAGCATATATATATAATTATGTACTAGAATACCCGCTGGAAACAGATTTGTGACATATGAAGAGTTTGATGTATGCATTTAATATGTAAATGGCAAGGCCATGAAATGCGCGCAGCACTTAAAACGTTGTTGTAGGGTTTATTGTGTTACCATAGCTGTGATTTGTTTTTCATATTCAATGTATGAAAGGCAGTCATTTAACTGTTGAAAAGGAGAATGAACTATTTCAGAAACATGATAAGTACAGAAAATATTACCGAAGGAAATTGAATTTGTAAGGTACTTTGGATTTTGTTATGTTTTGTTAAAGACGAAAGTTAATCATTGATAAGAAACTGGAGCGACTTGACGTAATTCCCTGCTGTGGACTGTTTATGTTGAAACCATTACTGGACAGATTTGTGAGTCTCTCTTGTCTCAATTCGCTGCGCGAATATAAGACGGTGGCTTCAGGTGTATGTTGTAAAGGGTGGGGGGGGGGGGGGTTTTCAATGTTAATTGGTGGTACAGACTAATGAGCTGTATACATGTCTATCCATCTATCTATCTATTGGTATATCTATCACTATCTATCTATGTAGTTATGTATCTATCTATAGGCCTATATGTATCGATCAATTATCTATCAATCTATCTATCAAGATATCTATAGATGTATCCATTTGCACTTGCGTTTTAAATTTCCATAGATCCGTTATTGCACATATTTTTGAGTCGTCGCTTGGGCTCAATTCGCTGCGCAAATATGAGACGGTGGCTTAAGTTGTATGTTGAAAGGGGGGGTGAATTTTCAATGTTAATTGGGTCAGACTGATTAGCTGCCTATATGTCTGTCTATGTATGTATTTATCTATCTATCTATGTGCTTCTATGTATCTTTCTATCTATCTATGTATCTATCTGTAGCCTATAGGCCTATATGTATCCATCAACTATCTATCAATGTATCTATCCATCAACATATATCTATAAGTAGATCTATCTGTTGCTATCCATTCGCCCTTGCATTGCATGTAAATATAAAAAAAACTCACTATGGGAAAGGCCTAAGATGCACCATGTGGCGCCATCTATAGCAAGCATGAATATGACATTTTTTCTTCCATGATTTGTATGTTTCAGGAAATTTGCATGCTTACCAAACAAATATGAAGACATTTTTAATCAATAGTTTTATCCAGTCACCTAAAAATGTGCATAAGTATACAAACACTTGTTGAGATTATGTCACCTGAACTTTACACTATTGTAAACACAAATAAGCAATTGGCAAAAAATACAAGAGCTGAAATTTTAATTTCTCGTGGCAGGTCATTTATTTGACTGGTCGCAGGTGCTCTTGTAATTATGCAAATGGCTTAGGTTGCAGGCTGTTCTTTTTATTGAGTAGCCCTCCAAATTATATAGGCTTATTGAGTGGAGCAGGTGGAATATGAGCAGCGCTGATGGAAGAGCCCTATGATTTGGTAACTTGTTTTTCCGTGAAGAAGGGTAAAATAAAGCAGATTGCGAAGGAATAAGAGCGTTTTGAAGGATAACAGAGCTTATTTCAAGGGAAAACGTCAATTCCTCTCTAGGCCTATATGCCAAGTGGCGTGATGATTGAGAAAGGAATGGAAGAGAAATAAGATAAACAACAGAATTAGAGAGATGTTCAGTTATGTGGTGGATGGTGGATGTTTGTTACATTCCTTGAAGTGAATATACAACCTTGTGCAATGCGCACGAAGGGAAATAGATTGAAATGCCATAGAGAGTGTTGGAAAGAATCTTCCTCTTGATGATTAGGCTCATTGCTAATGCAGAAACCAAATTTTCGTATGGCAGCAATTAAGAGATGATAAAATGCTCCCATTGAAGTGCTTCCACCCTTCCCACCCACATAATCATATTCATCAGAGCCCAGCTTTAGAATCATATTTTGAACGTTCAGAAAATTAATGTGAATTTCTTTTATTATAATATGTAATGGCGTACATGAAAGATGGGCTTTGATGAATATTTTATGGTAAAGAATTTTCCTTGATTTAGTTCATGAAAAACCACCTGCATATCTCTAATTGATGATGATTCAAAAAGTTAATTCCCAGGTTTTATATCCTGCAAATATATATTCACATTATTATTATTATATCATTGTGTTAAACTATCATCACATAATGTGTAGCCATGGGATACAGTCACCCAGTTTCATGCACTCGGTACTGAAAGTGTGTCAAAGATCAAAGTGGATAAGACTGGTGTTTGTGGTGCATCTGTTCATTGTGTAAACAATGTCAAAATAGTGGGACAAGGAAGGTCAAAGTGATGTCTTATGTTGAAATCTTTGCTAAAATCAGAGTTCTCATTCTGCTAAGCTTCGAAACAAACACAGGGGAATTACACAAGGATTCCACTGTGACACATACATATAACAGTGAAAACATGAAGTGTCCACTTTTCCTGCTGGTTGTGGCATTAGCGGTCATTAATGAGGTAAGTATGCAATTGTAGTCATTGAAAGAATTATGGTCTCTTTCTGATTGTGACATAAGTGGTCTTTAATGAGGTAAGTGTCCAATTGCAGACATTGAACGAATTGTGCTCTCTGGATGGTTGTGACATTAGTGGTTTTTCGTGAGGTAAGCATTCAATTGTAGTCATTCAAAGAATTATGGTCTCTTTCTGATTGTGACATATTGAATGGTCTTTAATGAGGTAAGTATTCAATTGTAGTCGTTGAAAAAATTGTACTCTCTTGTTGGTTACGACATATTAAGTGGTCTTTAATGAAGTAAGTTTACAATTGTAGTCATTGAAAGAATTGTGTTCTCTCGATGGCTGTTGTGTAAGCGGTCTTTAATGAGGCAAGTTTACAATTGTAGTCATTGAAAGAATTATTGTCTCTTGCTGGTTGTGACATATAAGTGGTCTTTAATGGGGGAAGGACATAATTGCTTGTCATTATAAACAAATATACGTTTTTGACTTACAGCCTGAAACTATAATTGTACAACTGTTTCTTTTTATGGAGAAAGAGAAGAATGCAATTCAATGCGAATTGTGCACTTTAAGAGTCATGATAACTGGAGATTAGTATTTATCAGACTTTTACATTTATACCATGCAGGCTGTTTGGAAGGTCTTCAAAATGTCATTAATTAGGCCTACTTTAGTGTTAAGATCAATATACAATTTCACAAAAAATTGGCGATAACCTCCCAAAAATTAGTTACTGAAGCTAACATTTGGTGTAATCATGACACATTGATCATCCGTATCACAACTTACGAAGTGCAATTTTCATGAAACAATTCACTCATTTAGCATGGAAACTCAGCACTGCAAAGATTTATAAGTGATTAAAAATAAACGCTGAAATTTTGTCATTGTAAAATGAGAGAAATTTAATCAAGGGTGCTTCACTGGCTTTAAGTTGCCTTGATTATAAATAATGTTCGGCAAAGCCTTCCTTAGGTTCCGAGCGGAATGATATTGATATGCAAGTGTTTTCTGTTTTTAAGAGTGCAGCCCTCAGCTTGGGAGATTCTATCCATGGAGATGGGTCTCGGGAACCATCATCTTCTGGTTGCTTACCAAGCATACGGAGTTGTTTGCAAACATTCAGACAGGGCGTTTATAACGATGAAGAACGATACTGCAGGTATACGTCACTGTATGTGGGGGGGATTGCGGTAATGAGGCTGATACACGCAGTATGTTCGATTCGCTTTACTGTAACTACTCCGGAAATGACCTATCTACTTTTTAGCCTGCTCACCCGAATTTCCTCTGTTTTCCAAACTTTTCAGGGGGGGGGGGCAGTCGCCTTACTGTCCAATACCTATGCGTAGTGCCCCGTATGCCAATGTGCCCCAGTTCCCCCTACTGAATTTTTTATTCATATATTGGAACATTTTTCGGGGTGGCCCAATTTTAAAAATGTTTTTTTCATGCAATCTGCATCGCCCTAGCATTCACATGTATACACGTTGCCACCAGGGGCAACACACTACAACACCAGTTTCCCTGGTGTCAATCAAATGTAATGCAGCCCTGTTATTTACTTGCAGCCTGTATGAAGATATGGAAAGATGTCTTGCCACTGCAATGTCTACGTGTGATTTTCGGGACAGAGAGACGATAAACTTGACCCAGATGAGAGACTCTCTTGAGGCGCAGAAGCAACACTCCTGTCCAGAACAATGATATCAATAACAATGAAGAACCATTTGTCATCACCTGAGCTGAAATAGATATATAAACATATTGTTATTTTCTGACTATCAAGAATAAAGTATATATAGTAATGTTATTAATCAATGGTGTTATGATGTAGATCTAACTAATAATATTCACTAAAAAATTTCATAATCTTCACTGCTTTTTCTGGATAGACATGGATTATTGGTGAAACAAGTTGAGATTGACAACTCAGTTACAGCTGAGGTATATGGAAGCTGGAAAGAGGCTGATGGTTTGCTGCCTCGCATTCTTCTCATTTGTTGACTGGTCCGCTATCTGTGACCTATCTGTTTCTGGTTGTCCAACCAAAGGTTCTACAATTCTAGTCCCCTAAGCAATTGAAGCATGCTTAACAACATATCTGGCAAAATATCCAAAAAGTGCAACTTTGTCATATACTTATACAACATAACTGGCAAAATATCCAAAAACTGCAACTTTGTCATTTACTTATACAACATACCTGGCAAAATATTCAAAAACTGCAACTTTGTCATATGCTTCATACCAACTATGGAAAAAAAATACAATCGATAAAGGTTGCAGGCATCAGAGCTTGCTCATTTTGACTAGTTTTATGTTTACCAACTGAAACCCTTGTCCCCATGAAATTTAGCAATTCGAATATCAGAGAGATGGATTACACTGAAAAAATTGAAAATGAACTTCAGTACTTCTCAGATCTTGTTTTGGCTCTATATTTCAAAGGGTCCCCGAAAATTACGTAAATGGTATAGGAAACAAAAAGTGCTTGTTTCCCCATTTTTCAGTAAGATCTACAAGAAATTATTTTTGGCAAAATCCAAGACGTTCGGTGTATCACACCCTTTTTTAATCTAGAAAAACTGGCTCTTAAATACAAATCATTTCTTGCCTGGTTCCAGTGAATTTTATCTTTCGTGGTTTTGTTAAGTAAATAATTTCATTGGAGTTGATATGTTAACATTGTATTGTTTGATTTTAATAGAATCAAACATTTTTTGATGTTGCCTGCCCGAAAGAAAGAATTATACACACACCAGCAAAAGAAACGCAACACTTGATTTTGGCTTATAATTTTGCAAAGAAATTTTTTTAGGCAAGAAAAATTATATAGTATTGATCCTTAGATCAACTAGTGTCTTCGTGCCAAAAATCCTTCTGCTGTGACCATTTCATGTTGGCCTTTAGACTTGTTTATCACATTTCAGTTTTTGTAATAAAGATGACCTTGCCAACAAGTTCAACCAAAAATAAAGGTGCCATTTTAAATAATGCCCAAACAGATGATAAAAGCCCAAAAATTACTGCAGCTCTAGTTATGAATTTTACAGGACAATCTGAAAATTGGAGTTTTGCACATTTCAAAATGTAGAAGACAAAATCTCTGTGGTTTGGGCCCTTTTTTGGCTTTTATCTTCTGTTTCGGCATTATTTAAAATGGGAAATGGCACCTTTATTTTTGGTTTAACTTGTTGGTAAGGTCATATTTTATTACAAAAACTAAAATGTGATAAACAAGTCTAAAAGCCAAAAGGAAATAGTCACAGCTGAATGATTTTTGGAATGACTTTGGCACAAAGACACTAGTTGATCCTAGGATCAATACCATATAATTCGTTTTGTCTAAAAAAATTCTTTGCAAAATTATTAGAGCTTATAAGCCAAAATCAATTGTTGCGTTTCTGTTGCTGGTGAGTGTATGAGCTGTCAAGTGTTGGTGTAGGATATCTCACTGAATAAGTTAAGCAGAGAGGGGGTTGACCTGTAGGTAGGAACTTGAAATTGTGAAAATCAATAGGCCTAGTTATTGTTGGTGATTTGTGCCATTATTGAATGTGTGAACAAATGGCCAAGGCCACTTCAATTGGCAATAACTCCTGATCAGACCAGACAATTTCAAGGACTGTCAAAATTTCAAAAGGTTCAAGGAAGTGCAACCTGCTATCATGGCAACCGTAAATATTTAGCTGACCAAGCATACCGTTTAAATATATGTGTATATAAGGCAGTTGGATAAGTGTATAAATAACAATCTGCATGAAGGTGCAGCTGGCTCTAGTACTTATTGCCCTATCTGTGGCTGGGACAGAAGGTTAGTCTATAGATCCATGATGATTGCCAGATATATTTGGTTGCTCCAGGTTTCTATTTACAAGTCAGGCTTCGTTTTTGTCAGTTTTGACATTCTTTACATTTACATGTTAAGGGGGGGCTTGGACTTGTTTTAAATAAGTAATTTCTTACACAGTTATGGTGAAATAAGGAAATCTTTTTGGGCGGTCTTGAAGTAAATAATTTTGGGGGGGGGGGGTATTTCTTATTAAGGTTTTGCTCAATTTGGGAATGAATATTTAGGGACTTTGCGTGCCTAATTGAAATAAATAATTATGGCTGCCTTACACTATAAGATATTATTTTAAACTGGTATTTGGAATAAAATTAGCTGATTAATTTTTATTCATGAGCTTTATATTTGTGAATGAATTCCTTTTAATAAAATTTTCAGACAAGTTCACTGTGTTGTCTGAGAATTGCCAAAAATTTTCAAAGCAAAATGCAGAGTTTAACACAATTTTTTGCAAACAAAAAAAAGGCAATATTCTTAAAATCACACTAACATGACTTGCACACAATTTTGAAATAAAAAAACAGTATCGATAAAGCGCGAGATGTTCCAGATTATTGAGTCCAGAAACGGACTAAACAAATACACTAGTGAAAAAGTTCCAGGTCCATTGTTCTAAGTAAAGTTTCTCATTTCAGAATTGAAGCGTCATTCTGAAAGGTTCCTATCGGGGGTGCTGTAGGGGGTGTCTAGGACTCCAATAATTCCAGGAATTGTGCTACTCTTATTCTTTCTGTGTAAAAATATTATCAGCCAACCAAAATAGGCTGAACATGTTGTAAGCCTACAAAAATAGGCTGAACATGTTGTAAGCCAACCAAAATAGACAGGAACAATTAAAATAAACCCAATTGGGAAATGACAACAGAGACCCCATCCCCATGAGAACAATAGATTTCACTTGAAAACAGAATCGCTGTTTGTATTGATGCCAGTGGTGGGCATACTGCATTCTGGAGACTGTTATTGGTTATTTTCAAAGCTTGTCATCTTCCCTGATATGTCTGGTGACTTTTACTGTTATTGCATCATGCAGTCATTCAACTTTTTCTATTGCTCTAATGAGACCTGTGTTGTCATTGCTCAAGTTGGTTTAGAAAATTGCTAGGATTAAAACAGCATTACTCATAATCACATTGATACTTCCAGAAAAAAACAAAACAATTGTTTTCTGCCAACTTTTCTGCCTGATAACATTCATAAAGAAATTATAGTAGCCCCACATCCTCTTAAAAGCCCTTTCCAACTTTTCTGTACCAGCCAGACTACAGCTGTGGATGCTGAACTTTTTAACAAATAGTACACAGTATGTGAAAACACCCCTTGAAACATCCCGCATTCTCACCATAAACACTGGAGCTCTCCAAGGCTGCGTGCTTTCAGCGTTCGTGTTTATCATATACACAGACAGTCTGCAGACAAGTAACAGCAATTGCAGAATAGTGAAGTACGGCGACGATACTGCAGTAGTAGGACTCATTAACAAAGACAATGATGAATCTATGTATTTTAATACTGTAAACTTTGTCAATAACTGGTGCAGAGATCACTTCTTAAATTTGAATGTATCTAAGACCAAAGAACTAATTATTCATTTAGAAGAAATGCATGTGACAAACTTCCTATGTCTATTGATAAATATTTGGGAATGCATATTCAAGATAACCTTAAATGGGACTCTCATTGTAAATTTGCTATGACCAGACTTCATAAGAGAATGTATTATGTAATATGTTTACAAAATGTTAATATTGATGGTAGCATTGTTGCAAGTGTCATGTGCTATGCAGTTGTATGTTGGTGGAACTCATGTACTAAGGAACAGAATGATTATATGAAGTTAAGAAAAAAGGGCCATCAGAATTACCAAAAATGACACTCTATATGATCCAATTGATGTGTACAGGTCGACATGTGAGCGTATTGCTGTGAAAGTGTATGAGGATGAGTCTCATCCACTAAACAAATTCATGTATTTTTTGCCCCATGGAGCCAGACTCTGCGTGCCTTTGTGCAAAACCGTAAGGTTCAGAAACTCTTTCATTCCTCAAGCAATTAACGTTTTTAATGTCATGAAACCATGGTCAGCTGTGCAAGGAAACTAATGCTTTGTTTAATTTGTTTCTTTCATCATGTCAAATATTTGAACCAACAATTTCATTCTGTATTATTGTATATATTTTACAAGAATGACCAATAAAGAAGTCTTAGTCTTAGTCTTAGTAAAACAGCTGGAATTATCGGAGTCCTAGACTACAGCACACCCTGTTAGGGTGCATCGTCTGCCCCTATATCTTCAAAACATCATGCACTTTTGCATGATTATTCCCTTGTATCATATAAGAAGCCCTGTAAAATTTTAAGAATATATTCCAATGGCAAAGGCCACATCCGATCTTATTGAAATTTTGCAGAATATTTTTAAACAGGCAAAGGTACGATATGGCAAAAGCGCAAATGAATATGTCAATTTTTTTATTTTTAGGGGCAGACGATGCACCCTACCCCCTGTAGGAACTTTTCGGAATGACACTTCTATTCTGATATGAGAAACTTTGCTTGGAACTATGGACCTGAAACTTTTATACTGGTGTATCTAATTAGGGCATGTCTGGACTCAATAATCTGGAACATCTCGCGCTTTGATCCATATTGTTTTTTTAAATTGTGTGCAAGTCATGTTAATGCGATTCTGAGAATAATGCCTTCGTCGTCACAAAAGGATGTGTTGAACTCTGAATTTTGCTCTGAAAAACATTGCACAATTCTCAGACAACATAGCGAAATTGTCAGAAAATTTATTTAAATAGCTCAGTTCTAAGGGCCCGAACTATTTTGTCTGCTACATTTTGAAATGTGCAAAACTCCAAATTTCAAATTGTCCAGTAAAATTCAAAAATAGTATTGCTGCGCTAATTTTTCAGCTTTTTTCATCTGTTTCGCCATTAGTTAAAATGGCGACTTTATTGCACTGCGCCAGCCCACCGCTAGGTGGCTACTAGTGCCTTGTTTTCATAGCCTTCCAGATTCGTCAACTAATTTTGTCTTCCCTTTGAACACTGGCAATGGGCCTTTCAAAAACATATACTTTATTTTTGGTTGAACTTGTTGGTAAGGTCATATTTTATTACAAAAACTGATAAGTGAGAAACAAGTCAAAAGGCAGACAGGAAAAGGTCACAGCTGGATGATTTTTGGCACAAAGACACTAGTTGATCTAAGGATCAATACCATATAATATTTTTTGTCAGAAAAAATTTCTTTGCAAAATTATAAGCCAAAATCAAGTGTTGCGTTTCTTTTGCTGGTGAGTATATATAAACTGAAATTTTTTTCTTCAACACAAGAAAAAGCTTGTTTAGTCATATTTAGCTGGCCTGCTTTAAAATCAAAATTGTGATCGAAAAAGTTTGTGACTGCTTTGCATGTGAAAAAAAAGTTCATGAATGCTTTTTGGGTTAAATTAAAGTTTGCCCTGGGCCCGTAAAAATTCATGGAGCCTGCAAGTATCATCTGATCAGTCCCTTTTGAAATGCATGACCTTAGGGATTATGAAAAAATTGTTAGGTCTTGCAATATGTATGTAATTAGTCAATCAATGACAATTAAATATGATTTTTTTATGATGCACATCTTCTTTGCAGGTCTGAACTGTGTTCAATGCACAGGTATCGGGGGAACTTGTGGTGACCCTTTCACTACTGGAAATGTGGCATCCACTGCCTGTGCCAGCAGCTCACAGACGCACTGCAAGGTGAGACAGACGGACAGCTAGATGGCTAGGCAGACAGAGAGACAAAGGCGTTTATTCACATAAATGACATAAATTGTATAGATCTACATTTCACAAATTTTACCAAAAAAATATAATGATCATATAATAACCATAATCATTTATGGGGAGACCCCTCTAAGGCCTATCTCAAAAATATTGAAGCCAAAGCATGACATGACCATCAAAATTTTATAATGTATTTTTTTAACAAATGACCATGCAATTTTGATAAGAACACATTTTTTATAATAGGCCATAAGGCCTGATGGCCGCTATTGAGGAAACATATGCAAAATTTAACTAAAATATTATGTATACGGTTTTAACTCCTGTATATATATCACCCCTTGTATAAAAGACATCTTTCGTTAGACCCAAAGAACCCCCCCCCCTTCCCAGTGAAACCATACATATTTTAAGTCACATTCGATTTCACTGGCATGCACCAAACATAACATGGCGGACGAAGTCACGCTTGATTTAAAATTTTTATTTAGACAGATTTACCGCATATATTAACTGAAAGTGCAAAACATGAGCTCGAAACTACATTGCTTACATACATCTTACGCAATGATGTGCCTTCTTCTCTCGCTTGAGATATCGCAGGATACGAAAACCTCAGAGCGGGTTTTTCAAAATGTCTGACTATAGTGAAGAAACTTCACAATTCGACAGAAAACCATTGATGTTTAAATTGTTATATTCCATGTATTCGACGTACGTTAATTATGGGTATCATACATAAAATTTTAAAGTTTCACATTATTTTTCAACTTGATTCATTGCATTATTTCAGAAAGTTAAGGTGAGCGCTGCAGGCATAGACACCATCACTCGCTCATGTGAGACGTCATGCAATGAAGTAAAAACCAGTTTCTTTGGAATTAGCTCCTCAACCACATGCTGCACCTCCGATGGCTGTAACGGGTCCACATCCGTCGCTGCATCACTCACTCTCATTGTGTCTTCAATAGCTGCGTACTTGTATCTGTTCAAGTAAACATTGATTTGATTGTGATTATTAACTACACTTGTACAAAATGAGTGGTATAACATCAACCTTTGCTTTAAAATCAACCAAAATGGAGTTTGAAATTTCATCTAAATAAAAACAGTTCCTACAAGTGACCTTGGCCTTCAAATTGATTATTATAGCGGGGCAGATTTGTCATGAATAGGGAAGCAATAGTGCATTTATACATAGAAGCATGAAACTTGGCACACCGTTCAAAAACTTATTAAAGAAAATATTTAGATAGGGAGCCACTTCAGATTTGACCTGGTTGACCCATGGCAGCCATTTTCCAAAATGGCAGCTAATTATCTCATTTTCCTGATTTCTCTGAAGTGCCTACAGTTTGAAAGTATGAAAACGGTGCTCCTTATTCCTTCTACAGATCTAAAAAACGTTATCAATTGATTTCTTGATTGAAATGAGGAATTTTAGTGTAGTCAGGGTCCATTTTGTTCAAACTGTTGAAGAAAATGTATCATTTTCGCGGTTTTCCATAGTTTCATGGAATCTCAATTGATTTTTACACAGACTACATATTTGAATTCCTTGTGAAAAGAGCTTTCAAATGAATGGTCGCATCAATAGTTTCCGTGAATTTGTTGTAAAAATCAAAGAAAAAACAAAATATTCAAAAAACATTTTATTTTCATTTTTTCCATTTTCGCACCAAATTTACGAAACCCATTGATGCGGGTACTCATTTGAAAGCTCTTTTTGCCAGGAATCCAAATATGTAAATTATTTTTAGATTTATTACGAATTGGTGTAACCAGTCGTAATCGCGAAATCCAATTTTTTTAATTAAAATTTCTAACAAAAAGGATTCCAACAAGCCTGAATAAAGCCCAGGCTACCAAAAAATGTTATAGTAATGTACTGAATACCTAGAGAAGTGATAAAAAACAATATTTACATTTATACCATTCGTCACCTCTGTCAGCCAATCACATTAAAGTATTTCAGGGGAATAATTCCCATATTCTTTGTTGTCCAGTTATCTGTTTGAGTGTTTGTCTCATGGTATAAGCCGGTTATTCAACATGGGATCCGGAGTATGTGTTTATCTCACCTCGGCCTAAAGGCCTCGGGTGATAAATCACATATTCCCTCTCCCGTTTTGAATAACCTTTACGTATTCTCTTCGTAGGAACTACACAGAAAGCAGCAACATAGAAGAATTGACCGCCATTTTGGAAAATGGCTGCCAGTAGCCGCCTAAGCTAAATCTAAAGTGGCTCCCTATCCAAATATGTTTATATAGATGTTTTTTAAGTGTGCGCCAAGTTTCATGCTTCTATGTATAAATGCACTATTTTTATTACATACCTGCCCCGTTATTACGTTTGAACAATACCTGAACAGCCTGTCAATACAATATTTATAGGTTATCCCATGGCTGGCCCAGTATTTCCCTGATATTTTCACTAGAGACCAAGTATTTTAGAAATAGAAAGATGGACTGATGGCAGGGACCTCAGAAGTTATTTTTACTTCGATGTGTAAAGCACTTTGAATTCAGCTACATTTATATTTTTTAAATCTGTGCACTTCAGTTGTAGGGCTGGACGACTTAAATGTCAACCAATCTAAAGACAGGCTATTTAATTTCAATAAATCTGAACTGGAAAATTAATCATTATTTGGTGCAATAAAGAAACATTATCAAAAAAAAAAATTACAAATCGTTTTTAATGCAGACTTGTCAGAGATCATTGATTTTCTACAAACAAACCAAGCTTCGTGTGGTCTCATTTAAGAGCACTTAAATGTCTTAATATCAATTAAACTCCCTTAAAAAGAAAAACGCCTAGTCTTGTTGAATTGGAAGTATATACTGTACATGTACAAATTAAGGTGTCAGATTACGGACTAAATAATCAGTGGGCCTTTATCATTGGTTTACAATATTGTTTTTAAACTAATTAATGTTTTCTAAATTGTAAAATACTGAATTCAAATAAAACTTGTCTAAGCTGTGGCTAGCCTGTGATCTCCAAATTGCCATTAGCACCGATTGACTTAATTGCATTTCATGTGTCAACTGTCAAGCAATGTACAGTGTACACAATACCCAATTAACTGACACAAATGAATGCTGCCAAACAAAGCAGCAATTGAAGCAAGTGACGATTTTCTGATTGCAATGAAAGATTATTGATTTTTTTTTCTACTTGGCAAATGGTGATCCTCTGGCGTCGGCGGCGCCCATGTGACTAATCTCTGTTCTGTGATAGGTAGTTTTAGGCAATGAATATTAATGAGATCGTATTTCCCTCTAAATATGCCGTATCTCCCGCTAAATGTCGTATCCTCCCGCATTTTGCCCATATCCTCCCTCATATTTTCCTGGCTTTAATAATATTTTCCAGGGAAATTGATCAGTATCAGGGAAGAAATGTAGCTAAACATGGGATAAAGGCCTATATGTACATGCATGGCTTTTTGGAGAATAAGTGGTAGAAAATCTTTCCACATAAAAGTGTAACACCAGTACCACATTCAGTACGTGGGAGTCCCACCTCTGGCACCATCAAAATCACCCCATTCACCTCCTTTCCATCATACACCCCATAATGCATCAAAACATTGCTACTTCCATATCCTTATAAACTACTCACCCATATCACCCTAATTTCTCCTTTCAAACAATCCCTTCAATCCCTTTTCAGTCCTCCCCCCTTCCCCAACATCACCTCAGCCCCCAGTAGTTGGTCCTAGTAAGCCGCACTACACCCTTCTGATGCACCGATGCACCGTTGTCCAAGGTCTACAACACCCTTACCAATCCTCACTCCATCTTTCATACACATTCCCCTTTTCTCATACATGCCTTTCTGATGAACTCATCTCCCCATAAAATCCTGCTGCCCTTTTGTCTTCAATTCACTTCACGACAGTGCATGTGTTATTAATATGTAAATGGCACAGCCATGAAATTAACGCAGCTCTTAAAAAGTTTTTTTAGGACTTATGGTTTTACCCTAACTTTCATGAAATTTATTTCATATGCAAAAGGCAGTTATGTTACTGTTTCAAAAAAATTAAAAGACAGATATATAGAAAAATAGAGAGAAATTTAGACTAGAAACTATTAGAAAGATAAAATAGATCAAAAATTCAAAATATAGAGATAGATAGATAGGATAGCAAATAAATAGGATTAAGAATAAATAGAATTGATAGTTAATCAGCTAAATAGTAAAAACTTACTAAAAAGGAAGACAATACTGAAAGCTGGCAAATTTAAGTCTATGCTAGATTGTTGATATTACATAATAGTGATAACAAAAACAATAACATGATCTGCATGTAGATTAATTGCTCACTGTTACATAATCATCAGTTGACAAAGATTATGTAATAGGGTGGTCCAAAAACAATTTCTTCTGAATTTCTCGGATTTGAATCTCGCATTGTGATCTTATATGTACAGAAGCTATTGAGTAAAAATTTCAGCAAAATCAATTAATATTTAGAGGTGGCACAAAGCCATTGAAGTTTAACATGCAATTTGTCTGCGGCAGACCTCAAAATCATCGATGTTTGCAAATCTTGCAATAATGACCAATTATTTTGATCAAATAACCTATTTTTTAGTATGTCACGGATACCCAATCTAGTCCTGATATTCTTTATTACTTAAAAAGTTTCGTAGAAGGTTAGCATAGATATTACATCGGTCAATTATCAAGCATTTTTTCATAAAAACAGGCAAATATTTCATATACCATGAATAATAAATCAAAAATAACATTCAGATGTTACATTGCCGTGCCAACTTTATCATTTGTACTAAAAAACGCAAAAAAATATTCACTTCGGAGAAAGATCTGGGAAATTGACCATTTTTTCAGTTGCCCGAATGGTGAATCACATGATAAACTTCAAAGGCTTTGTGCCACCTGTAAATATTAACCAATTTGGCTGAAATTTTATGTGTGTTTGTTGTACTTATGTGGTCATCAATTTCTGCTTTCAAATTTGGGGTTTTAGGAGATTTGATTTTTCCCATAGGAATGTGGACCACCCTATTATGTAACCTTAATTTTGTTATGTTTTCTTGTTGTCTGTTTTGAAATGCAATGAATCACATGTTAATAATTTAATTTAGCTTGTCAAAGCTTATAATTAACTATTCCATAAAAAATAATAGATACAGGGAATATTAATGGAGAAAATTGAATTTTTAAGACACTTTTGAATGTGAATATGTCATGTTTTGTTTAATTCGAAACTAAATCATTGATAAGAAGCTGGTCCCACTTGACCTAATTTCCTGCTGTCGACCATTGATGTTGAGACCATCACTGCACAGGTCTTTGAAACCTTTCTTGTGCTAAGTTTCGCTGCGCGAATATAATGCCGATATCAGTGCAAGGTCTTGGTTGCACATCTTTTGTGACACTTGCATACATTTTTTTATGAAACTGGCAGGAAATATATATTATGCTACCAGCTGGGTTGCAAGCCAGCCCAAGCGTATTTCAGCACCTCCCAGCCACCTGATATGAATGATACTTTTTCCAGCCGGCTGCCTCAACTGCTTTCTCATTACCTGACTGCAAATTTCATTGGATGAATGGGAAAATTCTGGCTGACATGCAGTCTGCCAGCAAGCCCGGGACCTGCTTCATAACAGATAATTGTATAACAGATCATGGGGTGACCCTGACGATATACCGGAGTCCTTTCCACAAAAACATCTTCATTCCTGCTGCTAAGTACTACTTTTCTTTGTTGCCGTTAGACATGGCTCTCTACTCCACTTTTTCAACAGATTGAAAAGTCCATAGGCCCATCAATCCGGCTAAGGTCAATCCTGAATATGCATGCCGGTCGATGGATACTCTGCTCCTATGGCTTAACTTATAGTTAACTAATCAGATCTGGTGCATGGAATGAAAACAGAGAGTAAAGTTGCTCTTCACTTCAGATCCAGAGAATAACTGCTTTATTCAAGCTAACCCTGGCCTTTTATAGGCCAGATACCATTTGCCAGGCTGGCACAACTGCCAGCTCATCATCTCCATACAATGGAGCTCATGTAACATCATAAACACAATTTACACAATCAATACAATGCAACAATACATTCAATAATTAATACAAAACTTATTACAATGGACACAACAGACACTCTTGCAGATGTGAGGTATCCCATCAGTGTTCTTGCAGCTGTGCTTCATTAGACACAGTCTGTTTATTGTCCCAAGTGATGCTGTGGCAGCCTCAGCTTGCCCATCTGCTCCTGTCATCGTGCATCCCAAGCCACTTCATTATGGTTGTACTCCAGCACTGTCATGAGCAATGCTGGGAGGTTCATTCAGAATGTATATGCATGACTACTGTTATCTAGGTAAGAACATTTTCTACAAACTAATTCTAAATTATCTGGTACTGACTCTCTACATAGGTCTCCCCATTTTTTTTAAGGTCCATAATCACATAATGAGTTGATCCTGCTATTGGTGGACAAACAATGAGTATAAACTTATTAGTGACTTATTGAGCTTACTGCCTGATAAGGGGCAGGTGTAATCTATAGAGATCAGTATAATAACATTGGACATCAGTATTATAACAGTGGACATTAGTCAAGCCTGTGTGGCTTGGGTAATCTGTGAAGGATTGGAGCATTTTTGTGATTTTATGACACACACTAACTAAGATGATCAAGGGATCTAACTGATAGAGATGAGATGAGTGATGGTGCGCTGGTGATCCAGCGCGACTTATAGATTAAGGAGGGATAGTAGAGTACATTAGGATGATTTGATAAAACACACAATAGACAATCCGATAATAAAGATTGCATAGACATTTTAGAGTCCATAAAATATGAGAGTTCGTTTTCCATTGATGAATGATCGAGTCGCCATCGTGTATGGTCACGTGAGCTCGTGAGGGCGAGTGTGTACGTGTGGTCGATGTGTCTATCTTCAATGGACGAACAATAGCAAGTGAATCATTCATGGTATTTGGAGGTGTGAGAAGCGAGATTTGCTTGATAGATTGAGACAGAATTACAGACATGAGTAAATAGTTTGAGGGGAATTTGTGTACCTAAGTGGTGGGAGCTGATGGGATGGATGCTTGATTGAGGAGGGGCCATATACGCCCTTGTTGTAGTGCCTGCGGGGCTGTGCCGTCGGTGAGTGTGGTGGTTCCATTGGTCACCGCTAGGGGTATAGCCTCAGTAGCGTATTCCTCATCTTGTTGAGGGGAGGGGGTGTTTTTGCACTTGTTCAATCTGCGGCGGGCATACCATGCTGCTGCCAATGCAATGATGAGTGAGAGGGCCAGCAGATTGAGTATCGATGGTGAAAGCTCAAAACCTCTTAACTCAAATTTGAGCGAAAGTGTGTTTTACCACCAGATGGCATTTACTGTATGCCCCCTATATGACTTTTGAAGAACACATGTCAGACATTGGTCTATGCCCTCTTGTGGATGAATGTTAAAACCTCTTAACTCATATTGGCTGAAATTTTGAAAGCTGAAACCTCTTAACTCAAAATACCTTTTCCCGGGAAGTTTGCAGTAGGCAAGACAGGAGAGAAAGTAATTATATGTATAATTACAATAATTTGATACATTTAAAGGTAGGTATTATATTGAAATAGAAGGCTCTCATTGGGGTGGGAAGCTACCCATATTGGCCAAATAAAATTCAGTTAGGACTTTGAAGCCATCCAAAATGCCCAACAAGTGCACGATTTTTCGTACTCCCTGAGTTGTGGAGAGGAGTGGTAGCTTCTGTTCATGGGAAGGTAATGACTTATGTGAAGGTAATGACTTGTGTGAAGGATTTTGCAAACAGTCATAAATGCATGAAATTCGGCACAGTTGCATGTTGACCTGTTAATATAGAGTACTTCTTGATAGGGAGGCACTTCCAAATAACTCCTCACAGGAAATTACGGAAATTTTCAATCTGGACACCAATGAGCATGTCCGTCATTGTCGGATTCAGTTCAGTGGATTGAAATCATGGCCTCAACCTAAGGGAATCATTAGAACTTTATGGAAACAGAATAAAGAATTCCATCAACCGCTAATTTTATTTTTCTTAAATAATAGTTATTGACTAATTGCTTGCAATTCTTGAATTAAGTTAAGTGCTTTTTAACGTCTATTTTGCACAAATTGATGCCGTAATTATGGAAAAGTCTTATTTCTTCCATATCTTTACTAATATTCCTCTTAGTGCAACAAGGTGGTGGGTAAAACACTGGGTATCCTAAGTTTCAAGTATCAAAGAAGAAACTAAACCAATCCAAATTTGCTGAAGTGACTTATAATTGTGTGTATCTTACACCTCTGTAGTTGAAGATTTTGTGAAATTATGAGTGTATTCTTATCATTGAAAATTACATTACTTAGACACATAACACTTGAATAATTGTAATATTTTTTGCAAATGACAAATTTAGATGATGCTTGGACTGTTTGTCCTATTTTTCAAAAGGTTGCAATGATTTACTTCCGTTGAGACTATGATTTCATTCAATTAAACTGCGTCTGGCATGCTCAATGTCAGCCATATTGAAAAACGGCCGTCATTTCCCTCTTAGGGTTATCGTGAAGCGACTCTCTATTCAGATTTACTTCATTGTTCACCTCATTACCATGATCCATGACCTGATTGGTCCAACAGCCCACAGGTGCATTGCCACAGGACCCATTCCACTTATGCATAAACCTCTCAACTCAAATTTTTGAAAGCTGAAAACCTCTTATGTCATGCAAATACAAGACACTTGACCTTTGTTGCCATGGAGACCAATTTCACATTAAGAAGCAAAATTATAGATTTTATTTGCCAAAACATAAAATGGGTTGTCCTGAAAGTAATCTTATGATTTCCAGACATTGGTTTTTTGTCTTTTGCTAAATATTTTGTCTTTAATTTGCCATAATTGTGTATTTCTGAGTTAAGAGGTTTTGAGCTTTCACCATCGGTATGGTTGTTAATGTGGGGCGCCCCGTTGAGTACTTTGGGGGGTCTGGGAGGGGCTGGGGGTGTAACAGAGCAGCAACGTCAAGGTCATGGATGGGTGACTTCATGAGGGCCTTGAGTTGTGGGATAGCCTTTGTTAAGGACGTGATGTCCACACTGTGAGTAAAATTAAAGTGCTGTGTGACATTCACCATTGGCATAACAAATTTCTTGGACACATACAGTCTGTCAACACATGTGATGGTAAAATGACGTCCAGCCAAAGTGCAGGGGCGTAGACATGTGACATTGTATGTGCCCCTTGCTAGGGTTATGTGACGCTCTGGGGTCCCCGGGCACCTCATCGCCAATGTGACGCCGTGAGTGGCTATGGCATATTGGTTCACATCTATTGTGGTCAACCAGGGGTCTTGCGAAAATTGTTTAAGGGTCGCTTTGCAGAATTTTGCCAATTTGGGCAAATTCATGAGTATGCCCCTCGGGCATCTCATCCTTTCTGGGCCATAAGATGGCCCGACCAGGCAGGCCGAAGGTTGCCGGCCGACGCATTTTCTGGGAATATAGAGGTCCCCTGAGACTGTATCTGCAGCATAGGAGGGTTCCAGTTGCAAGTGAACTGAAAATGAGGCGTTTTGTACTGGCACTGGGTACGACTTTACTTTATATAGGAGGCTGGGTTTGTCAGATATGAGGGGTATTTCTACTTTGTATAGGAGACTTTCAGATTTTCGCCACAAGGGTGTGACAGATAGGAAACGATAATACCATGAAATATCACTTACTACTTTGTGATGAGCCGAGGCCTGAGTGAGGATGTCTTGCATCTGGTCTTCTGATAGCAGCGCTCTCGTTAAATGGCCGAGGTCGAGGTTGGCTCTCTGCCTGCTGAATAGGGCTGTCTCCTGCAGGTAATGTTGTGCCGCGATATCCAGTGTGTCGAAGTACCTGTCGAGGTTGGTGAGGAGAGTGACACGATGCACTAGGCGAGCCTGGTGTTGCTGGGACATCATGAGGGTGATGATGGCCGAGTCCAACCTGACGAGCTGGTCATGTAGATGCTGTTGCTGGAGCACCAATTGCTTGGTATACGACTGCGTTTGGTTGACAATCGTTGCTAGACTGGTGTAAGCGTGTGCCAGTTGCTGTTGCCGTCCTTGTGTTTCCCTGAGGGCCGTCTCGAAGCGTTGGAGCTGGGAGTCTGTTGCCACGCCAAAGAGGGTATGTAAGAGTGATCCGCCTACATTTAAGAGTCCTCTTCTGACTCGCGTCTGCGAGGGATGTGAATTGAGGATCTGCTGGAGGCGTGCTCTTCTGATCCTGAAGGGCTGCAAATCAATGAAGTGTGAGACATTGATGTTTTGCCTTATCCTTAAGAAGGTGCCCTGCAGGTCCTGAACCCGTTTTGCTAGGTCCTTTGGGTACGGTGGGGGCTCCAATGTCACATAAATGTTCCGTAAGTCCTCGCCGCCCTGGACGCTCAGGCCATCTGGTAGCTTGGTTACCACTATGGGTAGGTGGGATGCCGTGGATTGTCGTGTGTGCATGATGATGAAGGTGATGAAATATGTACAGTGGGCCAGCCATGTTATCCATGTATCATGCGAGTGAGGCATTGTATGGCGTCTATTCTGGCCTTCTTTTGTGCTGCTGGGGAAGGTGCGTGGCACTCTCTTTTGGCCCCCCTGGGTAGAAATGGCCGTTGACGCTTGTGTGATGGGGTGAAGTCGGTCTGGCCTCTTGCTCGTTTCTGCTGAGGTGCTGGACGTGGTCCTATGTCCACGACTTGCGGCTGGCTGGGTTGTTGTGGCACTGTCGCTGTGGGCTGAGGGGGCCCCTGGTCCTGTGGTGACTGGCTGTCGCTGTGTTGGTGGCGTAGTTTTGGTTCAGATCTGCTCACTGCCAGATATGGTTTTGGCCCTCTGTATCTGGGCAGGTGTTTCCTATCGGTTAGTGGCGTGCTGGTGTCCGGTGGCAATGGAGGTGGTCGCGTTGCCGCTGGTGGTGAGACTTCAGTTGCAGTGGTCGAGCGTTGTTGTGGTGTCTCGAGCTGAGGCAATCCTTGCACATGAGTCGTGACAGGTCCCTGGGTTGTGGCTGGACTTCGTGTATGCACTGGTGTGTTTGCTGTGCGCTGTCTAGCCAGTGAATGTGCTGTTGCCTTGGCTCCTGCTTGTTTAATGGCCCATGTTTCTTGAGTGCGCCTGCGTGGCGTGTTGACGTGGTTACGTTGCCTTATCTTTGGCTGTGGGCCCTGACGTGGAGTGTGTGTGTCTGTCTCTGGATGGGTGCGCTTGTTGTTACGCAATGTGCTGGGGTTAGTCCCCAGGGTGCTTGTGACAGGTGCTGTGGCCCTTCTTTTCACTCGTGTTTGCAATGGCATGTGTTGTCTATTGTGCAGTGGTGCGTTGAGGGTTGTAGCAGGCTCCCTAGATGTAGGTGGACGTGGTGGGGGCTGGCTGGGCTGGGGCGTATCTTGAGATGGGCCCTCCATGGGGTCGTGGTGTTCCCTGGGCGGATTTGCCTGGGGTGGATGGTTCTGTTGATTCGCCAAGCCTGTGAGTCTGACAGAGAGGCGGGGGTTGCGTTTGGGAGCAGGGTTGATCTCATCCCAGATGATGTTGGGATCCACCAAACGTACTTTGTTGATGTTGAGCACCTTGGTGTTGCCTGTCTGTTGGTGACGTAACCATACTACTTTGTCCCTTGTCCTGGTGATGGTCCAGTGTGGAGCCCATTTGGTTGCCATGGTGAGCGGTTCATTAATTTTGATGACCACTGTGTCCCCTACGTTTAGTTGGCCTGTGTTGGCCTGACGTTGCAGTCGCTCCCTGTTGTATCTCCTGGATTCGGCTGTGGCCTGTGTGGCTGCTGCCAACACGTCAGAGATGTCTTGTAGTCTTGGATCTAGGAGGTGTGAAGGCCGCAGTAGGCGTGATATTGGCAGTCGTGCTCTCCTTCCATACAGGAGAAAGAAGGGAGTGTGGCCTGTGGTCGTACTGACTGCATTGTTGTAAGCTGTGAGGGCCATGCCGAGCTTGTCTTGCCAATCGTCTCTCAAGTTGTTGATGGCCTTTGTCAGAATCGATTTGAGCGTGCCATTGAGCCGCTCGACCTTGCCATTCGCCTGGGGGTTATAGCTAGTCGTCCTTCGCTGCTCTATGCCCAGGTCCCTCAAGTACTGACGAAGGGCATTAGCTCCAAACTCCTGGCCGAGGTCATTTAAAATGATGTCTGGATATCCATGTCTTGGGAAGAATTCCTGGGTCATCTTGGTCCACACTTCTTTGCTGGTTTTGTTGGGTATGGGATAGGCCTCAGCCCATCCTGTGCAGTGGCAGATCATTGTCAAGAGGTATTGGTTCCCCTGTGGTGACTTGACAAGAGGTCCCACCAAATCTGCTGCCGAGAACTGCATGGGAGACTTCGGAAGTGGCATCTGTCCCATAGGTGCTCTTGGCACGTGCTTGGAGTGCACAATACACGTTGGGCAAGTCTGGACGAAGTGTTTGACATGTTGTATCATTCCTGGCCAAACGAAGACTTCCTGGATCTTGCGAAGTGTCTTGAGGTCGCCCATGTGGCCTGTCTCCTGGTGTGCCTGTTGCATGATCTTTTGTCTTGCTGATGGCGGTAGCAGTAGTCTGGGATATTCGTCTGCATACTTGTGTGGCCTGGCTGTGGCATATAGGAGGCTCCTGATGACCGTGTATCCCTCGTGTGTTTGGCCTGGTCTGGGCCATTGATCCATCTCTCGTTGCTCTGCCGCAATTGCATGAAGATCAAGGCCATGGATGTCAACGTGCTTTTCGTTGGGCGGTAAAGGGGGAAGGGCATCTCCGATGTACCAGTCTTCTGTGTCGAAGGTGCAAATGGGTTCCCTCCATTCTTCTGCTCGGTCTGTTTGATGTTGTGTTTGCTTGATACGTGAGAGCATGTCTGCTCGCACGTTTAGTTTCCCCTTGTGGTATTCCACCTTGCAGTTGTATTCAGCGAGGAGGACCGCCCAGCGCTGAATCTTAGTGTTATTCATGTCCTTGGTGAATAATGACGTCAGCGGCTTGTGGTCGACGAAGCACCGGAAGTTGGAGGCCCACAGGTACGGCCTAAGTTGGGTGAGAGCGTATACGACTGCGAATGCTTCACGTTCGATTGTCGCCCACTTCCGCTGAGTCTCGTTGAGTTGTTTGGACAGATATACTATAGGTCTTTCCACTCCTCTGTCGTCGACCTGGCATAATATGGCTCCGAGGGCGTATGCGCATGCATCGGTGTAGAGCAGAAAGGGCTGGTCTGTCCTTGGATGGGCCATGACGTTGTCGCTGGCGAGGGCCTGTTTCAGCGTGTCGAAGGCTCGTTGATGTTGATCCGACCAAGTGAATTTAGCGTACTTTCGTGTCATGGCCACCAATGGCTCTGCGATCCTGGCGAAGTCGGGAATGCAGGATCTGTAATAATTGGCCATCCCGAGGAAGCTACGCACTTCCGGTACGTCCTTGGGTGCCTGCATACGTACGATAGCTGCCACTTTGTCAGGATCTGCTCGCAGGCCATCAGCGCTAACCATGTAGCCCAGTAGTTTGACCTGTTTGAGGCCAAATACACATTTGGTGGGGTTCAACTTCAGGTTATATTGACGCATTCTGGCAAAGACCTCTCGTAGGTGTTGAATGTGTTCCGCTTCCGTTCGGCTAAAGATAACCACATCGTCAATATAGAGGAGAGCGGAAGTGCCCAGGAGGCCCTTGAGGACTACTTCCATGGCCCTTTGAAACAGCTGCGACGAGTTGCATAGGCCCATCGGCATCCTTGTCCAGTTGAATAAGCCTCGGTGGCATATGAAGGCTGTTTTGTCTTGGCTGTCTGGATGCAGGGGTATCTGATGGAAGCCTGATTTGAGATCTATCGTCGAGAAGATCGTGGCCCCGTGCAGCTGATCGAAGATATCTCGAATCAAAGGTATTGGATAGGCGTCCTTCTTGGTTACCTTGTTGAGAGCCGTGAAGTCAATGCAGAAGCGTGGGCCCTCGTCCGAATTTGGTTTATCGACGAGGACCACTGGTGATGCCCAAGGGGACGCCGAGGGCACGATGACACCCTGTGCGAGCAATTCGTCTAGCTTGTCATCCAGCGCTTTGCGTCGTGCCAATGGAAGTCTGTATGGGCGACGCTTTATGGGGGGTCCTTCTGTTTGAATGCTCACTTGTATGTCAGGGTGGCAGCCCAGGGCTTCGCCTTTCGCCGCGAAGATGTCTGCATGTGCCCTCACACATGCTTGTATCTGTGGGCTGTGCATGATTGGAGGTCGTTCCCCCAAGGAAGCCAGGTCACTCCAGCCTGCCGCTGGCATTAGTGGTAGTGTGCAATCACGCCATGTGAGCGTGCCTGCACGATAGTCAATGATGGCCCCATCCTTGGCCAGTATATCCCTGCCCAATATCATCGGGTGGGCTATTTGGTCAACGACAATCACTGGGATGGAGCCGAGGGCGTCCTCTTGTAGTTCGGTTGAGCCCAGGACTGTGATGTCATGTCCAGTGACACCACAGAGTTGTATGGAACCACGAAGAGGAGGCAAGTTTTGTGCTATTTGTTTTAGTGTCAGGTATTCCGTGCGCCGCAGCACCGAACGAGATGCGCCGGAATCGATGAGTACGTGCGTGGAGCGGCCATAGAATCGTAGCTCCACGTAGACGCACTCACCAGCTGCGGCGCTTTTCAGTTTCCCGAGGCCGAGTCGGAATCAGGAGCTCCTCGTCTTCGCTCTCGTTTCCTCTTTCTACACTCCTTGGCGATGTGACCTTCCTTCTGGCAGTAGTTGCAGATTGGGCGACCTTGGTTGGAGAAACGATATGTGTCGTCCCTGGAGAGGTCATTACTGGACGCAGGTCTGGTCGCTCGATCTTTCTGGAGTGTGGCCATGAGCTGTGTAAATTGCGTGGCCAAGCCTGATACCTGACGCTTCATTTCAGCCATGTCTTTGCATATGGAGTCCTCAGGTCTGCGGTTGGTAGTAGGTGCTATTGCTGCAGCTGCTGGCTGTGATCGACGTGGAGCGGCCCTGGCGTAGGCACCAATCTCCATGGGTTCCTCCTGTCGATCGTTGTGTTCTACGACGTCTCCATCCAAGGCTAGTTGCAGTCGGTAGTCGTCAGCCTCATACTCCTGTGTGAGATTCATAGCTTCAGAGTATGTGGTTGGACGTCCCTCTCGTACCAGGCGCTCTACCATGTGTCGATCTCTGAGGCCTCGCATATACCATTTGAGGAGATGTCTGGTTTGGTCCTCATTTCTGGGAGTGGCGTCAGCCGGGGCTGGAAAGGCGAGGTCAGCTGCTTCTCGGAATCGTCGTCCATAGGCGGCTGAGGTCTCATAGGCCCCTTGCTTGACTTTCTCCACCTCGTGACGAAGACGGTCTGCTTCATGGGGTGAGAGGAAGGCTTTCTCCAGATGCTCCTTGAGCTGTGCCCATGTGACGGTCTCTCGGTTCGGTTGCGAGCTGAGGAAGTGTTCCAGTTCCCTCCTGAGTCCTGCTGTGGCTGTTTGTGCCGCAATGTATACTGTGTGGTCCGAGTAGTGTACAGTCAGTGCCACATTCCTGAGCCATTCACGTACCGATGTCGGGGTTGCTCCGTCGCATTGTGGGACTCTCTTGACTTGATCCTCTGCTTTGCGTCGAGCTTCTGCGTCCGATCGTTGTTGTCTGGAAGTGGCTGCTGCTTCATCCCTGAGCGTTCTCTCCTGGGCCATGTAAGACTGGAAATCTTGTACGAGGAGGGCTGCTCCCGCAGCAGGGTTAGGAGCAGCGCCTGGAGGTCCTCCTACTGGTGGCTGCTGTCCTTGTCCTCCTTGTCCTAGTTGTCCATCGTTGTCGTTGGGGGCCATGATTGCGAATACTGTGGGTGACGGATGAAGTGTCGTGTAGAATGTGGTGAGTTGACTGTTTCTTTATGCTTGGGGTCACTGTTGCATTGCGGTTCGTCCTGGTTCTTGCAGCGGCGATGTGATCATTGCTGTCTGCTGCGTTGAATGTTCAATTTGATTGACACAATCATGCTGATTGAAAGTCAATCTCACTCTAGGGTCACCATTGAAAAGTCCATAGGCCCATCAATCCGGCTAAGGTCAATCCTGAATATGCATGCCGGTCGATGGATACTCTGCTCCTATGGCTTAACTTATAGTTAACTAATCAGATCTGGTGCATGGAATGAAAACAGAGAGTAAAGTTGCTCTTCACTTCAGATCCAGAGAATAACTGCTTTATTCAAGCTAACCCTGGCCTTTTATAGGCCAGATACCATTTGCCAGGCTGGCACAACTGCCAGCTCATCATCTCCATACAATGGAGCTCATGTAACATCATAAACACAATTTACACAATCAATACAATGCAACAATACATTCAATAATTAATACAAAACTTATTACAATGGACACAACAGACACTCTTGCAGATGTGAGGTATCCCATCAGTGTTCTTGCAGCTGTGCTTCATTAGACACAGTCTGTTTATTGTCCCAAGTGATGCTGTGGCAGCCTCAGCTTGCCCATCTGCTCCTGTCATCGTGCATCCCAAGCCACTTCATTATGGTTGTACTCCAGCACTGTCATGAGCAATGCTGGGAGGTTCATTCAGAATGTATATGCATGACTACTGTTATCTAGGTAAGAACATTTTCTACAAACTAATTCTAAATTATCTGGTACTGACTCTCTACAAGATGTCCCCCTTGCACACATTTCATTTGTGGCCTACAACCCTGCCACCTTCTGGAGCAATGAAACCGACCTATAGCAGCAGGGTGGCCAAGTGACTTAAGTGCCCGCCGGCTCCGCTGAAGGTCTTTTCCCGCATGGGTTCGAACCCCTGGTGGAGAACCCAAAATTTTCAGTGGACCTTCATGAGCAAAATCTCAGCTGGATGTCGTTCGGATGAGACATTAAATTGGCGGCTCCTTGTATCAGTGTCTATGCTGGGCAAGTAATATATCTCTCACATGGGGTAAATGTGTAACATGTTGAGGACTCCCGCTCTCTCTCCCATCTCATCAATCAACCCTCGTGTGAGCCCAGAATTGGGCTTAGAGGGCTGCACTTACCATATCTGTCTATCTATCTATCTATAGCGGGGCAAATCTCGCTCACAACAACTCCCCCAAAAAAATCATTTCAAGAGTGCCTGGCAAGAAGACAATATTTTTGCCAAAAAGGAGCCATTATTATGTTATGGTCTGTAAGTGCAAACATAGTAGACAGTTGCACTATAAAAATGGCACTTAGCGAGTCATCATGCTGATGATTTGTCATGATCATACCCAATATGTTTATTGTTTTGATTTAAGGAGACTTATGCTGCTTGTTGGTGACAGATAAACGAAGGTATCATATATCTTATTTTCCCTCTAAAATAATTATGACAAATCAAATGACCTTCTCTTGATCATGACTAATAAAAGAGCCTCTATGGTTCCCAATTTGAATGTATGATTTTGACACATCATTGGCTGTCTAGGATGTGTAATGGTTACCCAAGCGCGACAGCATTTTTAGAATATATTTCTTTGATCTAATTTTATAATTGATTCATGATATCAAGACTTGCTTTGCCACACAATGGTATACCTTCATCACCTGATATCATTGTTGAATATTAACTGCAACTGAACAAATGCCATCATATTGATTAAAGTTTGTTTGAGGTTTGTGTTTGTTTTGAGGATCGCTCGACTTGTTGAATGCATTTTTCCACAATACACCTCTCTTGTTTGCCTAATTGAATTATAGTCGCACTTTTCACTTTCACTTATCCAATATAAAGTGTCTAGGCATAGAACTGTTCTACTTTTCTATGGTCTAGGTCTGTTCTGTTTAGATGCAAAAGCAGTCGCTTTCATTTAAGAACCGATGGAGATTTCAAAGCTGTGGTAAGACCTTTTTTCAATTTTCTCTAAGTTGAAAACAATTATGTGATGCATCATTTCATAACAGCTTGGTTTTAGTATAGGTTGTTCACCTGGACAGAGGGAACACATAGAATACAATGGGCGATAATAGATTGGGTGAAAGGTCATGATTTTGAATTTCGTTAAAAAATTGCAAAAAAGAATTTCTGGTAGCAAGCAAAATCATGATCGTTCAAGCGGACATATAATTAATGGAACACTTCCTATCTTAGACCAATCAGAAAGTAATATTTGAGCTATTTTGCTCTGCAGAAAACCCCAATATCCGATTTGCAATATCCATTGCAGCGCATGAAATGGAACCGTTGCATTTAAATGAGGGGATTATATAATTTATTCTGTTAGAGCTTTAGCCCGACGTGTGATAAACACACTTATACCATTCGACACCTCTGTCAGCCAATCACATGCCAATATTTCAGGGAAATAATTCCCATATTCTAGAGCCCTCGGGTGATAAATCACAGATTCCCTCTCCCGTGGTGAATAACCTATACATATTCCTGATCGCAATGCGAACAACAGATTTATACCATGAAACAAACACGAAATATATACAGCAGAATGAATGAGCAATACGAATATAGGATTTATTGCAGTGATTGGCATACAAAGGCGTTGAATGGCATAAAATCCATTTAGCGTCCTGGAAGATCGACCTGCATTTGAAAGTTATGTGACCTGCTCCACCAAAATGAGTTCAAGTAGGCAATTTATATTCCCCGAAAATTAGCAAAATGTGTCAGTTAATGGTCAGATTTTGATGTTTTTTAGCTGTTGGTACCCCGTTTTAGCAAAAGTTTTCTTTGAATGATCAGGACCATTTTTACCTGAAATTGATCTTTAATTATCAAAATTGGGTGATCTTCTTGATTTTCTCAGGTCTTTTATTGTTATTTTAATGGTTTAATAACTAACAATGAAAAATATTATATAATTGTATATGAAATAAACTGTTTTTAAATGGCAAGTTTTAAATATGGATTACAAAAATTTGCAGATAAACGTCATCGTCAATCATGAAGGTGCTGGCGCTCATGTTGCTTTTGGCTGTATTGGTGGCAAAAACAGAAGGTATGTCACCGATTATCACCATCGGCGACTTTGGGATCGACAGTTCATCACTGTACACTGGAGGGCTCTCAAGTGCAATTTGAAAAGTGCTCCACCTACAGTATAATTTGTTGTAGTGTTGGCCAAAATGTCAACAACTTGCAGGACATATTAAATCACTTGCCAGGCAGGTTGGTGAGTGACCAATTCATCTGTCTGTTGAAATCAGATTTTGTAGATGGTACAATTTTATTTTGTCTTTATTGAGCTTTTGTGTCAGCTGTGAAGTCTGTGATATATATATATACTCTACAAGTGTTTGAAGTGCAATACAGAACTTTTAAAAAGGGCAAATTTGACAAAATTCGTAAAATGAATAAATTACATTCTTCCTTCATTGGTTTAAAATATGATACATGAAATCTGAAACGTTATGATCCTGCAAAATTCAGATCAAGGGCACAGTTTTGAATTTTTTTCCCACGTCCTGTGAATCAAACTTAGGCCCCACTGGTCGACATAGACAATTAGACATGGACACGTTTTGAACCCCTGTGTTCTTGTTAGATTTAGATTTGTATTTACAAATTACAGGTTTAAAATGTGTCGACTGCCTGCCGACAGACCTGCACTGCGGAGACCCATACAAGGAAGGAGCCGAGAAGTCAACTGAATGTTTGTCTGGGGAAACATTCTGTGTGGTATAATTATGATTCGACCTATCGGGAGAATCATCTTGTTTTCTTTGATTTTATTATTATTATTAAACTTCACCTATTACATAGGTGAAGTTTCTTGTTTTCGTAGTTATTTTTATTATTAAACTTCACCTATTACATAGGTGAAGTTTCTTGTTTTCGTAGTTATTTTTATTATTAAACTTCACCTATCACATAGGTGAAGTTTCTTGTTTTCGTAAGTATTTTTATTATTATTTTTTTTCTTTTTTCCGCACAAAAATTTCTTCAAAATAATTTCAAAAAAATAAGGTATATAGTATCACATGACCTCATTACACTGACCCAGTATCAGCGACCTTGAATTATTTTTCAAGGTCACAGACCATTTCAAAGTTCGTTTTTTCATATGTTTCTCAAGAGCACGTCACAAGCAATTACGTGCGTATTTCATTTTCCACTTAGTGTCTGAATGCTACAAGTGCATTACATAATCTGACCCGATTTCATGAAAGTAGGTCAACGTCAAGGTCGCACAGGTCCAAATTTAGTGCTGGAGATTGTTTCGCATAGAATCAAATTGCCTGAGCCATACGGTATCACAATTGATGTAGTTTGATGCCCAAATGTCTGGCGCATGGTAAGAAGTTATTTTTGTGATGATGTCATGCTTTCTTTTTGAGTTATGTACTTTTTAATAACAACCGCGTCATCAAAACCAATGACCTTGGTAATTTCACCCTGAAATATAGATTTTAGGCCATAACAATGTATAGTGAACCCCCCCAAAGATACCCCTAAAACCCCCATAACCACCTTCAAATTTGACCTTGACCTCATTTTTCAAGGTCATTTGGCTCTTCAAAGTGCAAAAAGTGCTTATTTTCAAAAATTCTAAAAATTATGTTTTTTTAATGATATCACCTTGATATATTATCCCTAGACAGACAAAAATATGTGCATTTAGAATATGCAACCCAAATTCCTCTAACATTTTTCCTTAATTTTCTACAAAATTCCAAATATTGCAAACTGGAGAATGTTAAAATATGACAAATTATTGCGTTTTGGACATGGAAATATTGATCAGAGAGAGTTACAATAATTAATTGATCCCCCCATTTTCACATGCTGATTCTGAAAATAATATTTGTTTTGACCTAGAAACTTATATTCAAGGTCAAATTCAAGGTCAAACATGATGAAAAATTTTACTTTTTTGACATTCGATTTTTTTACACAGGTAAGGAATCAAAATATTGTTACAAAAATGTCACACATACTTGCTACAATAGTCTAGAGGCATCGTAAAAATTTTCAAGGTCCTCGGATTAACCTACATTAGACCGTAAAGGTCACAAGGTAAAAAAATTAGGGAAAGATTTATGATATTTTTTCACATTTCTCAATGATAGCGTTATTTCAATCGGCTGTAGCTCCGTTCCTAATTAAGTTACAGAGAATCTGATAACAGATTTGGAAAGGCAAAATTCTCCCCTAGGTTTCGTATATTGAACATTTTGTCGTATCTCTGACGGTTTAAAAGATCGCCGGACCCTGAAAATTTAATGTTTTTTGTCAAATTTTCACAATTTATCATAATTTTGACAAGGAAATAATCATTTTATTTTAATGAAGCTATTTGTGCATACTTTCATCTTTCGTTCACATAATCCTGCCAAGTTATATATGTTTCCATTGAACCGTTTTGGTTCTAGAGTAATTTTAAGTGAAAACCTACATTTTTTCAGAAATTTCTGAAGTCCACATTTCCGATTGTACCATAATTTCAATCGGCCATATCTCGGGTCCTAATAAAGTAACGGACAATCTGAAAATAGATTTGGAAGGCACAAATTCTCCTCTAGTTTCTATATTAAACAATTTCTTGTATCACTGACAGTTAAAAAGATCGCCGGACCCTGAAAAATTTATGTTTTCAGAAATTGCAGTCATTTCGATATGTTTTCAGGACTAGAAGTATCTTGGCCAATGCATTCCTAAAATTCCAAGGTTGATGTACTGTTGATGTACTGATTGATGCTCCGGTTGATGCACTGGTTGATGTACAGGTTGATGCATGGTCAATGCGCTGGTCATTGTACTGATCAATGTACTGTTCAATGTACTGTTCAATGTACTGTTCAATGTACTGTTCAATGTACTGTTCAATTTACTGTTCAATGTACTGTTCAATGTACTGTTCAATGTACTGGTCCATGTACTGGTCCATGTACTGTTCCATATTTTCTGTATATAATATTCGGCAAGCTCAAATTTTCCTCTAGTTTTCATTCTCTGAATGTTTTCTTGTAACTCTGATGGTTTAAAAGAACGCCCAACCCTCAAAATTACATGTTTTCGGTCAAATATTTTTGTATCAGTCATTGTATCAGTCAGTGTATCAGTCAGCGAATAGGATAGGATAGGATACTTTATTTGCACAACGTAGGCACTTACAATATAATGAAAAATGAAAATACATAAATATATATATAACTAAAGTAAAATGTTGTACAGGAGGGCACCTGAGCAGAAAACTGCTGTAACCCAAAGGGTAGGTGCACCCCCTCCCCCTTTTAGATGTACCCAAGATAAACAATGATATGTAAATAAATACAATATATCAGGTAATTTTTCTAATTATATGAATATACAAAAATAGCTATATATGTGTATACACTTTCTAATACATTATACAAACAGAGATAATAGTATAACAGTATGAAATGAAATTACTGTATACCTTACACACTAATGCAAAAGTATCCCGGACTATCCCTCGTCTGGTTCAATGTTGAACAGCAGAGTTGGAATAGCCAGGACAACCCAGGCCTTTACTGTATGTAGGTATATGAATATTATACCATTATATCATTATATACACTATACATTAACGTAAAAAAGTAAAAAAAGCTCCCTGCACTATCCCTCGTCTGGTTCAAAGTTGAACAGCAGAGTTGGAATAGTTAGGACAATCATCTATTACAAATACTTAGTACACATGTGGTTAAAAACTAATAATTTTCCAGTTTCATGCTCGTAATACATTTAGCAAATGACTTTATGGTTCTCCTATCTTTAATATGTTGGGGTATCTGTTGCCATAAATGAGGTGCTCTGGCCAAAAAACTTTTGTTGTAGATTTCTAGGCTATGATGGGGTGTTCTAGGATTATTGTTATTTCTAGTGTTATAACGGTGATTGTTGAATTCAAAAATATTCACTATTCTTGATGGTAATATGTCATTAATATATCTATAAGATAATTTTTGTAATGCATTTTCAATTAAGTCTTCAAGTTTCAAAAGTCTGTCTCTTTTATAGTATGGCAGAATTCGAACCCGACGCTTAATATTTGATATTGCTCTTACTGCATGGTTTTGTTTCACTACTAGCTTCCTTAAATTACTTCCAGTTATCATCGGACCCCAGGCAGTTATTCCGTACAGAAGATGACTTTCCACATTGGTCATGTAAATAATCTTTTTAGAAAATGCTGGTAACATGTTCTTTGTCATGAATAAACTATAAGCACCCATGGTTAATTTTGACAATAGGTATTGACAATGGGTATCCCAATCTAAATGTTGATCTAGATGCACACCAAGAAATTTAACACTGTTTACTTGCTTCACATTAACCCCTCCCATTTCAATATTACCTTTATAGTTTACAAGTTTCTTCTTTGTTTTGAACAATACCAGATACGACTTGTCAATATTCAGGGAAAGAGAATTTTTGGAAAACCATTTATGAAGCCTTTTCAGATCATCATTCATTTTTCTAAATAGAAATTTCAGATTTTTACCTGATATGAATATGGTGGTGTCGTCTGCAAACATAATACTACTTGTAAATTTCAGACATTTTGGCATATCATTTGCAAATATGATATAAAGCAAGGGGCCTAACACAGAACCCTGTGGTGTTCCGAATGAAACAGAGAAGTCATCAGATAACACATCATTTATGGCAACTTTGAGTGTTCTATTTGTTAAATAGCTCTCAATCCATTTTAGTGCCACACCTCTTACTCCATATAATTCTAACTTATGCGAATCAGTCAGTGTATGCCACAAACCGATTGACATGTTACAGTAAGGGTTTATCTGTCTGCTCACTATATGTCACATCACAACTAGTCCACAGACAGATAGTTTGTAAGTACTTCCATATATCTGTGCACACTATGTACATTCTAAGTAACATGCAAAATTACAGGTGATAAATTAATATTTCATGTGATATGATTTTGCATGATATTGCAAGTGATATTGTATGTTTTATACATTACATGTAACTATACATATGATATTGCATAATATTAAATGTGATATTGTGTGTGATATTGCATGTAATGTTACATGTGCAAAACGCATGCAATTGCATGTACAAGTTTATGTACAAGTTTATGTGCAAGTACATGTGCAAGCTCATGTGCGAGTTCATGTTCATGTTCAAGTTCATGTCCAATGTCATTTACAATATCATTTCTGTGTTTTCTCACATTAATTTCACTGCCAATAATTATATGATAGGTGAAGTTTTGTCACCGCATCGCGGTTACCCGATTTCTAGTTATTAAACTTCACCTATTACATAGGTGAAGTTTCTTGTTTTCGTAAATATTTTTATTAAACTTCACCTATTACATAGGTGAAGTTTCTTGTTTTCGTAAGTATTTTTATTATTTATTTTTATTTTTCCGCCGAAAAATTTCTTCAAAAAAATCATGTATATAGTATTACATGACCTCATTACACTGACCCAGTTTCAGTGACCTTGAATCATTTTTCAAGGTCACAGGCCATTTCAAAGTTCGTTTTTCATATATTTCTCAAGAGCATATCACAGGTAATTACATGCCTATTTCATTTTCCACTTAGTTTCTAAGTGTTACAAGTAAATTACATAATCTGACCCAATTTCAAGAAAGTAGGTCAAGGTCAAGGTTGCACAGGTCCATATTTAGTGCTGGAGGTTGTCACGCATGATAGCAAAATCTGTAAGCCACACGGTATCAAAATTGATGCAATGTGATGCCTAAATGTCTGGCCCATGGTAAGAAGTTATTTTTGTGACGATGTCATGCTTTGTTTTTGAGTTATGTAATTTTGAATAACAACTGCGTCATCAAAACCAGTGACCTTGGTAATTTCACCCTGAAATATCGATTTTAGGCCATAACAATGTATAGTGAACCCCCCCAAAGATACCCCTAAAACCCCCATACCCACCTTCAAATTTGACCTTGACCTCATTTTTCAAGGTCATTTGGCTCTTCAAAGTGCAAAAAGTGCTTATTTTCAAAAATTCTGAAAATTATATTTTTTTCAGGATATCCCCTTGATATATTATCTCTAGACAGACAAAAATATGTGCATTTAGAATATGCAACCCAAAGTCCTCTAACATTTTACCTTAATTTTCTACAAAATTCCAAATATCGCAAACCGGAGAATGTTAAAAAACGACAAATTATCGCGTTTTTGACATGGAAATATCGATCCGAGAGAATTACAATAATTAATTGATCCCCCCATTTTCCCATCCTGATTCTGAAAATCATATTGGTTTTGACCTAGAAAATTATTTTCAAGGTCAAATTCAAGGTCAAACATGATGAAAAATTTTACTTTTTTGACATTTGATTTTTTTATACAGGCAAGGAATCAAAATATTGTTACAAAAATGTCACACATACTTGCTACAATAGTCTACAGGCACCGTATAAATTTTCAAGGTCCTGGGCTCAACCTACGTTAGCCCGTAAAGGTCACAAGGTCAAAAAATTAGGGAAAAATTTACGATATTTTTTCACATTTCTCAATGATAGCATTATTTCGATCGGCTGTAGCTCCGGTCCTAATTACGATACAGAGAATCTGAAAACAGATTTAGAAAGGCCAAATTCTCTTCTAGTTTTCGTTTTCTGAACATTTTGTCGTAGCTCTGACGGTTTAAAAGATCGCCAGACCCTGAAATTTTCATGTTTTTTGTCAAATTTTCACAATTTATCATCATTTTGACAAGGCAATAATCATTTTATTTCAATGAAGCTATTTGAGCATACTTTCATCGTTCGTTCACATAATCCTGCCAAGTTATATATGTTTCCATTGAACCGTTTTGGTTCTAGAGTAATTTTAAGTGAAAAACAGCATTTTTTCAGAAATTTCTAAAGTCTACAAATCTGAATTGTACCATAATTACAATCGGCCTTATCTCCGGTCCTAATAAAGTCAAGGAGAATCTGAAAATAGATTTGGAAAGCACAAATTCTCCTCTAGTCTCTTTATTTGAACAATTTCTTGTATCACTGACGGTTAAAAAGATCGCCGGACCCTGAAAAATGTATGTTTTCAGAAATTGCAGTCATTTCGATATGTTTTCAGGACTAGAAGTATCTTAGCCAATGCATTCCTAAAATTCCAAGGTTGATGTACTGTTGATTTACTGATTGATGTTCCGGTTGATGCCCTGGTTGATGTACTGGTCAATGCGCTGGTCAATGCGCTGGTCAATGCGCTGGTCAATGCGCTGGTCCATGTACTGGTCCATGTACTGGTCCATGTACTGGTCCATGTACTGGTCCATGTACTGGTCCATGTACTGGTCAATGTACTGGTCCATGTACTGGTCAATGTACTGGTCCATGTACTGGTCCATGTACTGGTCCATGTACTGGTCCATGTACTGGTCCATGTTATTTCTGTATATAATATTCGGCAAGCTCAAATTTTCCTCTAGTTTTCATTCTCTGAATGTTTTCTTGTAACTCTGATGGTTTAAAAGAATGCCCAACCCTCAAAATTACATGTTTTTGGTCAAATATCTTTGTATCAGTCAGTGTATCAGTCAGTGTATCAGTCAGTGTATCAGTCAGTGTATCAGTCAGTGTATCAGTCAGCGAATCAGTCAGCGAATCAGTCAGCGAATCAGTCAGTGTATGGCCACAATCCGATTGACATGTTACAGTAAGGGTTTATCTGTCTGCTGACTATCTGTCACCTCACTAATAGTCCACGGACAGATAGTTTAGAAGTACTTCCATAATTATCTGTGCACACTATGTCCATTCTAAGTAACATGCAAAATTACAGGTGATAAATTAATATTACATGTGATATGATTTTGCATGATATTGTAAGTGATATTTTATGTTTAATATATTACAAGTAACTTTACATTTGATATTGCATAATATTACATGTGAAATTGTGTGTGATATTGCGTGTTATGTAACATGTGCAAGACGCATGCAATTGCATGCACAAGTTTATGTACAAGTTTATGTGCAAGTTCATGTTCGAGTTCATGTTCAAGTTCATGTCCAATGTCATTTCCAATATCATTTCTGTGTTTTCTCACATTAATTTTACTGCCAATAATTATATGATAGGTGAAGTTTTGTCACCGCATCGCGGTTACCCGATTTCTAGTTATTAAGAATTTACCATATATGGTAAATTCTTATTGTTTTTGGTATTATTCTTATTATTATTATAGTTTCCGGAAAAATTTTCTCCGATTTTCTTGATTATTTTTGTGAATGTACCTGTATACTTGTAGACTACTGTATTCCGGTCCTGAGTTTGAATTTTTATTTTTAACGAATATAGGACCTTTTTGGTGTGAATTGTAGTATATTTTGATGTACTATATCTGAATAAGCTATTAAACTAGAGTAATTTGCTTTAGTTTCTGTCCATAAACTATAAAAATCTATACAATGGCGAAAAAATTATCGAAATCACTCAAGCGGAACATTCCACACTGAATATTTAGGTCATTTTCGAATTGTTTCGAGTTCGGCAAAAACCATAAGTGATAGCAGCATGCTCATAGTGCCAAAAGTTGACCTATAGTACGGGCCAGTGCATAACATATTTTTAATTTTGATATTGCAACTATTTATGGAATGGCGGCCATTTTGGTACGTTGTATTTGCTAAATTTGAGGTGCATGAGTTCAAAATCCATGAAGGAGTCATTTTAGGTAATGCAAATGTATAATGAACCCCCCCAAATATACCCATTTACACCCCATACCAATCTTCAAATTTGACCTTGACCTCATTTTTCAAGGTCATATGACCCGTCAAAGTTTAAATTCACTGCATTTTCAAAAATTCCAACAATTATGTTTTTTCAAAGATATCGGGATCATATTATAGACTTTTATAGCCGGCAGCTGGATTGTTTGAACCCTGAAATCGGAATTGATCTATCTCTTCATGTTGATTTATAAAAAAATTCCAAATATTGCATACCGCGCAACATGCAAAATCAGCCTATTTTTGCCCTCTAGAGCAATAAATATTGATCCTACACAGTTCAAATAATAGAATGACCCCCCCTTTGTCACATATTTCCAATCTGGGAAAAATATTGGTTTTGACCTAGAAAGGTATTTTCAAGGTCAAACTCAAGGTCAAATATTTGGCAAAATTGGATATTTGAGATACCTAATTTTTTTAACTAGGAAGTAATTGAGGAATTTCCACAATCTCTTCAGTGTTTGGTGCCACAGTGCCCTAGAGGACCCTTGCAAAGTTTTAAGTTCATCGGATTGATGTACATTGCATAATAAAGGTCACAAGGTCAAAAAATGACAGCTAAATTGACTGGTCATTTTCCAATTTCGCATTTGTTGCCAAACTTTGATCGCCTTTATCTCCGGTTCTAATTAAGCTAGAGAAAAACTAAAAACATATTCGGAAAGGCCGTAATCTCCTCTAGTATTTGTTTTCTATGCATTTTAACGTATCTCTACTAGTTAAAAAGATCGCCGGACCCTGAAAATTTCATGTTTTAGGTCATGATTTTACACTTTAACATTTTTTTCACAAAGAAGGCAATCTTCAAAAAAATTAATACTTCTTGAAGATGTAATCCAAACACCTTTACAGTAGTGTGTGCAATTTCAAGTCTCTGCTGTAAACCGTTTGCCTTTGAGATAAAGATAATGTTCAAAACTTGACATTTTCAGAGTCAATTTTTTGGTGATATTTCACATTTTTGTCATTAATTCAATCGGTTCTATCTTCGGTTCTAATTAAGGTATAGGAATGATGAAAGCAGTTCTTAATACCTCAGATTCTCCTCTTTATTTTATTTAATGTTCATTTTGGTGTACCATTAATAGTTAAAAAGATCGGTCAACCCTGAAAAATTCAACTTTACCTATTATAACCAAATTAGTGCCCTGAGCTAAAAGAAGTCAATTTGCAGTGAAGAAATACAAAATGAGTATAAAAGTTGCATGGACCTATTGAGTTAATGTGATACATTATAGTGATCTTACTATATCTATGATGCTAAGTATGTGAATGTTCATATTTGTTTTTTTCTTGTCAACTGGTCAGTAAAACAAAATTAAATGCACTTAACTAAATAAACCAAGCTGAGTAAACTATACTAAATAAACTAAACTAAATTAATTAAAATAAATAAGCTAAACTGAACTAAATGAACTAAACTAAATTAAGCATGAGCATTCACACAATAGTCTGTGCTCATAAACATATACCATATACCTTTAAATAATAAATATATTGGTAAATTCTTCATCACTGACCATGGTCAGTTATAGCCATCTAGTTATTATTATTTTTCCGGACAAAAATTTCTTCAAAAAAATCTCAAAAAAATCACATACGGAGTATTACATGACCATATTACACTGACAAAATCGGAATGACCTTGACCTATTTTTCAAGGTCACAGGCCACTTCAAAGTCAGGTTTTTCATTTACTTTTAGTAATCATATCACAGAAAATTATAGGTAAATTTCATTTCCCATTTAAATTTCATGTCTTACATGTAAATTACATAATCTGACCCAATTTCAAGAAAGTAGGTCAAGGTCAAGGTCGTACAGTTCAATTTTTAGTCTCAGAGGTGTGCGCGCGGGATCTCAGAATTGGCATAGCACAGAGTCGCATAATTAATACCAAAAGTTGCGTTAATGTCTGGCGCATGGTAAGTGCCTTTTCTTATAACGATGTCATGCTTGGTTATTGAGTTATGTAATTTTTAGTTACAACCGCGTCAACAAACTGGTGACCTTGAACATTTCACCCTGAAATATCGATTTTAGGCCATAACAACGTATAGTGAACCCCCCCAAAGTAACCCCCAAAACCCCCATATCCACCTTCAAATTTGACCTTGACCTCATTTTTCAAGGTCATTTGGCTCTTCAAAGTGCAAAAAGTGCTTATTTTCAAAAATTCTGAAAATTATGTTTTTTTCATGATATCACCTTGATATATTATCTCTAGACAGACAAAAATATGTGCATATAGAATATGCAATCCAAAGTCCTCTAACATTTTACCTTAATTTTCTACAAAATTCCAAATATTGCAAACCGGTGAATGTTAAAAGATGACAAATTATCGCGTTTTTGACGTGGAAATATCGATTCGAGAGAGTTACAATGATTAATTGATCCCCCCATTTTTACATGCTGATTCTGAAAATCATATTGGTTTTGACCTTGAAACTTATTTTCAAGGTCAAATTTAAGGTCAAACATGATGAAAAATTTTACTTTTTTGACATTTGATTTTTTTACACAGGCAAAGAATCAAAATATTGTTACAAAAATGTCACACATACTTGCTACAATAGTCTAGAGGCATCATATAAATTTTCAAAGTCCTCGGATTAACCTACGTTAGATCGTAAAGGTCATAAGGTCAAAAAATTAGGGAAAAATTTACGATATTTTTTCACATTTCTCAATGATAGCGTTATTTCGATCAGCTGTAGCTCCGGTCCTAATTAAGTTACAGAAAATCTGAAAACAGATTTGGAAAGACCAAATTCTCCTCTAGTTTTCGTTTTCTGAACATTTTGTCGTAGCTCTGACGGTTTAAAAGATCGCCGGACCCTGAAAATTTCATGTTTTTTGTCAAATTTTCACAATTTATCATCATTTTGACAAGGAAATAATCATTTTGTTTCAATGAAGCTATTTGAGCATACTTTCATCTTTCGTTCACATAATCCTGCCAAGTTATATATGTTTCCATTGAACCGTTTTGGATCTAGAGTAATTTTAAGTGAAAAACAACATTTTTTCAGAAATTTCCGAAGTCCACATTTCTGAATTGTACCATAATTTCAATCGGCCTTATCTCCGGTCCTAATAAAGTTACAGAGAATCTGAAAATAGATTTGGAAAGGCCAAATTCTTCCCTAGTTTCCATATATTGATTATTTTGTCGTAGCTCTGACGGTTTAAAAGATCGCCGGACCCTGAAAATTTCATGTTTTTTGTCAAATTTTCACAATTTATCAATTTTTTGACAGGGACGGAATCATCCTTTTGTGATGAACCTGTCTAAACATATTTCTAACTTCTATTTACATAATCCTGCCAAGTTATATATATCCTCATTGAACCGTATTGGTTCTAGAGTGATTTCCAGTTAAAACTGCATATTTTCAGGAATATCTTAAAGGCCATATTTTTGAGTTGTGCCATCATTTCAATCCGCTCTGTATCCGGTCCTATTTAAGTTACAGAAAATCTGAAAACAGATTCGGAAAGCACGCTTTCACCTCTAGCTGGCATATTTGAAGATTTTGTCAGAGCTCTGACGGTTAAAAAGATCGCCCGACCCTGAAAAATTCATGTTTTTTGTCAAATTTTCACAATTTATCATAGTTTTGACAAGGAAATAATCATTTTATTTCAATGAAGCTATCTGAGCGTATTGCCAGCCTTCGTTTACATAAAACTGGCAAGTTATATATGTTTCCATTGAACCGTTTTGGTTCTAGAGTAATTTTAAGTTAAAAAATACATTTTTTCAGTAATTTCTGAAGTCAATATTTCTGAATTGTACCATTATTTGAATCAGTCGTATCTCCGGTTCTGATAAAGTAACAGAGAATCTGAAAATAGATTTGGAAAGCCAAAATTGTGCTCTAGCTTTTATATTTGAACATTTTCTTGTATCATGGGCGTATAAAGAGTTCGCCGGACCCTGAAAATTGTATGTTTTCAGAAATTGCAGTCATTTCCAAATGTTTTCAGGACTAGAAGTACTTTAGCCAAGAAATTCCTGAAATTCCAATATGAGAACGGTGCCAGTTTCAATCAGCAGTAACTCTAATTGATGTAACTGGTTGATGTAACTGGTTGATGTAACTGGTTGATGTAACTGGTTGATGTAACTGGTTGATGTAACTGGTTGATGTAACTGGTTGATGTAACTGGTTGATGTACTGGTTCATGTACTGGTTCATGTACTGGTCCATGTACTGGTCAATGTACAGGTCAATGTACAGGTCAATGTACTGTCCATGCACTGTCCATGTATTGGTCCATGTTATTCTCTATATATATATTCATGAAGCTCAAATCCTCTTCTTGTTTTCATTCTCTGAATTTTTTCTTGTAACTCTGGCGATTTAAAAGATCCCCTGTCCCTCAGAATATTTTTGAGTCAGTCAGTGTATCAGTCAGTGTATCAGTCAGTGTATGAGTCAGTGCATCAGTCAGCGTGTGGCCACAAACCGATTGAAATGTTTCAGTAAGGGTTTATTGCAGGTTTTATCGGTCTGCTGACTATATGTCACATCACGACTAGTCCATGGACAGATTGTTTATATGTACTTTCAAATATCTGTGCACACTATGTACATTTTAATTGACATGCAAAATTACAGGTGATAAATTGATATTGCATGTGATATGATTTAGCATGATATTGCAAGTGATATTGTATGTTTAATACATTGCATGTAACTTTGCATGTGATACTTCATAATATTTCAAGTGATATTTTGTGTGATATTGCATATTACATGTGCAAGACGTGTGCAATTACATTCATGTTCAAGTTCATGTTCAAGTTCATGTTCAAGTTCAAGTTCATGTTCAAGTTCATGTCCAATGTCAGTTCCAACATCATTTCCAATATCATTTCCAATATCATTTCCAATATCATTTCCAATATCATTTCCAATATCATTTCCAATATCATTTCCGTGTTTTCTCACTTTCATTTCATTGCCAATAATTACTATGAAAGGTGAAGTTTTGTCACCGCATCGCGGTTACCCGATTTCTAGTTATTATTATTATTTTTCCGCCAAAAAAATTTTCCTCAAAAAATTCACAAATATAGTGTTACATGACCTCATTACACTGACCCAGTTTCGGTGACCTTGAAACATTTTTCAAGGTCACAGGCCACTTCAAAGTCAGTTTTTTCATTATTTCAAGTGATTGTTTCTCAGGTAATTACAGGCAAATTTAATTTTCCAATTACATGACATGTACTACATACAAGTTACACAATCTGACCCAATTTCATGAAAGTAGGTCAAGGTCATGGTCGTACAGAACCAATTTCACTCCTACAATTGAGAACACATGATCTCAGAAACCGGAGGTTTCTGAATTGTGTAATTGATGCCAAAAGTTGCCTAAATGACCAATCTGGATCTGCGACTCATTTTTGTAATTTTGTCATGCTTACTTTTTGGGCCACGTAATTTTAAATATTGACCGCGTCGTAAAAACAGGTGACCTTGAATGTCTGACCCTGAAATATCGATTTTAGGCCATAACAATGTATAGTGAACCCCCCCAAAGTAGCCCCCAAAACCCCCATACCAAACTTCAAATTTGACCTTGACCTCATTTTTCAAGGTCATTTGGCTCTTCAAAGTGCAAAAAGTGCTTATTTTCAAAAATTCTGAAAATTATGTTTTTTTCATGATATCACCTTGATATATTATCTCTAGACAGACAAAAATATGTACATTTATAATATGCAATCCAAATTCCTCTAACATTTTACCTTAATTTTCTACAAAATTCCAAATATAGCAAACCGGAGAATGTTAAAATATGACAAATTATCGCGTTTTTGACATGGAAATATCGATCCGAGAGAGTTACAATAATTAATTGATCCCCCCATTTTGACATCCTGATTCTGAAAATCATATTGGTTTTGACCTATAAACTTATTTTCAAGGTCAAATTCAAGGTCAAACATGATAAAAAATTTTACTTTTTTGACATTTGATTTTTTTACACAGGCAAGGAATAAAGATATTTTTACAAAAACGGCAGGCATACTTGCTACAATAGTCTAGAAGGATTGTGTAAATTTTCAAGGTCCTCGGACTGACATATGTCACACCAAAAAGGTCACAAGGTCAAAAAATGAAGGAAATATTATAATATTTTTTCAATGATAGCGCTATTTCAATCGTCCATAGCTCCGGTACTAACTAAGATACAGAGAATCTGAAAACAGATTCGGAAAGGCCACATTCTCTTCTAGTTTTCATATATTGAACATTTTTTCGTAGCTCTTACGGTTTAAAAGATCGCCAGACCCTGAAAATTTCATGTTTTTTGTCAAATTTTCACAACTTATCATCATTTTGACAAGGAAGTAATCATTTTATTTCAGTGAAGCTATTTGAGCATACTTTCATCGTCCGTTCACATAATCCTGCCAAGTTATATATGTTTCCATTTAACCGTTTTGGTTCTAGAGTAATTTTAAGGGAAAAACTACATTTTTTCAAAAATTTCTGAAGTCCACCTTTCAGAATTGTACCATTATTTCAATCGGCCGTATCTGCGGTCCTAATAAAGTTACGGAGAATCTGAAAATAGATTTGGAAAGCACAAATTCTCCTCTAGTGTCTATGTTTAACCAATTTCTTGTATCACTGACGGTTAAAAAGATCGCCGGACCCCGAAAAATGTATGTTTTCAGAAATTGCTGTCATTTCGATATGTTTTCAGGACTAGAAGAACGGTGCCAGTTTCAATCAGCAGTAACTCTAATCGATGTATTGGTTGATGTATTGGTTGATGTATTGGTTGATGTACTGGTTGATGTACTGGTTGATGTGCTGGTTGATGTACTGGTTGATGTACTGGTTGATGTACTGGTTGATGTACTGGTTCATGCACTGGTTCATGCACTGGTTCATTCACTGGTTCATGCACTGGATCATGTACTGGTCAATGTAGAGGTCAATGTACTGTCCATGTACTGTCCAAGTACTGGTCCATGTTATTTTCTATATATATATTCATGAAGCTCAAATTCTCCTCTCGTTTTCTTTCTCTGAATTTTTTCTTGGAGCTCTGACGGTTGAAAAGATCCCCTGACCCTCAAAACATTTTTGTGTCAGTCACTGTATCAGTCAGTGTATCAGTCAGTGTATCAGTCAGCGTATGGCAACAAACTGATTAACATGTTTCAGTAAGGGTTTATTAATTGTACCATTATTTCAATCGGCCGTATCTGCGGTCCTAATAAAGTTACGGAGAATCTGAAAATAGATTTGGAAAGCACAAATTCTCCTCTAGTGTCTATGTTTAACCAATTTCTTGTATCACTGACGGTTAAAAAGATCGCCGGACCCCGAAAAATGTATGTTTTCAGAAATTGCTGTCATTTCGATATGTTTTCAGGACTAGAAGAACGGTGCCAGTTTCAATCAGCAGTAACTCTAATCGATGTATTGGTTGATGTATTGGTTGATGTACTGGTTGATGTACTGGTTGATGTACTGGTTCATGCACTGGTTCATGCACTGGTTCATTCACTGGTTCATGCACTGGATCATGTACTGGTCAATGTAGAGGTCAATGTACTGTCCATGTACTGTCCAAGTACTGGTCCATGTTATTTTCTATATATATGTTCATGAAGCTCAAATTCTCCTCTCGTTTTCTTTCTCTGAATTTTTTCTTGGAGCTCTGACGGTTGAAAAGATCCCCTGACCCTCAAAACATTTTTGTGTCAGTCACTGTATCAGTCAGTGTATCAGTCAGTGTATCAGTCAGCGTATGGCAACAAACTGATTAACATGTTTCAGTAAGGGTTTATTGCAGGGTTTATCTGTCTGCTGACTATAATTATGTCACATCACAACTAGTTCATGGACAGATAGTTTATAAGTACTTCCATGTATCTGCGCACGCTTCATACATTTTAATTGACATGCGAAATTACACATAATAAATTGATATTGCATGTGATATGATTTAGCATGATATTGCAAGTGATATTGTATGTTTGATACATTGCATGTAACTTTGCATATATGTGATACTGCAAAATATTACATGTGATACTGTGTTTGATATTGCATGCAAAATGTGTGCAATTACATTCATGTTCAAGTTCATGTTCAAGTTCATGTTCAAGTTCATGTTCAAGTTCATGTTCAAGTTCATGTTTAAGTTCATGTTTAAGTTCATGTTTAAGTTCATGTTTAAGTTCATGTTCATGTTCACATTCATGTCAAATGTCATTTCCAATGTCATTTACATTATCATTTCCAATATCATTTCCGTGTTTTCTCACTTTCATTTCGTTGCAAATAATTACTATGAAAGGTGAAGTTTTGTCACCGCATTGCGGTTACCCGATTTCTAGTTATTATTATTATTATTAAACTTCACCTATTACATAGGTGAAGTTTCTTGTTTTCGTAAATATTTTTATTATTATTATTTTTCCGCCAAAAAAATTTTCCTCAAAAAATTCATAAATATAGTGTTACATGACCTCATTACACTGACCCAGTTTCGGTGACCTTGAAACATTTTTCAAGGTCACAGGCCACTTCAAAGTCAGTTTTTTCATTATTTCAAGTGATTGTTTCTCAGGTAGTTACAGGCAAATTTCATTTTCCAATTACATGACATGTACTACATACAAGTTACACAATCTGACCCAATTTTATGAAAGTAGGTCAAGGTCAAGGTCGTACGGAGCCAATTTTACTCCTACAATTGAGAACACATGATCTCAGAAACCGGAGGTTCCTGAATTGTGTAATTGATGCCAAAAGTTGCCTAAATGACTAATCTAGGTCTGCGACTCATTTTTGTAATTTTGTCATGCTTACTTTTTGGGTTACGTAATTTTAAATATTGACCGGGTCGTCAAAACAGGTGACCTTGAATGTCTGACCCTGAAATATCGATTTTAGCCCATAACAATGTATAGTGAACCCCCCCAAAGTAGCCCCCGAAACCCCCATACCCACCTTCAAATTTGACCTTGACCTCATTTTTCAAGGTCATTTGGCCTGTCAAAGTGCAAAAAGTGCTAATTTTCAAAAATTCTGAAAACTATGTTTTTTTCATGACATCACTTTGTTATTTTTTCTCAAGACAGACACAAATATGCGAATTTAGAATATGTAATTCAAAGTCCTGTACCGTTTTTCCTTAATTTTCTAAAAAATTCCAAATATCGCAAACCAGAGAATTTGGAAAAATGACAAATTATTGCGAATTTGACATGGAAATATTGATCTGAGAGAGTTACTATAATTAATTGATCCCCCCATTTTCACATCCTGATTCTGAATATCATATTGATTCTGACCTAAAAAATGATTTTCAAGGTCAAATTCAAGGTCAAATATGACAAAAAATTGCACTTTTTTGACATCTGATTTTTTTACACAGACAAGGAATAAAGATATTTTTACAAAAATGGCAGACATACTTGCTACAATAGTCTAGAAGGATTGTGTACATTTTCAAGGTCCTCGGACTGACATATGTCACACTAAAAAGGTCACAAGGTCAAAAAATGAAGGAAAACTGTACAATATTTTTTCAATGATAGCGCTATTTCAATCGTCCATAGCTCCGGTCCTAATTAAGTTACAGAGGATCTGAAAACAGATATGGAAAGCCGACATTCTCTTCTAGTTTTCGTTTTCTGAATATTATGTCGTAGCTCTGACGGTTAAAAAGATCGCCGGACCCTGAAAATTTCATGTTTTTTGTCAAATTTTCACAATTTATCATCATTTTGACAAGGAAATAATCATTTTATTTCAATCAAGCTATTTGAGCATACTTTCATCTTTCGTTCCCATAATCCTGCCAAGTTATATATGTTTCCATTGAACCGTTTTGGTTCTAAGGTAATTTTAAGTGAAAAACTACATTTTTTCAGAAATTTCTGAAGTCCGCATTTCTGAATTGTAGCATAATTTCAATCGGCCTTATCTCCGGTCCTAATAAAGTTACCGTAATATGGGGTGAATCGGGACACTGGGGTGAATCGGGACAGAACAGGAATGTGTGTTATTTCTCCAAAGATCAACTACTTCCACTAAAGCTAGGGAATTCATTTTTCACACAATTATAGTACACATACCAGCGCATATTGTGACGAGATTTCATGCTTCTAACTGTAGGCAGTGAGGAGCTGCAGTACCTTGAACTTAGTCCTGCATAATTTGAATTTTGACACACTGGTCAAAACTTTGGTCATTCCTCAAAAACTATAAATACCAGAGCCATCAAACTTGCGGGCATTAATTTTTTCAATCTAAAATGGTATCAGGGGACCAGAATAGTAGACTAGATGTGGGATTCTGTATGTTTGTTCATAGGTTCAGATCCAGGGCAATAACAAATTTTCGGAATCAACAAAAATAACCCCACTAACTTTCATTTTAATGTACTAGCATGACTTTTTAAAGAATGTTATTAAACTGGTCACCATCTATATTGCATTTAGTTCAGAATTAAATATGTATAGCAAAATTAACAGAAAAAAACATTTTTTAATACTTTTGTGTCATTTATCATATTTTTTAAAAATCTACAAATTTTACATGTAATTGAGTTCAGGTTTTTCTCAAATTTTATTTTTCCATGTCAAATATATTTTCTAATGTTCATTCACAACTAGCAATCACCTAAACATGGCAGGAAGTATTATTTCATAGAAATAGGGGACTGTCCCGATTCACCCCAAAATAAGGGGTGAATTGGGACAGTGTTTTTTCATGAATAAGTCATTGGAAATTAAAGATATCTTTTAATGCTCCAAGAGATTGTTGAACCTTAAGTTTGGACATAATTAGGCACCATATTTTGATTTATAAGACGATTTGTGACCATGCTATTACAGAAAAACCCTCAATTCTGTCCCAATTCACCCCATACAGAGAATCTGAAAATAAATTTGGAAAGCACAAATTCTCCTCTAGTTTCTATATTTGAACAATTTCTTGTTTCACTGATGGTTAAAAAGATCGCTGGACCCTGAAAAATGTATGTTTTCAGAAATTTCAGCATTTCCAAATGTTTTCAGGACTAGAAGTACTTTAGCCAAGAAATTCCTAAAATTGCAATATGAGAACGGTGCCAGTTTCAATCAGCAGTAACTCTAATCGATGTAACTGGTTGATGTAACTGGTTGATGTAACTGGTTGATGTAACTGGTTGATGTAACTGGTTGATGTAACTGGTTGATGTAACTGGTTGATGTAACTGGTTGATGTACTGTTCATGTACTGGTTCATGTACTGGTCTATGTACTGGTCAATGTACAGGTCAATGTACTGTCCATGTACTGGTACATGTTACTTTCTATGTACATATTCATGAAGCTCAAATTCTCCTCTTGTTTTCATTCTCAGAATTTTTTCTTGTAACTCTGACGGCTTAAAAGTACCCTGTCCCTCAGAATATTTTTGAGTCAGTCAGTGTATCAGTCAGTGTATCAGTCAGTGCATCAGTCAGCGTATGGCCACAAACCGATTGAAATGTTTCAGTTAGGGTTTATTGCAGGGTTTATCTGTCTGCTGACTATATGTCACATCACAACTAGTCCATGGACAGATAGTTTATATGTACTTTCATATATCTGTGAAAACTATATACATTTTAATTGGCATGCAAAATTACAGATAAAGAATTGATATTGCATGTGATATGATTTAGCATGATATTGCAAGTGATATTGTATGTTTAATACATTGCATGTAACTTTGCATGTGATACTGTATATTACAAGTGATAATCTGTGTGATATTGCATATTACATGCACAAGGCGTGTGCAATTACATTCATATTTAAGTTCACGTTCAAGTTCATGTTCAAGTTCATGTTCATGTTCAAGTTCATGTTCATTTTCAAGTTCATGTCAGTTCCAATATCATTTCCAATATCATTTCCAATATCATTTCCGTGTTTTCTCACTTTCATTTCATTGCCAATAATTACTATGAAAGGTGAAGTTTTGTCACCGCATCGCGGTTACCCGATTTCTAGTTTATTTTTATTTTTCCGTACGAAAAATTTCTTCAAAAAAATTTCAAAAAATTCACATATATAGCAGTACATGACCTTATTACACTGACCCAGTTTCAGTGACCTTGAATTATTTTTCAAGGTCACAGGCCATTTCAAAGTTGGTTTTTTCGTATATTTCTTAAGAGCGTATCACAAGCAATTTCATGCTTATTTCATTTTCCACTTAGATTCTAAGTGCTACAAGTACATTACATAACCTGACCTAATTTCAAGAAAGTAGGTCAAGGTCAAGGTTGCACAGGTCTATACTTAGTGCTGGAGATTGTCACCAATGGAATTAAAGGCTGTAAGCCACACGGTATCAAAATTGATGTAATGTGATGCCTAAATGTCTGGCGCATGGTAACAAGTATTTTTTGTGATGATGTCATGCTTTGTTTTTGAGTTATGTAATTTTGAATAACAACCGCGTCATCAAAACCAGTGACCTTGGTAATTTCACCCTGAAATATCGATTTTAGGCCATAACAATGTATAGTGAACCCCCCCAAAGATACCCCTAAAACCCCCATACCCACCTTCAAATTTGACCTTGACCTCATTTTTCAAGGTCATTTGGCTCTTCAAAGTGCAAAAAGTGCTTATTTTCAAAAATTCTGAAAATTATGTTTTTTTCATGATATCACCTTGATATATTATCTGTAGACAGACAATAATATGCGCATTTAGAATATGCAACCCAAATTCCTCTAACATTTTACCTTAATTTTCTACAAAATTCCAAATATCGCAAACCGGAGAATGTTAAAAAATGACAAATTATTGCATTTTGGACATGGAAATATCGATCAGAGAGAGTTACAATAATTAATTGATCCCCCCATTTTCACATGCTGATTCTGAAAATTATATTTGTTTTGACCTAGAAACTCATTTTCAAGGTCAAATTCAAGGTCAAACATGATGAAAAATTTTACTTTTTTGACATTTGATTTTTTTACACAGGCAAGGAATCAAAATATTGTTACAAAAATGTCACACATACTTGCTACAATAGTCTAGAGGCAGCATATAAATTTTCAAGGTCCTCGGATTAACCTACGGTAGACCGTAAAGGTCACAAGGTCAAAAAATTAGGGAAAAATTAACAATATTTTTTCACATTTCTCAATGATAGCGTTATTTCGATCAGCTGTAGCTCCGGTCCTAATTAAGTTACAGAGAATCTGAAAACAGATTTGGAAAGACCAAATTCTCCTCTAGTTTTTGTTTTCTGAACATTTTGTCGTAGCTCTGACGGTTTAAAAGATCGCCGGACCCTGAAAATTTCATGTTTTTTGTCAAATTTTCACAATTTATCATCATTTTGACAAGGAAATAATCATTTTGTTTCAATGAAGCTATTTGAGCATACTTTCATCTTTCGTTCACATAATCCTGCCAAGTTATATATGTTTCCATTGAACCGTTTTGGTTCTAGAGTAATTTTAAGTGAAAAACAACATTTTTTCAGAAATTTCCGAAGTCCACATTTCTGAATTGTACCATAATTTCAATTGGCCTTATCTCCGGTCCTAATAAAGTTACAGAGAATCTGAAAATAGATTTGGAAAGGCCAAATTCTTCTCTAGTTTCCATATATTGAACATTTTGTCGTAGCTCTGACGGTTTAAAAGATCGCCGGACCCTGAAAATTTCATGTTTTTTGTCAAATTTTCACAATTTATCAATTTTTTGACAGGGACGGAATCATCCTTTTGTGATGAACCTGTCTAGACATATTTCTAACTTCTATTTACATAATCCTGCCAAGTTATATATATCCTCATTGAACCGTATTGGTTCTAGAGTGATTTCCAGTTAAAACTGCATATTTTCAGGAATATCTTAAAGGCCATATTTTTGAGTTGTGCCATCATTTCAATCCGCTCTATATCCGGTCCTATTTAAGTTACAGAAAATCTGAAAACAGATTCGGAAAGCACGCTTTCACCTCTAGCTGGCATATTTGAAGATTTTGTCAGAGCTCTGACGGTTAAAAAGATCGCCGCACCCTGAAAAATTCATGTTTTTTGTCAAATTTTCACAATTTATCATAGTTTTGACAAGGAAATAATCATTTTATTTCAATGAAGCTATCTGAGCGTATTGCCATCCATCGTTTACATAAAACTGGCAAGTTATATATGTTTCCATTGAACCGTTTTGGTTCTAGAGTAATTTTAAGTTAAAAAATACATTTTTTCAGTAATTTCTGAAGTCAATATTTCTGAATTGTACCATTATTTGAATCAGTCGTATCTCCGGTTCTGATAAAGTAACAGAGAATCTGAAAATAGATTTGGAAAGCCAAAATTCTGCTCTAGCTTTTATATTTGAACATTTTCTTGTATCATGGGCGGATAAAGAGATCGCCGGACCCTGAAAATTGTATGTTTTCAGAAATTGCAGTCATATCCAAATGTTTTCAGGACTAGAAGTACTTTAGCCAAGAAATTCCTGAAATTCCAATATGAGAACGGTGCCAGTTTCAATCAGCAGTAACTCTAATTGATGTAACTGGTTGATGTAACTGGTTGATGTAACTGGTTGATGTAACTGGTTGATGTAACTGGTTGATGTAACTGGTTGATGTAACTGGTTGATGTAACTGGTTGATGTACTGGTTCATGTACTGGTTCATGTACTGGTCCATGTACTGGTCAATGTACAGGTCAATGTACTGTCCATGCACTGTCCATGTATTGGTCCATGTTATTCTCTATATATATATTCATGAAGCTCAAATCCTCCTCTTGTTTTCATTCTCTGAATTTTTTCTTGTAACTCTGGCGATTTATAAGATCCACTGTCCCTCAGAATATTTTTGAGTCAGTCAGTGTATCAGTCAGTGTATCAGTCAGTGTATCAGTCATTGCATCAGTCAGCGTATGGCCACAAACCGATTGAAATGTTTCAGTAAGGGTTTATTGCAGGTTTTATCGGTCTGCTGACTATATGTCACATCACGACTAGTCCATGGACAGATTGTTTATATGTACTTTCAAATATTTGTGCACACTATGTACATTTTAATTGACATGCAAAATTACAGGTAATGAATTGATATTGCATGTGATATGATTTAGCATGATATTGCAAGTGATATTGTATGTTTAATACATTGCATGTAACTTTGCATGTGATACTTCATAATATTTCAAGTGATATTTTGTGTGATATTGCATATTACATGTGCAAGACGTGTGCAATTACATTCATGTTCAAGTTCATGTTCAAGTTCATGTTCAAGTTCATGTTCATGTTCAAGTTCATGTCCAATGTCAGTTCCAATATCATTTCCAATATCATTTCCAATATCATTTCCAATATCATTTCCAATATCATTTCCAATATCATTTCCGTGTTTTCTCACTTTCATTTCATTGCCAATAATTACTATGAAAGGTGAAGTTTTGTCACCGCATCGCGGTTACCCGATTTCTAGTTATTATTATTATTAAACTTCACCTATTACATAGGTGAAGTTTCTTGTTTTCGTAAATATTTTTATTATTATTATGATTTTTTTTTTTCTGTACGGAAATTTCTTCAAAAAAATTTCAAAAAATTCACATATATAGTAGTACACGACCTTATTACACTGACCCAGTTTCAGTGACCTTGAATTATTTTTCAAGGTCACAGACCATTTCAAAGTTCGTTTTTTCATATATTTCTCAAGGGGATATCACAGGCAATTATATGCGTATTTCATTTTCCACTCAGGTTCTAAGTGTTACAAGTACATTACATAATCTGACCTTATTTCAAGAAAGTAGGTCAAGGTCAAGGTTGCACAGGTCCATATTTACTGCTGGAGATTGTCACGCATGATAGCAAAATCTGTAAGCCACACGGTATCAAAATTGATGCAATGTGATGCCTAAATGTCTGGCCCATGGTAAGAAGTTATTTTTGTGATGATGTCATGCTTTCTTTTTGAGTTATGTACTTTTTAATAACAACCGCGTCATCAAAACCAGTGACCTTGGTAATTTCACCCTGAAATATCGATTCTAGGCCATAACAATGTATAGTGAACCCCCCCAAAGATACCCCTAAAACCCCCATATCCACCTTTAAATTTGACCTTGACCTCATTTTTCAAGGTCATTTGGCTCTTCAAAGTGCGAAAAGTGCTTATTTTCAAAAATTCTGAAAATTATGTTGTTTCCATGATATCACTTCGATATTTTTTGTCAAGATACACAAAAATATGCCAATTTAGAATATGTAATCCAAAGTCCTCTAACATTTTTCCTTAATTTTCTACAAAATTCCAAATATCGCAAACTGAAGAATGTTAAAAAATGACAAATTATCGCGTTTTTGACATTGAAATATCGATTCGAGAGAGTTACAATAATAAATTGATCCCCCCATTTTCATATCCTGATTCTGAAAATCATATTGGTTTTGACCTAGAAACTTATTTTCAAGGTCAAATTCAAGGTCAAACATGATGAAAAATTTTACTTTTTTGACATTTGATTTTTTTACACAGGCAAGGAATCAAAATATTGTTACAAAAATGTCACACATACTTGCTACAATAGTCTAGAGGCACCGTATAAATTTTCAGGGTCCTCAGATTAACCTATGTTACACCGTAAAGGTCACAAGGTCAAACAATTAGGGAAAAATTTACAATATTTTTTCACATTTCTCAATGATAGCGTTATTTCAATCAGCTGTAGCTCCGGTCCTAATTAAGTTACAGAGAATCTGAAAACAGATTTGGAAAGGCAAAATTCTCCCCTAGTTTTTGTTTTTTGAACATTTTGTCGTAGCTCTGACGGTTTAAAAGATCGCCGGACCCTGAAAATTTCATGTTTTTTGTCAAATTTTCACAATTTATCATCATTTTGACAAGGAAATAATCATTTTATTTCAATGAAGCTACCTGAGCAAACTTTCATCTTTCGTTCACATAATCCAGCCAAATTATATATGTTTCCATTGAATCGTTTTGGTTCTAGAGTAATTTTAAGTGAAAAACTACATTTTTTCAGAAATTTTTGAAGTCCACATTTCTGAATTGTACCATATATTCAATCGGCCGTATCTCCGGTCCTAATAAAGTTACGGAGAATCTGAAAATAGATTTGGAAAGCACTAATTCACCTCTAGTTTCCATATTTGAACAATTTCTTGTATCACTGACAGTTAAAAAGATCGCCGGACCCTGAAAAATGTATGTTTTCAGAAACTGCAGTCATTTCGATATGTTTTCAGGACTAGAAGTATTTTAGCCAATGCATTCCTAAAATTCCAAGGTTGATGTACTGTTGATGTACTGATTGATGTTCCGGTTGATGCACTGGTTGATGCACTGGTTGATGTACTAGTTGATGCATGGTCAATGCGCTGGTCATTGGACTGTTCGATGTACTGGTCCATGTACTGGTCCTGGTACTGGTCCATGTACTGGTCCATGTACTGGTCCATGTACTGGTCCTTGTACTGGTCCGTGTACTGGTCCATGTACCAGTCCATGTACTGTCCATGTTATTTTCTGTGTATAATATTAGGCAAGCTCAAATTTTCCTCTAGTTTTCATTCTCTGAATGTTTTCTTGTAACTCTGACGGTTTAAAAGAACGCCCAACCCTCTAAATTACATGTTTTTGGTCAAATATTTTTATATCAGTCAGTGTATCAGTCAGCGTATCAGACAGTGTATCATAAGTATCAGTCAGTGTATCAGTCAGTGTATCAGTCAGTGTATCAGTCAGGGACTCAGTCAGTGTATGGCCACAAACCTGATTGACATGTTACAGTAAGGGTTTATCTGTCTGCTGACTATATGTCACATCACAACTAGTCCACGGACAGATAGTTTATAAGTTCTTCCACATATCTCTGCACACCAAGTACATTCTAAGTAACATGCAAAATTTCAGGTGATAAATTATTATTACATGTGATATGATTTTGCATGATATTGCAAGTGATATTGTATGTTTAATACATTACATGTAACTTTACATTTGATATTGCATAATATTACATGTGATATTGTGTGTGATATTGCATGTAATGTTACATGTGCAAGACGCATGCAATTGCTTGTACAAGTTTATGTGCAAGTACATGTGCAAGTTCATGTCCGAGTTCATGTTCATGTTCAAGTTCATTTCCAATGTCATTTCCAATATCATTTCTGTGTTTTCTCACATTCATTTCACTGCCAATTATTATATGATGGGTGAAGTTTTGTCACCGCATCGCGGTTACCCGATTTCTAGTTATTATTTATTTTTATTTTTCCGTACGAAAAATTTCTTCAAAAAAATTTCAAAAAATTCACATATATAGCAGTACATGACCTTATTACACTGACCCAGTTTCAGTGACCTTGAATTATTTTTCAAGGTCACAGGCCATTTCAAAGTTGGTTTTTTCGTATATTTCTTAAGAGCGTATCACAAGCAATTTCATGCTTATTTCATTTTCCACTTAGATTCTAAGTGCTACAAGTACATTACATAACCTGACCTAATTTCAAGAAAGTAGGTCAAGGTCAAGGTTGCACAGGTCTATACTTAGTGCTGGAGATTGTCACCAATGGAATTAAAGGCTGTAAGCCACACGGTATCAAAATTGATGTAATGTGATGCCTAAATGTCTGGCGCATGGTAACAAGTATTTTTTGTGATGATGTCATGCTTTGTTTTTGAGTTATGTAATTTTGAATAACAACCGCGTCATCAAAACCAGTGACCTTGGTAATTTCACCCTGAAATATCGATTTTAGGCCATAACAATGTATAGTGAACCCCCCCAAAGATACCCCTAAAACCCCCATACCCACCTTCAAATTTGACCTTGACCTCATTTTTCAAGGTCATTTGGCTCTTCAAAGTGCAAAAAGTGCTTATTTTCAAAAATTCTGAAAATTATGTTTTTTTCATGATATCACCTTGATATATTATCTGTAGACAGACAATAATATGCGCATTTAGAATATGCAACCCAAATTCCTCTAACATTTTACCTTAATTTTCTACAAAATTCCAAATATCGCAAACCGGAGAATGTTAAAAAATGACAAATTATTGCATTTTGGACATGGAAATATCGATCAGAGAGAGTTACAATAATTAATTGATCCCCCCATTTTCACATGCTGATTCTGAAAATTATATTTGTTTTGACCTAGAAACTCATTTTCAAGGTCAAATTCAAGGTCAAACATGATGAAAAATTTTACTTTTTTGACATTTGATTTTTTTACACAGGCAAGGAATCAAAATATTGTTACAAAAATGTCACACATACTTGCTACAATAGTCTAGAGGCAGCATATAAATTTTCAAGGTCCTCGGATTAACCTACGGTAGACCGTAAAGGTCACAAGGTCAAAAAATTAGGGAAAAATTAACAATATTTTTTCACATTTCTCAATGATAGCGTTATTTCGATCAGCTGTAGCTCCGGTCCTAATTAAGTTACAGAGAATCTGAAAACAGATTTGGAAAGACCAAATTCTCCTCTAGTTTTTGTTTTCTGAACATTTTGTCGTAGCTCTGACGGTTTAAAAGATCGCCGGACCCTGAAAATTTCATGTTTTTTGTCAAATTTTCACAATTTATCATCATTTTGACAAGGAAATAATCATTTTGTTTCAATGAAGCTATTTGAGCATACTTTCATCTTTCGTTCACATAATCCTGCCAAGTTATATATGTTTCCATTGAACCGTTTTGGTTCTAGAGTAATTTTAAGTGAAAAACAACATTTTTTCAGAAATTTCCGAAGTCCACATTTCTGAATTTTACCATAATTTCAATTGGCCTTATCTCCGGTCCTAATAAAGTTACAGAGAATCTGAAAATAGATTTGGAAAGGCCAAATTCTTCTCTAGTTTCCATATATTGAACATTTTGTCGTAGCTCTGACGGTTTAAAAGATCGCCGGACCCTGAAAATTTCATGTTTTTTGTCAAATTTTCACAATTTATCAATTTTTTGACAGGGACGGAATCATCCTTTTGTGATGAACCTGTCTAGACATATTTCTAACTTCTATTTACATAATCCTGCCAAGTTATATATATCCTCATTGAACCGTATTGGTTCTAGAGTGATTTCCAGTTAAAACTGCATATTTTCAGGAATATCTTAAAGGCCATATTTTTGAGTTGTGCCATCATTTCAATCCGCTCTATATCCGGTCCTATTTAAGTTACAGAAAATCTGAAAACAGATTCGGAAAGCACGCTTTCACCTCTAGCTGGCATATTTGAAGATTTTGTCAGAGCTCTGACGGTTAAAAAGATCGCCGCACCCTGAAAAATTCATGTTTTTTGTCAAATTTTCACAATTTATCATAGTTTTGACAAGGAAATAATCATTTTATTTCAATGAAGCTATCTGAGCGTATTGCCATCCATCGTTTACATAAAACTGGCAAGTTATATATGTTTCCATTGAACCGTTTTGGTTCTAGAGTAATTTTAAGTTAAAAAATACATTTTTTCAGTAATTTCTGAAGTCAATATTTCTGAATTGTACCATTATTTGAATCAGTCGTATCTCCGGTTCTGATAAAGTAACAGAGAATCTGAAAATAGATTTGGAAAGCCAAAATTCTGCTCTAGCTTTTATATTTGAACATTTTCTTGTATCATGGGCGGATAAAGAGATCGCCGGACCCTGAAAATTGTATGTTTTCAGAAATTGCAGTCATATCCAAATGTTTTCAGGACTAGAAGTACTTTAGCCAAGAAATTCCTGAAATTCCAATATGAGAACGGTGCCAGTTTCAATCAGCAGTAACTCTAATTGATGTAACTGGTTGATGTAACTGGTTGATGTAACTGGTTGATGTAACTGGTTGATGTAACTGGTTGATGTAACTGGTTGATGTAACTGGTTGATGTAACTGGTTGATGTACTGGTTCATGTACTGGTTCATGTACTGGTCCATGTACTGGTCAATGTACAGGTCAATGTACTGTCCATGCACTGTCCATGTATTGGTCCATGTTATTCTCTATATATATATTCATGAAGCTCAAATCCTCCTCTTGTTTTCATTCTCTGAATTTTTTCTTGTAACTCTGGCGATTTATAAGATCCACTGTCCCTCAGAATATTTTTGAGTCAGTCAGTGTATCAGTCAGTGTATCAGTCAGTGTATCAGTCATTGCATCAGTCAGCGTATGGCCACAAACCGATTGAAATGTTTCAGTAAGGGTTTATTGCAGGTTTTATCGGTCTGCTGACTATATGTCACATCACGACTAGTCCATGGACAGATTGTTTATATGTACTTTCAAATATTTGTGCACACTATGTACATTTTAATTGACATGCAAAATTACAGGTAATGAATTGATATTGCATGTGATATGATTTAGCATGATATTGCAAGTGATATTGTATGTTTAATACATTGCATGTAACTTTGCATGTGATACTTCATAATATTTCAAGTGATATTTTGTGTGATATTGCATATTACATGTGCAAGACGTGTGCAATTACATTCATGTTCAAGTTCATGTTCAAGTTCATGTTCAAGTTCATGTTCATGTTCAAGTTCATGTCCAATGTCAGTTCCAATATCATTTCCAATATCATTTCCAATATCATTTCCAATATCATTTCCAATATCATTTCCAATATCATTTCCGTGTTTTCTCACTTTCATTTCATTGCCAATAATTACTATGAAAGGTGAAGTTTTGTCACCGCATCGCGGTTACCCGATTTCTAGTTATTATTATTATTAAACTTCACCTATTACATAGGTGAAGTTTCTTGTTTTCGTAAATATTTTTATTATTATTATTATTATTATTTTTCCGGACAAAAATTTCTTCAAAAAAATCTCAAAAAAATCACATACGGAGTACTACATGACCATATTACACTGAAAAAATCGGAATGACCTTGACCTATTTTTCAAGGTCACAGGCCACTTCAAAGTCAGGTTTTTCATTTACTTTAAGTAATCATATCACAGAAAATTACAGGTAAATTTCATTTCCCATTTAAATTAATTTAAATTACATGTCTTACGTGTAAATTACATAATCTAACCCAATTTCAAGAAAGTAGGTCAAGGTCAAGGTCGTACAGTTCAATTTTTAGTCTCAGAGGTGTGCGCGCGGGATCTCAGAATTGGCAAAGCACAGAGTCGCATAATTAATACCAAAAGTTGCGTAAATGTCTGGCGCATGGTAAGTGCTTTTTCTTATAACGATTTCATGCTTTGTTATTGAGTTATGTTATTTTTAGTTACAACCGCGTCAACAAACTGGTGACCTTGAACATTTCACCCTGAAATATCGATTTTAGGCCATAACAATGTATAGTGAACCCCCCCAAAGTAGCCCCCAAAACCCCCATAACCACCTTCAAATTTGACCTTGACCTCATTTTTCAAGGTCATTTGGCTCTTCAAAGTGCAAAAAGTGCTTATTTTCAAAAATTCTGAAAATTATGTTTTTTTCATGATATCACCTTGATATATTATCTCTAGACAGACAAAAATATGTGCATTTAGAATATGCAACCCAAATTCCTCTAACATTTTACCTTAATTTTCTACAAAATTCCAAATATCGCAAACCGGAGAATGTTAAAAAATGACAAATTATTGCGTTTTGGACATGGAAATATCGATCAGAGAGAGTTCCAATAATTAATTGATCCCCCCATTTTCACATGCTGATTCTGAAAATCATATTTGTTTTGACCTAGAAACTCATTTTCAAGGTCAAATTCAAGGTCAAACATGATGAAAAATTTTACTTTTTTAACATTAGATTTTTTTACACAGGCAAGGAACCAAAATATTGTTACAAAAATGTCACACATACTTGCTACAATAGTCTAGAGGCATCGTATAAATTTTCAAGGTCCTCGGCTTAACCTACTTTAGACCGTAAAGGTCACAAGGTCAAAAAATTAGGGAAAAATTTACGATATTTTTTCACATTTCTCAATTATAGCGTTATTTCAATCGGCTGTAGCTCCGGTCCTAATTAAGTTACAGAGAATCTGAAAACAGATTTGGAAAGGCCAAACCCTCTGCTGGTTTTCGTTTTCTGAACATTTTGTCGTAGCTCTTACGGTTTAAAAGATCGCCGGACCCTGAAAATTTCATGTTTTTTGTCAAATTTTCACAATTTATCACCATTTTGACAAGGAAATAATCATTTTATTTCAATGAAGCTATTTGAGCATACTTTCATCTTTCGTTCACATAATCCTGCCAAGTTATATATGTTTCCATTGAACCGTTTTGGTTCTAGAGTAATTTTAAGTGAAAAACTACATTTTTTCAGAAATTTCTGAAGTCCACATTTCTGAATTGTAACGTAATTTCAATCGGCCTTATCTCAGGTCCTAATAAAGTTACGGAGAAACTGAAAATAGATTTGGAAAGCACAAATTCTCCTCTAGTTTCAATATTTGAACAATTTCTTGTATCACTGACGGTTAAAAAGATCGCCGGACCCTCAAAAATGTATGTTTTCAGAAATTGCAGTCATTTCTATTTGTTTTCAGGACTAGAAGTATCTTAGCCAATGCATTCCTAAAATTCCAAGGTTGATGTACTGTTGATTTACTGATTGATGTTCCTGTTGATGCACTGGTTGATGCACTGATTGATGTACTGGTTGATGCATGGTCAATGCGCTGGTCAATGCGCTGGTCCATGTACTGGTCCATGTACTGGTCCATGTACTGGTCCATGTACTGGTCCATGTACTGGTCCATGTACTGGTCTATGTCCTGGTCCATGTACTGGTCCATGTACTGTTCAATGTTATTTTCTGTATATAATATTCGGCAAGCTCAAATTTTCCTCTAGTTTTCATTCTCTGAATGTTTTCTTGTAACTCTGATGGTTTAAAAGAACGCCCAACCCTCAAAATTACATGTTTTTGGTCAAATATCAGTCAGTGTATCAGTCAGTGTATCAGTCAGTGTATCAGTCAGTGTATCAGTCAGTGTATCAGTCAGTGTATCAGTCAGTGTATCAGTCAGTGTATCAGTCAGCAAATCAGTCAGCGAATTAGTCAGCAAATCAGTCAGTGTATGGCCACAAACCGATTGACATGTTACAGTAAGGGTTTATCTGTCTGCTGACTATCTGTCAAATCACAACTAGTCCACAGACAGATAGTTTATAAGTACTTCCATAATTATCTGTGCACCCTATGTGCATTCTAAGTAACAATAAGTAACAATATTGCATGTGATATTGTGTGATATTGCGTGTTATGTAACATGTGCAAGACGCATGCAATTGCATGTACAAGTTTATGTGATATTGTGTGATATTGCGTGTTATGTAACATGTGCAAGACGCATGCAATTGCTTGTACAAGTTTTTGTGCAAGTTTATGTTCGAGTTCATGTTCATGTTCAAGTTCATGTTCATGTTCAAGTTCATGTCCAATATCATTTCTGTGTTTTCTCACATAAATTTCACGGCCAATAATTATATGATTGGTGAAGTTTTGTCACCGCATCGCGGTTACCCGATTTCTAGTTATTATTATTTTCTTGGCCAGTAGGTTTTTGTGCTAGAGACTTGAAACTTGGTACATATATAGTCCATGGTTAGTACTTCATTTTGGGAGAAGATGGTTGACCTTGACCTTGAACTCAAGGTCACAGGTCATCTCAAAGTCGAAAATTGGAAAACTTAAAAGTGGAATAACTTTTTTAATATTACAAGAATCAATTTGAAACTTTGGAATATATATATAAACATGTATCCCAACATTTGTAACCCATAATTGTTTTTGTGCAATGAGGGTAAGGGGGTAATTACCCCAATTTGACTAAAACAGGTTTGCACAGGTTTCCAGAAAAACTAAGCAAGCTAGAAACTCAGTTCTTTCACTGATAGGTAGCCTGACTAACCATTCAAGGTAAGTGATATTTTATATTTTGATTATGTGAAGGGGTAACTATGTAATGGGGTGTTGAAAATAGGTTGTTTTGCCCCAAGAGTGAAAACATTGTAAAACTTTGGTTTTAATGAAAGTATTTCAATGATAGTCTGGTAATATATTAATGGTTTCTGTATTATGTAATCCTTGTTGCCCGAAGCTTGGTAATTACCCCCCAAAAAGGGGTAAATGTCTATAACTTGTGATTGACCTGGACGATTTTCTTCAAATTTTGCACACGTTTGGGATATTGACACAGGCACATATTAAACAAATAATTTTAACAGTATTGCCAACATAGGGTATTTACCCTCGTAATCAATGCCAAAAGGGGTGAATATATATTTTGAGGAGTTATGTTGTTCAAAATGAAATATCAGCTGTATGTTTGGTCTATGGGTATCCGGTTGGATTTTACTGGATGAAAAGTTTCTGTTTTGGGTAATTACCCCCAAAAGGGGTAAATGTCTATAACTTGTGATTGACATGGACGATTTACTTCAAATTTTGCACACGTTTGGGATATTGACTCAGGCACATATTAAACAAATAATTTTAACAGTATTGCCAACATAGGGTATTTACCCTCGTAATCAATGCCAAAAGGGGTGAATATATATTTTGAGGAGTTATGTTGTTCAAAATGGAATATCAGCTGTATGTTTGGTCTACTGCTATCCGGTTGGATTTTACTGGATGAAAACTTTCTGTTTTGGGTAATTACCCCAAAAGGGGTAAATGACTATAACTTGTGATTGACATGGACGATTTACTTCAAATTTTGCATACGTTTGTGACATTGACTCAGACACATGCTAAAAGGAAAAAATTCACAGAATAGGGTGATTTACCCTCGTAATCAAGTTCTAAGGGGGTAAATACATATTTTGAAGAACTTGGTTGTTTAAAATGGAATATTAGTTGCACGTTTGGTCTAGGTTATTCGTATGGATGTTACTGGATGAAAAGTTTCGGTTTTTAATAATTACCCCCAAAAGGGGTAAATGACTATAACTTGTGACTGACATGGACGATTTACTTCAAATTTTGCACACGTATGGGATATTGACTCAGGCACATGTTAAAAGAGAAAACGTTACAGTATAGGATAATTTACCCTCGTAATCAAGGTCAAAGGGGGGTAAATACGTATTTTGAGGAATTTGGTTGTTTAAAATGGAATGTCAAGTTTATGTTGGATCTAGGCTTGTACTTAATGGATGTTACTGGATGAACAGTTTCGGTTTTAGGTAGTAACCCCCAAAAGGGGTAAATGGCTATATCTTGTGATTGACATGGACAATTTTCTTCAAATTTTGCATGGGCTAAGTGTGTCTACTTTACGACATAATATAAGTAGAAACTTCAGCTTACAGGGTCTCTACCATAATAGTCCGACATAGTCTCATATAATTTGTTTTACTCATATATTTGAGGTCGAATCATTGCCTAACCTTTTTAAAGGTTGAATACTAGTTGGCTTTATAATATTTTGGGCATAGATCTAAAATTGTGTTCTCCATCTTATGGTCAGGTGACCAAACTTAATCTACAACTACCCTGTCAGCGTGTCTCGGCGGTCCGGCGTTGGTCCGATGTCAGCAGCATCGGACCGGCTTTGGGCCGCCGAGGCACGCTGATAGGGTACAAGGCTTATTTTACATAGGGATGAAGTTCCGATGAATCAGTCCAATGTGGTCATAACCCATGGTAAGCCACAAGCCAAATTGAACCAACCATCAAATTTCAAGGCAATGTGAACTGATCTATATACACTCACCAGCAAAAGAAACGCAACACTTGATTTTGGCTTATAATTTTGCAAAGAATTGTTTATGGACAAAACAAATGATATAGTATTGATCCTTAGATCAACTGGTGTGTTTGTGCCAAAAATCGTTCAGCTGTGACCATTTCCTGTGGGCCTTTAGACTTGTTTATCACATTTCAGTTTTTGTAATAAAATATGACCTTACCAACAAGTTACACCAAAAATAAAGGCGCCATTTTAAATAATGGCCAAACAGATGATAAAAGCCGAAAAATTAGCGCAGCAACACTGTTTTTTGAGTTTCACAGGACAATTTGAAAATTGGAATTTTGCACATTTAAAAATGTAGCAGACAAAATCCCTATGGTTCGGGGACTTAGAATTGAGCTTTTTTAACAAAATTTTCAGATCCTCATTGTTTTTTTATTTTATTAATTACAAAAACTGAAATGTGATAAACAAATCTAAAGGCCCCTCCTGCCCTTATCCAGGTGTGCCCATTCGATTTCAATAAAAAAAAATGTATAAGGCCTTATTTCATAATTTTTTGCACAAATTTCTAACTATAAATTCAAAATAATTTTTAAATCGCTCTGTTCAAAGTTTATTGCGCGAATATAATTTGGCCTTATTTTGTCCAACTGCCCCTTCCACCCATGTGTCCTTCCGGCACCCCTGGGCTGAGGAACAACACTGCACACTCTCAACGCAAAAGGTTCTTTATGGTATATATAAAGAACCCTTGGCCAAAAAATTTTGTTTTGGGTCCAACTGAATTGAAAAGTTTCAATACTGGTTGGGCTCGAGGCCCTGTGATGGAACGTTATGCTGGATTATCTCCATGTTTTTTTTTTCACTGTTGGAACCTTTTAAAAAGCTGAATGATGAACCTTTTAGGGTAGCCTGGGTTCCTTATCTGTACCTGCTTATAGAACCCTTAAAGGTTCCATGTAAAACCTTTTTGTTAAGAGTGTGTCAAGACGTTGTGATTGCACTTCTTCAATTTCAGAAAGCTATCGGGAAAGTTGGATCTGCAGCGGCTATCGCTCGTTCGTGTGCTACCAATTGCACTGAAGGACCCAAGGTTGTGAACGGCCTGTCAATAACCAGTACCTGCTGTACCAGTGAGAACTGTAATGGGTCTGGATCCACTGTGGCATCAGTTGTTATTATGATTTCTGTGATGCTTGCATATCTGTATCTCTTGAAATAAAATACTTCACAAAAAAAAAAAAAAAAAAGAAATAGATAAATTTGATTTGAATTAGGGGGGACCATTAAATAATCAGGGGGGATTCGAGTTTAGTGGAAAAAAAGCTGAGAAACAAAGTTTTTGGGGGAATTTTTTTTTCCAACTTTTTATTTTGATATACATATATTTTTTTCTAACACTTTTTTTTTTTCGAAAATTTTAAATTTTTTTTAGCGGATCTTTTTTGTTAGAAAATTTTTTTTTTAGCCTTTGTTTTTTTTTTTTTCGAATGTTACAGTCCTTGTCATACTTACGTGGAATCTCAAGTTTTTTTTCAATGCTGTTGAACTGTGATGTCAGAGATGACTCCATTCTAGCACTGTAATATATGTAAATTAACTACAAGCTGTGATGTCATTTTGATACTGGGTCAGATTCCCCAGCTTCTAACCAATGCGAATCCACCAAACTGAGCATCACAGTTTCAACTTAGTGTCAGAGTTAAAATTGGGTCTGGGAAAACCCATGTAAGTTTGACATCACAGCCTCTCAGCCAATGGGCTGCCAGAACAAATATACATAACATAAGCCATGTGTTTACAAACAAATTGTCAAAGACTTCTGTTTATACCAACTTCCATCAAAGTTTAAAGTTGTAAGTTAGCAAGTTTGTAGATTTATTAAACAACTCTGTGGGGATTATAACAGTTGTCTACTGTGAATGCTCATAAAGCTGCCATTTGGTAGGATTAGACTGGTGATTGCTGTGATAAATCATTGGGATCAAAAATGTAATCCTTCATTCAATATATCAATGTTTGAACTGTGATGCGTAGTTTACGGTCAGCCCATTGGCTATCAAGCTGTGATGACGCAGTTGTAGGGACTATCCCTGATAAAACTCTTACTATGACACTGCGTTGAAACTGTGACGCTCAGTTCAGGAGGATCAACATTGGCTAGAAGCTGGGGATCTGACCCAGTTTGAAATGACATCACAGCTTGTAGTTAATTTACATATATTGCAATGCTAGAATGGAGTCATCTCTGACATCACAGTTCAACAGCATAGAAAAAAAACTTGAGATTCCACGTAAGTATGACAAGGACTGTAATATTTTTTTCAAACATTTTTTTTTTGAGGAAAAAATTGTTTTTTGAAACATTTCTTTTTTCCGAACATTTTTTGTCATGCATGATGAGAAAAAAATGCCAGGATCATATTATGGGATATCTGAATCACTTCTTTTGATTGAACTGTCTGGTTCACTCCTCGCATGTTTGCCATATTGCATTCAGAATAAATTTCCACATTTCATGTTATAACAATGTCATGTTATTGACATCTAACTTGAACCATTATCAGTAGTGATTCAGCACCTGACGAGGACAGATTTATATAACATTTCTAATGTCATATCATACTTGATATCATCATTCCATCAAATATCATTATGATAACTTCGTTCAAACGTCTCAGTTTCTCATATTGTTTCATATTTCATGTGTAGGCCTACATATCATGGTATAATATATCAATATAACGATATATCAAATTTCACATCGTAAAACACATCATTATGCCATCATACAGAGCCGCCTGTAAGTAAGTGAAACGCATGACATTGTGCCATTGCATCAATGCTAAACATCCTCAGCCAAACTGCTTGTGGAGGCATGAATTCTCATCGGATGAAAGGGAAACAAAGTGGGTCATAAAGGCCGATGTGTGAGGCAAGTGGGATAAAAATAACAGCCCATTATCTTCGCTGTAGTTGGAGTTAGGTATGGGTCAAAGTCTTTGATAAGTAAGTGAACCACCCTTCCCTATGTTTTAACATTGGGCCTGCGTTTCACTTACTTATCAAAGACTTTGACCCATACCTAACTCCAACTACAGCGAAGAAAATGGGCTGTTATTTTTATCCCACTTGCCTCACATATCGGCCTTTATGACCCAAAATGTTTTCCTCTCATCGGATGAGAATTCGTCCTTCCAGAAGCATTTTGGTTTAGGATGTTTAACATCGATGCAATGGCACAATATCATGCGTTTCACTTACTTACAGGCGGCACTGTATATCATTTGTTGACATTTTGTTCAATTGACCGAATGTTCATATATGATTTCATATTCCATGTGAATACTGCAATGTAGCCTATAGATTTTTCGCATGGCTGAGGCATCGGCGAAACAAAAGTTTGTATAGTACATGAAAAAAGTATGCTTCCACCTATTAGCCAAGATTCTGTTATGTTGGAATTCAATTATTTTCAATAAAAGAAGTTTTGTTGCTCCTTCACGTGCGGAAAAATATATATATTGTCATCGCTTACATAACATAGTAAACTTGCACACATTTTCAAAGTATCATAACTTTTGAAGCACCAAATTTATCCTGATGTAACTTAGCAAATTTAAATTAGCTTCTCAACTAAAGACTGTGAACATTTGAACAGGATCCTGGATCCATGAATATTTATAAGAACCAGACATGCTTTTGTAACATATAATGCAAAATTTGGAATTTGCAAAATTGAAAAAGAGATCAGGGAGTAGAGTACAGATGCTATCACTTTAATATTGATTTCAAATGGTCAAAACAGAAGTCCAACAAGATTTCATCTCAGTATTTGACCAAAAACAGGATAATTCCGATGCTTATGATGCAAAAGTGTTGAAAATGATGTGACAAACAAATGTGAAAAACACCGTCTTGACAGAAAAATCAACAAAAAGCTAGCAAAATCCCATGAAAAAGCACAAGTGACCATTTTGGTTATTTCCACACTCCAAATATTGAGCTATGACAGACTTTACAAGAAATCGATTTAGGACCAATTTGCGTTGGTTGTGATTTTAGTTTTTGGACGTGTTGCACTGAAAGTGACCTAATCCAGCCGTTTCATACTCTTTCTTTATGAAACTTTCTGGACTTTCACAAGAGATGTCAATTGACATCATTGTAGAGTTTCATTAAAATATCTGCGTAACAAATTAGTTTTTAAGCTGTTAAAAAAGTTGTGCGTTTTCAATGTTGCTGAGTTTAGTTCTGACGAGGAGAGGATAAGCGTCTAGCTAGATACTTATTCCTGTAGGCCTATAGTACACATAGAAAATAATGGGCGATAATCTATAGATCGCATGAAAGGTCATGGATTCACTTACACCAAAAATCAGACAAATAAAAAAATTTGAAAAATTCAGGTACCAAGCAAAACCATGACCTTTCACACGAACACACAGAAAAGGCACACTTCCTGTCTATGGACCAATTGGATCCCTGGATTAGAGCTATTTTATTCTCAAACATAGGCTGCGTGACAGCATACCCTAGGATAATCAGTGGCTATTCTGCAGGCAGTGAAATCAAGTGGCCCTCAGGAGCCGAGGGCTTTGAAGGGGTAAGGTCCCTAAAAACTTTAAATTGATTTCCGTTTCCACCAGGTCACAGCAAGTGCCATAATGAAAATCTGTAAAAATTTAAGCGAGAATCAAGGCCAAAATTGGAAATTTCCTTGTTTTTGGCAATTTGTTGAGTTTCCATCACCACAATGTTTTTCATGAGTTTCCCTGACTTTCCGTGACTGCAGAGCAGACACTTTAAATACAGTTAAAAAAAACTTAAGCAATACTTGATTTGTAAACGAAGACAGGGTTTTGAGGGGGGAGGGCTGGTCTAGTGGTAGCGTGCTGGACTGCCAATCGCTGGGTCCAGGGTTCGAATCCAGCTCTTGCCGGGTCACCTGGACCTATGTTGGATGACTGTTTGAATCATCCATTGCCTCATTGCCTGTCCTCTTCCAGTCCTATTTAGCCTACCAAGTGCGTAAATACAGGATGTAAAGCCCCAAACATCCATCCATCTTAAGAAATACTGTTCTTTTATTGCATACAGAAGTTCATTTTTACAATTTTATTAATTTTAAAAGTAGAATTTATTGGATACGACTGAAATTTGTCTACACCCATTCTATGAAATCTACAGATCTAACAGTAATATACAAACACAGTATGTTAATAATGCAAGATATTACTTTGCCATGCCAACTTTATCATATACTAAAAAAAACGCAAAAAAATATTTACTTCGGAGAAAGATCTGGGAAATTGACCATTTTTTTCAGTTCCGCGAATGGGGAATTACATTCATAAACTTCAGGGGCTTTGTGCCACCTCTAAATATTAACCGATTTGGCTGAAATTTTGCATGTGTTCGTTTTCCTTATGTGGTCGTCAATTTAATTTCTACTTTCAAATCGGGGTTTTTGGAGATTTGATTTTTCCCATAGGAATGTGGACCACCCTAATGACAAGCTTTGACATTAACCAAAAACAGTCTCCAGGATGCAGTATGCCCACCACTGGCATCAATACAAACAGTTTTCTGCCTATTTTGGTTGGCTTACAACGTGTTCAGCCTATTTTGGTTGACTGATAGCATTTTTACACAAAAAGAATAAGAGTTGCACAATTGCTGGAATTATTGGAGTCCTAGACAACAGCACCCCCTGTAGGAACTTTTCAGAATGACACTTCAATTCTGAAATGAGAAACTTTACTTGGAACTATGGACCTGGAACTTTTTTACTGGCGTATCTGGTTAGCCCGTGTCTGGACTCAATAATCTGGAACATCTCGCGCTTTGATCCATATTGATTTTACCTTCAGCGAATGAAGTTCGAAGAAGGTATTGTTATCACTTTGGTCAAAAGTTGTCCGTCCGCCGTGCGGGCGGTCGGGCGGTCGGGCGGTCAGGCGGTCGGGCGAATAGACAGTTTCCGGGCCAGGACTCAGCCCCTACAATGTATTTCATGTACATGGATGAAATTTGGTACACATGTAGCCTGTATGATCTAGTTGTACCTTTTGATGGTCTGATTGATGGATATTTTGTATTTTTTGAAATATTGAGAAAAAGGTTAAAAAAATTATTATTTTTGTTCCGGGCTAGGACTCAGTCCCTATTGAATGCACATGGATTAAATTTGGTACACATGTAGCCTGTATGGTCTAGTTGTGCCTTTTGATGGTCTGATTGATGAATATTTTGTACTTTTGGAAATACTGAGTAAAATATAAAAAATTATTATTTTTGTTTCAGGGCTAGGACTCAGCCCCTTTTACATGTAGGGGAGACCGGGGCTAGTTGTCACAATTTTTTTTACTTCAAGTTTGACTGTATCTGAGAGGTCTCTAGGTTCAGGTTGTCTGGAAACTTCAAACCCTGTAACATTTTTTTAAGTCTTGAGAAGGTTTTTATTCAGCTTTCGTCCTGATTTGTCAACCATGTGTTTCCCTGTAGGTCATGTTGTAACTCAAAGTCATTTTTGTGAAAATGTGAGAACTTGCCCCGAGCTCGGGGCAAGTTGTCACACTCATATGGCCTATCTTACATCTCTGGACAGATTTTCTATAATCTAAGCTTGTAATACATCGGATTCCCTTTTGAAAAACAAAAATGCACATCTTGCAAAGACTTTGGATGAATGCCATCATAAATCAGGGCTTATTTCTACCAGATAATTGCTTCTCAAATTGGAGGACAATGAAATGACTGAAAAATTTCTGTTGAAAAAGTCACTTTTAAGAAGTCCACATATCACATGACAGATTATACTTTCTTTCAACCACATCATACAAAAAGCTTAGCAAAGCAACAGATCTTGAAATTTATTTAATAACGACAGAACTGCTGCCACCTATAGCCAAGTTATAAGCATTGTGACAACTTGCCCCTGTGACAACTAGCCCCGGCCTATCCTCGTCACGATCATGAAGTCAATCCGATATCTCAGTAATCAAAAGAGAATATATTCTGTTTCCAGTTAGAAAACACAGACAGATTGTTCACGGAGACTATGGATTAATGCCATCATGAATCAACCCCTTAATCTGCCAAAAAATTGTCTCAAATTGGAAGACAACAAAAAATTTGAAAATGGTGAAAAATTGAGTTTGAACTGTCATTTTTAAACATCTTCACATAGCACATGACAGACTACACATTTTTGTGATATCATCACAAAAATATTCCCCATGTCAAAAAATATCAAAATTGATTTAATTGTCATGCAGCTGCTACTATCCATAGCTGAGTAATAAGCATTGTGACAACTTGCCCCTGGGACAACTAGCCCCGGTCTCCCCTACATGGATGAACTTTTTTACAGGTGTAGCCTATATGGTCTACTTGTGCCTTTTGATGGTCTGATTTGTATATATTCAATACATTATGAAATATTGAGAAAAATGGAAAAGAAAATTCTTTTTTCGTTTCTGGTCATAAATCTTGGCCACAATTGCATGTACATGGATGACATTTGTTTGTTGTCATGTCACCTATATGATAAAGTTGTGCCTTTCATGGGTGTCATTCATAGATATTCTATAAATTTTGAAATATTGACTAAGAAATATTAAATTTATTATTTTTTGTTTCCAGGCCAAAACTTGGCCATCATTGCATGTCCATAAATCAAATTTGATATACATTACCCTTGAATATTTTAGTGCCTTTCGTTGGTCTGCTTGATAGTTATTTGTAATGCTTTTTGAAATATTCCGATCCATAGCTCATGACCTATTCCTTGTTTAAGCATGAAACTGGTCCATAATATGTGTGAATTGGTCTAGTAAGGCCTTTCCATCGTTCAACATACCCTGGCAGGCAGGCAGGCAGGCATATGGCAGGGCATATAGATAATTTCAGACCAAGATTTTTATCACCATTGCAAAATTGGTTCACTTCACTTTTATGGTGTCCTTTAATGATGTTTTTTCACTGAAGGTTTGCTGCTGTGCAGCCTATGTTTTATTTTAAACTTGTGTGCAAGTCATTTTAATATGATTAAATTGTGGCAATTCTTAAACAACATAGTGAAATTGTCTGAACATTTTATTAAAAAAGCTCAATTCTAAGGGCCAGAACCATAGAGATTGAAATGTGCAAAACGCCAATTTTCAAATTGTTCTGAAAAATTGCTGTGCTCATTTTTCGGCTATTATCATCTGTTTCGCCATTATTCAAAATGGTGCCTTTATTTTTGGTGTAACTTGTTTTTAAGGTCATATTTTATTACAATAACTGAAATGTGATAAACAAGTCAAAAGGCAGAAAGGAAATGGTCAAGGCTGAATAATTTTTTGGCACAAAGACACTAGTTGATTTAAGAATCAATACCATATATTAATTTGTTTTGTCAAAAAAAAAAAACGTCTTTGCAAAATTATAAGCCAAAATCAAGCGTTGCGTTTCTTTTGCTGGTGAGTGTATTTCTAAGGAAAAAGAAAATTTGTTAAAAAGTTGAGTATGCTGTGTACTGCTTTTATGCTCCTTTGTTCCTAGCTTTGGTCACTGGAGAGGATTAGTGACACAATGTTACAAAACATGAATGGTTGGAGGTGAGGGGTACAATGAAGCACAGACACAGAGTCTCCACTGCCGATTCAACAAAAACTGGACCCCTTCCAATGATGACACTTCTACCCCCTAACCAATATTTCTTTAAAATGCTAAAACTACAATTGGAGTGAGTTTTAAAATGAATTAAAAGACAGATTTATCCAATAGTGTCTTAAGATGTAAAATTACACAATGGAATTTGCAGGAATGGGGTTTGCATGCCGAGTAATTTTCTTTAATAACCCTCTATATATACATAGTGGTCTTATTGCCAGTCTGTCTAAAATGTTCATATTTCATTTTCATTCAAAACCAAAATAAAAGTAAGCTGACAGTACTTCGTATGTTATAGTCGCTCAGTTCAGGAGGATCAACATTGGCTAGAAGCTGGGAAATCTGACCTAGTTTAAAATGACATCACAGCTTGTAGTTAATTTACATATATTGCAATGCTAGAATAGAGTCATCTCTGACATCACAGTTCAACAGCACAGAAATGAAACTTGAGATTCCACGTAATTATGACAAGGACTGTAAAATGTACATAACTGAGGTTAGATTTAAACCATTAAGTTAGAATTGAGAGTTTAAGATTTCCAAGATGCAAATTTGAATAAAATGAGACAATTCACAGGTCTACTGTTTTTTGCCTATTTTTAGCATATTCTGTCTTGTCATTTTCAAATATCTGACAATTTTAATAGATATATGCATGAAAACCATGTATTTCATTCATGTTAATTCATTTTGTTTATATTCAAGAACAAAGCATGACTTTATTAGCAAGAAAATTGTCAGAAAGTTGATGTTTTCACATTTTTACCTTCAGCGAACGAAGTTCGAAGAAGGTATTGTTATCACTTTGGTAAGAAGTTGTCCGTCCGCCGGGCGGGCGTCCGGGCGGTCGGGCGTCCGCCGTCCGGGTGGCGGGCGGATAGATAGTTTCTGGGCCAGTACTCAGCTCCTATTGAATGTACATGGATGAAATTTGGTGCACATGTAGCCTGTATAGTCTAGTTGTGCCTTTCGATGGTCTGATTGATGGAACTTTTGTTATTTTTGAAATATTGAGAAAAATATAAAACAAATATTTTTTTCGTTTCCGGGCTGGGACTCAGCCAGTATCACATGCACACAGATGAAATTTGGTACACATGTAGCCTGTATGGTCTAGTTGTGCCTTTTGATGGTCTCATGGATGGACATTTTGTACTTTCTGAAATATTGACGAAAATATTAAAAACTTTTTTTTTTATTTCTGGGCTAGGACTCAGACCCTGTTACATGTACATGGATTAATTTTTTTACACATGTAGCCTATATGGTCTTGTTGTGCCTTTTCATGGTCTGATTGATTGATATTCTATACTTTTTGAAATATTGAGAAAAACGTATTCCATTGTTATTTTCATTTCGGGCTAAAACTTGGTGACAATTGCAGGTACATGGATGAAATGTGTTACACATGTCTACTATATGATAAATTTGTGTATTTTGTGGGTGTGATTCATGGATATTCTATACATCTTGAAATATTGACAAAAAATATTAAAATTATTATTTTTTGTTTCCAGGCCAAAACTTGGCCATCATTGTATGTCCATTGATGAAAGTTTATATACATTCCCTATATAATATTTTAGTGCCCTTCTTGGTCTGCTTCATAGTTACTCTTAATGCTTTTTGAAACATTCTGACCCATACCTCACAACTTATTCCTTTTTTATGTATGAAACTGGTCCATAATTATGTGTATATTGGTCTAGTAAGGTCTTTCCATCGTTCCACATACCCTGGCATGCAGGCGGGCATATGGCCGGGCATATAGATAATTTCAGACCAAGATCGGGCCACTATTGCAAATATTACATGCAATGTGGTTCACATCACTTTTATGGTGTAATGGTGTCCTTTTAAAATGTTGTTTTTTCGCTGAAGGTTTGCTGCTACGCAGCCTATGTTTGTAAATGTAAATGTAAATGTTTATTTTTTTAATGTCCATTACATAGACAGAGTCCATCTCAACAGACAGTACAATTACACTCTTGGCAGGCCTGTTCAAGCATGAGCCTTTCTCAACTCCCCGGGGAGTATGCAGCCAGGCAGCCGTATAAGGCGACACAAAGCTAAGTCACTCTACAATCGCCATCACTGCCTGTAGCCAAGTACCCATTTACACCTGGGTGGAGTGAAGCAAAGAGTTTTGGAGGATCTGCTCAGTTCCTCCATGCCATGGCCGGGACTCGAACCTGCAACGTCTGAGTTACCAGGCGAGCACCTGATCCACTAGACCACGGCATCTCTGAATTTTTTGTGAATTTTTTCGGCCTAAAATATTATGTCAACTACATAATGGCCATAAAAGTTCCTTCTTGATAGGTTTCAGTATAATATCTTTTGGTTTTTATCAATATAGTTATTGCCATTTTGGTGTGAGAGACCAAAATTCAAGAAAAATGTCAAAAATTACGCTTTTTTTTCAGTATTTTGGCTTTTGTGCATAATCTGTTAGATTGACCCTCTAAACGGTTCAAGCAGTTAAACGAGCTATATTTTAGACAACTAAATGCTAAATTTCAAATGTCTAACTCCAAAATTGAGGGAATTACACAGGGTTGAAAAAACCCATTTTTTTTTAAATTTTTGTGAATTTTTAAAAATCAATTTTAGTAAGAGCAATCAGACCCCCAAAAGGCACAACTAGGGTATTTAATACATGTTATGGTAGATTTTCATGCCAATACGTACAACCTTTCTTAGTTCTGATCCGGATTAGAAAAAAATTATTTTTTCCAAATTTTCAATATTTTACAAAAATTGTGGTCATTGTAAAAACATTGACTTCATGAAGCACATTAACCCTTTCATGTGTCAAATTTCATATATATAGGCGAAAAAGTTTTGGCACAGAGGCCAATACACATTGTGCCCGCCGGATGGACAAAAATTTGCCATACTAACTACAATACCCGACACCAATTTTCATTGCCGGGGGTAAAAAAACCACAACATCCATTGCAACACAGAAAATGGAACCTTTGAGTTTTACATATGTAGTAGGCTATTAGTTTGGCCACTCACCTATAGATGCCACCATTCAGGTTGATTTCAAGATACAGTATGTTTTCCTCTCTCATTTGAATAAAATGAAATGGCTTTGTTTACTACCCTCGGACATGCAATATTCGAGATCCATTAGGATGGTACTCCTGCCACATGGAGGTATTATATATAGATCTTCTACCAATCCTGATCTACAAGTTATTTTGGTTACTTGATAACAGAAGGTGTTGTTTGGAATAAAACAAAACCAAGACTTACCAAAAGTTATGCATACTTCGAACAGCTCTAACCACTAAAGTGCACGTGAACATCTTGGCGAAGTCATCATTTGTTCAAATAGTCCAAAATTAAGTTGGTCAAGTGCATTATCATACTACCACTAACACCATCAGGTAAAATAAGGACATTTTAACAATGTTCTTCCTTTTAAAAGAAGTCCGATATTGTTCATTCAGCGAGAATTGAGGCAATAAGACTGCACTGTAAACCCAGCTGCAGGTAGTTACCATTACAAAAGCAGTACATGCCGCTAAAACATCGGTTTTCTGCCATAAAATGACACTTTTCTGTATTCATTACATTTTAAAACTGTCGTTAAAGTAACGCAGCATGGTTTTACAGTGTGGAAATGGTGGGGATGGGCCAGACATACATTTAAATAGCGCCTCTAGCCCAATCACGTGGGAACACCACTCATTGATGGAGTGACATCACCATACAGAATAGGCCTGTGACAGTTAAAAAAAATACAGGCCTAGCCTATTCTTGAATGGTACAATATGCAGCTGTGCAGTTCTCAGCCAATTGAAATCCAGTATTTTTGGTATGAGGATACATAAAGCCCATTGAATTGATAATAATTCAGTCTTCAGAATAACATCATCGATAATCATGAAGGTGCTTGGGATTGTTCTGCTTTTGACCACATTGGTGGCAGGAATAGAAGGTTTGTCACTGATTGTTACAATTCTATTTTCTTCATCTGGTCTTTCATGTCTGCTTTGCCATGGAACGCTTTGTGCATTTTCAATTTTGTATTTATACTCACTATAGCTGCGCAGGTGAGGTAAAAAATTGTGCATTTATACATAGAAGCATGCCACTTGGTCAACACTAATGAAACATCTTTACACACATATTTGGATATGGGGCGGCCCCAGATTTAGCATATATTACAAATGGCAGCCATTTTCCAAAATAACAATCAAATTGGGTCAATTTAGCAATTTTTCTGGGGCACATTGGGACGCGGGGCACTGTGGGACGGTGGGGTTTTCTTGGATCCTGGCAAGGTATATGATATGGTAGTGCCATCATATCTTGTAATTTCACATCCTGATGTTTCCATGTTTTTATAGACAAATTACAGCCACAGGCAGAATTATGGCTAGCAAAAGTTTGTTTTCCTTCTACTACAGTAAATATGGACGGGTTCAATTCGAACCATCCTGTGGACAAACCATGAACAATGAGGCTTTCTCAGTGCTTGTATGAATTTTATATATGTCGTAACGAACAGTTATGAGTTGCTATCGTGATAAACACACTCACTGGTGTCCGAGAAATTAGCATTTTGGTTTAATAGTCTGTTTCTTTCTAAATTTTTCTTTTAAAAACATTTTTAAAGCTTCCAGCCAATGTACCTAATGATGCATGGACAAATAATAACAGGGACTCCTCGACAACGGCACAACATTGCCTTAGAGGAGTTCTTGTAGCTTATATATTTATGTTCAATGTAATATAGGCCTACTATGGAATTATAATTACAGTTTATAAAATTGTTCATATATGAGCTACAAATAAATCATCTGAATCTGATTCTGAATCTATCGGAGTTCATTGGGACAGTGAATTTGGGGTACATTGGGGCGCACTTAATATGGCAGAATTTAAGTGTACAAGGCAACTGAATGACCTGGGACAGCACACAACAGGTGTGTGCAGGCCACAGTGAATAGAGGTATAGTGGATTAGCATGCTCTGAGAACAAATTTGTCGCAAAGCACTGTGTGTTACTTACATAGATGTCCGCACCCAGGACAGTTTATGTTAAATGTTTAAAACTGTTTAAAGTTATGAACTATTGGCACTACAAGGTGTTAACGCACTGTATATTGTCTTACGTACTACTTATATGTGATATCTATTGCACATGGAGTGTTAAAATGATTTTTTAATTGATATTCCAATGTGCCCTGGCTGTGCCACGCCGGGGCACATTGGGACAGTAATTTTTATGACTCTCTGGCTGCAAAAGGGTAGGTGCAGTCTAGTTTATTATGCCTTGCATTTAAGCTCAATAGTATTGGTGATATTCATGCGAACTTCTGAGTTCTTCAGTGCTTTCAGCATTGAGCAAAATTAGCAGACGTTAAAAGCGTCCCAATGTGCCCCGGTTCCCCCTACCACATTTTTGCAGTTTCATAAGGTTACTCCAGTTTTTACCCTCGGCCATGTCTTATAAAGTCTTATATAGTCACCCTACTAACATACACAATAAATTTCCAATGCTTTTCCAGCTTTTTTCCAGCATGATTTTAATAAATGATTCTGCTTTTCTGCGACGTAAATAATGAAACAATAAACAGAAGAAAATTAAACATTCAAACATGTATTCAAGTGCTTTAAAAGATCTCAAACTGTAAATTATATTTATCCCGAGGAGGAAAAAGTTCTTCATGAAAAACAGGTAGATGAGATCATGGTAGGCTTTCACAGGACCACCCTGAGAAGTGAGGATGTGCAAAACAGCTTTACAAAGATCAGAAGCCACCTCGGAGTTTGGCAGGGCTACTGACAGCAGCCATTTTCCAAAATGGCGGTCAAGTTAGTTAAATCTTTCTGCTTTCTGCGCAGTTCAGCGACATCTTTAGCGCACTAAAATAGATTTTTTGTCACGATGTTGGCTGTTTCAAATTACTAAAAAAACAATAGAAGTTTCAAAATTTCTTTTAGCCAGATTTGGATTCAATTAGCATTTTGCTAACTGGCTAATGGCCAGCTAAAGCCTAGTCAGCTTAAAACATGGCTAAGTTATTTTCCCAATAAGTCTGTTAAAGTAAAGTTACAGGAGTTTAAAGCACTTTAGGATAACCTCTGTCAAGCGTTTTCACAATTGGGCACAGCCCTCCGGTCTGCATCCTCCAGCACCTGTCCAGCACTCACTGTGCAGTAGGGCGAAGCTCTCCAGACAAGAAGCGAAGTTCGGAGTCAATGGGGAAACCATCAACTATCATTACTAGTCGTGATCATGAATGCTCCAGAATTATTTGAGTCGGCCCTTCTGGAGAGGGTCGGTCGCCAAACTGGATTCTATTTTTTTCTTGGCCTTATTCCAGTTTTTACTCTATGTAACAATTAGTTACATTTCTGAATTCCTTAAAAGAAGAGCTTTCAAATGAGTACCCACATCAATGGGTTTTACAAATTTGGTATCAAAATGAAAATAAAATGATGTTTGAAAATTTCAGTCTTTAGCTGTAGTTACTAAACTTTAGTTTGGCTGAATTTTCGCGGAAACTATGGATGTATTCATTTGAAAACTCTTCTTACAACGATATCAAATATATATATATATATAGAGTGGGTCGGGGCAAGAAGCCCGGGTTAGGTGAGAAGCCCCCCCAGGGTTATATCTAAACTTACATTTTTGGTGCTTTTTCTTATTGATAGGATTGAAGCTAGAGGCTTTTTAGGTGACGTCATAAATTTTCAGGGCAAACAGCACCAAACCATAGAAGTAATTAAAGAAACAAAAAAAGGTGCATGGTTTTTGTAACTTTGATTAATTCTTTGAAAGTGGTTGTCAGAAATAACTTTGGAAACTTTTAAAAGTATAAAGGATATCTGCGTTGCTTCACTTTATGACCATTACAAAAAAATGATTTGGATCATATTTTTTGCATTTTAGCTCAAAATATAGAGGTCAAATTAAAATATATGAGTTTGGGGCGAGAGGCCCCACATGGTAGGGGGCATGAGGCCCCCCATCACTGAGTCCTCGAAGCTGCTTCAGGAACCATTTTATAATGTGTAATTTGCCTTAAATCTTGATAGAATAGCTAATTGAAATCGAAAAAATTTGGCCGAAATTAAAACAGGGCAAAAAATATTGAAAAATAAATGTATAGACAGAAAAATTCTGAAATTCAGAAAAAGTGAATAGAATGCCTTAAAAATGATAGAAGAACCCCAAGAAATAACTTTCAAGCTGAATGCACTCGCAAAAAGGATTATAATAGGGGGGCTTCTTGCCCGATGGGTGGGGTAAGAAGGCCATTTTAATTTTTTTACAAAAAGGGCCTTAACTCCTTTATTAAAATTGGTAGACATTTGTTTCACTAGTTATAAGTAGAGTCAAGTGATCCCTTCCTGAAAACAAAAGCATTTAAATAATCGACCACAAAAAGTAGGTCAAATCGCACCTCGAAGTTAAGGGGGGCTGCATGCCCCGCGCTACTCTATATATGTTATCAAACCTCGTCAGCGCCCAGAACTGGGCTTAGAGGGCTGCACTTACCATATCTATCTATTTATCTATCTATCTATCTATTTATTGAATTGCTCTTTTTTCATTTAAGGATTTCTGATTTTATGATTTATATTTTCATTTCCAGGTTTGAAATGTGTCAGTTGCATCTCCGATGTAGACAAGAAATGTGGAGATCCCTTTGAGAAGGGAGCAGTGGAAGCAATTGACTGTCCAGCAGAAGGCCAACTTGCAACAAAATTCTGTGGGGTAAGTATAGGTTGTTCACCTAGGGAGAGGCAATATGTGATTTATCCAGCAAGGGCATTAGCCCAAGCTGTGATAAACACATATTGCCTATCCCGCGGTGAATAACCGGCTTATACCATAAGACAAAACTGAAACTTGTCATTTGTTGCTGTGTTTTTTTCACAGCTCACTTATTATTCTCCCATGGGAGGATAAATGGACAACAAGGAATATGGGTTTTATTGCAGTGAAATACTGGCTCATGATTGGCTGACGGAGGTGTCGAATGGTATAACACTTTTAATTGATATTCAAATATGTTAGTTTCTCTGGCTAAGACCACATGACTTTAGGCAAGAAGCTGGGAAGGTCAGACGTGAAAAAAAAAGATGGGGAAAAAAAAGGGAGAAAATATTAGTCAATGATAATTATACTAATATATCATGGGGAAAAAGTAAAAATTCTTACAATTTAAAAGGACAAAATTACATAACATTTATCATTTGCTTTGTTTCATCACGTAAAGTTATCAGTTATTACTAAATCCATGTTTATTTTAGGTTTGTATTTGTTTTTAAAAAAAGATGTTGAGTAAGATATTCAGAGTTTCGGACCATCATATGGGTCATTCTCTAAATTACAAAGTGGATGCTCTGCATTTAATAAATAAAGATTTAATTTTTTGTCTTCAGTAAGTAAATGTATTGTTAGATAAGGCTCTAAAGAGAGCTACTAAATGACTGGCCAAAAATCTGAATCATTTAAAATTACTGATTTTTGATATATATATTATATCATGATTGACACGTCAACAGCTCCGCTTCTGACTCACATGCTGCCTCTGCTATGTTCAGCATAGCAGTGACATACATCACAGGTTACATACACTCCTGGGCAAAAAAAATGGACCTTCGTAGAATTTACTTCATTTCAATATGCTTTGGTTTTTATGGGAAATACTCAACAACAAAGCTTTATTTCCTGTCAGTCAATCAATAACAACATTATCTTAGTGTGGAATCGTGTTATATTTTGAATTTTTAAGCAGCACAGTTTTTTGGCTACGCTTCTTGACAACTTTGTGCACCGCAAAATGTCAATTTTTTCCTTTCACATTTCACTGCTTTCCAAGGCTCCTCTGTGTTACTGATTTTTTGTATTATTAGAGTAACATCAAAAGTCCAAAAGGAAAGCATTTCCATGCTAAGATAAAATTGCTATTGATTGACTGACAGAAAATTGGTCTAGCAGTTTTGTATCGAAACAATATGAAATTCTACAAAGGTCCATTTTTTTTGCCCAGGAGTGTATACATGTCATTAAGTTCCCTATGAGTCGAAGAAAAACCATGTTTCAATGGTGAAGATTGGAGCAACACCGTCAATGACATCATTGACACTCTAAAAACAACCAGATGTAAGCACTTGAAGTTCGTCTACTGTAAGTGAATACAATTTTCAGTGCTGATAGGATGAGATCCTTGTCCCAGCTGCACTTTAAGCTTGATTCGCGCTTACATAAATTGTCTCTAAATTGCATGCACCTTTTCAATTCTGGAACCAGCGATGGGTTCAATTATAATTGTAGTTGCGTAATTGCGTAATTAATTACAATTACAGAGTATTTGTAGTTGTAATTGAGAATTTTTAGTCTGAAGTAATTGTAGTTGTAATTGTAATTGAGAGAATTCAGAACTGTAATTGACCAATTACACATCAATTACAAATCAATTACACACTAATTCTGGATATTTTGAATCAATCGATTTCTTGGATGTCAAACTGACATTTATTGTCCAAGAAGTTCTCCAAGTTGTTTATACCTCTAAATATTGCATTTATGATTTCAAATACTTTTTTGACATTGATAAAGTCCGATCTCGGACTCTGAGGGAGGATGTATGAGTTGTATTTAACGTCACACATTGTAATATTGTAATTTAATTGCAATTGACCATTGTAATTGGTACATGTAATTGTAATCTAATTGAGGTTTTTAATCTACCTGTAATTGTAATTGCAATTGTAATTGACTGCTGAGATGCACTGTAATTGGTAACATCTTTATTAACGATTGTTTTATTAACATCTTTATTAACGATCTTTTGATTAATCTCCAAAATGCGAATTCAGGAATGAAAGTTTTCGATTACGAAGTTAATACATGGGTCAGACAGTGAAAATGGAACACTGCTCTGAAGAAAAAAATAAAATTCCACAGTTAGTTTACCAGTCCAAGATTGGATTGTAAGGTTTGGAACTGCTAACTATGTGTGAATTGATGTATAAAACGAAATGTGATGCAATAATGCATAGATGACAAGGATACAAACTAGACGTCAACATGATAGGGGCATTACGCAAGTAGGTTATTCTACATTGGTATGAAAACATTTGGGCTAAATCCTTTATCCTTTTCACATAAGGATTGCCTTGATCTGAGACATCTTCCATGTAACTTTCATCAAATTCCGTTGAGGCAAAGTTGAGTTATGCCATATATTCAAATATTTTGGGTGTCTTACGAAATTACGCAAAATCAACATATTAAGTGTAGTGGCCTTGATAATGTTAAATTTTCAAATTACTGCACTCCAGTCATTAACATCTAATCATTTAGTAACTATTCATATAAAAAAAAATTGCTTACTTGCTGCCTCTGCCAAGCTGTACGCATTAATTGTCTCCATTGGAATAACAAAGGATTTGCGTACATTTTTTAATTCATGCTCCCCATAATCTCAAAATGGTTCCAATTGTTTTGAAAACAACTTTAAAAACACCCTTTTTCTATCCATTTAGTTCAGTGAAACTGAGTGATAAGTTATGCATTGGGAATTGACAAAATATTGAATAGGGAACTGCACATTCCGATTAGAATGCTATTCCAATGGCAGGTCGTGGATGTGATTTTTGATTGCTAGCCAGTTTAAAGGGAGACAAGTTACTTCAGTGACCTTTGAACTGAGCTCAGTTGATAGAATAAGGAAACTGGTAGTAACTTTTTTTTAAAGATCGGAACCTCTTTGAGGTTTTTGGAAGCATTCATTCGAAAAATCTATGCAAAACCAATGTTATTCCAATGGAGGCAATTAATGCGTACAGCTGGGCAGAGGCAGCAAGTAAGCAAATTTTTTCGACATGAATAGTTGCTAAATGATTAGATGCTAATGACTGGAGTGCAGTTATTTGAAAATTTAACATTATCAAGGCCGCTCCACTTATTATGTTGATTTTGCATAATTTCGTAAGACGCCAAAATATTTGAATATATGGCATAACTCAACTTTGCCCCAATGGAATTGGATGAAAGATACATGGAATATGTCTCATATCAAACCAATGATTATGTGAAAAGGGTAAGACATTAGGCCCAAACATTTTTATACCAATGTAAAATAACCTACTTGCATAATTTCGTCAGTTGCGGTGTATTTACGAAGGTATACAAACTGCTGGCAGTGTGTGACATACTGCAGCAGCTGCTTTACATGCCTTTCAAAACCACTGGACTTGTTATAACTACTTAAGCCATGCATAATCCACTAATCTGTATCAACAACTAATTGGTCCTCTGAGGTCTAAGTCTATAGTCCCTGGTCCTTAACTGAAAAAACTCTAGTAGAGTTTTTTCAGTTAAGGACTAGACCATAGACCATAGACTTCAGACCACCTTACATGACTGTAACAGAGCTAATACCACCAAATCCCACCAAACCAGACCAATTGCTGAGGAACAATAGGTTTTAGAGAAACAGAGAACAACAAACAAACAATAGGATTGAATTTAAGTAAGTTTGAATAATTCCTTGCTGTGAATAACAACAAACTTCAGAAATGCATAATCTTGTTTGCAATACCTTGTCAATGTAGCTAACCAGTGGCAGATCCAGATAGTGTTGTCTAGTGGGGGAGGGGGAGGGGGCTTTCACTGGCCCACGTAGACCTCGTTTTTGCATATACTGGCCTGCATTGCCTCATATTTTTTTCAAATTGTTATTTCCATCTCATTGGTCGGGCGGGGGGAGGGGGTTGGTGGACAAGTAGGCTGAACCAAATTTCAAGTTTGTGTCAGTCAGGAAATTAGTTATTTCACGGTTACGGCCGCAGAAATTATTTATTTCAAGACTGCCCATGAAAGCAAGTTATTTTCAAAGGAACTCGAACCCCCCCCCCCTTCCCCTTGAGATAAAATGGTGGCCCTCTAAGAGTAAATTCGTCAAAAATAAGTTGTTAAAATCACCATGGTTGGAATTACATTGAGTTTATTGGCCCAGATGTACATTTATAATAAACTACCTACACGAATTTTAATGTTTGTGGCATGCAAAATTGTTTCTAATAAAATCATTTGATAGACCTATTTCCCAGTAAATGTTATAGCAATACCAAATTGTGAAACAAAGCCAGGTCATATACAACGATATGCCAGAAAAATGCTGATTGGCCAAAATCAGCCAAATGACAACATTTTAAAAGTCATATGAGATTTTTTCCAAAAAAATTTTTTCTTTCACAATTTTTTTTTTTAGTTTTTTTTACAGTAAGTGTTCAGTTTTTATTGAAAAAAAAAATACAAAAAAAAATTTCCAATTTTTTAAATATTTTTATTTTTTTACTAAAGAAAAATAAAATTCACCTTTTTTAATGAATTTTTTTTCAGAATTGAATGTTAATTTGCGAAGCATAGTGGTCATGTAATAAAACAAATACGGCACTTATCAATATGAATTTCCCCGTGCAAAAATTTTCATATTGCACTCATATCATACTGTATTTTTATAATATAATATATAAAAGCTTAAGGCATCTCATTCAAAGCATCAAGTGCAACTTAATTGTTTGATATTTTCAGTTACATGTTATAACTACTTAAGCCATGCATAGTCCACTAATCTGTATCAACAACTAATTGGTCCTCTGAGGTCTAAGTCTATGGTCCCTGGTCCTTAACTGAAAAAACTCTAGTTAAGGACCAGGGACCATAGACTCAGACCTCAGAGGACCAATTAGTTGTTGATACAGATTAGTGGATTATGCATGGCTTAAGTAGTTATAACTACTGGGGCTTTTCAGAGCACATACATGTAGTCCCACTTGAGGGAAAGGGAAACAGGATCCATATATTTCCGCAAGCATAAAAACTCTTTACTAAACTGAACAAAATTAAAAAAGAAAAACTATTTCTAAGGTTGTATTTTTATGTATACGAGGGGTTTTCCAAAAGTTCTGTGCAACTAGTCATAACTTTTGCTAGATTTGATGTAGAAACATGATATTTCGGTCAGATAATATTAACGTAATTTGCAAATAACTCCCAAAAATCAGATCATAAAATTAAAGATAGGTGCTTAATATGTTGATATGGAAACCAGAAGTCATGAAATACAGCCCAGACTTTAAGGCATGTGCTAGGATGATGTCACAACATTGATACTATCATAAACTGGAAAATGGTGATATGCAATAATAAATGAAATTTACAAATGGGACACCATGAGCCACTTGGAGATAGGGCACCATGAGCCATTTTATTTAAAGTTTTAATGTACAATTAAAGCTGAATTGTAACAACGAACTATAGTGCAAGAATTCAGCAGCTGTTTAGGACACATTTGTGCTACTTCATAGAAAAATATGTAAAATCCATCTGATCCATATGGTGGTGTATACCAAGGGAAAATTTCAAGTAAAACATCTGGTTTACGAGGTATCAGTTCTTTACAGTTGAATGAGAAGGATAATACATGTATGTAAACAGCCCCCATGCCATGGCTCATGGTGCCCCAGGGTCGGGGCACGATGAGCCGCTAGACTACATTTTTTAAAGACAATGTTTTGACTATTTAAGAATTAAGAATATAATGTAACAACACTGGATATTGTAGCCAAGAGGTCTTGCTATGATTAGAGTAGTGCGGGGCATGCAGCCCCCCTTAACTTCGAGGTGCAATTTGACCTACTTTTTGTGGTAGATTATTTTTAAAATGCTTATGTTGTCAGGAAAGGATCACTTGACTCTTCTTATAACTAGTGAAACAAATGACTACCAATTTTAATAAAGGAGTTACAGCCCTTTTTGTAAAAAATATAAAATGGCCTTCTTACCCCACCCATCGGGCAAGAAGCCCCCTATTATAATCCTATGGCAATTTTTTTTGCGAGCGCATTCAGCTTGAAAGTTATTTCTTGGGGTTCTTCTATCATTTAGGGCATTCTATTCACTTTTTTCTGAATTTCCGAATTTTTCTGTTCATACATTTATTTTTAAAAATTGTTTGCCCTGTTTAATTTCGGCCAAATTTTTTCGATTTCAATTAGCTATTCTATCAAGATTTAAGGTAAAGTACACATTATGAAATGGTTCCTGAAGCAGCTTTGAGGCCTCAGTGAAGGGGGCCTCATGCCCCATACCATGTTGGGCCTCTCGCCCCAAACTCATATAAATTTATTTTAATTTGACCTCTGTATTTTGAGCTAAAATGCAAAAAAATATGATCCAGATCATATTTATGTAACGGTCATAAAGTGAAACAATGCAGATATCCATTATTCTTTTAAAAATTTCCAAAGTTATTTCTTACAAACACTTTCAAAGAATTAATCAAAGTTACAAAAACCATACACCTGTTTTTGTTTCCTTAATTACTTCTATGGTTTGGTGCTGTTTGCCTTGAAGATTTGTGACGTCACCTAAAAAGCCTCTAGCTTCAATCTTATCAATAAGAAAAAGCACCAAAAATGTAAGTTTAGATATAACACTGGGGGGTGCCTCTCACCTAACCCGGGCTTCTTGCCCCGATCCACTCTGTATAGAGCAACCAGCTATTTACCATTGAAACTTTAGGCTCAGGTGCTTGATTTCGAAAAAGCGGCTCATGGTGCCCCGCTCTCCCCTATCTAGCTAACATTTCAGTCGTTTATTCACGGAGGGTCTTGGCTAGGGTTTATCAAGTGCCCTTTTTCTCTCGAAATATAATCAAACATGAATGAAGTTATGCCTTTTGATTGGAAAGACGCTTCTGAGAAGTTTAAGTGAAATCGGACAATGGCTAGGGGTACCACACGGGCAATCTTTCCCAGTAGGGGAGACCGGGGTAAGTTGTGCCATTTTTTTCGTCAGGCTGATTTTCTGAAAAACCAAAGCTTAATCGTACAATCTGAAAATCAGACATCAAAATATATTACGTTGGCCAGAATCAACCAAGGTTTCAGGGCAGTCCGACCATTGGGAAGGTCATGGCAGGCATTTGAAAAAAGTAGGTCAAGTGGCACAAGTGGGGTAAGTTGTGCCGCGTGACGGGGTAAGTTGTGCTGCCTAATTTATTCCAAAAAAATCTTGTATTTCACCCGTTTCTTCAGACAGATCATTCGTATCATGTTTTTAATGTATGACTGACATGTTACATGAAACTAATCAGACATTTATGAGCCATTTTATACACAAATTAAAAATGCTGAAAAAAAACAGAATTATTTATTGTTTAGAAGGTGTTATAACTCTTTAAACATGTGTTCCTTTCGGTGTAAATTATTGCACAACATTTTGAGGCCTTGCGTAAAATTTAAACAAAAAAAGATGAATAAAATATTAATTCCTATGTCATACCATTGGCACAACTCACCCCAATCAAAACGGCACAACTTACCCCAAATTGATTTTCTGGATGAAACTGGTTGTCAAAAATAAACAAACAATGCAAAATGAAATCTAACAACAGAAATGTCTAGATATACCTCTTAACTCCATCCTACCAGAGGGACATCATCTTATTACAAATACCAAATGACTGAGAAACCAGAATGTCAGTCCTCGGCACTTCAAGTTTTCAGCAACAAAATTGAATTTATTAGTGTAGCTTTTCATACCATTATAATCGGTTGTTTTTATCTTGGTGCCTGATGATGTTGACCAAGTGGGTATATATGGGTGGCATTACCTTCTTTGCCCAGTTCTTCATTTAACCCCAACAGTGGACGGCACAACTTACCCCGCGGCACAACTTACCCCGGTCTCCCCTACTTAAATTAGGTACCGCTAATCCGCGGTTTCCCATAACTTTTTCAAATTTCTTTGACGAAATATATTGTTTTAATTTTGAAATCTGTATAAAAAGAGCTTTCAAATGAATGGCAACATCAATAGTAGGTTATTTTATAAATTCATCTTCCTCATCAACTATGTTACATTTTCATATCAATATTTGGTAAACACATTTTCGTGAAGGTTTATTTTCAATGACAGACTTAATTTTTTGGCTCAGTCATGTCTATAGATAATATCAAATATTATAATGTATCAAAAACATTGAAATTAACACTGACAGTATTAGATATTATGTCAAGAAATGCTAGATTTAGAATTGCATACCGTCAAAATTCAGTTGAAAATTTTTGAATCAATTTTTTCAAAATTTTGTTCAACATGATCTCCAAAGAAAGACCTTATAGGTAAATTATTTCTTAGTTACATTATTTATATGTCGCCGGGGGGGGGGGAGAGGGCACTGAAAATCCACATGAAGCCTAAGTGGGGGTATCAACTTTTAACGGCAACTTCCGACAAAACTCCCACTTCCCCTCGTAATAAATTCTGAACGGTCCCTATTAGTTTCATGGTACTGTTAGAATAATGTTTTATAGATATACAATCAGCGCAACTACTTGTTTAGGCCCAATTGTAATGTTGTTTGTCAATCATTATCAGGAATTCTGGGAACTGAAACAATTATTATCTATCAAGTATATTAAATTACAAAATGTGTGTAAACCGGATTTACTCAGCCAAATACATGTAACTTTAAATATTACAATAAAAACAATGGGCATAGAACGCTTGTTAATTGGGTTTAACAGAATGAATTTAACTTCCTTTCATCGGGTACTGCTGCTGATTTATCATTCACCAAAATTATGCAACAAAAAATCGACATTGTTTCAAGACTCAATCCAATTCTACCCTCTCTCTGAAAGGTCCAGAGCAGGTAAATTAATTTATGTGTAAATGCCTCAGCCATGAAATTCGCACAGCATGTAAAAGTTTTTTTTAAAGGACTTATAGGCTTACCATAACTTCCATTTTTATTTGATATTCAATGTATGCATGAAAGGCAGTTATGCAATTGTTTCGAAAATTTAAAAAGACAGATATGCCAAATACTTATACTACGTAAACGTTTATGGATATACTGTAGAAATATAGAGAGAAAAGTAGAACAGGAAAGATGAAATAGCTAGATAAAAATAATGATACAAAGATGAAAGACAGATAGATAGAAAGAAAGATAGATAGATATATAGAAAGATAGATAGATAGATAGATAGATAGATAAATAGATAGATAGATAGATAGATAGATAGACAGATTAGATAGAAAGATAGATAGATGGATAGATAGATAGACAGATTGATTGATTGATTGATTGGTTGATAGATTGATAGATTGATTGACTGATTGATAATGATTATATTAAATAAGATTGATAGATAATCAGCTAAATTTATGGTAAAAAGTAAACAACACTGAAAACTGCCAAAGTCCATGTTAGATTGTTGATAATACATAATGGTAATTAAAAAAGAATAACATGATTTGCTTGTAGCTTAAGTGCTCACTGTTACATAATCATCTAGTTTAGAAAGATTAAGTTACCTTAACTTTGTTATGTTTTCTTGTTGTCTGTTTTAAATGAAATGAATCATGTGTTGATAATTTAATTTAGCTTGTCAAGGCTAATAATCAACTAATCCATAAAAATTATTGGTACAGGCAATAATGAAGGAGAAAACTGAATTTTTAAGACACTTTTGAAGTTCAATATGTAATGTTTTGTTAAATACGAAACTAAATCATTGATAAGTGGCTGGACCCACTTGACCCAATTCCCTACTGTGGACTGTTGATGTTGAAAGCATCACTGCAGAGATTTTTAAGTCCTCTCCTGTGCTCAATTCACTTCGCAAAACTTCGACCGTTTCGTTGTGCGAATATTATGTCAACATCCTACTCAATCACATAATATTTTCAACATACGTGTATTATTAAAAATATCAGATGGACCTTATAAATTAGAGGGAGCATCCAGTCTGCTCACAGACTCTAAACGAACAGCGCAGCTGGAGAGTCTGCCAGAAATCAGATGACCTCCAGCTGACACATTTATCAATATTCAAGTAGGTCACGGCATGTCTAGGTAGAGGGACCTCATCACTTGTGTTCCATAGAAAAGGAATATTTGGAGATGTCAAAAACCCGAAATAGATAATTACTGTCGCAGTTACCGTGAAATCAATAATATCAATAATATCCCGATGAGGAAAATTACATGCAACCAGGTGACCCACGAGGCGTGCTGTTGATTTTTGGCTAAAGTGACCATTAATTGATATTGCAAAAAAGTTTAGTATATGAAAAACCAAAAAGTTTGCTTCCACCTGTTAGCCAAGATGCTGTAATGTTAGAATTCCATATTAAATAAAAGAGATTTTGTTGCTCCTTTGCATGCGGAAAAATATTTTGTCATCGCTTACAAGTCATAGTACATACATGTAGTTCTGACTTGGAGAGGATAAGTGTCTAGCAAGATACATATTCCTTTAAGCCTATAGCCAAAGGGGGCTATTAGTTTGGATACTCACCTAAATGACACCATTTTTGATACATTTTTGAAAAAAAATACATAACATTTTCAGATTGAATCAAAGGTACAGTATCTATTCCTCTCTCATTTGAATAAAAATGAAATAGCTTTGTTTACTACCCTCGGAAATGCAATATTGGATATCCATTAAGAGGGTACCCCTGCCTCATGGAGGTATCATCTAAATAATTATTTATAACATCATCAGGTAAAATAAAGACTTTTTAACAATGTTCTTCCTTAAGAAGTCCGATTTTGTTCATTCAGCGAGAATTGAGGCGATAAGACTGGGAATGGTGGGGAGTGGGCAGACATACATTTATAGCACCTCTAGCCCAAACGCCTGGGAACACCCCCCCCCCCCCTCCCCTTCCAACACGACCATATCCCCTCATAGGTGGAGTTACATCACCATGCAGAATAGGCCTGTGACAGATTTAGAAAAACAGAATAGAGGCCTAGGCCAATCAATATAGGGCTGTGCAGTTTGCAGCCAATTGGAATCCAGTATTTTTGGCAAATCAATAATGAGGATACATAAGGCCAATTGAATTGATAATAATTCAGTCTTCAGAATAACATCATCAATAATCATGAAGGTGCTTTCAATTGTGCTGCTTTTGACCACATTGGTGGCAGGAATAGAAGGTTTGTCACTGATTGTTACAATTCTATTTTGTCTTCACCTGGCCTTTCATGTTTTGACATGGAGCGCCTTCATCATTTTTAATTTTATATTTACTCACTATATGGCAAGGCATATATATATATGTAAAAATTTGTGCATTTATACATAGAAGCATGAAACTTGGTACACACTTATGACGCATCTTTACACACATTCAGATAGGGAGCCACTTCAGATTTAGTTTAGATTACAAATAGCAGCCATTTTCCAAAATAACGGTCAAATTGGGTCAATTTAGCAATTTTTCTACATTCTGTGTTATTCCTACAAATTGAATAATGAATATGTCAGAACAGAGTTTTTGATTCATTATTTGGGTGTTCAGAACATCGGTCACTGTGAACCTCCTTTGAATTCAAAGATAAGTACCGTATGGTGCCCTATTTTCGTCAGTTGTTGACTTTAAAAGGTTATCAGTGGTATACTATCTCTGTGACAATTTATAGGGACCGTTCAGAATTTATGATGGGGGGAGGGGGGGTGGAAGTTTTGCCCGAGGGGGTACTAACTTTTCACACGTGTTTCAAGGGGGAGGTATTAATTTTTGACAACACTTCGAAGGGGGGGGGGGTAAGAAATTTTAACAAAGAAAATTTTTTAAAAAACACGCATAAACTTATTTTATTTGGACTTTTTTACACGCAAACGTCAGCGAAATGACGGGAATCTGTACGCCAGGCTGTGTATAACAGTATATATGTGTGTATTGCTTTGTATGTCAAAGGGGGGGTACTAAAAATACGCGTGAAACCGAAGGGTGGGGTACTAAAAATCCGCTTGAAACTCAAGGGGGGTATCAATTTTTGACGGGAGGTTCCAGCAAAACTCCCACCCCCCCAGTCATAAATTCTGAACGGTCCCTTATGCAACTAAATCCGTGACATCACAGTTTTGGGATCAAGCGAATTGCTACTGGGAAAAACACATATCAATGAAAACGATGATAACACGCGTTCTTCTATCATGCAAGGCAAATTTCCGAAGTGTTCCAATGCTGCCCATTGATGTGGGTACTCATTTGAAAGCTCTTCTTGTAAGGAATTCAGATATGTAACAAATTTTGACATACGTGTAGATCAGTAGTTGATTCAACAATCAACAGTTCTACAAATATGGATCCTAACCTGCCTTAGAATGTTTTGCACATCCTCACTTCTCATGGTTGTCTTGTGAAAGCCGACCAGGATCTCATCCACCTGTTTTTCCTGAGGGATAACTTAAAGATATAATTCTCCTCAAATACAATTTTAAAACAGCTTGAGATCTTTCAAAGCACTTGAATGCATATTTGAATGTTTAATTGTTTTCTGTTTATTGTTTCAATATTTTCTTCGTTGAAAGCAGGAAAATGGCAAAATTATATATAGGCCTAGTTGCCATGGTCAACAAGGTCAAATCTGAAGTGGCTCCCTATCTAAATATATATTTTAAGATGTTTTTTTAACTGCTTGCCAAGTTTTAGAAGTATAAATGCACTATTACTTCCCTATTAGTGACAAATATTCCCCTCCACACTCCCTCTGCATCAAAAGCCTCCACCATCTGGAATTTTTATTTTCAAACGTTTGTTTCCCCAATTTCTTTTCAGAAAAAAAAAAAACCAACCATCCAAATATTTGGTAGGCCTATATCTGACACATTTAAGAAGTCATATTTCTTTGGTACATTTAGGCCTATTCTGCAAAAAACGCTATGTCAATTTCTGCTGTTGTAGAATGGATAATTATCTTGAAGAGTTGAAAGCATATAGTCGTCATGTAATAAAACAAATACAGCACTTACTATCCTGCACCCTCGTTCAATATGACTTCCTTGTGCAAATAAAATTAATGTTCATATTGCACTCATATTATGCCGTGTTTGAATAACCAGCGTAATACCCATAACGTTGTTATTGAATTGATCGTTTTTTCATTTAGGAATTTCTGATTTTATGATTTATATTTTCATTTCCAGGTTTAAAATGTGTCCAGTGCGACTCCAATAGTGAAAAGAAATGTGGAGATCCCTTTAAGAAGGGAGCATTGGACGCAACTGAATGTTCATCCCTACTTGGAGCAACATTTTGTGTGGTAATTGACTTCGAATTGATATTCAAATATGTTTGTTACTCGCTATGACCACATGACTTTAGGCAAGAAGCTGGGAATGTCAGACGTGAAAAAATTGCATAAAAAATTAGTTGAAAAATAATAGTCAATAATGCTTATATCATAGGGAGAAGTAAAAATTCTTACAAGTGGACGAAATTATATAACATTTATTAATGCAGTGGCTATACTTTATCACCTTTATCAGTTATCACTAAAATTCACGTTACACCAGGTTTGAATTTGCTAAGAAAGGCCATGCTTACATTCTATCATACAACTATGCCAGTCTGCTCACAGACTCTAAACGAACAGCACAGCTGGAGAGTCTGCCAGAAATCGGATGACCTCAAGCTGACACATTTATCAATATGCAAGTAAGTCAGGTCATGTCCCGGTAGAAGGACCTCATCACTTGTGCTCATATGCACACCTGAGCGGCCAGCAAGTTATGAACAAATCGTAATCAACAATGTTAAACGATCAATGAGTGCACATGCACTGCCAATGAGTACCATAAAATTCTGAAGTTTTCAAATCCTTTAACAGCTTTTCCAGCATGATTTAGAGTGCAACTATGCTGACATTCTATCATAAAAAGTGTGTCCGAATGAACCCCATGTTTAGTATCCTACAGTTTGTCATGTCAAGCAGAGGACAGACATCTCAGCAACCACAAGACATCACCATGTATAGCTTAGCTCTTTTGTGATACGAATATCACATTTTTGTGATGTTTTGGTGCAGTTTCTGTCTGACATTTACCAGTTTATGAAAATGGCAGTACAATTTCGCACAATGTTGACATCTGTACGACAGTGTACGTGATGCTACCAATCTGACAAACAATGGGCAATGACGTCATAAAAGTGCACTACAGTGCCACCCCAGACTTAGATAGATAGATAGATAGATAGATAGATAGATAGATAGATAGATAGATAGATAGATAGATAGATAGATAGATAGATAGATAGATATGGGAGTGTTATGTATTATGTAATGTTGGCATATAGGGTAAGGTGGGGAAATCCGGCCCCGGGGCAATTCCGGCCCCCAAAGATTAAAATCAGCAACAAGTAGATTAAAAAACAGTAGCAAACAAACAAACATATGATAAGGGTCACTTTGTTAGATTGTTTCAAAAACAATCAAACAATTTGACCTTGTTTTTCTTTTGTGCAGATACAGTTTAATCCTCAAATTATGTTCGTCACAATCAGAACAATTACTTATACCATTAAAGGGCCGGATTTTCCCCGTGAATAAAAGGGGGCCGGATTTCCCCCACCTTACCCTATATGATGTCATGTAGAGAATAGCCATATATGGTATGTGACATAGTATGAAAGTCTTACCAAGCATAACTGAGTAAAAGAAGATTAAAAGCTGTGTAAGTCAATAAACAACTGTTACTCATAACTCTAATAAACTGCCTAAAATGATCTGTTCAAAGTTGTTTACTGTTTGCTGCCAGTAGCGAGGCAGATTTGTCATGAATTTTCTTTTTTTTAAATTTTTTTATTTTTTATTCTGAATATATTTTACAAGGGTAAAAGCCGGATCAGCGGAGCTGTTTTGAAACCGGGCCCTTCGGTAGATAAGAACAAATATCAAGAGAAAAATAAAAACATGTAAAAACTAATCAGTAACAAGAGAAAAACAATCAAAAAACCATAAGTAAAATTACGACAACATCTGTAGATACATCTCCTAACAATAAACGTTCATCTTCTATTTTTTATATAACTCTTCAACAGTCTTTTAAATTTAACAATGTCAGAGCACCCTTTCAAATTAGCAGGTAATTTGTTCCATTCTTTAGCACCATTACTAAATAGCATATTTCGATGAAATTCGTTATCAGGTATACCTACATACAAATTCATATCATGCCTTCTTGTATTTCTAGATGATACCTCAAAATCAAAGACAACATTATTTGTAAGATAATTTGGCGCCAAGCCATAAATGCAAAATTAACAGTATCTGAAAATAGATGAAGCGCTGACGTACATCCATCCAGCCAATACGTTTAACAAGATCTAAACCTCTAATATTAACGTAATCAAAATTATGTTCAATAATTCTAGCACAATGATTTTGTAATCTTTGTACCTTATTCAAATTGTGCTGACTGGTGCTTCCCCATACTGATATTGCATAGTCGATACAAGGCTGAATTGTTGCATTATATATCTTTAAAAGTATACTTTTATGAAGTATTTTGCTCAGACGAGCTAATTTAGAAGCCTTAAAAGCGAGTTTTCTACACAGTTTTGAAATATGACTGTTCCATGTCAGAGCTTCATCAATTTCTACTAAATATTTCAGAATATTAACTTGTTCTATGGGACAATCATTGACAGTGATATCTAGTGACATATTAGACAAATTTCGTTTTGACTTTACTACCATGGCACATGACTTATCTGTGTTGATAACTATATTATTTCTGCGATACCATTCAGATACATTGTCAACACATCCTTGTAACATATCATTTAGATCAGACATTGAATCAGAATTGCAATAAATGAGCGTGTCAATAGGGAAGTAATTATGCATTTATACCACTCTAAACTTAGAGCTCAACAGGTTCACAAAATTGTGTATGTGCTGCCCTCTTGAATCCATACCAGAAACTACAATGACTCTTGTCAGTGAGCTCTAAGAGATTTCAGATTCAGCAACTATCACTTTTTTTAAGTGAAGTGGAGTAACAATTTGGTCTGTAGAATTAGGTCTAGAATTGAATATTCAATAACTTTTAATCGGCCAGTTTATTGTTAGAATGCTGCTATTGCTGCAAAGTGGTACTTGTTGTGGAACTTTTTTTTTGGCGCAATCATTATTTTCCTACCCAGGGAATTGTGAGTTGTCCCTGTTTGGCAGCCAGACAGCCAAGCATGAAGACCTTCACTTCTCAGTATAAGCTTATTAAGCTTGCCCTGACCACAATATACATTATTTGTGAAGTTTTAACAAAAAGATTAACTCTCCTCCAGTGTGACAGGCATAATTACCTGTTTCAGATCTATCAAAGCAACTGAATGAATGCTTTAGTGTTTCATTGTTGTCCGTTTGTTGTTTCAATTAGTTTCTTTGGAGAAAACCATAAACTATCATTTAAATCATGCTGGAAAAGCTGTTAAAGGATTTGAAAACTTCAGAATTTTATGGTACTCATTGGCAGTGCATGTGCACTCATTGATCGTTTAACATTTTTGATTACGATTTGTTTATATCTTGCTGGCAGCTCAGGTGTGCGTATGAGCACAAGTGATGAGGTCCTTCTACCTGGACATGACCTGACTTACTTGCATATTGATAAATGTGTCAGCTTGAGGTCATTCGATTTCTGGCAGACTCTCCAGCTGTGCTGTTCGTTTAGAGTCTGTGAGCAGACTGCATTTATACATAGAAGCATGAAACTTGGCACATGGTTCAAAAACATCCCAAAGAATATTTTTAGATAGGGAGCCACCTCAGCTTTGACCTGGTTGACCTACGGCAGCCATTTTCCAAAATGGTGGCTGATTCTCTCATTTTCCTGCTCAGAGTGAAGTACCAATAGTTTGACCGTACGAAAACAGTGCTCTTCAGAATTCACGAAAGAAATTGAATTGTTAAATGAAAAAACGACAGGTGGCGATTCAGTATTGCATGCCAGTGCCACTGTGTGTTAAGACAGCAATAGCAGAGGTGTTGGATTGTCTGCTACGCAAAAAATGTAATTAATATCAATTAGGATATATCTCGAGGACTTGGATGGATCTGAAAAGGGGAGAGTTCTGCCATAGTATTCCGAGGAAGGTGTAGGCGGAATAAGAAGATCAGGCATTGAATATAACTTGAGATAAATCCCGTTCGTTATCATTTTAATATAAGAGATTTAAACAGATTACATATTTGAATTCCTTGTAAGAAGAGCTTTCAAATGAGTGGTCGCATCAATAGTCTTAGTCAAAATGAACCTAATAATAATAAATATGTTTGTAAAGATGTTTTTTAAGTATGCTCGAAGTTTCATGCTTCTATGCATAAATGCAAATTTTTTTTACATACCTGCACTGCTACAGTGGCTCAGCTAGGGTGTCCCAGGAAGGGGATACAGAGTTGAACATTTCTTGTTTGATGGATTCACCCTTCTTGGGAAGGTAGGGGGGATCGATTCTGTGATCACTATATGAAAATCATGAGCAATTTTTTTGTGTCCTTGGTTCAGGCTCAAAATTAACAGGGAAGAAGTTGGCAGTGTCACAGAGCACTGCATTTCACCACATGTTATGTCCCCCCCCCCCCAGGCCATTTCTAGATACGTTCTTGCTGGCCACAACTTACAGTGTTTAATTTTTATATAATATTACAACATGAAGTCATATGCTGGTGTACAACCTAACAGATTTGAAATGCCATACTATGCGGAGTCAGTCTGGTGAAAATGAGAACTGCATACTGCTGCCACCTTTGCACAAAAGTTGATTTTGTATGCTACATCATTGCTGTCTCGAGAAATAGTTCCAATTTCATTGCATGTTCACAAGATTTCTATTCAACATTGATGTATACCGGATCCAGACTCGGCAATCACATTCTCTAAGGAAGTAGACAAGACCATCAGCACACTCAGAAACAGCCCCAGTTTCTTCCATACAAAATTGTGTGAGTTCCAAAATAATTACATGTGGATGCGTATCGATGCGTTCAAAATAGGCGTGGCTCGGCAGGGATCGTTTATTTCCAACATACACTTACAGGACAGCGAAAGATATCTTATTAGAGTTGGCAAAATTTTAAAACTAACAAATTTCTGACAGAAAATTAAGTCACAAAAAGATATTTTACCCCATATTTAGGCCTTCTATAAACCTGCAACACTTTTTTACACAGCGATGATACATCAGTGATGCTTTTGCATGAATTAATGAGATTTATGGTGCATTCTTGTGTAATTTCAGAAAACTAAAACGGGTGACCTCATCGCACGTTCCTGTCTCCCAGCATGCGTTGAAGGAAACCATGGTGGAAATTCGATCTCTTGCTGTAAAGAAGATGGTTGTAACGGGTCCACATCTATCGCTGCATCACTTGCTGTTGTCATGTCATCAGTAGCTGTATGCCTGTATCTCTTCAAGTGAAAGACTTCACAATCAAAAAGCAGTTGTAACCAAATTAGAATTATAGTTTTATCTTAATAGAACAATTAATCAAGTGAATAATTATATGTTACAAAAAGAAAGCTGCATGATTGTACCTTGTTCAAAGAAATATATAATATATTATACACTGTATGAGAAGGTTGCCTTCTCACATTGAATCTGTGTTCTAGTTTTTTTTATTGCTACCAGGTTTCATTGTAAGATGCATTGGATTAGTTACAGTTGAGGTCTAATGACAACATATTACAGTTGGCGATTTCCTGTAGGAATCCATGTAAAATAAACTCTTTATGGATGCTTATAACAAGTCTATTAAAATTGGTGTTTCTATAAAATCAAGGCGTCCAGGAGGAAACGCATGACATTAGCTTTTCTTCATACATGTATCAATAACAGCATGTTTTGGAGATTTTCCTTCAAATGGCTATAGGGTTATAACAATTTTATAAGTAAACATACGCCAAGTCCATGTTATTCCAAAGGAGGCAGGTGTATGTTTTACTTGAATTTTTTTGTAACCCGTATGCCTATGCAATTCGAAGGAAAATCATGGAAACATGCTGTTACTAAGAGGCCTACCTTTAGTTGATGTCATGAATTTCTTATGTGCAACTCTATTTTGTGGAAACAATACTTTTGAATAATAAGTCATTAGCTTCCATTTGAAATGTATTTTACATGGATTCCTATCAGATTCAGTGGCATAGAATCCGGAACACAACATCCGGAGTTTTCCATCTGCATCATTATAAAAATTACCTGGCTACCACCACGCCACCACCAGGCCAAACCCGGCGTGCATGCGCAACACTCAATTCCAGTCATATTTTGATCTTGGCTGTCTGAGATCGAGAAGCGGGGAGGCTTGGTGGGAATGTTGGGTGGTTTTGGGTTTGTACACTCTAAAAAAATTCAGACAAAATTGTTTTTTAGATTCAAAATGGTTTTTTGAAAAACCAAATTTCAATGCAAAAAACCAACATGGATTTTTTTAAAAATCCATGTTGGTTTTGTATTGAAATTTGGTTTTTCAAAAAACCATTTTGAATCAAAAAAACCAATTTTGTCCCGACATTTTTTAGAGTGTACTTCCGAAGTATAATCCATCTAGGGAACAGAAGATTCGTTCACACATTTTTTGTTTTGAGAATCGAACTTAAAAATACTTAATTTTCCAATGTTAAGGGGGGGGGGGTACAAGTAATATTACACAAATATTGACTAGGCAGGAGGAAACTTATGCTACCTGTTTGGCCCAAGGGAGTGAGGTTGGCTACTATTGCGCGACGGCCAAGTACTTTGCACTAGTGCCTGAATAAAACTAGCCAATAAGGGACCGTTCAGAATTTATGACTGGGGGGGGTGGGAGTTTTGGCCGAGGGGTACTAACTTTTCACACGTGTTTCAAGGGGGGTATTAATTTTTGACAACACTTCCAAGGGGGGTTAAGAAATTTTAACAAAGAAAAAATGTTAAAAAACACGCATAAACTCATATTATTTTGACTTTTTTACGCTCAAAAGTCAGCGAAATGATGCGAATCTGTACGCGTGGCCATGTATAACAGTATATATGTGTGTATCGCTTTGTATGTCAAGGGGGGGTACTAAAAATATGCGTGAAACGTAAGGATGGAGTACTAAAAATTCGCATGAAACTCAAGGGGGGGGTATTAATTTTTGACGGGAAGTTCCAGCAAAACTCCCACCCCCCCCCAGTCATAAATTCTGAATGGTCCCTAATTGTTCTAGTACACCTCCAATGTTCATCATGCAAAGCTTTCGATTTTTTGTTCTAGGGAAGTGCTATTTTCAGCGTTTAGAAAGCATCAATCAAAATCTAAAAAGCTTAGGAAAAACATCATGTATAGACTGAAATAGTCTCTCAAATTTCAAGATTTTAGTAGTAGAGTTAAGGATGATAAATCCGTCCACTTTTGGCTGAAACCCTATTTCTAAAGCAATGGCACTAGATACGAAAATAGAAATTAGTCCATTGGAAGGAGTACATATATATTCTGTACTATCTTTAGCAGCCAAAAAAGTCAAATACATGTATTCAAATATACACCAACAGCAAAAGAAACGCACCACTTGATTTTGGCCTGTAATTTTGCCCATTTTTTTTTGGGTACAAAACAAATTATATAGCATTGTTCCTAAGACCAACAAGTGTCTTATTGCCAAAAATTATCCAGATTACAGCACCCTCTAGAGGAAATTTTCAGAATGACAAAATAGTTTAGTGTAGTGATTGCCAGAGTCATCAAAAAACATAGTTTTAAAATCATAGAGCAAAAGTATAGGAAGACTTCTACGAAAATCTATCTTTGGTGTCACCTGGAAAGTCACTCATACTACCAGGTGCAGTAGTTTCCCCTGAACAAATTCAACAAGTCAAATGGCCCAGAAATCCAAACCAAATCATTTTTCTTGAAGATTACAAAATCCATGGGTGACAACTCACATGCAGCATTGAAACAATTAATAATGTGGCTGATAAACACATCGACGCTCATGTAGCAAATAGTTACTGACATCCCATGTTAGATTAAGCTATATTCTCAGGCTTATTATGAATGGTACAGTTGAGGTCAAAAATTTGCATACAGATGGAAAGGAAATAGTTAAAGCTGTATTATGTAAGTGCAAATGGGTCTACATATTTGGCAATTTGATTTCCTGTTTCTTACATGTTGAACTTATGAATTTGACTATAATTGGTCCATTTGACCAAATCCCCTTAAAAATACAGGGCATTAATCTGTGAGTCGTCCAAAGTTGATGGATCAGAAGTTTGCATACACTCCGGGACCAGGGTTGTATTATGCAATATTTATACCTCTAATTGAAAAATATTTCATTTTTCTATCCTAGTTTGTAGAAAATAAGTCTCAAAATTATTATCCTCAGAGTTCTGTTGAAAAAAATTGGTAAATTATGTCCATACAACAGAGGCCCCGGACACAATCTTTCACTTTCTCCGTGAATCTCCGTGGGATCATGCAAACAGTATGGAGAAGATAAAAATATGCAAATTATATGAATGCACAATATTGGGTGTCATAGGGAGCAATTGGGAAGCATTTTAAATTGTTGTATCCTCAGTACAGCACATAGTTGGTCATTTTAAGACCCACAAGTTCATCGCTGCACTGCAGAGAACTGGAAGAAGAGCCAAACTGGTGGCCACTGACAACATAAAAATCATCAGAATGGCTAAACAGAATCCAAGGGTGACTGAAAAGGAAATATGCAATGATCTGGGGGTGGCTGGGGTGAAGGTGTCCATCAGCGCATAGATGTGGACATTACGTGGAAAAGGACTCCGAGGATGCTAAGAGAGAAAGAAGTCACTGCTTCGAGAAAAAAATCATGCAGTGAGTCAAGTCTTCTCCTGGGTATGTCAACACCTATATATACAGTCCTTGTAAGAGTTGGCATACTCCAGACAAATTTTCACATGGTATTCTCGCACCTCTAGCTTCTTTCCATCTTAGCATCCTTGGAGTCCTTTTCCACGTAATGTCCACAATGTATGCAAACTTCTGACCCATCAACTTTGGATGACTCACAGATTAACGTCATGTATTTTTAAGGGTATTTGGTCAAACAGACCAATTATAGTCAAATTCATAAGTTCAATAAGTAAGAAACAGGAAATAAAATTGCTAAATATGTAGACCCATTTGCACTTACGTAATACAGCTTTAACTATTTCCTGACCGTCTGTATGCAAATTTTTGACCTCAACTGTAACAGGAAATTATGCCTAGTCGTCATTGGCATTGGCTCCAGGATATTACCAGTATGAAAATGGTGCACTGCTCCAGGACAGTTGAGGGATTTCAGTTCATGGTCATATCATTATTATGGTGCTTTTTAACTGCAGTATTACCATTATTTTATGAAAATAATATTTTTTAATTCTCTTTGATGTGTTTATAGTCACTATCCCTCTCTTTTGTATATATATATCTTCTTTGTTTCTTTATAGTTATTTTTTACCATCATCACACATGTATCTTGTTGATATTTCGTTGTGAATAAAATAATATATACAGGGTGGGGACGCAAAACTTGCACTATTTGACAGATTTTATTTTTTGAAGGAAACGGAGGACTTTACCAAATCACAATAAATCCATATTTACAGGGCTGAGAAACAATAGAATAAAGAATATTTTCGTGCAGTTTGGCTAAAATTATCTCCAACCGTAAATTCAACATGACTGCCAAAAAATGAAAATTCTCCTAAAAAAGTCAAGTTTCATTGTTCTCCATCCTTTACTTTTGAAAATGTCCGACCGTAAATTTGGTGAAAGATTCGCGTCCCCACCCTGTGTATATATATATATAAAGAAAACGATGTTGTGTAAAACCGTGATATGATATTATTGTCCTTAAAAAAAGTCCAAAATTTCTACCGTGTAAGCTTGCACTTTACTCACCCAGAACAAAGTACATGCAGACACTTCCTTTCAAAATCACACTTTTTTGAAAATCTGCTTCATTCCAAAATGGCCTCCTCAAGAAGCATCGGTATCATAATTAATCTATGTTCATGAAAAGTAGACAAATAACCTTTGCAGACGCAAAAAGAAATGTCCTGGTATTTATATTGGTTTGGGGTAGATACGGGACAATGGATATTTTTCTCATCTGATGGCCAAGGTAATACAAAAAGGCTGAAGTAAGACTGTGAAGACAATCTTATTCAAAGAAGCTTTTAATTGACCTCAATCACGAGTCCATGAACACGTTTATCATTTAGGAGATAATATTATATTTGTTTGTACAAAACTCTAATACATAATAATAAGAATGCAGTTGTATTTGGAATGTTTGTCAATAGAACAGTAGGCCTGTATTTATCATTATAATTTCAGAAAACTATAAATGGAGCAGGAGGTTTGGAGGTTGTCGGGCGCTTATGTTCTCCACAATGCGAGGAAGGAAAAACAGGTAGTTTGGGCGTGTCGATGGAAACCACCTGCTGTACCACCGATGGCTGTAACGGGTCCATGTCCATTGCTGCATCACTTGCTGTCATCATTACTTCAATGGCTGCTAGCATGTATCTCTTCAAATGAGAGACTTCACAGCAAAACAAATAAATCAAACTTGAATTATCGATCTATCTTAAATGAATAAAACAGTATATAATCGGAGCATGTACAAAATGGTAATACAGTAAGACTATTTTTCACAAAGCTGTTTTTGTATTGTATGTGAACAAACTTCCTTTAAGCATTGAATGAACTCAATCTATTACTTCAGACCCTTACACTTTTTATTAATCATTTGTGATTGGACAACCGGTGCTTGCATGCATGATGCTTCAATGACACAAACAAGCAAATATAAATATGAATAGATAAATATGGCCAACATGACCTCGACATGCAGGAAACAATATTTTACAGAACTTAGTTAACATGATTCTCAACTTTTGCTGTATAAAGCTATCGCAATGTGTCTCGCACAATCTAGTGGAAGACTCAGTCAAAGCTCAGTCTGTGGTCTGAGCTAGTCTTGACTGAGTCTTCCACTAGAAAATGGAGGATGACTCACCCAAAACATAGCTTTGACAGAGTCTTCAACTAGATTTGTGGCAGATTCATAGAGTCGGCTTCAGTCAAACAACTTTGACCCAGTCATGGTGTAACAACTTGACAGCACTGTATACAATGTACAGAGTAACTGTACAGTCTAAGTTTTTTTTATACTAAAAGATGCTAAAACTCCACTCAAATAATTTCTCACGTCATCCATGGAAGCAAAACAGTAACAATGTTACTAAGGAAGTCGAACATGAGTTGGATAAAAAGTTTTAATTAACTAATCTCATGTTACAACATGACAACATTTTTTGCAAGTATCACGGTTAGAAGATAAGTTATAGGAGTTGACTACTTTAGAATTACCCATGTTAGGGCCATTCTCAAATTTCGGGATAAAGTGCACTGGAAAATGTGGTAACGGAGTTGACTTTTGATGCAAAAAAACCTTCTATTTGAGCAATTTAATGGAAATTGCTCGTAAAATACAATAGCGAGCCGAGCTAAGGCAAGGTACGGAGTGAACAAAATAATAGACATAAACTAATGACACGTCTTTTACATCAATTACTTCAATGAAATGAAACAAGAAAAAAGCTAAATAGGATGTATATATTAATTCAGGTCTATATTCTCATGAATCATACAAAGAAACTTTGAAAATAATGGTACATTAGGAGAAAAATTAACACTTGATGTTGTCAATTCAGGTCCAGTGACAGGGAAAAACCATCGATTTGGCATTGGTTGCTGGAAATAATGCAAATTAAGTAAAAAAAAAAAAAAAAGTCTAATAAATGACATTTTGTTCCAAATGCAGTGGTTTTGAATAGAAATATGAATAACAGATGTAGAGCGATGCTTCAGATATCATATTAATTGCATTACAATTAATGTCAGGGAACTGGTGTGATGCAAATTGTCCCGAAATTTGAGAATGACCCGTTTTAAAAGCGTTCATACAATCTGGTACTGGAGGCTCCCCAACATGGTGAAACTGTTTTAAATATCCATTGGAAAAGCCACACATTTTTGAAAACAAGAGCAGGCTCACTCGAAGGCTGCTAGCTCAGACAGGAAGAATGTCACTAAGTTACAAGTACATACATTTAGGGTTGATATACAGGGCAATAATTCAGCCAACTTTCATAAAAGTTTGAATAGAAATCTTTGAGATATTCAAGTTTATTTACAGTCCTTGTCATACTTACGTGGAATCTCAAGTTTTTTTTCTATGCTGTTGAACTGTGATGTCAGAGATGACTCTATTCTAGCATTGAAATATATTTAAATTAACTACAAGCTGTGATGTCATTTCGAACTGGGTCAGATTCCCCAGCTTCTAGCCAATGTTGATCCTCCTGAACTGAGCGTCACAGTTTCAACACAGTGTCAGAGTAAGAGTTTTATCAGGGATAGCCCCTACAACTACGTCATCACAGCTTGATAGCCAATGGGCTGACCGTAAACTACGTCATCACTGTTCAAACATTGCTATATTGAAGGAAGCATTACATTTTTGATCCCAATGATTTATCACAGCAATCACCAGTCTAATCCTACCAAATGGCAGCTTTGTGAGCATTCACAGTAGACAACTGTTATAATCCCCACGGAGTTGATTGATAAATCTACAAAATTGCTAACTTACAACTTTAAACTTTGATGGAATTTGGTATAAACAGAAGGCTTTGACAATTTTGTTGTAAACACATGGCTTATGTTATGTATATTTGTTCTGGCAGCCCATTGGCTTAGAGGCTGTGATGTCAAACTTGCATGGGTTTTTCCCAGACCCAATTTTAACCTTGACACTGAGTTGAAACTGTGATGCTCAGTTTGGTGGATTCGCATTGGTTAGAAGCTGGAGAATCTGACCCAGTTTGAAATGACATCACAGCTTGTAGTTAATTTACATATATTGCAATGCTAGAATAAAGTCATCTCTTACATCACAGTTCAACAGCATAGAAAAAAAAAACTTGAGATTCCACGTGAGTATGACAAGGACTATAAAGAAGGACTTTTTTTTGGTTGAACTGTTTAGATATTTGTGATTTAATCTGTTAATCTTTTTTTTTTGACAATCTATTTCTCAAAAAGTCCTTTTCGGGGACGTCATGCCATTATGGTTGGTGTAAGTTGTGCTAAGGGTATCATATGCCATCAGTGACTTTTGGATTTGACACGGCAGTCTGGTGAATTCGACATACACCGTGGCATTGGACACGTTCACTACCTCGTGGAAAAAGTTGCTCTTAGATTGTGCTAAATTTATATATATTTGTAAAGACTCCAGTGTCTTTGTCAATTTGTCAATGGCACACATGGACAGTAAAAGCACGCCACGTCATGCCTAGCTGACTTGATTTGCAATCTTCTTGGAAGGAGATGGGAAGTAGAAGAGGAAGGTTTATTATATATGTATCAGAGAACATCTGATCTATTTCCGTCCTCAATATGTATCAACCAAATTCATGTCACTCATTGATTCAGCAGGGGAAGGAGATTAGTAAATAGCTGCAAAAAAAAACAAGACTTGCAACAAATTTCACAGCCAGTCAAATTCTTCCTATTGTAGGGCTCATTTTCATTCACCCTGCCAACAAGTGCTACATGTATGAAATTATGAACTTTCAAATCCTTTTTAACAAAGAATGTAATTGAAACAACTAGCAGGCAATAATTACACACTCAACCATCCATTTAATTGATTTGAGAGATCTCAAATTGTTAAGTAAATGTCTGTCACACCTGAGGAGAGTTAATATTTTTGTTTCAACTTACCACAAAAGTGTATGTTGTGGTCAGGGTAAGCTTATATTAACAAGCTGAAGACTGAGAAGTGACTCAGAGGATGGCTCGGAGGTCAATGCAGTGTATCGCCATGCTAAATCACCAGGAACCCAAAGACAACAACAAGAGTTCCTCCGTGGCCTAATGGTTAAGAGTGCTTGTCTGCACAACCACTGGCTCTGAGGGCGTGGGTTCGAATCCCACCCCGAAACTCAATTTAGTCCGAGCCCATGGGACGTTAAATGGAGGCGGGTTGTATACAGTGTTCTATGCTGGGGCAACTGAAAGACCGTGGGCATCCCTGAATTAATAGGGTATGTACCAGACTCACAGTCTTCTCATCTCATCATCATACGGCGATCGCTTGCCTCGATATAGCCCACTAAGGTGCTGCAGAGGCTTAAAACACAAACAAACAAACAAAACAAAACCCAAAGACAACAAAGTTGGGTTCAAAACTGTGCAATAAGTTTATGACTATTGAATTGAAAATATTAAAAATAAGTCATCACAACATAGTTATTACAATACTAAGTCAATAGTCGAAAATAATAATTTTAAGGTACATAATGATAATAATAACATTATAATACAGAGTGCAGAAGCAAAATTTACAAAATTGGACAGATTTTAAACTTTGGTTTAAATAAAAGACTTACCCTATATGCAACAAATTCACATTCAAAGTACTGGAAAAACAACACTGGTAAAAGAGAATAAATCATTTCTATGCAGTTTCGTTCATATCATCTAGGATATTTCCTAATAGAAATCCAAAATGGCCACAAAAACTTTTTGCGTCTTCTATATGTATATAAAAAAAGTATTTTGCTTTGAGTTGGTCCTTTCTGATAACAGTCTGGAGGATGACAATACTCTGGTGGGAGAACTTGTTTATGACCTGCTCTAATATGCCAGGAAAATCATTTTCTTACACTGTCTCTTAGCCCAATTTCCTAAAAAGTGTCTTAATTTTCATCTGTATGGGTTTTTACAGTACAGCTTGCTCTTAAAGCTCTTGGAAAATTGGCAGTCCGCTGAAAAATATGATTTTCTTATTTTCAAATTTGCAAACTGGCTTTGCCACATCATTGACAGTTTTCTGTTGGTCTCCTAATCTTCTTATTTGATGAAGTACCTTAAGTCATATAATTAGCTTGTTTATTGTCACCTATGCTGCTAGATATGATAAGCACTGAATCAATTAATTAACCATAATTGACAAAAACAAAACATTTTTAAGCCAGTGACATCACACGACCAATTTGAAAGTTATTTTTTAAACTGTTGGGACCGCTAATCCGCAAACAGCTCTTATACTTGTTCTATGCGGCAAGAACACCTTATTAACATTAACTTTGAGGGTTATGTCTAACAGATTTTTAAGTGTCATTCAATAAGCTTTCAAAATTTTGTTAACATAACTAAAATCAGTGACAAGTCACCATGGCATGACGTCCATTTTGAGACCAATTTCTCTGAACATGAAAGCTGATAATACCCTTTAAATCCATACCAAGTTGTACTGTTCTCTGATTTTGGCCTTTGAAGTTATAAATTTATATCTTAACATAAAATTTAATGCAAACTAATTTTTGTCTCTTCACTCTGTAGTTTGGGGGTTGGCAGCTTCTTTAAGACATATCAAATGGTTCTGATGTCACATGCAGTCACAGTCAGGAGCAGCTGGTCAAATAGTCAGAGTACAAAAATACACCGGGACATCTTAAAATTGTCAAGTTATAGGCCTATAAAAATTACAACTAATTCATGTCCCCATTTTTCCACAGGTCAGAAGTCGAAAGTAGGCCTTCCGAAATGCTGGACTTGACCAAGCGTACACAACCGGATTGATGAAACCATTGAATTGGACCAGCATCGATATGATTCTATAGCCAAACATCGCAGCAGGCACAGTCGCAAGGGTCTTGCCAGCCACGAATATAGTGATGAGATTAAAAGGTACCCATGTCATGATGATGGCTCCTAATATGATGGACATCATCTGAGTTGTTCTCTTATTTTCACGAGCTATCTTAGCAGCCCTGGCATCCGAAGTGGCTCCGTGCAGATCGCTCACTCTGTTGCGACGTTTGCGAAGTTCATGGAACACTCTTCCGTACAGATAGACAGCGCCGATCATCAGGATGAATATTGGGATATGTAGAAAGACAAACAAAGCCCAGAAGGGGAGGATAGCAGGCGTCTGGATAGGTTTCTTGAAGTATTCAGTGCTCCTTATTACGGTGTAGTACAACACGGCAAACGGAGAGGAACAACCAAGGACCCAGCTGAATCAGTTATCGTCTTTGTCTTGTACTTGATTGGGTTCACCACTGCGGTGTAGCGGTCAACAGCAATAATGAACAAAGTCACCAAAGACATAAACGATGCAAGGACGTTCAGAAATACTGCAAGAGTTCCTAGGATCTTCCATGCAATGCCAAACGGGACCTGCGGCATAATGAGAGCCGAGATGACAGCAAAACTGTTCAGAAAATCTGACACTGACAAACTTATGATATAGGCATTGGTTGGTGTGTGCAAGTCTTTATACTTTATGATGGCTACGATTGTTGTGAAGTTGCTGAGAAAAGTCAATACTGCAGTTATGATATACACACACTGACTCCATACCTTAATGATTTGTTGATACTTCGTCAGTAGTGAATCTTGTGTGTCTGGAGACAAAGAGACTTCAGAAAAAGCACTGACATCATCATAAACTGTGTAGAAGGTATTCTCCCCATACTCCATAGTCGTGAATTCTTTCATTCCGAGCCAAAAGGCATCAGTCAATAGCTTGTTCTTGGCATTCTGAGCCATTGAAAAGTCTTGTTTGATATAAAATCTCAAGAACAGTCTTCTGAATAAAAGTCTTAGAAATGAAATTCTTAACAGTCAATGTTTAAAAAAAGACAGAACTTCTGAGTAGTGGAAATTTGATGTCGCAGCAAACAATGTTTAAAAAAAGACAGAACTTCTGAGTAGTGGAAATTTGATGTCGCAGCAAAATGAGTTAGTTGAAACTTACTCTCAGCCTCAGACACTCCCTGTTAATGATCTTCACCTGCCAGTAAGACAATACTTTAACACAACTTCATCTGAAAACAAAAACAGGCTTCCAAATGAGTTTCTGTGAAGTAAAATGAAAATTTCATGAGCACGAGACGTTGCATGATACATGATACAATTTCAACAAAGACTTGATTTGGAATCGAGCAACAAAATTCTTAAGAAAGAACAATATGCAAAAGGAAGCAGGTTAGTTTATTGGCAGATGTTTTAAATTTAATCATGATCAAAATGAGACTGTTGGCAATTTGAACTAGAACATCAGTGATACACAAATCAATATTGAGTCACTGCTGATAATTGCATGCATATAATGCGCAATCCAGTTATGGAAGTTCTTGTTGAAGTCGACTCTTCTACTGATTTATCTTCGGGACCATTCTGAATTTATGACTGGGGGGGTGGGAGTTTTGCCCGAGGGGGTACTAACTTTTCACAAGCGTGTCAAGGAGGATACTTATTTTTGACAACATGTCCCAGAGGGTGGTTAAAAATTTTAACTAACAAAATGTCATGAAATGCGCATACTATTCTGTGGCATTGCAATATATTTGTAAAATAACTACAAGCTGTCATGTCATTTTAAACTGGGTCAGATTCCCCGGCTTCTAGCCAATATGGACCCACCAAAACTGAGCATCACAATTTCAACAATGTGTCAGAGTAAGCATTTTTTCTGGGATAGCCCCGGCAACCACATCGTCACAGCTTGCCAGCCAATGGGTGACAGTAAAAGTAAGCATCAAAGTATAAACATTGATATATTAATGGAAGAATAACATTTGTTATCCCAATGATCTATCATTGACAATCAACGATCTGATCTGACTAAATGGCAGCCTCTTGAGCATTCACAGTACTTAGACATTAGACAACTGTCATAATCCCAACCGAGTTGTTGGATTAATATGGAAACTTCCAACTTCACAAATTTAAGCTGCATGCAATGTCCCTTGCAACAAACAAAAGACATTTGACAATTTTTGTAAAAACATGGATTATGTGACAAATAATTGTTCTTGCAGCCCATTGGCTATCATCAGGCTGTGATGTGGAATCCGCTCCAGCCATTCATATCTGGCTGTACTGTGATTGTTTGTCTCGGAGGTTCCACGTGCTAATGACCATTGAGTTGACTCATTTAAAGGTTAATCTTTCCTTTGATGCCAGTACCTTCCACAAATCAACACTTTTGGAGGGACTTCTAACCCTACATAAAATTCATATTTTTGCATTTTTTGCATCGTTTTTATTTAATTTCCGCCAGCCTCTCAAATTTTCAAAGATTTTACAAAATATTAAAGTTAGGACTTCGAATAACTCTTCAGGAATCCACTCAAGTTCTTAAAACCATTGTTTTTATTGCATGTAATGTTGTTTTAATGGTAACTGCAAGCAGCTGGGCTTACAGTGTACCTGTAGGCCAAAATCAAACAGAGATTGTATCTAATACATGTAGATGTCAAGACAAAGATACCAATTTACACACTAATATGTAAATGGCACAGCCATGAAATTCGCGCAGCACTTAAAAAGTTTTTTTAGGACTTATGGTTTTACCATAACTTTCATTAAATTATTAATATTCAATGTATGAAAGGCAGTTATGCTACTGTTTCAAAGAAATTGAAAGATGGATATATTAAAAAATAGACAGAAATTTACCTATACTAGAAACTATTAGAAAGATAAAATAGATCAAAAAAAGAATATATAGATAGATAGATACATACATACATACATACATAGGATAGCAAATAAATAGGATTAAGGATAAATAAAATTGATAGATAATCAGCTAAATAGTAAAAAGGAAGACAACCCTGAAAGCTGCCAAATTTAAGTCTATGCTAGATTGTTGATATTACATAATAGTGATTAAAAAAACAATAATATGATCTGCATGTAGATTTTAAAATTGCTCACTGTTACACAACCATTAGTTGACAATGATTATTTAACTTTAATTTTGTTATGTTTTCTTGTTGTCTGTTTTGAAATGATAAAATCACATGTTAATAATATAATTTAGCTTTTCAAGGCTTACAATTAACTATTCCATAAAAATTATAGATACAGGGAATATTACTGGAGAATATTGAATTTTTAAGACACTTTTGAACATGAATATGTCATGTTTTGTTAAATTCGAAACTAAATCATTGATAAGAAGCTGGTCCCACTTGACCTAATTTCCTACTGTCAACCATTGATGTTGAGACCATCACTGCACAGAATTTTGAAACCTTTCTTGTGCTAAATTTCGCTTCGCGAAACGGCCTGCGGCCGTTTCGCTGCGCGAATATTACACTGTGCATGCACTTTCAGTAAACGTTCTGGGGGTGAGGTTTCTGTGTACAAAATAGGTATGTTGGGGGTCTATTTACTGATAGGCGTACGACGCGCGCTATTTTTTGGAGGGGGGGGGGCGAGCGACATCTGCCCGAATTTCAAATCTAGATTTAATAAAATTTCAAATAAAATTGGTTGGAAATCATTAATTTTCAGTAGTGTTTATTTAATCATCTGCCCAAATTTTTTTGCCTTTTTGCCCGAATCTTACTGTTTCCCAAACCTTTGGGGGGGCGACTTTCCCCCTGCCCCCCCCCCCCTCCGATACACCTATGTATTTACTTATTTTGCCATGGGCACAAAAAGTCGCCAGTCCGCCCCTGTCCAGTTGGTATGATGCTGGACTCAAAAATGCAAGGTTGTGAGTTCAAAACCAACTTAGCACTGTTTCACTCCCCCAGGTGTAAATGTGGAGGTTGGCTAATGGCTATACACTGTGTACCTCTTGCTCTATGTGAAGCGACCCATTTAAGGCTTGGGTTTGGCGTCAGTCCACACTTTTTACAGTTTGACAGGAGCATGTTGCACCTCAAGTCAAACTACATGTTTCAAGTAAATTCAATCAAATTTCAATATAGCCATTATGCCAGATTTTATTCTCACAAATCCTATGCATATTTTTATATTTCAAAATATTGCTTATGGTCAAATATTACATGATTCTAGTAATGTTAAGATCTCACGGCACCTTACGGCACATTATCTTAAAAGTCCAGGACCTGTACATACTTAAACAGCACAAATTCTATTTTAAACTTAAGTACAATGGCCTTCCGGAGTACTTTAGCTGCGAAAATTGTCTTCCCATCCAACAGGCTACTCATGCCTATTTTACAAGAGGTACAACATTTATCAAACCGAGAGTTAGGCATGCTTTTGCAGAAGGGTGCATACGCCATCAGCTACCGAGTCTACTGAATGATAGTCCCTCAAACATTTTAGATAAAATTCATACACACAGCGAATACGGCTTTGCCTCCTATGCAAAACATGTATTAATAGATAAATACACAAGTGAATGTCAAATAACAAATTGTTACATTTGCCACTAGCGACACTTGATATAGATATAATTATTTATAAATGGCTGCAATAAAAACCTGTCTGTCTGTCCTTACGGAGAACTTTTTTACCACTGAGGGGTAGCTTCAATTGAATTCTAGGAAAAAAATGACCATCCCGGCGACATACAATGTTTATAAAACTATTATATAATTAATTAAAAGCACATCACGGTGGGATAAGATCGTAAATCGGCGGGATAACATCATATCCCTGTGGGAAAGATCTAAATGCCTGGGGGGCAAGATCTAAATGCCTGTGGGATGTCAAAGATCGTCGGCGGGATGTCAAAAGACCGTCGGTGGGATGTCAAAAACTGCCGGCGAGGCTGCAAATGTCCCCCCAGGGGCAGGAGAGGTACCCGCAGGGCCAGGGGATGTCCTAATATCCCGCCGGAGATGTTTTTGAGACGTTCTCACTGAAAAAATTCCCGCCGGACATCCAAAAATCAAGAACATTTTGGGCTCTGTTCCGCCGTCATGAAAAAAAAGTTTGAACCTGTTGAATCTTTTTTGACATCCACGGCGCAGTTTTTCCATTTCTAGGAACCCCTGAGGGGAACAAAAACTACCCCTGGGGGATGTGAAAAGTCGATGGCGGATCACCCAAATTCATCCAAATTTCCAGGAAATACCATCCCGCCGACGCCTAAAGTTCTCCATAATGTGCCGTGAGATCTTAGCATAAGAGGGACTTGAAATCAACCTGACTATTTTTTATAAAATCAGGTAGGTACTTACACCATGTTTGAGACTGAAATATTCTTCAGTCTGTTTCATAATACCGATATCGATATATTTGTAATTTATCATAATGCTTGCTATGAAAAAAAGTACAATAATGTACCATTTTAGTTTCATAGCAAGCGTTGTGATAAACTACAAATATTAGCCAGTCTCTACAAGACCAGATTCAGGCAGCAATGAGCAGCATTGCTGGGTCTCTAGATTCTCAGTGATGACACAGGTCAGGTGACCAGCTACAGCTGACATATAGGTCACGTGACCAGCTACAGCCGACACTGCGACCAGCTAAAATATACCCCTTTTTCAAGCCACACCCCCCTACCCACCAGATCCGAGAGTCCCTCTGGCATTACATGCCATCGCCCAACTCAGAGGACTCGTAAAGTCTGAATATTAGCATAGTACCCGTGACAATGGGAATAAGGAGAGTAAGAATGGCACAGAGAGAGGGAATTTTAGGTATAGGCCTATCCTTGTGTTCAGTGGGATGCGACTATGCCATCTGCAGGCAAAGAAATGTCAACTGCACAGCAGTGGGAAGAGAGCTCTAGTGAGAGGTTGGATTGGTGGAAATTAAGGGGTAGAGTGGAAATGGAAGAGAGGGTTGAGAGGTGACATAGATATGGTTGTTGTACATCAGCTTGATAAGTTGAGTGGAAGTTTTTGAGAGTGTAGCTTAAAGCATCCATGAATTGATAGTATTATTATATAATAATTATATATATGTAGCCCAATAAAGTATTGCTGCCAAGCAGAACTTTTGAGTTATCATTTCCCATAGGTGGCAGAGTGCTCAACTGGAACTAGGTCCAGTAGAGGGCTTTGACACTCAGATTGCATGCTTGACCGATCGACCAGATCAGAGCAGACACAGCATTTGAAGTGAAAAGCAGCCAGCTACATTCACTGCTGTAATTCATGACTTTGGATAATATTCACAAAATTCTGGTAGGTGATATTTTATGCTTGCATATTCACACATCACACATTTATTATTTAGTCATTACTCATAAAAAATCACTTTACTTATATTTTTAATATATTCTTCTTTAAAGGGATTCATATGTGTTGGAGATTGGAGTTCATATATTCTCATAGGCATAGGACCCCAACTAGGGTATTCTGATTTTCTATATTCTCAATGTTATTAATTCATATTCATATGTTAAGTCTATTGCTTAATAGCATATTAATATGTGTGTAACTAATACATGTATACCAATTCACAGTAATTGATTGTTTATCATTGTTTGTAAAACTTATGACTTACTTGGATGTTCTATGGTAAACCATCATGGATTGATTCATTATGAGAATATGTCACTAATTATTATGTTACGTTAGAAACTATTTGGTTCAGTAATTTATCATGTTTTATGAAGCTCATTATGTATATTTACTCATTTATATTGTTTGACTCATTGTATATATTTCATATTACAGGGTCATTTATGTGGAATAAATTTGGGACGTAAAACCCGTCGTTTCTCCTCATTACCTCACCTTCTAACAATGGCGCAGTTGACAGGGTTTCAGGATCGTCGCAATCTCCTATGAGCCAGTTTTCGCAAGCATCCGGCCGGAAGAAATCGCAAATTTCATCAAAGTTCAAGTAAGGCTAAATAGAGACTGATAAATAGCTCTGGAGTCATATAACTTGATGAACTGCTGTATATGACCAATAAGGTTAATATACTGGATAAACTGGACTCTTTGATTTATTTAATGGAGATGTGCAAATAATTGCCTGAACTTTTAAAGAACAAATAATTTTGAGGTATTTGACACAATTTTCATTGTTTCTGAAAATCCTTGAATTGTTGTGAAGATTACATGATTTGAGCAGATTACATGTCTTGAGAAGGTGCTAATCCCACTGATGCCAATGTTTGTTGTTAGTGAGGATTAAGCTGGTTGTTTGATTGTTTGGTGATAATAGACATCAGCTGTTTTCTGTGAACCAGATTTTGTCACATGCTTTTGTTGACATATATTTGACATACATTTGATAAATATTTGACATTTGACCTGTGTCGTGACCTGAACTTGACCCAGAACTTGTGTTTACATCTGGAATCATTATTCAATTTGTCAATTCAATCCAGTGTTTTCATTTAAGAGGTTAAATAATTTATGTGAACATTTTATTATTGTAGTGGCCTTTACAAATAGTGAGTACAAAATTGAAAATATTTATTTCAATATTTAAGGGTTTATAACTTTATTTAATTTGATAAGACTTAGAAAATTTAAGGTATAGGAATTTCTTCAGTTGTGTTCTAACTTTAAGTTGATAATTTAATTAAGTTACAGTGATAAGCAAAAGTACTTTGTTAAGTCTTTACTGTTAAGATAATAACTTAGAAAATTTATTTCATTTTTTAGTTCTAGATAATTACATTTAAGTTTATACTTACTTACAATTTAAGCTTCTCTTAAGTTAAACTTATTAAACTTATAAGTTTTATAGGTTAAATTCATATCTTTATTTTTAACTTATAATTTCTTGATTACTTTGTTAGTTTAGTACATATAGTTAACTTAGTTAATTTAATAGTGAATTACAATTTCCAATTTTTTCAAAATTTATTTTTGACTTATTTCAATTTTTTTTTCAAAATTTAAATTTTCAATTTCAAATTTAATTCAAAATTCTTATTTTTTCCCTCATCATTAATTACATTATTCCAAAGTTTACTTTAATTCCAATTCAGTTTCCAATTATATTTAAAATTAACTTCAAAATTTTTCTAAAATTTTCAAAATATTTCATTCTTAGTGTGATTGTGTGGTTGCAAGTGTACTTGTCACTTTTTACAATGTCTGAAACTGACGGAGCAGGAGCCGCTCAGGTTACTCCTCCACCGGTGCCTACAAGTTTAACAAAACACTCTGATATTCTGAAAGAACTTTCAGAGGATGAAAGACGTGATCTGGTCAATTGGTTAACTGGAGGTGCAAAGCCCAAGACTAATTCACAAGTTAAGGATGAGGGGCTACCTCCTGCAGGGCAAGATAATAATGCTGCGAGAGACAGACCAAATACAAATAGATCAATGGATGATTCTAAAATTTCAAAATTAGCAAAATTTTCCGGAACTGGTAATAAGAACGAACCATCATTCCGAGTTTGGCAATTTGAAGTTTCAACTTTAAAATCAAATTATGGAGAAACTGAAGTTAAACATGCTATCCATCGATCTGTTATTGGTTCTGCAGCAGAGGTGCTAATGCGTATGGGTCGCGAGGTTACCGTAGATCAAATCTTAGAAAAATTTGAACATGTTTTTGGATCAGTCGCCAGTCAGGAGCAACTCTTAACCAACTTCTATGTTGCGCAGCAAAGGTCATCCGAAACCATTGCGGAATGGTCATGTCGACTGGAGGACATCTTAAGCCATCCGAAATTACAACTTGGACTTCGACAACGACAAGACATGTTGAAATCAAAATTTTTCAAAGGACTCTATCATGAGAGAATACGTAATGCCATCCGCCATAAGGTTGAGAGTGGGACTTATGATCAACTATTAGTGCTTGCTCGTGAAGCCGAAGAAGAAGCTAAAGCGGATAAAGCTGTCGCCCGACCCCAGATTGATGACAACTTAGGAAAGAAGTTTGATGAATTGATAAAAGAAGTCAAGGAACTTAAAGACAAGGCATCGGGATGGGAAACTCGCCTGCACAACTTGGAGGAAAAAGGAAAAGGAAATAGCAGCAACTTCACTAGAACAGAAGACAAGAGCAAAGACAACAAACCAAACTTCACTTGCAACTATTGCAAAGCTCCTGGACACACAAAGAAGAACTGCAAGAAGTTAAACTCCAAACGGTCTACCGAGGGGGCCAAGCAGTAGATCGAGAGGAGACCAGGGGACAACTGGTAGGCCCAATTAATGAAATTTGTTTAAAATTGGAAGGTTATCCAACCACTGCATTACTTGATACAGGATCTCAAGTATCTTGTATTTCTGAGTCATTTTTCAAATCACACCTTTGTCATCTTGAATTGAAGCCTCTTGAGTGTATTCTGAAGATAGAAGGTATCAGCGGAGCACTTCTTCCATATTTGGGTTACGTTGAAGCCGATGTTACATTTCAGGGGACTGTTTTGAAATCATCACAAGCACCATTTTCTGCACTTTTTCTCGTTACAGAAGACACACCTTTTAGTGAGAAATGTCCTATCCTAATAGGCACCAACATTATTTTTCCTTGTTTGGACCTTCAAGAGGACTTTGAAAATGAGCAACTACCAAATGCATGGAAGACTGCATTTCGGTGTATGGTGGAACAGCTCAGTAAGGATTCACTTGGAATTGACCTTCATTCATCATGCGCTTTGACAGTTGAACCCGGAGGAAGTTGTTGGATGGAATGTCATCATTCAGGACTTCCATGGAAAGATGATACTCCAATTTTTATTGAGGACAACAACCTACCCAGCGGAATGTTAGCTACTCCTGTTGTGCATCTCGCTTCATCCATCTCCGAGACTGTACCAGTTCATGTTGTTAATGTGTCAACCAAGTCTGTCACTATTCCTCCAAATTCACCAATTTTTAATGCTTTTCCTGTCAAGGTTTTTCCATTGGTTAGTTTGAATGCGGTTGAACCCTCCACTGATATTAAAAATTTATTTCCTCTACCACACTTATCTGACAGTGAGAGGTTAGCAGTTCACCAATGTTTAGAGAAACATAAAGCTGCCTTTTCGTGGCATGACTGGGACTTAGGTTATTGCCCAGCCTATCAGCACCGCATTAAATTAACTAATGAGACACCTTTTAGGGAAAAATACAGGCGGATACCACCTGCTATGGTGGGTGAAGTTCGTGAACATCTTCAGAAGATGATAGATGCCGGAGTCATTGAAGAAAGCAAAAGCCCTTTTTCATCACCTGCCGTTTTTGTTCGGAAACCGGATGGCAGCTTGCGCTTTTGCACAGATTTTCGACGGATCAATTTAGTAACTGTGAAGGACAGCCATTATCTACCAAGAATAGATGAAGCATTTGATCGCTTAGCCGGAGCAGAATGGTTCACGACCCTCGATCTTAAGGCGGGATACTGGCAAGTGGAGGTTCATCCAGATGATAGGAAGTATACTGGATTCACTGCTGGATGTCTCGGCTTCTATCAATGGAGGCGTTTACCAATGGGATTAAGCAACTCAGGAGCAACTTTCCAACGAATGATGGAAGCCGTCATGGGATCCTTGAACTTGGAAATTTGCATGTTATATCTAGATGACATAATTGTGTTCGCAACAGATTTCGAGTCGCATTTGCACCGCCTAGACATGGTTCTAACCAAGATCGAAGCTGCAGGCCTCAAATTAAAGCCGTCAAAATGCTGCCTTTTCCAGAAAGAAATCAAGTACCTTGGTCACATCGTCTCCAAGGACGGAATCCGCACAGATCCAAGTAAAATTGAAAAGGTACTGAATTGGCCCGTCCCTACCAACAAGAAGCAGTTACATCGTTTCCTCGGATTTACAGGCTACTATCGTCGTTTTGTTAAGAATTACACCCGCATCGCTTCTCCACTTCAGGAACTTCTCAAAGGAGAGTCTACGAAGAAAACTGGTAAGAAGACTAGTAAGAAGACTGGTAAGAAGCCTCTTAAAACTGCAGTTCCATTCGTCTGGGGACCAGAACAAGAAGAAGCATTTCGAACTTTAATTCGGGCATTGACATCAACTCCAATACTAGCATTTGCCGAATTTTCAAAGCCTTTCATATTACAGGTTGATGCTAGTTCGCATGGTCTGGGCGCAGTACTTTGCCAAGAGAAAGATGGAGTCGTCAAGCCAATAGCCTTCGCCAGTAGACGTCTCAACCCAGCAGAGAAAAGATACCCCGTGCATAAACTTGAATTTCTCGCATTGAAATGGGCAGTGTGCGACAAATTCCATGATTATTTGTATGCATCGGAGGCTGTAATACTAACGGACAATAATCCACTCACGTTTGCCCTTTCCAGTGCCAAATTGGATGCCACAGGACTCCGTTGGATTTCTGAATTATCTTTGTATAATTTCAGTATCAAATACAAGCCTGGAAAATCCAACGCAGCAGCAGATGCCCTATCAAGATTAAATGAGGATGAGAAAACGCTCACCAATGATGACATCAAAGCATTGTGTGATGGAATCAACAATTCCGATTTTGTCTCTTCAATTGCTATGTCTTCCAAGGCTATTCCAGAAGATTTTGCAGCAAGTGTAGATCTCAAGATGGATGAGGCAGATTGGGCGACAAAGCAAGCAGCAGACAGTTCTATCAGTCCTGTCTTAACTGCCTTGAAGAATTCTACTCCTTTTTGTAGCACTTCGCTGAATGCTAAGAAGTTATGGAGGCAAAAGAAGAAATTGCAGATTGTTGGTGACGTCCTCTACAGGTTTACTACACTTGATGGTGGCGAAAGAAGACAACTTATTCTACCTGAAGAAGATCGGAAAGAAGCTCTCCGACTCCTCCATGATGAGATGGGACACATGGGCAAGGATCGAGTATACAATCTGATGGCTAATAGATTTTTCTGGCCTGGAATGTATCAAGACATCTGCCGCTATATAGAAGCATGTGTCAACTGTTTGAAGAGGAAAGGAAGAGAGCCTGTCGCCGAACTAGTCAACATCACGTCCAATCAGGCGATGGAGTTAGTATGCATGGATTTCCTGGGGTTGGAGACATCGAGTGGAGGATACAACAGCATTCTCGTATTGACAGACCACTTCACGAGGTATGCCATGGCAGTTCCTACAAAGAATCAAACTGCCAGGACGACAGCAAAGGCCCTTATAGATCTTTTTATCAATCATTATGGCCTACCCCAACGACTCCACAGCGATCAGGGCGCTAGCTTCACAGGAAAGGTGATATCAGAGATGTGTCAGATGCTAGGCATAAAGAGGTCTACCACAACCAGTTATCATCCGATGGGAAACGGTCAGGTGGAACGGATGAATAGGTCTCTACTTGGTCTTCTTGGAACGCTTCCAGAGACAAAGAAATATAAATGGAAAGATTATGTTGCCCCACTAGTACACGCCTACAATTGTACAAAATCAGATGTTACAGGATTCACACCGTTCGAACTCATGTTTGGACGAACGCCAGCTCTCCCCATTGATCATCAATTTGGATTGCACAACACCGGTGAAGATATTGGATACAACGAATACGTAGAACAGCTGAAAGAGAAGTTGGAAACATCATACAGGATTGCATCAAAGAACATTGACAAATCACAAGGAGCTGCCAAACAGAGATATGACAAGAAGGTCAGAGGAAACCAGCTGGACGAAGGTGATCGTGTACTTGTGAAAAAGACAAAATTTGAGGAGGGGAAACATAAGCTTGCCAATAGATGGGAAGACAGAGTCTACACAGTCGTTAAGCAGATGGAAGGTATCCCGGTATACGAACTCAAGCCGGAGAAAGGACCAGGAAGACACCGGAGATTACATCGGAATAACATCCTACCGATCAGCTCCAAGAGAGACGACCATTCAGATCCAGAATCTTCAAGTTCATCCGACTCAGAATATTACGTTCTCCCACCACAACAAATCAGGTCTGAGTCAGAGTCAAATCATGAAGAGCATCAGTCAGCCTCAGCACCCTCTCCCTCGAATGAAGCTCCTCAAGATGAAGAGGTACAGGAGCAAGATGAGGAAGAGGATGATCTCGATGAATCACCCCCGCAGTCGCCTGAAGCCCGCCCTTCACTTCGTCGTTCACACAGAACTCGCCAACCGCCAGTTCGATTTCAGTCTGGAGATTTCATCACAAATTTTTCAGCACAGACGCAACAAGACCAGAAGATCTTGCTTTTGACAAAATTATTAGATATTCTGAAGTAACTGTATAATTGTATTTTGTATTTTGAATGTTTGAGTATTTTTCAATTCTGTTATCCTGCATTAATTTTATATGTAATGTTGGGACAACATTCCCAAAACAGGGGGTGTATGTAGCCCAATAAAGTATTGCTGCCAAGCAGAACTTTTGAGTTATCATTTCCCATAGGTGGCAGAGTGCTCAACTGGAACTAGGTCCAGTAGAGGGCTTTGACACTCAGATTGCATGCTTGACCGATCGACCAGATCAGAGCAGACACAGCATTTGAAGTGAAAAGCAGCCAGCTACATTCACTGCTGTAATTCATGACTTTGGATAATATTCACAAAATTCTGGTAGGTGATATTTTATGCTTGCATATTCACACATCACACATTTATTATTTAGTCATTACTCATAAAAAATCACTTTACTTATATTTTTAATATATTCTTCTTTAAAGGGATTCATATGTGTTGGAGATTGGAGTTCATATATTCTCATAGGCATAGGACCCCAACTAGGGTATTCTGATTTTCTATATTCTCAATGTTATTAATTCATATTCATATGTTAAGTCTATTGCTTAATAGCATATTAATATGTGTGTAACTAATACATGTATACCAATTCACAGTAATTGATTGTTTATCATTGTTTGTAAAACTTATGACTTACTTGGATGTTCTATGGTAAACCATCATGGATTGATTCATTATGAGAATATGTCACTAATTATTATGTTACGTTAGAAACTATTTGGTTCAGTAATTTATCATGTTTTATGAAGCTCATTATGTATATTTACTCATTTATATTGTTTGACTCATTGTATATATTTCATATTACAGGGTCATTTATGTGGAATAAATTTGGGACGTAAAACCCGTCGTTTCTCCTCATTACCTCACCTTCTAACATATATTCATTGTACATATATATCCATACCAGTATTATGAAACAGACTGAATACTATTTCAATCTCAAACAAGGTGTAAGTAGGCTATTTGATCAAAAATTACACAAAATTGTCAGGTCCCTCTTACTATAGAATCATGTAATCTTTGACCATAAGCAATATTTTGAAATATAAAAAAATATACATAGGATTCATGAGAATATAATTCAGCATACACATATAGTAACATTGCCTGACAGTTTTAAATTCCTTTGTCATTAACTGTGATGTCAAACTCTGAATTGACATGACACAGATGGAAGATTAGACCAATCACATTGACAGATACCCGATGATGTCACGGTTTAACTGCAAAACACATAGCTATGAAAACAATAATAACAGTGTAGGATAAGAGGTATCATGCCACGGTTTGCCTTTAAAAAAAAATTATTATTAGCATTTGATTAGCAAATCTGAAATACTAAGCTGTGAAGTCACACATCATAACAATTTAAAGGAAAATACATATTATACAGGAACAGGATTGCACATAACAGCAGTTATAAGACAGTATTAAATTATGTATTAATGTATAGCAAGTTATCAAGAAGCACATAATAAATAACACTGTCACAAATTATATTATAACAAGTTATAGGACAGTAAAAATGTGTACACATATTATTATGTGATAGCAAGTTATGAAGTAGTAATAGCAAGTTGACGTACCGAACAGCAGTTTGAATTTCCCCAAACGTTTCAAAAGCAAAAAATTCCTTGCAAGATGAGCCGGCTTCAGCACAAACCTGCCACAGCCAGCGAATGTTGATGTGATTCCCGGTGACGGTTGACTAATAACTTTTGTTCTGGAACGCTCGCCTTTTAAACATCTACCAGCCAATCAAAGGCACATCTTCAGCGACAGCTGCATGCCAACAGCAGCATCCCACAGAACTCAACGGGTCTATCCGTTCAGGTCTTGGTATCTGTTCAGGTCCCTGTATACGTTTGGGGGGGGGCATAGATTTTCAGGAGAGGTTGGGAGTTTTCCTTGATGGGAAATTTTTTATGCTGACCACGTAATGTTGACAGTATCTATTTTGAGTGACGCGTCACATCCGAAATATTTACTCCAAAATCATACTACATCCTGTTAAGAGATACCCCATCCAGAAATTATTTTTTCAAGACCGTCTAGAAAGAATTTATCAATTTCACCAAAAAAAAAACCCAACTCCAAGCCCCCCTCCCCAAAAGAACTAACAGTTGCCCTTTTAGTTATATGGTAATGAGATGCTTTTCATAAAGGCCTGGCTCTTATCAAAAACGAGTGCTGATTGGTTGTAACTTAGAAGACTTAAAACAAGGAGAAAGAAGGCTCATTGTTAGTGTCGCCAGCGACACCACACAGAGCAGAAAAATGTATAGTGAAATTCACATTTTGAATGAGCCCTGAAAGGCATTTCTAATTTTCTCATGCAATTATCTTTACTGCAGCTTCACAGTATGTACACTGAAAAAAAGGATTGTCTGACAACAGACAATAATTGTCTAATATGTGTCCAATCAAGCGATTGTCTAATCCAGACAATGGAATTGTTCAGAATGTCAATTGAATGAAACAAACAAGTTTTTTGACATCTTGAACAATTCCATTGTCTGGATTAGACAATCGCTTGATTGGACACATATTAGACAATTATTGTCTGTTGTCAGACAATCCTTTTTTTCAATGTATGAGGTGGCAGAGAACAAATTCACTGGGATAAATGTACTTCTCAAGTCATTAAAGTTCATTTTAAATTATTCAGACAAACACAACAAGCCAGGCTGACCAGTGGCGTATTCATAGGAAGATAGTAAAATCTGCGAGCGACCCCGTATATTTGATATTTGCTTCGTGTTATGGCCCCCTCAATGGCCCTAATGCCATTTCTAAACATGCCACTGAGGCCGTGCCCTTAAATGTTTACTTGCCTTTTAAGCAACTAAAGCGAGATAATTCATAAACACATTTTTGATGCTGATAATGCATCATGATCAAACCATAACTTTCAATATAGCTCATAAATTTTAGGAGGCTCAGGTGGCTTGTTGACTTCCGTGAAACAGAAGGATTAAAAATACCCGGCACCAGAATGACCATGGCCATACAAACTTTTGTGTGATTGTGACACAATATGGAATACCATGACTCACAAAATGTTAATTCCACAGCGAAATGTTCATTCCTAACACTGGACTATTTGAGGCGGAGATATCTTTCAGTGAACTATTTTGTCGTTTTCGATAAAGATCTCTTTCAGTCAACTATCTTGCTTTTGAGACAGAGATATCTCTTAGCAAGCTATCTTTGCTATTAGAAGGAGATATATCGTTCAGTAAACGTTTTGCTATTTCAGAGATAGATATCTTTCATGTAAACTTTCTTGCTATTTTAGGTAGGATGTCTTTTAGAGAACTATTTTGCTATTTGATGCAGAGTTATCTTTCAGTGAACTATTTTGCCATTTTAGATGGAGATCTCTTTCAGTTAACTATCTTGCTTTTGATACAGAGACATCTTTTAGGAAGTGATCTTGCTATTTGAGATAGAGATATCATTCAGTAAACTGCATCCTTCTATCTGAGTTAGAGATGTCTTTCATATAAGCCTTCTTGCTATTTTAGGTAGGATGTCTTGCAGAGAACTATCTTGCTATTTTGTATCTTTCAAACTATTTTGCCATTTTAGATAGAGATCTCTTTCATTAAAGATCATGCTATTTGAGGCAGAGATATCGTTTGGAAAACTTTCTTGCTATTTAAGGTTAAAAAAAGACATCTTTCACAGAATTATTTTGCTTCTTGAGGTAGATCTTCATTCAACTTTCTTACTATTTGATACAGAGTTATCTTTCAGTGAACTATTTTGCCATTTTAGATAGAGATCTCTTTCAGTAAACTATCTTGCTTTTGATACAGATACATCTTTCAGTAAACTGTCTTGCTATTTCAGATAGAGATATCATTCAGTAAACTGTATCTTGCTATCTGGGTTAGAGATACATCTTTCAGTAAACTGTCTTACTATTTGTGATTGAGATATCTTTCGGTAAACTATCTTGCTATTAGAGGTATGGAATCCATAATATATTATGTCATTCTGAAGGAATGGGTGGATATTCTATTCCCTAGAATGAGCAGCATCTATTTTCTAAGTCAACTTGAGATCCTGTGAGATATCTTTCAGTGATAAAACAAGTGTGTTGTGTCACTGCCATTGCAATGTTATAATGGCTCAAACAATGGAATTGTGACATCATGAATGTTGTTGCTGTACCCAACGACATTATAATCAATACAGGTAATTGTTTTCTACATTTTCTTTGCTGAAAAGCAAAAACAAAACATTGTGTCCTTTCTGAACTGGGCATTCCCTGTTACATGGGATCATCATCCGCTGCAGATGTTGATGTTGTTGTCCTGAGCCGTACACTCTAAAAAATTTCAGACAAAATTGGTTTTTTAGATTCACAATGGTTTTTTGAAAAACCAAATTTCAATGCAAAAAACCAAAATGGATTTTTTTAAAAATCCATTTTGGTTTTGCATTGAAATTTGGTTTTTCAAAAAACCATTTTGAATCTAAAAAACCAATTTTGTCCCGACATTTTTTAGAGTGCAGTGCCGATAACAAATAACTCTTTGGTGTAATGGATTATACTGCTGCCCCCTGTGCACTTTACAATGGTTCAAATGCAGCTCCTTCTGTTGGAAATGTTTCATGAACAATGAATGACTGATAGATAGACAGATGGGTAGATTGATAGATAAATAGATACATGTAGATAGATAACTAGACGGATAGATTGATAGATATTTCAAGTACAGCCCTCTAAGTCCAGTTCTGTGTGCTAACAGGGGTTGATTGATGAGATGGGAGAGAGAGAGGAACAAAGTAGGTGAAGACCTTCATCAAAGCAGAACATGTGCGGAATCTTAACCACCCAACCACACAGCTGCCTTTAACATACTCCAAAATAATATCTATCATATCACTGATACAGCATTAAATAGGCTACAGACATATGGCTTGTACACATAGATGCTGACATAACAATATTTGGCATTATATTACTTTATGGTTGTCGACCTTTGCATTCTAAAATTACTGAGGAATCCATAGATCTGTATTTATGACATGCACTGTGTGATGCACAGAGGTCTTTTGATCTGTTATGACTGAGCTACACAATACATGATACATGAAAGTCTTCTGATGGGTATACCATTCATCAGTTAATGCGCATATAAATCCGAATAGGCCTAAATAATAACCTGACATTGATACTGTGATACAGTGCATGTCTAAAGATATATATGGATAAAGATTGTAGGAAGCAAAGGGGTCAGTAAACAGGTAAATGGCAGTATTGGGATATTTGGCATAGTCATTATATTTAGCATTTACTTTAGGCCCCATACAATGTGCATGTTTATCCCAAAACAGGGTTGATGACCTAAGGGGGTGACATTTAATAATCAGTGGGGGGTGCTTGGAGTTTTCTCAGGATGCTTGTATGAAGCTGAAAGACAGTACAAATATATAACTAAACTAGACTAAGGGTAATATGCACACATTACACACCAAGTTGCAGACAGCTCATGCAACTGGTCTTGGCGGCAATGTACTCACAAAAACGCAATTTTACATTGGCTGTATCTTGGTCGCTACTGAAGCTATATCACTGTAACTGATATCACAGGAAAGCTCTTATTGTCGGCTTTCCAATGATATATGGTAATATCATAAAGTTTAAAAAAACACACAAGAAAATGCTGCAGGTCTGTGCACTCTAAACTGTGCTACAACTTTATCTCTTTTTTGATATGCAATTAGTGTAGTGGATGATTCTCAGCTAATTTCATGTTCCCCCCCCCCCTCAAATCGAAACCTCTAGTTATGCCACTAGGAGTGGCAACCCTGCCAACATATTCAGGCAACCAGGGACAGGAAATTCGGCTCAAATTACAAGATCTTTACTTTTAACAAATAAATTAATTAAAAGTTTTGCAATACCAGGCATTTTATATCACAGCTAGAAAAAGAGATGATCGCATATCAATTAAAACTCACTTTCCGTGCAATGCATACGTAGAAGAAGTTTATGAATTGAAGAAACCCCAATAAAATTATCTGCATGATGCTCATGTTACTCGATAGTCATGCAACGTAGAATCAAATAAATACCAATTCGTGGAATTTAGTACCCAATTCATCAATCTGCAGCTTATCTGCATGCAAACAATTTAATTGGGAAGTTGTATTGTGACATTTTCACGAAAAAGAATATAATTAGACAACATGCTATGAATATTATGACACAAAATTCCATGAATTTTGTCCACTTGCTCAAAATCACAGAATGTTCGAATAGTTATTCAACAATTCGAGAAGATTGAATTTGCCATTTACTGAAATATTAGTATTGCTAATCATGCTCACAGATGAAATGCATCTCTGCACTATAACATAGGAGGCCAATTAGAATCATAAGAAGCTGAAATAACTTTGTGCAAAGTAATCAAACAGGTGTCTTGTTTCCAATGTTGCATGTCAGCAGTCAGCGATCTCTGTCAAGCGACTTGCTGGTTTTCCTTTTTGCACGACTTCAACAAGTTGAAAAACTTAGCAACAAAATAAGAGGCACACCTTAGAGGAAAAATCTTTGGACATTTTCAGAACTACAACAACAGCACAAAAAGGTAAAGCAACTTACTGAATGTATAAAAGAGTAGTGTGGACTGTGATAGAAATGGAAATGTTTTGTTGTGGAGCTGTTGGATTGCAGGGCAATGGCTGCGCCATTCAAAATTTTTAAAAGGGAAAAAATTCTGACACCAGTTTATAATTTTGGCTCAAAATACCTGGAGGATGAAAAAGTGAAAAGGATAACTGTGCTTTCATTATGATCATTAGGGAGGCCGTAGCAGGTCAGATCTCCCCCAGCTTTTTTAAGCCCCCCCCTCCCTCCATTTCCATCACTGATTGTGGCCATGATACCATATCATAAAATTCGTTCAGCATAGTTAGCTCTGTCATCAGATCTTTCAATTCAGAAGCCCAAGCATTTGTATGTTGGTTCTTATCCCATAGAACAACCTTTTTCGTAAGACGACTAGAATTCATATTCACGAGGCTTTTCCATAGGCGAACCATATTGACTTTCTGCTGTACACTGCTCTGGGTCGATCCCATTTCACCTTGAACCCTAATATTTGGAGCAAAGTTGAGGTCACCAAGGAATGCTCGAATACATGTAGCTCTATGTTGTATATGGTCAATTTTATCAGATGACCAGACGCAGGTGGCATAATCCAAGACAGGGCATACACATGCATTGTACAGTGTTGTAAATGTGCTGTACCCAAGCCAATTTAGGTTTATATATTTTGAAAGAATAGAACCAAGCGCTCTACTACAGCTCCTTGTAAAGTTTCTCTGTTACGCTGAAGTCCAGATGTTGATTAAGGATGACACCAAGATATTTATATTTGATGACCTTTTCAAGCTGTTCATTATTAAGAGCTATTAAGTAAGAAATCTTGCGGTGTCAAACTCATATACTTAGGTCTATAATGAATAACTTTTGATTTTGAGTTGTTGAATTTGATATGATATACTAAAAAATAACGTGCAAGCACTTTAAGCTGCGTCAAAGACTCTCCCTTAGATACGTCCCTGCTATTATTGTGTGTCTCTGTGTTAATTGTTGTGTCGGTCTATCCATTTATTAATAATAATATCTTTATTCACACACATATAATGTGGTACAGGTTAATTAAATAAAAGTAAACAAGGTAAAAACAAAACAATGATAAAAACAAATAGTATTACAAAAGTATTACTTAAAAAACAATTATGACACACATAATGTGTTAATCATGTCTGACACATCATCAATAGACAGATACTCACATTATAATCAATAGTCAATGGATGTGTGTGACAATTAAGGATTATCTGACTATTAGACCGGCAGCCCAGGGGCTCTAGCCTAGTCGAACGAGGTACCACTAACGGAGCATATGGGTATAAAGGGAATAATAAGGCGCACCAGAAAACCCATTTCTGGCGCGGCGTAACGGTCGCGTTTACCCCTGGTGGCCATTTTCCAAGATGGCCGCCATAAAAATAAGTGCATGCAGTTTTTGGTCTAGATCTTTAATGGCTTATCCGATTTTGATAATTTTTGGGTCAAAATATATGTATTTCAATATTCCCAATGCAATGATGTCATAAAAAATTCAATATTGTAAGCGTTTCATGCTGTTTTTAAGGATCAAATACAAAAAAAGTGAAAAATTTGAAAAAAAAATCAAGATTCTCTGGCAAAATAAGGCATCATGGTCAATGAATGGTTGGTTTTAGGGCAAAAATAACATCATAAAAAACTTCCTGACATACAGAACTACCAGAAACCATGTTTTATTTGTTGATGTGTGACATTTAGTGTTGAAGATATTCCCATTTACATGACTGGTCACGTCAAGTGAGAATTGTGACGTGACGACGTCACGTTTCAGCAGAGGTGCATCTTATGTGTCTGATTTGGCATAACTCTCCAACAGCTTATCAGATTTTTTATTATTTTTGTGTCAAAATATATATTTTTCAATATGCCCAATCCAATGGTGATGCCAAAAATAGGAAATTATAAGTATTTTATATTCTTTCTGACGATCATTTGTAAAAAAAAATAAAAATTAAGGAAAAAAAACAGGATTTCCAGGCAAAACAAGGCATCTTATGACTTTATTATTGACTTTAGAGTAAAAATGCCACCTTTAATCAATTCCGAATGTTCTAAAATATCAGCAGGTATGCCTATTTTGTTGCTATGTCATTTTTGGTCTTGATAATATTTACATTTATGTGAGAGACCAGGTCAAGTAAAATTGTGGCGTTGTGACGTTATATTTCCACAGTGATGCATACGTTTGTCTAATTGGATGTAAATCTTAAACATATTATCAAAGTTTTGGATCTGTATATTAGCATGGTGCATTTTCTGCTATTATGCAGTTTTGTCAATAATAAGTATTAAATTTATGCTTTTTTTCATGGTCAAATACAAAAATGTGAAAAAACACATAAATCGCACATAATTATCATTGGCATTGTTGTTAATTGCCATATTGGTTGCAGACTGAAAAATTAAGCCTTAAAAAAAAATCTCACCTATTCCATTCTATTCCTACAACCAACCATGCAATGATTGCATACAATCCCCCATCTCTTCTTTATCAATGAATGGTTCACCTGCAACACCTCGAATTATCAATATTGGTCCAACACAGATAGTTTACATTTGGCAGCAAAATTATTCAACCCCTTTGATTTCTTCCCAATAATAAACAGGTTTTGTGAAATGAGTGTGATGTATGACATCAGAATGTTTCAAATCACAAAAATATGATAGCATCACATACCAGACAACATATGCTGAATCAGCTGTGGAAAATAACTAAATCTAGTTGGCAGGACTGGTGCTCCAATGCTAATCCAATGGCGGCAACGGGGTTGAAACATTTTTGACATTGTTGACCCCTATGCGAAATACAAACCACCTACCAGGTTCTGGTGCCCTTCCTAACAGTTTGGCATCATGTTGTCTGATACAAATTGATGTTATCCTTTTCATGATTTGATATATATGCTGATGTCACCACACTCTTTTGCATTTGTCAGCTATTGAAATCAATGGAAAAACATCAAGGGGTTGAATTATTTTGTTGACAACTGCAGAGAGTATTTTCCTGGACTATATTCAATACATACTAGTAAGTTGCCCGCAGCTTGGAGGGCACAAAATAGAACACAATGGAAAATATAGGATTGTGATAAATTTAGAAGGATAGATAGATAGGCCCAGATTGATTTATTGATTGATTTATTGATTGAAAGGGCCGAGATAGGCCGAGATAATCTGATAACAGATAGATGGGGATTTTTATGAGAGTATCGTTTCACAATCAATAGTTAGAGTACCCGTAGATTGGAAGGAACAGAATAGAAGCAATTGGTAAACTTTTTAAAATATAATTTGATTTGATAGTGCCCAGATAGACTGATGGAGTAAGATTAGAAAAAGATGGGCCTGGTATCTGCGAGTGTGGGCTGCTGTGGGTCAGAGATTTATCACACGGGGCGGGCTGGGGCAGGCCGAGATTTTTTTTTTTCGTTATTTCACATTTTTAGTGGAGGTGAGTACCCATCTCCATTTATGCAGTCACAATGAGAGAGTGGAAGTTGTGGTGGGAAATTTGAAATTTGAGCATTTTCAGAATGTCTTTTGGGCCCTGACTTCATTTTGTTCCGAGATGTTTGGAGTCAAGAAATAAGTATAACTTGATTATAGAGCATGTATCTGGCATAGAAATGAATCACATGCATGTTGTAATTTGGACAAGACTTCCTTTGCTTTGAATCTTGATTGGATGCACCGTTAAAAAATTATGTGAATTGTGTTTGTGTATGCAAATCAGCTGTCCCCCATTTTGTAAATCATGTGTGTTGTGTTCTGTTTATGAAATGAGCTGACCTGGAACTATATCATGGTGACATTTGGATGTTCATTGCTCAATATACTGACCTTGGAATTTATGTTATCATAAAACTAGATCACAGGAGATGAGATTTCAATAGTTATCCAAATTTCCAAGTATTTCAGTTAAATATTGTGTAGGATGTATTGATGGATAGAAGAAATATCGACAGTTTGCTAGCTAGATAAACGGATAGATAAATACTGTTAGATATATAGCATGGCAGGAAAAGTAGGGAATTCGGGCATGTCAATGCCTGGAAATCTCTAAATCTCACTTAAAATTTTTAAAAAAAGGTCCAAATTTCTGACTTGGAAATATGGAGGCTTGATTCGCGAGAATTCATGGGCAATGTTATCGTATTTCATCATATTGCCTTGAAATTCATATTTTTTCTAGCCCTGGACAGATAGAATGGATGGATTTTATGAATTAGATAGATTGCACCACATGGAGAATCTATCCTAGACAAATAGGTTTGATATGTCAAATTATCATAAATTGACATAATGCTTTCAGATTCAACAATGTCTAGAGACTCTAGTTCGATTCACATCTTCACAGCCAATTTTGACCTTTATTTTGAGGTATCACACTCAATCTTTACATCAATCAGCATGATATCCATGCAGATCTGGATCTATCCAGAAGTGATAGCTTCAGCGGCCATTTTCCTAAAAGTCTGGAAGTTAAACATGAATTAATCACATGAAGTTGTGCTGATCGGTTCAGTCTCGGGAGTGGTTTGCTGTATTTAGCAGAGGCTGTGCTGGAGTGGATCGCATGAATTAGATGGATAGATTATAAACATGAAATAGGTAGCTTACACTGATTACAATGGTTAGATAGATAGATTACAGATTTATCAAAAGGGTTTGGTAAGCGAGAGCAATAGGATGCAATTTGGTACTTGTGTTATAATTTGTGACATGGTCCAACATGTCCAGGAGGGGTTAGGGTCAGCTCAGTTGGTAATGCACTGGTTTGCCAATCACTGGGCCCTGAAATTGTGATGGAAAGGAATTTCAATCATCCTTTGCGCTTAATTGCTGTGTCCTCCCCTGTAATTACCCCACATAAATACAGGACTTAAAGCTCAAATGGTCCATCCATCAGTCCAAAATATCCATGCCAATCAGACATGGGATTTGAACTCTTTGCAAAGTCTAGATTGATAAACTGAGTTGGTCATTTTGGCACTCTTCAAGTTAGCTGGCAGTGGTACACTAATTTACAGGTGTATAGACCAGCATAATTAGTGATAGATAGATTGATGGAGAGATATGGTAGGTACAGCCCTCTAAGTGCAGCTCTGGCGTCTCACAAGAGTTGATTGATGAGATGGGAGACAGCAGAAGTCCTCACATGCTTCACATTTACCCTATGTGAGAGATCCTTTAATTGCCCTACAGACACTGAAACAAGCGTCAGATGAGAACTAGAGTTTCCAGCCAGTTAACTGTAACAGTTAAATTGGAAACTCTAATGAGAACAACATCCAGCTGGGGTTTTGCTCATGAAAGCCCGCAGAGTTTTTCTTGTTCCCCACACGGGGTTTCGATGCGAGTTAAAACCTTCAACGGAGAAGGCAGGAATCATAACTGCTCTGCCACCTAGCTGCCCCAATGAGAAAGTAAGATCTTTATTGACATGGTTGTATGGAACTAAGCAGGTCTAAGGATATATTATATGACAGCTGGGTGGCCAAAGTGTTTTCAGTCCTGAGGGGCTTCTTTGCCTGGGTTCGAATCTTGGGCAGACTATTTAGAACATTTTCAGCGTACTCTCAAGATCAAAGTCCCAGGTGGATGTCATTCAGATGAGATGTTAAATCATTGGCCCTTTCAATCTTTTTCAAATGGAGTAAACGTGTAATGTGTAGGCCTAGAGGACATGTGCTCTATCTGCCATCTCATTGATCAATCTAAGGACCCATGCAGATGCACTCCTCTTAAATGGCTGCACATGTGCATACCATATTTATCTATCTGATATCTATCTATCTATATCTATTTATTTAGATCTATCTATATCTATGTATCTAATATCTATCTATCTAATATATATCTATCTCTTTATCAATGTCTTCAGAACCATATCTATCTGAATAGTTATACTTATAGCACTGCTGGACAAATTATCTGCTGGATTCAGAGGATTTGAACTAAGACAACGCGCCACCTCCATTTAGCAACCCGTAGATTCTTGTTGGATTTTACCATGGAAAAAGATACAGCATAAACTACTTAAAATTGACAAATTGTCCTAAAAATATTAAATATGGCATGCATTAATATACATATTTAAATTGAAAATTATAAAAATCTGATATGTTTTAATGATTCACACCTGATAAGACAAATGTATGCAAAACTGCGGAAATATCATGTCACAACGTCACAATTTTACTTGACCTGGTTGCTCACAAAAATGCAAATATCTTCATCTCCGAAAGTGACAAAGCAACAAATCAGACATACTTGCTGATATTTTGGAACATGTGAAATTGATGAAAGGTGGCATATTTTTACTCTAAAATTAACATTACAATCATTAAGTGGCCAACCAGCAGCAACATTATTTTTGTCTCTGGTAGGTCTCCTCATCATCTGTATTTACAACTCATCTCATGTCGTTATCATACTCTATACCTTTTTATAATAATACAATGTTATTCAAATGATGATGATGAAATAAAATTATTTTCTGTCTGCCTGTGTGTGAAAGTCAATAATGCAAGTCATAAGCCTTGCTTTGCCTAGAAATCCCAAATTTTTCACATTTTTGACAAATGATCACAATAGAATACTCATAATTTCTTCTTTTTGGCATCACCATTGGATTGGGCATATTGAAAAATATATAATTTGACACAAAAATGATAAAAATCTGATAAGCTGTTGGAGAGTTATGCCAAATTAGACACATTTATTCGTGAATGCTGATAAGTGATGCTGTGACGTCACAATTCTCACTTGACGTGACCAGTCATATAAATGGGAATGTCTTCATCACTAAATGTCACACAGCAACAAATAAGACGTGGTTTCTGGTATTTCTGTATGTCAGGAAGTTTTTTATGATGTTATTTTTACCCTAAAACCAACCATTCATTAACTATGATGCCTTATTTTGCCAGAGAATCTTGATTTTTTTCCAAATTTTTCTCTTTTTTTGCATTTGATCCTTAAAAACAGCATGAATTGCTTATAATATTGAAATTTTTATGACATCATTGCATTGAAAATATTGAATAACATATATTTTGACCCAAAAATTATCAAAATCGGATGAGCCATTAAAGATCTAGACCAAAAACTGCATGCACTTATTTTTATGGCGGCCATCTTGGAAAATGGCCGCCAGGGGTAAACGCGACCGATACGCCGCGCCAGAAATGGGTTTTCTGGTGCGCCTTATTATTCCCTTTATACCCATATGCTCCGTTAGTGGTACCTCGTTCGACTAGGCTAGAGCCCCTGGGCTGCCGGTCTATATTGTTATCACTTGGCTCTTGATTGGTATTGAACCATCAAGTGCGATTCTGAAGTGCAATTAGTGAATTACCCCTCAGTAATTGATAAGATGTAATTCTGGCTGCCTCAACTGATCCCTTAACCATAATTGCTATTGAACATCCCCTGTTTAAACTTCAGTTATATCAATTTATATGGTTCAATTGAGGGCGCTCCCAGCATAGAGGGGATGTGCCTGGTGGAAGAAGAAGAAGATGCGCGCGCATCTCTGATAGCTTGACCCTTGACCCCCAAAGCAACAGTCCATTTATTTTCTTATTAATTTTTTTTGTTACGGTGGGCCACCAAAATCGACTGGGCTTTAGGAAAAAATCCATTGAGACTGTAATTCAAGTTTGAGTGAGATTGGTGAGACAGGGCGATTGTGACAGTGCTAACAAGATTTGAGCAAAATGCTTACGGTAACAGCTGCTTGACGCAGCTAAAAATGCTAGATTGCTGCATCAAAGAAACCAGGCAAATTCCTGGGTTGGCATCGCCTTTTCAGATCAGGCTATAAGTCTCCAGCATAATGCTTGGGCAAACAATTAAGATAGATTAACTTCAAGGAGCTCTTTGTGCTAGAATGTTGGAAAGATTCTATTCAAAGCCAAGCCTGGTGTGCTGTTGGCTTAAACAGAAGATAACCTTGAACTATTACCGGTCTCTGAAACTAGGCAATCTATCACCAATGCATTGATGTTAAAGATAATGTAGATCCAAAGTTTCCCAAAACTAAAATAGAGATATTACATTAAGATATTACCCAAGAATCAAGATCCAAGCCTCACTGGTTAATTGTAAATAGTCAGACATTGCTGCAGGGAAGCTCTCAATAAAAGGTATGATACAGCATAATATACAGGTAATTTATATAAGTGAAACTCTGGTAGTTGTTGGTAAAATTAAATTAAATTTACATTAAAAAAATTATTTTTACTTTATTTATCACTTCATGTACATGTATATATCACAATCTTTCCGATCTACTTGAAATTTACCATTGCAGCTAACTAATTTTATTTTTATGACGCATTAAACCTCAACCTTTGTATACATATAAACATATAATCATACAGCCTGTGATCAGTAGGCTTATAAGAATAAAATCCATCACACTTGTATGTGAAACTATCCACTTGATGTTAGCATCTGCCTCTCCTGGTCAATATGTCTTTCATGGCTGACATACTTTTACATACCTTATTGTCAGTAATGTTTACTTTGGAACATCAATACGGGGATCTGGAAGTTTAAATCACAATTTATGCCCATTGCATTTTACTGAGACAAAGAATGAGGTGAGTGACTGTCTTGTCTTGATCAATGTTATAATTCTTACACTCTAACAAAAAGGTTCTTGATGGTATATATGTAAAGAACCTACAGCCGAAAAATTTTGTTAAGGGTTCAACTGAATTGAAAAGGTTCAATACTTGTGGGAAGGTCCTATGATGGAACTCTATTAGGGTGTCCCAAAAAAAGTGAAAGTCTGAATTCATTGGGGCTAACCTCTAAATGTGTTCAATAGTCTCAAATTGATTGTAAGACATTGGTTCACGTTCTCGGGTCTGTGTCACACTATGGATTCAATCTGTGATTGTCTCATTCAAAATTAGACAACAATTTATCTTCATTAAGAAAGGTACTTTGCATTGGCGTCAATTTTTCATGCAAAATAGTGTACATTTGCCAATTACACAAGAACCAAGTGAGGTACAGACATGAAATTGGAACCACAGTGTGCTGAATGATTTATACAAATGTACATCTTTGTATCAACTATCCATGTGTTTAGGTTGACTGAAACTGATTATTTTTAGCTAATAGCTAGAATAGCCATTTTCGCATGAAAATTCAATGTTAAGACCCCATCTGTCTTTGGGGCTCTTGAGCAACACCTAAAACACCTTCAAACTAGAATTTGTGTCGCAAGCGGAACACATGCGAGTTCACCATGCTTATGTTGTTTTGCTTTGATGTGTTGATTCTTGGGAAAATGGTGTCGAATTTAGGGCCTAGATTTTCATACATGATCGGAGAAATATAACAGACGATAAGCTTAGCAGTGGTACGACCAGGAGGTGCCGGGGGGGGGGGGGTAGTGCCCCTTCCCCCCAAACTTCAGATACTGATGGTTGCAAAAAGTGGAAAAATGGAATAAACAGCTTAATGAAGTAAAAAAGAAAGTACAAGCGGCTTACAACACAATTATGGCTATAGCAGGAAGCCCAGATCTAAAAGATATTAAGATGAGAACGATGTGGCAGGTGATAAAGGCCTGCATAATACCAATTGCCACATGCATGGGAAGCAGTAACCGCTACGAAGAAGGAACACAAAAACCTAAAAAGGACCATTGACAGCGTCATAAAAAGAGTCATCTGCACACCCTGATTTACCCCATGGGAACTGCTTAACATTGAGACAGGACAGTTGGAGATAAACAAGCTCACCGGTCGCAATAGGATAATGTACACACACAGAAAAGGTTAAATCCAGTAACACCTGTGCAGCTACATCTGCATCCATTAGATGAAGTGTTTGTTTTTTACCTGAGAGTCTGGGACTGGTGGGGTTTGCAGCTTTCAGAGCGGCTGCGCCCTTGTCCAGCGGCTTTATCCTTTTTGGGATCGGGACTCATGGTATGGAATGATAGTGATGATGGGAGAGATGATGAAGGAGGATAGGAGAGAAAAGATAGGTTTTAAGTGGAAAAGGTGGTGTGGGTAAATGGGGGTAAGTGAGGGTAAGTGGGGTAATTTAAGTGTAGGAAGTGAAGGGAGGAGAAAAAAGAGATTTTTGGTGGAAAAAGTGATGGGGGGTAAGTGGGGGTAGGTGAGGGTAAATGAGGTAATTGAAATGTAGGATGTGAGGGGAGGGAGAGAAAGAGGTTTGAAGTGGAGAAGAGGTGATGGGGGTATGCGAGGGTAAGTGGGCAGTGGCGGATCCAGACAAGGTCATCTAGGGGGGGCCAGGGTGTGTTTCGGCATTCGCAGGCTCGCGTCACAGCGTATTTCCTTCAAATTACAATTATTAATCTCAGTGGTCTAGGGGGGGCCCGTGCCCCCTAGGCCCCCCCCTGTATCCGCCACTGGTGGGGGTAAGTGAGGGTAAGTGAAATAATTTAAGTATAGGGATGAGGGAAGTGGAAAAAGTGAAGTTTTGGGTAAAAGTGGTGATAGGGTAAGTGGGGGTAAAGTATAAGTAGGGTGGGGTAAAGTAGAAGTAGGGTGGGGGTAAGTGAAGGGAGATGGAGTGATGAGAGTGAAGTAGATGTAGGGGATTAATGTGATGAAAGGAGTTATGATCTAGATGGTGAAAACTCTATACACTGTTGACAAATATGAGTTCAGGTCCTAGATGGTGAAAATCATATACAATGTTTACTTTTGATTCCTAGTAGGTGAATATGGGATGCAATGTTTAAAAATAAGGGTTGGATGGTGGATGGTGAAAATCAAATACAATGTTTACAATGAGAGATGTGGTGGTTGGGAAGTCCAGATGGTGAAAATCATACTATACAGGCTAGATGATGAAAATGACATACAATGTTTACATTGACAGCCAGTGAGCTGACAGTATGATGAGAATGTGGAAAATTGAAGTAAATATGAATAATAGGAAGAGGAAAGGGAGAAGGGGAAGAAATTAAGGATAGTGGAATGTGATGAGGGGATAGATGAGGTTATAAGAGGGATAGGTAGATGAGGAAAGGTAAATTTGAAATGGAGAGATGTGATTGGCTGTTGGGAAGTAGGCCTATACTACAAAGTGTCGCGGTGAAATCACGATGTGCAACGGGCGTTTTTTTAGGGCTTAAAGTCAACAATTTGAGAAAATAAAAATTACCAGGTTGTAGAGAATGAAATTTCGAACAAAATGAGCCTACTTAGAGGTTTCTACGATGATTAGAAGTGGTTTAAATTGACAGCAAAGTTGAAGGTGATGATCGAAAAGTTGAAATGAAGAACCGATTTGCTGTATATAGACTTTACCGAACGAGCAAAAATAAAGGGTCTTAATGAATAGTCGGAGCGGAAATGATGGTTTTATTACTTCAGGGAGGTTCTAAACTGCGTTGTGTGATAATTTGGTGAAGATCTGATGATTCTAAGTGGCTGAAATGATCCTGCAAGATTCACACCTTTTCCGAAAAATAGACCAGCATCAACACTGTACAAAACTTTTTTCTTTTTTTTTCAACGAATTCTCGGCAATGAATAAAGATATCTCTATGAAAAAACGAATTCATATGGTTTAAGGATTTGGGATTAAAGAGAGCCTAAAATTATAATTTTAGCCCCATTAGAAGTGTCCGAAAAACTATCGCAACTGTTTCGGCCAATCAGAGGGCAGAAGGACAACATCAACAATATTTCTATTTCCTGTCTGGCTGTGATTTGGTTGAAACTAAAACCTCAAACTGTAAATAAACAAGGCACAAAACACATAAAAGGACAGTAAGTTACTTTAAGTTGGATGATTCTTCATTAATTTCATGAAAAAAGAACTTAGAAGGGTGCTTCCTTATCTCTCACAAACGATCCAAAATTTCTGACAGTCAAATACCAATCCCATATGCTATCAGAACCTGTTTCGGCCAATCAGAGGGCAGGAAAACAATAACAAATATTTCTATTTCCTGTTTTGCCGTGATTTTGTTGAAACTAAAATCTCAAACTGTGAATAAACTATGCACAAGAGGCACCAAAGGTTTGAGGGCGCCTCAAGTTAGCCAATTCTTCATTCATTTCACGAAAAAGCAACTCTAAAAAGTGCTCCCTTGTCTCTCACAAACGATCCAAAATTTCTAACACTCCCATATGTTCTGTTCTGTTTGTAGATTCCTCCGCTGTCAATTCGGAGCACCCCAGGATCCTGGGTAACGTGTACGGGGGGGAGGGATCGATAGAGTTGACTCTTCGGCTCACGGTAGGGGATTTAATCCTGGTGGCATGAGTAAATAGATAAATAGATAAGTAACAAGTTAATAGTGTTCATTATATATATACATCCATCTCCAATGTTAGTTCTAGACTAGGACTACTTTCTACAGTTCCCTTCCTAGCGAGCATGCGTGCCTCCCTCCATCTTATTGATATTCCTTGACCGTCTCAGGTGGAGTTTGTAGCACATCGTTCGGGATAGCTGTTCGATGCGGGTTGTGTCCTTCTTTGGATCCGATAGGCATAATTGAACTGTCGGGTGACTACAGTCAAGAATTGACTGCAGGACGACGCTGTTCGCACTAGATAGAGATACGCTGCCGTTGCTTGCTCGCCCAGAAAGGAGTTTACATATTTCTCTAATGGGGTTTCTACATTCCTCAAGGGAAGGGCATGTAAGAATGAAATGTGACCTATCTTCACTACCACTATGACATAATTGACAAATTGGGGATATTTGAAATTGATTAAATTTGTGCCGATTTGCTTGGAGGGTGTAGGTCCCAGTTAACAGCCTCGCCTTCACTGCCGCTTCTAGGACATCTCGGGGGTTGTTCTCGCAGGCTTTCCAGACGCTGTGAGCTGTACTGCAGTCTCCGTCCGGGAGGTGCAGGTATTTGAGGGAGGTTTTCTGTGACTTCTCTGTTTCCCAATGTTGCTTCCAGTATTTGCAGACTCCCTGATGTACCATATCGTTCCATGTTTTCTTGCTGTAGTTGGCCGTGGCAAGTCGGTAGACATTCGGGAGATTGTATTTCTGGAGGAGTAGTCTCGTATACGTAAACCAGCTATCACTATCCTCATCCTTGATGGCCAGTTGTCTTGAGGCGAGTCTAAATTCGGTGGTGTCTTGATTCCTCAGGATGTTGCCAAGGAGGGTTAACGAATTCCTCTCAATTTCAGCCGTGATGGGCATGATGCCCAGGAGTGAATAAACTGCGACTGTGGCTGTTCTGTCAGGAAGGGATTGGATCTGGCGCAGGAGGCCTACCTCATACCTCAGGAGTTTCTCTTTATCTTTTTGTGACAGTTGGCATGTTTCAAGGCCGTATGTGATTCGCGGTCTGGCATAAGTGGTGTAAAGCTTACATGAGACAATTGGGTTTAAGCCATTCTTCCCGTGTAGGCCAGCTCCTAACAGTGAATAGATGGTGCGTCTGCCCAGCTGGATGCGTTCATCGATCCCAAGGTTGCTTTTGTTGTCTCTGATGATTCCTAGGTGGGTAGTGCGTGTCGATTCACTGATGATACTTGGGCCCAGTTTCCAATGCTGAGCGTCTCTAGATTTGCTGGAGTTGAAGATGACGATGTCACTCTTAGAAGTGTTGAATGTGGACCTATCCTTACAGGAATTTGCGTAGACCAGGTGCAGCGCTGTTTGTAGATCTGTCGGGCTGTTGGCTATGAGAGCGATGTCATCCGCTACTGTTGGTGCGCCGACGAAAACATCTCCAATGCTTGCGCCAATTTTATTTGCACTCAGGACGTTTAGTACCTGATTAACATATAATTTGTAGAGCATAGGTGACAGCTTAGCTCCTTGCCTGATGCCTTGGGTAATCTTGAAAGAGGTGCTCTGGTCATCTAGCCATTTGATCCTTGAAGAGCCATCAGTCTGTAGTTGGGCAATAAGATGGAGCGCACCAGAAGGTATATCAGAGTGGAATAGCTTCCTAATGAGGCCGTCGTGCCACACGACGTCAAACGCTTTCTCAGCGTCCAGAGTAGCCAATGCAACGACCTTTCCAGAATCTTTTCCTTCATTGATACATTCTTGTACTAGCAGGGCAGCGACATTCGGGGACACTCCTTTGGTGAAGCCTCTCTGCAACGGGTTCTGTTGGCTTTCCAGTGGAGGGGCGATGATCTCCTGGATCACGCATTCCAGTAGCTTACCAATAATGGGTGTCACAGTGATACCTCTGTAGTTCCCGGGTAGGGTGTTATCTTTCCCTTTCTTCGGCACAGGCGTGATTACTCCCATTTTGAGGATATCTGGAATATGACCACTGTGAGCTATTGAAGAGAGGATATTAAAGACTGCCTTGTGAACTGCTGCTCCTCCGTACTTTAAATGTTCTGCAGAAATGCCACTGGGATCTGGCGACTTGTTGTTCTTGAGTGAGCGGATTGCTCTGGCTACGGCTTGTTCAGTGATACTTATTGGCTCGACTCTGCTCGTGTTACTGAGTTCTCTGATATAGTGTGCCTCTGTTTCTACTATTGCCTTGTAGTCGTTGGTGAAGTGAGGCTTGTCTGTTGGTGTACCTAATCTTAAGAAGTGGGTTCTCCAGCCCTCTGTGATTTCCTCAGACGAGTGTAGTGCGGTACCGTCAACTACAATGTATGGGGGTAATGTGGGACCAGTGCTCCTCTGCTTCTTGATTAGATGGAAGAACAGACGTTGATCCTTGTCCGAGGCCTCCATGATGTCCGAGTATAGAGTGTTCCTTTTCCCTGCGAGTGCTTGTCTCTGTGCTCGTCTTAGGTTTCGCTTGGTCAGTCTATACTGAAGATTTACCGGGTTATCCAGCTCCTTGGGTCGCCCATGTGACTTCCAACTGTAGAAGGCCGTCTTCGCAGCTGAGCTTGCTTGTTTTATGTCGTCATTCCAGATCACTCTGCCTCTCGGTTTTCTTCCTTGGTGAAGGGCTGGCGAAGCCACCTTGGTCGCAGCATGCAGCGCAGTGGTGAGATCTTGGATGGCAGCTTCAGTCGCCGATGATGAGCATACCGATCCCATATGCGAGGTGAACTCGCAAATGAGCTGAAATGTTACATGGGAGTCAGAGAGGGGTTATAGAACACATTTAGAGGTTAGCCCCAATGAATTTCAGGCTTTCACTTTTTTTGGGACACCCTAAGCTCTATGCTCCCAACATCAGAAAAAGAGTTTCGTTTCCGGTGTGGGAGTTTGGAGCAACTAAAAGGCTGTTTTTGTTTGCTGTTGCAACCTTTTTGAAAGTTGAATAATGAACCTTTTAGTGTGATCTGGGGACATGCTTTCACAATAATTATTATGAAAGATTAACCCGATGGCAAAACAACACCAATTTCACTGACTTACAGTTGGTAAATCAATGTATTAATGAAAAAAAAAGTGGTTTGATGACAACATAATTTTATCCTAACTTGATGACTTCTTTAGTGGAAATTTCATGGTAAAAGAGATGTAATCCTATTTGCCATAACTAAGCCTATAAATTAGAAAAGTTCAAACTACTGCAAATCCAACAATGTCAGCCCTTTTCCTGGCAAAAAATAGCCCTACATTTTTCAATTTGATTATCTATTGACACCGTGTGACTATGAGCACTGTTATCCAATAAACCCAGCTGTATAACTTTATTTTGGTCTGTGTCTTCCGTTTCATATCAAACACTTGCATGATATATCAGTTCACAATGTGTTACCAGCTGGTGCGTCTTCATTCAAATATTACAATGCATCTGGTTTGTATGATATAAAGTTTTTATATTAAGTTATATTTAGGTCATAGTGACCTAAATAATAAAACACTTTCTTATTGCATCTGCTTTCATCTGTCTATTTTGTGGATTACGACAAACAACGTGGTCTGTATTAGATCTTTGCAGTTCATTATCATAATGCATTTTTGGGGTGTTTCTGTGTAATTTTAATGAGGCGACTTGCTTATTTCAGTTAAGATTATAACAAAAAACAGACGCAAGTGCAGAGAAAGCCCTAGATACAAACTAGAGAGGAGTATATTAATTATTTTATAGCTCAAAAAAGTTCTGATTACTGAAAACCATCTTTAGAGGCTTTGCGGGTTGCACTTACCTGACCATGACCATAAAATGTATATCTTTTTCAAACTGGTCAAATTATCGACAATTAACTAAAATAATTTGATAGGTTGGTTCCAATCTAGATATTAGCTATCATAATATGATACATTGTCATCAAAACGTTATCAGAATAATAAATAGATGCAGTTCTAAGTTATTAAAGGATGCTAAAAGCCAAAATTGCTAAAAATATTCAGACGGAAGTAGTGAACTCTTCATTTATGAGATAGCAAGTGATATATAGATGCAGGTTTGGCATGGGGGAGGATCAGCGCAGTCGCAGGGGCAGGCTTGTGACATTTCGGACCCCGTGGCAAAGTATAAGTTGATGGGCCCCATAGTCCTACTTTCGGCATTACTCCATTTAATTATTATCGCCCATGCTATGCTATGCATAGGGCGATTATGCTTTAGTGCTGAAATCTACTGAAGGGGTGAAACAACCAATGCTGTGGCCTCAACCAGCCCACTCTGGAAGTTCTTATCATATGCATAACACATTGATACCATTGTAGATGTGCACAACGGTTCGTATTTTCTGTTTAATTCAATATTAGAAAATTTACTATTATCAGTTTTAGAGGCTATCAAGGTCCAGAAAGCCTGCATTGTGGTGGCCATTTTCCCTTCCACAGGGTGAGTTTTAGTACACAGAATGGCCACTGCAAGCAGCTCATTCAGATACATTACACAAGAGGGCAGCACCTGCAAGTCCTTTGCCACTTCCTCCCTTTGCACCACATTCTATTTCTGAGAAACTCAGCAATTCCTGCATCTCAGTATAGTTCATGCATCCTTCCAACTAATTATACAGGTAGCACGGGCTTATATTGTATCTATTTCATATTATTCTATTCTCTTCCCTCCAATCTACGGGCAACTTACTATATATTATATAAATCTGTTTTATATTTATGTAAATAAAGTACTGGTTATAATATACACTCATGTAAACAAAAGATAGACAGATAGATAGATAGATAGATAGATAGATAGATAGATAGATAGATAGATAGATAGATAGATAGATAGATAGATGCATGGATAGACGGATTTGCAGACAGATAGGATAGATGGATGGTATACAGTAGGATAGGATAGATGGATAGTATAAACGGATAGGATAAACAGACAGGATAGATAGATAGATAGATGGAGGAATGGATTGACAGATGGATTGATGGATATATGGGTTGACAGACGGACAGGATAGACGGATGGGATAAACAGATAGGATAAACGGATAGGATAAACAGATGGGATAAACAGGTAGGATAAACTGGATAAACTGATAGGATATACGGATGGGATAAATGGATAGGATAAAAGGATGGGATAAACGAACGGGATAAACGGATAGGATAGATAGAAACGTAGATAGATAGATGAATGAATGGATTGACGGATGGATTGAATGATAGATAGACGGATGGATAGACAGATTGACAGACAGATAGGATAGATGGATAGGATAGATGGCTGGGATAAACAGATAGGATAGATGGATAGTATAAACGGATAGGATAAACAGACAGGATAGATGGAGGAATGGATTGACGGATGGCTTAATGGATAGATGGGTTGACAGACGGATAGGATAGACGGATAGGATAAACGGATAGGATAAACAGATAGGATTAACAGATAGGATAAACAGGTAAGATAAACGGGATAAACGGATAGGATTAACGGATGTGATAAACAAATGGGATAAACGGATAGGATAAATGGATAGGATACACGGATAGAATAAAGGGATAGGATAAACGGGATAAATGGGATAACGGATAGGATAAACGGATAGGATAAACGGATAGGATAACGGGTAGAATAAACGGGTAGGATAAATGGTTAGAATAAACGGGTAGGATAAACGATATGTTAAACGGATAGGATAAATGGATAAGATAACAGATAGGATAAACGGATAGGATAAACGGATAGGATAAACGGATAGGATAAACAGATAGGATAAACAGATAGGATAAACAGATAGGATAAACAGATAAGATGAACAGATAAGATAAACAGATAGGATAAACAGGATAAATGGGATGAACCAATGCTTATGGGATACTGGATAAACGGATAGGATAAACGGATAGGATAAACGGATAGAATAACGGATACAATTAATGGATAGGATAAACAGGATAAACAGGATAACGGGAAGGATAAACCGATAGAATAAACGGATGGGATAAATGGATAGGATAAACGGATGGGATAAAGGGATAGGATAAACGGATAGGATGAATGGATAGGATAAACAGATAGGACAAACGGATAGGATAAACGGATAGGATAAATGGATAGGATAAATGGGATAAATGGGATAACGGATAGGATAAATGGATATGTTAAACGGATAGGGTAATGGATAGGATAAATGGATAGGATAAACGGATAGGATAAACAGATAGGATAAACAAATAGGATAAACAAATAGGATAAATAGATAAGATAAACAGGATAAATGGGATGAACCAGTGCTTATGGGGTACTGGATAAACGGATAGGATAAACGGATAGGATAAACAGATAGGATAAAAAGATAGGATAAATGGATAGGATAAACAGGATAAACAGGATAACGTGTAGGATACACAGATATGATAAACGGAGAGGATAAATGGATAGGATAAATGGATAGGATAAACGAACGGGATAAACTGGCTAACGGATAGGATAAACATAGGATAAAACATGAGGGGCATGGGCGATGCTGTGCCATTATATGTGCTTGTTTATAATGCAATGGTGGAGGATCTCTTTCCTCTACAGGGCACTCTCACATTGGGGCCATTTGGAACCTGATTGTGTCATGCCGTAACAAACTTACAATGACAAACATTTTGGCTTTGTTCATTTTTTTGGTACCTTGCATGGACCCCCCATGAAACATGTTTGGGTCCGTGGGCCGTGGCAGCTGCCACTCAGCCAAATAGGCCAGTCCACCTCTACATATAGTGACAGTGTCCTGAGCTGCTGGGCTGCGAATCGCTGGGCTGCAAATCGCTGGGCTGCGAATCGCCAGGTTGAAGTGGGTTCAGGGTTTGAATCCACCTCTTGTCAGGTCCACTGCCACCTGGGACTACATTGGACGGCTGTTTCACTCATCCTTCGCCTGATTGCCGTGTCCTCCTCCTGTCTTAATTAGCCAACCGAGTGCATAAACTAATTTAATATGGGACACAAAGCCCTAATCATCCATCCATCCATCCATTATCTCTGGTTCTTTCTGTTTAGTTGTTTTCTTTTCAGAAATGAAGCAACTGAACTGACATCAAAATATGACTCATGCTTGATTGATGCACCCGAAAAAACTTCAGTCAATCCGGATGAATTTGATTTTTTTAAAAACTAAAATATGAATTTTTGATTATTTCAGATGCAAAATGATGAGGGGTATAGGAAAACCATGTGGTAAGTGTCAATAAAATATGGTTATCTGCAGAAATGTCAATTCAATAATTGCATAACAATGTACTATCATCAATTTGAGTGAGAATTTACATTTTGCCATTGGAGACAATGTGAAAATAACTATCATTTGATGCAATTTTACGAAGAGGAGGCATGAATATTTTCATAAGTAAGTTTTACTGCACATCTGATGACTGCCTCTTTACAGCCAGGAAATTTGATATGCAAAAAGAGTTGACTGTTGCACTGTGAAAATGGCACTTTATGTGTCATCATGCTGATGATTTGTCATGATCATACCCAATACTTTCAATGTTAATTTGATTTAAGGAGACTAATCCGGCTTGTTGGTGACAGGCAAACAAAAGGACTATGCATCTGATTTTTACTCTAGAAGCAGTAATGACAAATCAAATGGCCTTCTCTTGATCATGACTAATCAAACAGCCTCTTTGTTTCCCATGTTTAATGCAGAGAAGATGACACTCAATCAGCTACCATGATTCACGAAGTGCCATTTTCACAGTGCTGCAGTCCACTATTTTGCATATCAAAATTCCTGGTTGTAATTAAATCAGAGAGATTGAGGATTTCTCTGACAGTTGCACTCATCTTGGTGTTGTATTTTTACTGAGTAGGCCTATATATGGGTTGTATCTACTTCACATTCAAAGTTGATTTCCTCAATTTTTTTTTCAGGTATATTTCTGCGTCTTTTATTTTTCTTCATGATTGTCATCTTCGTGCATCAGACAGTCCTATACTTAGAACTGGCGGAGAACGCGAATTATGAGAGCGACATCAAGAAGCTGGTGGACAACATCGGGAAGTTACCACCACGAGATGAAGAAAGGGTTACGGAGAACGGATCGTCGAGGAAGATAACAAAGAGATCTGTTCCGCCAGGGCCAATGGCGGGCGGAAGAAAACTGGCGCAGACCTCAGTTCCGAGTGAAGAAATAAAGAATCTTCCTTCAGTCGAAAACTTAATGGAATCTCAAAAGAAGACCAGCTTGGAATCTCAAAGGAAGACCAGCTTGGAGTCTCAAAAGAAGACCAGCTTGGAATCTCAAAGGAAGACCAGCTTGGATGAAAAGACAACAGGTGATACGAAGGACATTAGAAATCAACAAAATGGAGAAAAATACATTCCGCACATATACCAGACAATTGAATACAACGGAAATCTGAATTCAGCCTCACAGCGGGAGGTCGAAGCCAGGATAAGCCATGCTAACTATGTCGCTAGATTACGACTGGTCAAAAATGCAAAGAAAATGGCCAAATTGAGAAGTCTAGCAGCAAAAGTGGCCATAAATAATGTCCTGTATGTGTCGGTTGTTGATACGGCTTATGCTGAAATGGCCATCAATTTGTTCGAGACGTCATACTTGAAGTTCAACATCAAGAATTTTCTGTTTGTCTGTATGAATCAACACGCCAAGATAATGCTGCCCACAAGAGCCGGAGAGTGCTTCGTCAACTCTGAATTGATAACCGAAGGATTCGTTCCGAGTGCTTACCACTCAAAAGCATTCAATGAGAAGACTAAGATCAAGACCAGCATAAGTCTTGATTTGATGTTAATGGGCTTCACAGTGATCATGACTGACTTGGACTTGGTCTTCTTCAAAAATCCAACGCCATTTTTGAATTGCAAAGAATGCGATCTGCAAATACTGGATAATTACGACGGACAAGTCAACTCAGGCTTCTACATGGTCAGGCCGACTCGGTCTGCTATCGCACTTCAACAGTTTGCCATTTCCAATAATTCCCGGGACCATACTGATCAAGAGCTATTGAACTATTACGCTAAGATGTTGTACACCAATCAGAAATTGAAAGTCAAGGTCTTTGACCCTCAAGTGTTTCAGCCGGGAGTTGTCTACTACGAAAATGGCAACCGCTACTTTTACGACAAGTCGTATTCATGCTCTCAGTGCGTCCTTGTTCACAATAACTACGTCAAAAATTATTACGAGAAGGTCTACAGAATGAAGGAGATGATGTTATGGGTCGTGGATACAAATACCCATTTCGGATACTATTCGTGTCCCATTCGGAAATATCTCACATACACAAACCCGGATGACGCTTCAAAGGAAGAACAACTCAGAGCATTGAATCTTGCTTTCGCAATCGCAAAACTCCTAAAAAGGACTGTGATATTTCCCAAATTCATCTGCGGCAACCACAAGTGTAATTTTGTAGCCGCGTTTGGTATAAAACCTTTGCAAGAACATCTCCACATCTCGTATCGTGAAAGCTGCTTCCTCAGTCATCCCAAAGTACCAGTACATACAAAGCAATCCGTTACCCCCAATTTGAATGTTGAATTTGGTGACAAAAATGACATAACAGGTGATAAGAAGAATTTATTAGTTACGGTAAAGAGGCAAGGATGGTCAACATTAGGTCACAGCTTGGCAAACCTCGTTTACAATGACGTTGACCTCTATGGGTTTAGAATAATGAAATTTACCTCTTTGGTAACTGATAGACTAAACAATGCCATTTCTTAATATAATTGCCTTATTAAAAGAAATTGTATAGCAAATATTCACTGATTTAACCGATAAAGACTTGTATACCAGTGGAATATAATTTGCTTGTTTTATGGTGTTGCTTGTGAGATGTTTTGCTATTGGGCCCAGTGATGGAAATGGAAAATTTTTGTCGGGGGAGCTCTCGGCTCGTGCGGCAGCGGCTCGCCATTCTAAATTTTTAAAATGGAAAGAATTCTTCCACGAGAGCACAATTTTGGCTAAAAATACCATGCGGACTGAAAAAATAACATGATAGTTGTAATTTCACCATTGATCATTGGGGGAGCTGTAGCAGGGTACAGCTCCCCCTGTTTTTTGGTCAAGGGAGCTCAGCTCCCCCGAGCTCCCCCCCATTTCCATCACTGATTGGGCCAATGCCGTAAGCATCCCCAACCAAACTGCTTGTGGGAGTATAGATTCTCAACCAATTGGAAGAAAATATGTTACAACATGAAGGCCGATGTTTTTAGTATGTCGGACAATGGCAAAGTTCTAAGAGTTAAATGTGGGCCAAAGTTTTAATAAGTAATTGAACGAAATTTCAATGGGTAGGGAGAGGAGTTCACTTACTTATAATCCAAGATTTTGACCCATATATATGTAACTATTCAAACAGCAAAGAAAATTGGCAGCCATTTACATTCCACATGCCTAAAATATACTAAAATATACCTTTTTGACTTGATATTTTTCCAATTCCACGGGATTAGAATCCATTCTCCCATAAGCAGTTTGGTTAACATTGATCCCATGCAAAATATCCCCGTTAAATTCACTTACCATCAAACAGCGCTGTATAATGAAGGAATAGATAAGAATTTAGATAGGTGAATGTTGAGCAGATCATGTTTGAGCCAATGCTAATGATATATCAATAGTGTATATAACTTACCTAACAAATGTATAGTTAAATCATGGTTTGTGAAATTCTGTTGTTTTGTTTAGAAACCCAGCAAAATAAATGAAGATCATTTTTTATACACGATTGTTTCTGATTTTTATTATGTCGTCAGTTTTCTCTGAATAATGTGTGTATTTCCAACTACACATAATGAATGAATAAATGACTGAGATGTCTTTAACCATAAACTCCTTTCCTTCATATTAATTTGTCAAACTATCCTCTGTATAAATATATTTATCTGTCTATTTGTTGTCTATTTGACCATAGATCTGTGTCATGGGCATATCACTACAAGATCTTCTTCATGAAAAAACCTAATTGAGTCACAGTGTACGGTAAGGTAAGAAATCCGGCCCCCTTTTATTCTCAGGGCAAATCTAGCCTTTTAATGGTTTAAGTAATTGTAGTTACTGTGAAGAACATAACTTGAGGATTACACTGTAGTGTCGTCTGTAAGTAAGTGAAATGCATGAAAATTTGCCATTGCATCAATGCTAAACATCCTCAACCAAACTGCTTGTGGCAGCCGGATTCTTATCCGATGAGAGGAAAACATATTTGGTCATAAAGGCTGATATGTGACGCATGTGGGATTACAATGGCAGCCAATTTTCTTTCCCGTATTTCGAGTTAGGTATGGGTCAAAGTCTTTGATAAGTAAGTGAAACACAGGCCAAATGCTATTTAATAGGGAAGGGTTGTTCACTTACTTATCAAAGACTTTGACCAATACTTAACTCCGCCTACTGCAGAGAAAATGAGCTGCCATTGTTATCCCACATGCCTCACATATCAGCCTTTATGACCCAATATGTTTTCCTCCCATCGCATGAGAATTCATGCTTCCACAAGCAGTTTGATTGAGGACGTTTAACATTGATGCAATGGCACAATACCAAGCGTTTGACTAACTTAGGCGGCACTGTATATCTGTACAAAAGAAAAACAAGGTTAAATTGAAATCATCTGTGTGTTTGTTTGCTACTGTTTTTCATCTGCTCGTTGCTGTTTTTCTCCGGGGCCAGATTTACCCCGCCTTACCCTATTGGCGGCCATTTCTCAGAATCACACCTGCTATATAGATATAGGTCTCATTGACACTACCCCACATGTCTAAACTTAGCTCAGGGTTTCCCCAAGAATAATTATTGCACAAAATTTGATGATTACATTGTGTCCACACATGTTTTTCCTTATTTCCATTGTAAAATCCACCTGGGTGCTTAAAAAAATTGTGAGATGGTTAGACACACATAAGCAAATCAACATTACTTCTTGGTCCCAACTAATTTTGCTATATTACTATCATCAATGAAGTTGTCAATAGATTGTTTTTATTTGCCAGGTGGCAGTTTTAGCATTGTATTTGTTATGACTGCCCTCTGGAGTATAAAAGATTGCAGCCACTGTGGCTCTGCTTTCAGCCTTCCTTGTGATAGATATATGGTTATACAGCTATTGCAGGGGTGTATTATGAGGTTATGGAGGCAGTAAATCCCTGGTATAGTCACCCAAGATCCAGTATATCCCGAGACCCGAAGGGTCGAAGGATATAGGGGGTCGAGGGTGACTATACCAGGGATATACTGCCGCAACCCATGGTATAACCTTTTTATCCCATGTCTTTTTTTTTAAATACTTTTATTTTATATCAATGTAAAACAGTTTGAAGCACTCAATGTGAATGCAGCTGTGCTACAAAAAAAAATCAATACTCTTAATTGGCAGCACTAAATTGCCTTAAATCAAAACAATCAGAAAATATGCTGGTGTCTTCATGCTAATAAGCATGATATATAGGGGCGCTGTTGTCTTTTGATTGGCCAGTTCCAGTATATCCCTGTTGATCTCATTATCTTTCAGTATATCCCTGCTGGCTAATTAGCCAAAGAAATATGATTGGTTGAACTAAATATATCCCTGTTTCTTTCTGTTGTATTTCCCTATCTCAATCTGTATTGACTAGGGAAAAGCTCAGTTTGAGGGACAAAAGTTGGCTAGACATGGGATGAGGGGATACATCCCCCTCACCAGATGAAATTTTAAAAATATTTTTATATGCTTATTTCAGTGCATAATCACACTATGTCAAGGGCAATGAATTTTGCCACATGATAACCAGATAGATCCCTAAATGAAAGTTTAAGGATCCCTTAATTTATGTTTATAAAATGTAAATTAATTTTATGCAGTTCAGACAATATTGATCTTAGCAGAAGGATGCACGATGAGAGCTTTACGTCCTGTATTTATGCACTTGGTATGCTAATTAGGACAGGAGGACAAGGCAATGAGGCAAAGGATGAAACAGCTGTCCATCATTGGCCTAGATGACCTGATAAGAGCCAGATTCAAACAATGGACCCAGCGATTGGCAGCCTTGCATGCTACCCCAAGACCAACCCTCCCCCATGAGCTTGCAAACATTTCCAAGTCCCAAATAAAATGCAATACGAACAAATATGATATTAAACTTTATTTATGTGCAAGTAAGCAACTAATTATTGATCAAACAATCATGCCAGGGAGACGCTGATCATGCTTTGAAAATGGCATTCATTGTTTTCAAATGCAACATGTTGCTTTGTTTCTGGACAAAAATATATAATCTGAATCTGAATCTTTGGAAACTGAACCAAAATTGCTTCTCACAGTACACTGTACACTGTATTTGAGCCATATTTTAGAAAGCAGCATTGTGATAATTGGTTGCTTAATAAATTTTACATTTTGTCATTTTGAATTCTGACCTTCTTCATTTTATTTCCTGAGACAAGACTTTTTTTCACAATAAAAATATAACATTATACATAATATAAATAACATTTTTAGTCTCTGAAATGTGTACTACATTTGATGCACAATATGTGATATTTTCAACAGCATTCATATCCAGCAACCTCCCTTGTCATGTTTGATAAAAATGTGAAGCAGAATGTGAAGCTGTGAGTGGAGAGCATGCAAGACATTCAAATTAAAATGTCACTTTCATTTTGATTTGTAGGATTTCACCTTGACTCATTTCATGTAATTATTAATGAGTATGGTGGTCCAAAAATGCTTTCTTCTAAATTTCCCAATGCGAGGATTACATTCTGATCTCCCACAGATAAAAGAGCTAAAGGTGTTGTGTCAAAATTTAAGCCAAATCGATTGATAATTAGATATTTAGACCTAAAAAGGAGGCCTCCTTCACTAACTACCGAAAATTGTCCGTTAGATACCTGCTTTTCCAATGGTAAAGTATCTTGGTGATGTCTAAGGCTCTCTTTAACCTTCTAAAATTTAATTGATTTGGCTGAAATTGTGTGTTTGTTTTACTCATGTGGTCATTAATTTTGATTTACAAATGGGTGGTTTTCAGAAGATTTTATTTTTTGCATACAATCTTGGACCACCCTAAGTGGTGAGTAGTGAGAAACAAGAATTATGTGTCAGCAATCCGATCGTCATCTTATTACAGTCTGTAAATTTTTTATGCAAAAAGAGAGAACCATTTCACTGTGAAAAATGCACTTGGTGACTCACGATAGCCAATGATGTGTCATCATCATACATTTAACATGAGAGACATAGAGGATGTTTGATTAGTCATGATCAAGAGAAGGCCATTTGATTTGTCATAGAATAAAGAGTAAAAATCAGAGGTATATTGCTTTCGTTTGGCTGTCATCAACAAGCAGTATTTGTCTCCCTTAGAGCTTTCTTATTTTTCTTATGTTCTATAAATTTGCAAACTGGCTTTGCCACGTTTACAGTCTTCTGTTGGTCTCCTGATCTTTTTATTTGCTGAAGTACCTGAAGTCATTTAATTAGTTTTTTTAGTCTCATCTGTGCTGCTAGATATAATTAGCACTAAATCAACTGATTAACCATTACAGACTCAAACAAAACATTTTTAAGCCAGTTACAAGACATGACCAAGTTTGAAGTTAATTAAGAAACTGTTTGGACCGCCAATCTGCAAACAGCTATAATCAAATTAACATTGAAATTATTGGGTATGATCGTGACAAATTGTCAACTGGTACGATTGATGAGTCATGTTGATGACTCAAGAAGTGCCATTATCACAATCCAAAAGTCCACTTTCTTTGCATAGAAACAAATCTAAAGACTGTAAAGTTTTCCAAATATTGTGATTCGGTTTATGGTTGGTTCCAGTAGTTCGTAGTATCCATGACGACAGCGGCTGGTTGAACAGCAATTTGCGAATATCGTTTCTTACTGCACCGGATGACCAGGTTGTAAATGATGAGATCCAGGATCTCACAAAGAGTCAAGGCGCTTGCTCCAATCAGTAAGCCCATGTATCCCCCGGTCTCACCTGTGGATAACATGGAAAAATTGTGGATTAATAAGTATAAAAGATGTATTTCATGCTTGCAAGATAAGGGTCATTAAAGATTAAATGAGTATGTACACTAAACAACCGAGCAATGCACTCCACAATTACAGATGATTTCATAATTGTGGACACTGAGATTGAATATGAATTTTTTGTAGGGCTTGTATTCTGTTGGGAAAACTGACATAAAAAAAATGTGTGACATCATTTTTCCCTACAGAACAACATTCACATTCAGTTTTAGTGTCTACAATTATAAAATCATCTGTAAGTGAAACCCAAGGCCACATCAATTTCAATGTACACTTATTAATTCTGTCAACGATTTTGACTCATATACATGTATATGTATTATGTAACAGTTTGTAGAGTCAAGAAAATTTCCTCAAATATCATCCTTTATGACCCATGATTTCTTCTCGTTGGATGAGTACCCTTGCTTCGCCAAGTATGTAGTTAGGTTGAGGAATGAGGATTTTTAGCATTGACCCAATGGAGAACATCACCCATTTAATTCACTCACAGGCGGTTTTGTATATACCGAAAAAGGTTCACCAAACACCATCACAGATTTACAGAGAAAGAACAGTCACAAAATTTTAAAGTTTGACTTACTGAGGAAGTTCTGGACACCGTAAGCCTCAACCTGTTCCCATGCCTCATATCGCAATGCGGGAAAGTAGACATCCATCACAAGGAAATTGTTCCTGCAAAGACATTATTTTTACTATGAGTGTAATCATTAATTTTGATTCAATCGTATTTCTTTTTTTTTTAACGCATGCATGATTGATGTTGGTAGATTGACTAGAAGTCGACATATTTAATGTCAAGGTCTAATGCTACATTCTCCCGGCGGCTCCCGGAGAACTACCGTATATACTCGTATATAAGTCGCCCCCACGTATAAGACGCACCCCTTTCTCAGACCCAAAAAACCCCCCTCCCAGTGAAACCCGTGTATAAGTCGCATTAAATTTGACTGGCGCCAAGACACGAAATGGCGGACGAATGAATGCATGATTTTCACCAAATTCAGAGCTTATTTAGGTAAATTTGTTGTGTATTTTGGCTAAATTTGCAAGAAATTGGCTCGAATCCACTTTGTTTACGTGTGTGCGACGCCATTTTGTTCACGTCTTCTCTCGCCGGAGATCTCGCAAGACGAGAACTTGACGAAGTTGAGGGCGCATGTTTCAAAATGGCGGACGAGAGCGATGAAAATTCAGAATTTTGCGATTTTATCCGGGAAACCTTCATAATTTAGTATATCCTACGTATAAGACACACCCCTTCTGTTGGCCAAAATTCTGGGTATCAAAAGTGCGACTTATACGCGAGTATATACGGTATTTAAATCGGCGTCGAAGTATTTCCTGGTAATTTGGATGAATTTGGGTGATCCGCCGTCGACTTTTCACATTCCCCCAGGGGAAGTTTTTGTTCCCCTCAGGGGTTACTAGAAATGGAAAAACTGCGCCGTGGATGTCAAAAAAGATTCAACAGGTACAAGCTTATTTTTCATGACGGCGGAACAGAGCCCAAAATTTTCTTGATTTTTGGATGTCCGGTGGGGATTTTTTCAGTGAGAACGTCTCAAAAACATCTCCGGCGGGATATTAGGACATCCCCTGCCCCTGAGGGGACCTCTCCTGCCCCCGCGGGGACCTCTCCTGCCCCTGGGGGGACATTTGAAGCCTCGCTGGCAGTTTTTGACATCCCGCCGCGGTGAAATAGCTTCCCTGAGGGGCAGTTATAGGTTCCCTGAGGGGTACTTTTTATATCTCGGGGCGATATAAAAGTATCCCTCAGGAGGAGGAAATTCCTTTCCCCCGGCGAACTTTTGGGGACGGCGTACAACTTTTCTTCCCTGCAGGGAACAAAAAGAACCCCGCCGTGATATGCTTTTAATTAATTATGTAATGGTTTTATAAACATTGTATGTCGCCGGGATGGTCATTTTTTTCCTAGAATTCAACTCAAGCTGCCCCTCATTTCTAAAAAAGTTCTCCGTAACGTGCCGTGAGAACTGGGCATAAGTCAAATTAATCTTTATTTTGAGTTGGATGTACAACACATACAAAAAACACAAGCTTTAAAGCTGTTGTTCCGACTATAAACGCAACATTAAGTATAAAATAAAGTTGGATAAGTAACACAGGACAAATAAAGGTAAAAACAGAAATAAAAAATTATTACAAGACAATTTAACCACAAAATAAAATAAAGTGTTTAGAAGCCCCTGTGGTCACGAAGGCACTCTTGAGCAGTTAACTGTGCTTTTGAATGCTATTATATATATATATTAAAAAGGTAAGACTTACAGGACAAATCCAGTCGAGACCTCTGCCTCCTTCCGGAATTCCTCCAGGAGATTAGCCCCCTTGTTCATGGATTCCAACAACTGGGCTTTTGCAGTCGCGAGGTCATTTTCTAGCTGGTAGAGCAGTTCGTTGGAAACTTTCACGTAGTTCTGGACTGCCTCAGAAATGGTCGCAGTAGCATGACCCTCTTCAACAATATACTGCAGGGAGTAACTGCTTGACCAGGTTCTCCATTTCTGGTTAGCCCTGAACTGAAAGATACCAATCACAGATAATTTCAAATTTCATGTTGAGGTCGGAAAAAATTTAAAATACTCTTTATCAATGTGGTCAAAGAATATTTAAGGCAGAGGTGGGCGGTTGCAGTCATTTCCCTTGTATTGTGTCTTGTAGATTATAGCTAAAAAATGGAATCCCAATATTTTTTTGTAAATTTTAATTTGTCAACTTCTTGTCTGAAATTTTTTTGCTCAATCTCTATTCCAGTGAAAATGAGAACTGCACGCTGCTGCAACCTGGCACAAAAGTTAGTTTTGTATGCTTCAGCATTGCAGCTCTTAAGAAATAGTTCCAATTTCATGGTTTCAATTCAACATCGAGGTAAACCAGAGTAAGACTCGCCAATCATATGCTATAATGAAGTAGACAATGCCGTAAGCATACTCAGAAACATCCCTGGTTTCTTCCAGACAAACTCCAAAATTGGTTTATGTGGACCGCTCACCGGAGCTCGCGGAATTTCACACATGAGAGCATGTGTTCTGCCAAGGCTGGAAAAAGTAGTGGCAATGAAACAGCAGTCGGCTTGTAGACAGCTCCGTCTCTATAATCTGTTCCGGTACACACTAAACAGGTTTGCTGATCTATCCGCACGAGAAATAACTTTTTGCACGGTAAAAACAAAAGACAATGTTTTTGCAGATTGTTTACATCGAAACAAGACAGAAATAGTTGACCAAATTTTTTGATGGCATTGTTGATGGGGACTCAGCCCAGATATCTCAATTTATTGTTTTCATTGCGAAACATTGCAAGATCAAACAGTTTTGCAGATATAACAATTCAGGGCTTTCGAGTCGGAGTTGGAGTCATTGAGTCGGTGTTTGGGTGGAGTCAGAGTCAAACTTTGATTTTCAGGTGGAGTCGGAGCAGAAAGTTAAATAGGTGACTCCTGACTCCTAAAAATAAATAATATGATTTACAAAAACACAGTTACAAAAATTCTAATTGTATCCCAAATCTTAAACAAAACTCCCTAAACAAGTTTTCACAGTAGAGAATCCGATGAAAACTTGGTAAAATTAATTGTTTTTCCTGTTAGACATGCACCAATAATGCGGATAAATGGAGGAATTCAGGAGACCTAAGGAGTCAGAGTCGCTTTCAGAAAGCCAACACTCAGATTAGACAAAATCCTTATCATATAGGTTAATAACTCATGTTTAGTATATAATTGTTTACCTTGAATTCCAACACTCCGGGGATTTCCATTCGAGCTGTAGGAACTCTCCATATGTCGAGATCCCTGGCCACATTGGACAAACTTTTCCTTTCGAAATGTTGTTCAAGTTCAAACAGATTTTGCAGGAGTCTCTGATACCAGAAGGGGATGTAACCATTTAGTTCCGAAGCCTAGAAATATATACAAAATAAAATTCAGATTGGATTATATTTTTTAATTCTCCTAATTTACTGTCACAATAGTAATTACACATCAATGCAATATAAAGATAAGTATCAATTATACAAAAAATTGATGACAACATTCACAATGAATAGAATTATATCAAATTTCTTCTTTTTCATTACCGTAAAACGGGGTAGAATTGGCCATCAGGGGGAAAGTTGGCAACCTATATAAGCCCACTTAATGGCAGAAATGGCAACTTCCTCACTGACGCAGATGGCAAATTTGACGAAGAAACCTGTGTCAGTGAGCAGAGTAGTTATTTCTTCCATTTTAAACAAAAGTGGGTTAAAATGGCCTGCCAACTTTCCCCCTTATTGCCAAATTTACCCCGTTCATACTTGGCAGATGTACAATGTAAATTGCACATTTTAAAATTATAACTAAGTAATAAATATCACATAATGATACCTCAGTTTTCAAGGGCCTGATAGCATACAATTCCAAATTGTAGACCAGTTTTTCAATGCTGCTGTCCATTTCTTTCAAGACTTCTTGGTTGACCTGTTTTGTCAGTTCCAGTTTTGAGATCTTGTTTTCTCCATACAGAATTGACAGTTCTTTGAAGTGGGTGATATTGCCCTGCCATGATCAAGAATTATGAAAACAATAATATTTTTATTAGAAATGTTTATAAAAAAAGTGACAGTATTTTATAGAAAAAAAAGAAGGCAGTATTTTCTGATTAATATTATGCCTCTTTCAAAACCTGGTCATCGACACAGGAGGGGCAGTCCCCCTAATTTTGGAAAAGCTATTTTTTGGGGATTTTCTTGTTTTTTTGTTTTTTTTCGTGATATCTCCAAAGAAATAACACTATTCTAGAACATGGGAGGCTTCTATTGTGAACACCCCAAAACCTGATTATACAGCATAACTCCTCAGTAAACAAACCAAATTGTACAGATGTGACAGGACATTGAATTTGCTTCATCGCACACATGTCATTGTGTGTAAAGGATATCCATATAATATTATTTCTTGTTTAGATACTGTGAAAAAGCATATTTGCATAATAATTGGGAACGCTGTGTACAGTACAACCCAAATGAAGTACCACTACCCTAGCAGTAAGGAAGAATCAGCCACTACTTTACCCTTTCAAACCTTTTGGCTCCCCCCAAATCCCTTCCTACATTTTCCTTCTTTAAACTACCTTTTAAAATGTTGTTTAATTCACATTCAGCCAACAGCCCAACACCAATTCAAACTTCATCACCCCCATTGTGTTTGATTTCTTTGATATCGTTCATGCCCCCCTTTGGTAATTGCAATTTCATTGACAGCTGTTTTTAATGGAGTTCTTAATATGGGATATAAGGTTGTGGTGAGGAGTCAAGGGTAGTTGTAAGGAGATTTGGAGTGAAGAGGAGAAAGGAGGGCAAAATAGGTAAACAGAGGACTTCTGACAGAAATTCTTACTTTATTTAGGGTTGTACTGGATACCATAATGCAGCTTCTTAAAGCAGAGAGGAGAATTGCTTCAGGTGCTAAGCTTGACAGCAGTGTCTCAACCTGTCACAGTTTGTCAAATGTAGCATGTAGCAACAGAGAACCGACTGGGTGTGGCACTCCTGTCATTTATTGTGACGTCCCAGCCATTGTTCACAACAGATGTTTTGTTACACGTTTACAGACCCCCTTTACAGACCCCCTCATACGTAACGTGTGATATCCCACAATAGTCAACATTGTTCAGGTAGAACACCGTTTGATTCACACCATGTAGTTTAGCCTATCATTGCGAACTAAACAAAAGAAGTCCTAACGTGCCATGCCCAATTCATAGAAATAACGGTGAAGGATAAATATAGCATAAATAAAAAGTTAATTATGGGAAATTTTTACAGACTTCCTCGTCCCAATTATGAGAATATATACAACTTTATAGATGATGTCAATGCTATATTTGATAAACTTAAAAATTATAAGTATGTTATTATCACTGGGGATTTCAACATAAATTTATTAAATGTAAAGCAGAATACTTCTGTGTGCGACTTTCTTAACAATGTGATATCAAATGGCTATCTTCCAAAAATAACCGTCCCAACTCGTCTGACCCAGCAAAATGGAACACTGATAGATAACTTCTTTGTTAAGTTTTCAGATGACTTTTGTAATACAAAGGCACGAGTCCTATTAAGCAATATTTCAGATCATTTGCCATATTTTATTTCTTTAGATTACATTAACTGTGACAAATGCTCCTTTAAATATGTGAAAACATATTCTAGTAGTCCACAGCAATTTGAAAATTTTAAACATGACATAAATAGCTTAGAAATAAGTGAAAAATTAAAAAATATATTGAAGGACAATCCCACAGAGAGTTGTAGAAATTTTACTGACATTATATCGCATCATTTAGACAAGCACTTTCCTTGCAAATATGTTAAATTTAATAAATATAAACACAAAAAGTCATGTTGGATCACAAAAGCTATTCTAAAATCTATATCTCATAAGGATAAGTTATACATTAAATTAAAATCACTATCAGTTAACAGCCCTCAATATCATACGTCTCTCACAAAATTTAAAACTTACAATAAAATATTAAAGCAAACAATTTCTCATGCAAAAAAGCTTTATTACAATAACTGCTTCCAGAAATTTAAAACAGACATGAAAAAGACTTGGGCTACCATCAATAATCTGATAAACAAATCAAAGAAATTGAGTGATTATCCTAAAGAATTTCTAATAAGTGATACTCCAAATTCTGATGTTAAAACCATTGTCAATGAATTTAATAAATATTACACTGAAATTGGTCCGACATTAGCCAAGAATATAACTACTCCGAGAAATAAATCGTTCAAAGATTATCTAAACAACCCAGTACAATCAATGTTTTCGTTTAAATTGGTAGGAACCGAAGATGTAATTAAGGCAATAGATTCTTTGAAACCCAAAACTAGTTATGGCCAGGACAAAATAACGAATAAGCTTTTGAAATTCATTAAAAATGAAACAGCATTGCCTTTGATGCAGATTATTAATCAGATATTTCACAGTGCAGTTTTTCCAGACTCCATGAAAATTGCAAAAGTTATGCCATTGTACAAAAAGAATGAAAAAAATCTCATAATCAACTATCGCCCTGTTTCCATTCTGTCTAGTGTGTCAAAGGTCTTTGAGAAAATAATGCATAATCAGATCTATGAATATTTTGATAACTTGAAACTTTTTTACCAGAATCAGTATGGCTTTAGGAGCAAGCACTCAACAGAATATGCGGCAATGGAATTAGTGGAAAGAATAATTGATGAAATGGATAAAAATAATACACCAATAAATATCTTCATGGATTTATCAAAGGCCTTTGACACGCTAGACCATCAAATTTTATTTCACAAATTGGAGTACTATGGCATAAGAGATAAATCCCTTGAGTTATTAAAATGTTATCTTAGTGACAGGAAGCAATTTGTTGAAATCAATGACACACAATCTGACCTAATGAATATTACTTGTGGCGTTCCTCAGGGATCTATCCTTGGTCCTTTGTTTTTCATAATTTATCTAAATGATCTTCCATCTGTCACAAAGAATTTAAAGGCACTAATTTATGCAGATGACACCACTCTATTTGCAACTCTGAACAAAGACAACTTTAATGTTATGGAAAATGAAATTAATAATGAATTAGAATCTATTAGTACTTGGTTGAAGTTAAATAAATTGTCTCTGAATATTGAAAAATCAAAGGCCATGCTGTTCCATACTTCAAATAGACAAGTAGAAATACCAAATATTTACATTGATGACATCAAAATTGACTTTTGTGATGAATTTAACTTTCTGGGGCTTGTTCTAGATAAAAACTTGAAATGGAAACCTCATATAAATTATATATCCAAGAAGATAAGTAAAACAATAGGTATTATGACTAAATTAAAGAAATATTTGCCAGTTGCTGCACTCCTAAATATATACAATGCATTGATTTTGCCCCACTTACATTACTGTTCCTCAATTTGGGGCTGGCAATCCCATAATTTGTTTAAACTTCAAAAAAAAGCAATACGTGTGATAACCAACAGCAAGTATAATGCTCATACAAGTAATTTGTTTAAACAGTTAGATACTCTCAAAATACAAGATATATGTGCACTGCATGACTACAAATTCTGTTATAAATTGATAAATGGTTTGACTCCCGTCTTTTTCCGACACCAGCTAGATCCTTTTGCAGTTACAATTCATAACTACAACACCAGACATGCAAGTGACCTGCGTCTGCCTGCCGTGAGACATGAATTCGCTAGAAATGGCATCAGGTACAGGTTTCCTAAATTTTACAACAATATGCCTGATTTATTTAAACAAAAAATTTTTACACATAGTTTTCTAGGTTTTAAGTTATATATAAAGAAAACAATTTTAGAAAGTTATACTAGCACATGTACCAATCCTCATTGTTATGTGTGTAGATAATTGCATTAAGAGTTTCTCCAAATTTCAGATGGTCACCTCCTCAGGTCTGTCAACCACAGGTTTTCTGTTTCTTTCTAAATTTTTCTTTCAAAAACATTTTTAAAGCTTCCAGCCACTGTACCTAATGATGTATGGACAAATAATAACAGGGACTCCTCGACAGCGGCACAACATTGCCTTAGAGGAGTTCCTGTAGCTTATATATTTATGTTCATTGTAAGATAGGCCTACTATGGAATTATAATTACAGTTTATTAAATGTACATATATGAGCTACAAATAAATAATCTGAATCTGAATCTGAATCTATGTAAACAAATGGACAGTGGAGTGATGACATCTCAATGTTTTGGGGGAAAGACATGCTCTGATTGGCCAGTGTGGTTGCTAGGCCCTTCAAAAAACGTAATGCCTTGGGAAAGCACTCATTTTTTTATGAGTGGAGGATTATTTTATCAAGCTGTGGTGCAGGGGCTATCCCTGATAAAATGCTTGCTCTGACATTGTGTTGAATCTGTGATGCTCAGTTAAGGTGGATTCACATTGGCCAGATGCCGGGGAATCTGACCCAGTTTAAAATGACATCACAGCTTCTAGTTATTTTATATTGCAATGCTAGGGACTAGAGTCCTCTCTGACATCACACTTCAACAGCATAGAAAGAACTTAAGATTCCATGTAAATATGACGAGGACGGAAACATTTAAGAAAGTTGCCTTTTATGGGCGAAGGTAGAGACAGCTTGGGCGAAGCTAGAGAGTGCTTGGGCGAGGCTATTTATCATTGAGTCAATACAACTTCGGCGACGAAACAGCACAACTCGCCGTCGCAAACAAGCTGTTGAAACGCCGAAACAGCTATTTGCCTCACCGTAACAGCTATTTGGTTGGGCGTAATTGAATATTTGGGCGAAGCAAGAGGATGCTTTGGCGAAGCAAGAGACTCCTTGGGCGAAGCTAGTTTAACATTGAAGCAATGGAACTTCACCGAGGCTCCTCACAACTCGCCGACACAACTCTCTTCCTCATTGGGGGTTGCCTCGTCAGTAATTACGAGCGATTCGGCGTAGAAAACGAGTGCCTCGTCGTAATAGGAACCATCTACGACGATGTATGACCCCTAATTGATTATATAATTGTCCAAAAATGATTTGAAATGCCGAAATGTGGCTTCCTTGCACCTAAACAGCTTCGCCGTCACTTAACCACTGTCGTGTGAACTAGGCATGAGTCACTGACTCTTCATCCAACGGTTCCTGGTAGCGATAAATGATGATTGCTTTGCACCAGCTCTCCAACAATCAAACTGACTTACAATGAATTTCATGTATATTTTCTATCACTTACTTTACTTATTCAGTATCAACAATTTTACCTGTTTCCCTCGCTGGCTCTGTATTTAGATAAACATAACAGATTCAAACCCACCTTGATATTATCCAGTTCAGTTTTGACTGTTGCAATGATCGCCTCAAAATCAAACGAATCCTCCTTGTAAAGGAATTTGTGCAGGACAGTCAATGTTGATTTCACTCCAACTAAAGTTCTGTCTAAACCATGTTCATAATCTAGCAGGCATTCTCTGGTTTTTGGCCAGTCTGCTGTTGCTTTTCTAAAGCGGACTACGGTCTGGAAATGAGATGTTATATTTGTGGGTAACATTCTTTTGTTTTTGCTTTCTAAAGTCAAAGAATAACGAGTACTTACATTTTCATACCATGAGCTATATGTGTTGATCACAGACATCACAACAGGCCCTATCCACAATATTAAATTGAACAGTCAATTGTCATCGGGTGACCTCAGTGATATATAAGTGTCGTGACACATTCAGAGACTTGTCTTGATAGCATTGCAAGTACAGGATATCACCTAATTAACTACATAAATTATACAGAATAAAATGCCAAGACTAGCAATTAATTGACTGTAATGATAAATTTTAAAAATTTTATTTTTACTTCCATTTCGAAAAAAGGTCTTATTAGTTTCTGAGTCTTGGCCCGGTAACGAAAAAATAATCTTCAGTTTTTTTTTCTCAATACCACCAAAAAGTAAAGAAGTTTTTATCAATCAAACCATCAAAACAAACAACTACCCCATAAAGCTATATTATATGCATAACAAATTTGATCCATGTACATACAATAGTCGCTAGGTCTTGGCCCGGAAAGTTTTTTTTTTCTAAAAAAATTCAAAAGGAGCTGAAAACTCATAAATCAGACCACCGATTGGCACAATTAGATCACAATGGTTACACGTGCAGCATATTTTATGCATGTACATGCAATAGTGGTGGAGCTGTGGCCCAAAAACAATCTATCCAACCACAGCCAGCATAGATCTGATTCCTTTCCTACCAAGGAAGAATTACAACATGTGCCGGTAAGATTTGTCAGTCAATTTGTGTTTCAAAGACAGAGCATGAAAGTAAGACGGAGGCCCCTGTGGACCGTAGGAGGGTTAACTATAATTTATAATCAACCGAAAAAATTTCCAAACTTGCGGAAACAAAAAACACAAGGCGTTCTTACCATTGACCTCAGTGTATTAATTTGGGTTTTGTAGTCTTCAACAATTTTTTTGCAGTCACGTTTTGAAGTGGCAGTTGCGTTTGACGCCCACAAATTGTATGGAACTCGGTCCCTGTGCTCCGCGGGAGGTGGAAGCTTTTCGTGGTTTACGGCCCAACCTAGGGCGTCCATTAAGTACTGCAAATCAATGGTTGATTAAAAAGCTTTAGATTAAAATTGTATGAAATTGTCAGATTACATGATTCCAGTTTTACGGTATTATAAGCTTTCAAAAACTACTTGTTGAACATCAATAACTTGACAAAATTTAAAGGCCCAGCTGTTCTCTTTTCTCTTTTTTAGACATAGGTATACTCACTGCTAAGAAAATAAGTACTGCCAAGAGCCACCCCCCATCCCCCTGTCAGCATGCCTCAATGGTCCAACGTTGGCCCAGTGTCAGTCCGATGTCAGTAGCATCAGACCAGCTTCGGGCCAACGTTGGACCGCCGAGGCACGCCGATAGGGAATAGGATATCGAATTGAAAAATAAAATTCTCTCAGTCTTTCATATCGCTTAATGATCTTTTGCGTTACCTCACGATTCACGTTCCTTGGCAATCTTTTGTGTTCCCTCATAATAATTATCGTGTTCCCTTGTGATCTTTTGCGCTCCCTCATGAAGATTATCGCATTAAGATTATTGCATTACCCAATGAAGATTACAGAGTTCAATAACACAACATAATCTTTTGTGTTACCTCGCAATCTTTGCATCATTCCCTCGCAACCATTTGTGTTAACTCACAAATATTATCACATACTCTTTCAAACATTTTCGCATTCTCTCTGAAAGATTACCATATTCCATCACAAAGATTATCCTGGGCTATCGCTATCATTGTGATACCTTGTGATCTTTCACATTACCTCACAATCTTTCATGTTACCTATTAATCTTTTGTTTCAAGAAGATCTGAGACAGTTTTCAGGGACCGCTGTCTGAGTCTGAGATGACATTGAATGACCCATATATTTTTTTTAATTCTGTGTCCTCTGAGGGACTCTGTTATCTGCCTTCACAATATTGGCACAACGTACATGTTTCTTTCTTTTTATTTTTCTTCAACCTACTCCCTGCCCCCAAAAAATATTGCCAAAATGTCCCAAAAAACTAAATTCACAAAATTTTCTGTCCGAAACTCTCAGAATCCTGAGCACAATGGAGGGATGCCCGATATTGAGGTACAATGTAGAAGACTAGGCAATAGGCATGATTATAAACTAAAAAGTTATGCTCTGCTGCTACCTGGTGGATCAGGGGCGGACCACTCCTCCATACCATGCACTCTAAAAAATGCCAGGACAAAATTGGTTTTTTAGATTCAAAATGTTTTTTTGAAAAACCAAATTTCAATGCAAAACCAACTTGGATTTTTAAAAAAAATCCATGTTGGCTTTTTGCATTGAAATTTGGTTTTTCAAAAAACCATTTTGAATCTATAAAACCAATTTTGTCTGAAATTTTTTAGAGTGTGCACTGTCCCACAGACACATCTTAACCTTTGTCTCTTTATTGTAAGGTACAGAAATTAAATGTAGGACACTATTCACTTACATACAAGCTTGACGGGGCATACATCCCGAGTTTTCTCAAAATCCTCAGATTAACGTGTTTTGATAAGTCATCAAACAAGGTCATGGTCAGGCTGACATTTGTACCATGAAACATGTGGTAGGCAAATTTGAACTCATTCAGTTTGTGAAGAGAAGTGTTAAAGTCTTTGTTGATCTCAAACTCAAGGGCATATAAGGCTTTGTTGACTCGGTTCAAAGCATATCGTCCCATGCTCTCCATGACCCGGACGAATCGTTCTAGACTTGAACTGATGTTCGACAGCATCTCCACCGTGTTCTGCAGGTTACTCACCCGGACACGATGACTTATCTATCAAAACACAAATCATCAAATCAGTGAAAGAATTACCTCTTATTCAATATATATAATGTGAAAGTAATGATAGCAGTTTCATGGAGTAAGCTTGGTAAACATTTTTTTTGGCTTTTTGAATTCTCAATTCTTTGAAGTTGTGATGCTTCTCAAATTGCTATTTGTATTGTGATTGGCTGAAGTTACTTTTAAAAAGTATATCATTTTAGTTACATATATTCATTGCTTGAAATATTCACTTCTGCTCATAAATATGGAATACTTATTTGGAAAAGAGGTGTCAGATAAAAGTAAATTTAAGAGTGTGAATGTAGGCAAGGTCCATTGTAAAGGTAAAGTCATCTTCTCTTATCACTCTTTGAAAGCCTCAACTAAATTTTTTGCAAGAATTTTTAATTTTTCCATATTTTGTTCTGCTGTACATGTAACTTCTGGAGTTCTAGTAACGCTGCAGCATGCATTTTAAATGACAGTTTGTTCTTCCCTGTAGCAGTCATTGGAAGTCTTTACCATTGAATCAGACCATCATGTGCTCCAGCAGAAGTTGCTAAAGTTGTCAATTTCAATGGAGAATGTTGAAGTATTCCATATTTATGAGCAACGGTGTAACATGTGGTATAACAAATACCCATTGCTTGTACGGTGACATTTTTCACACATTCACGAACTTGTGAATCATGCAGGGAATCATTTTAGTTTGTGGCTAATAATTAATAATTAATAATTAATGATTTATAATTTTTTTTTGTAACTTTCACATTGTTACCATTTTAGTAATTGGGACTTGACCTGTAAAAACTACTACGAGGAACTGCTTAACATTTCTACTAATTAAGATGTAATAATATCATGAGCCCCAGCATGAAAATGATACCTCCAATGCATTCTGGTATGACGTCTTGATATTTTTGACGTCGTCTTTCAGCAGCGATGTCACACTGACACTTGACAAAGCAGAGTAACTCAACTCCACACCGTATTCCTTCATGTCACATGCGTCGGGGCAGGAACAGTTGGCATGCGCAAATCCTGACTTATCTGAAGTTCAGTCAAAAAAATTGAGAAATTATTGAGGAATTTATATAAGTTTCTAATGGATCTTTATGCCATGTATTTATGTACATGGTAGGCTTATTTTTATACTAGGACATTAGGACAACAAAATAATTAGCCGAAGGGTGATGAAACTCTAGTCCAACAAAAGTGTCGGGATCCAGCAATTGGCAGCCCAAAGTGCTGCAGTGTACATAACCACAAACCCCCCCCCCCCACCCTTCGCCATAATGGTCATAGAAAAAACAAGACAGAAAGAGTATCATGCAATGCTCAAAGGCCTACATAATGCAATACTCATTACTCATATCACAGGGTTAAGCCTAAAAGAGTCATTTATCTACCTGTCACCTGCATATTTAAAGGCATCATACTCTTACTAGGCTGCCAACTTCATTTGGACAGAAAGTAGGTCTCTTTCAGAAATAGCCAATCAGTTAAGTTCTTGCAAAGGTCATATTTGTAACAGCTTCTCTGATTTGCAGAGTTTAAAACTTAAAAGTGATCTATTTCTATGATTGGACGGAGGAATCACACGCATGAATACCAATAATGCCCTATAGACGATAAAAGCATACGCAATTCGAATTTGGAGATTGCCGGAGCAGAGCCATTTTGCAAATAACACACAGATGTGATGCAAATGCAATATTTTTACCTTGCACATCTCACTAAACTTGATAATGTTCCGGCAAGCAAAGTTTTTTCTCTTTTATGGTATTTGCATATTTTGAAGAAATACAAAATGAGTGGAAGCCTGTTCCAAAGTCACATGACAAATTCCAATTACAATACAACCATAGCAGGCATCACAAACTGTTATACATTGTTTGTTGCTATATGTACATTTAGCAGTTAGACATGAGATAAAAATATCTAAGAATCTGCAACTTATAGAACTAGCAAAACACTCAACAATGACTGTGAATTTTGAGAAAATGTTTTTCATAGTCAACTGTCATATTTGATAGAATCCGTGACAAATATATCAAAACACATGTCCAGTGCATTTCTGGTTCTTATCATATGAGTATATGGATGGATTAAATCGATTTACAAGCCCTGATATACCGTATCTATCAATGACCGGTACGTCCACTCATGGAAGGAACACACAAAGAAAGAGCACACTTACCTTTTATTGGTACAATGCAGTCCAAATATTCAGTGAGGTTACACACCGAACTATTTCCTGGTATGATTCAAGGGTGAAAAAAAAAATTAGAATAAAAAATCAATAATGTGTGTCAACTACACGCAACATGGGGTAGTTACTCCTAAAAAATTTGGAAAACACTTGGATATGGGCAATACATGTAGGCCAAAAACAATTCGAGTAAACACAGTCCTGTGAGAAATGACGATTTTCCTGAAAGGTCGCAAAAGTCAGACTTAGAGTTTTGGGTAATTTCTCAGTGATTTGGACAAATCACTCTCTTGCCATTGGGGAGCTCTCTGAGCAGGTATTGGACTGATTGGCACAGTGATTTGCTCCTATCACTGAATTTCTGTGTAAACATGCAAACATTTAGCATTGGAACAATTTGCTCAGCGATTTGACCAAATCGCTAAGTTCAACTTATGCGACCTTTCAGGAAAAGGGTCATTTCTCACAGGACTGTGTTAGTAGATGATTTGAAAAACAACATTGAAAAATCAATTCTGACCGATTTAATTTGAAATGGTATCAATCTCTTCCCCAAAAGTTTGAGCACGGTGCCCATATAGATGTCACATCATTACAAGGTCAAATTTTAAAAATTTAAGTATGGATCCAAAAAAAATCACAAATTATTTATCGTGCATGCCTGGTACACCAATCTCATTATCCAATGTTTCATTTTGTGAATCAAAAGAAGAATCGGAAAAATATTATTCTTCATAACTACCTGGCATGTAAGCATCCCTGCAGGTGCAGTTGAGGACAGTGTAGTTGGCATTACACTGTTGCTGACACCTGGCATGAGAATAGGTCACATCTTCTGTGTAAAAGGGGAGTGGAACCTTGTCACAATTTCCATAAGGAGCAGGCAGACCTTTTGACTGGGTGAATGATAAAACATATTTGTTAACTTATATCGTAGTAATATTTATCAATATTGTTATCTCACATTACACTGATGCAAACATACTGTGCTATAGGATGATGCCACCAAAGCGTGTACTCCCGGAGATATTGCGAAACCCAAATCATCAATCATGGGAACGTCATTTTGGTCATACAGGTAAACCTATAGATAAATGAGATATCGACAAATGTTTAGGTTTGATATAACATTATTTAAAAAAAAAGTTCATTATTCATAAACACTATAAATTAAATTGCCAACTGGCCATTTAATGACAAATTGTATTCATATACAATACATACAATATGCTGTTTAGTGCCATATTAGGCCAAAGAATTCATGTTCAGTGTTCACCATAATAGAATGTCCATGGATATAACATAATCCAAGCAAGAAGATGAAAGTTGTTTTTTATCTACTATGAATACTTACCAACCGTAAAAAAGTGCCTCGAGATGATCAGAGAGTCTAAAAATCAATTAGGCCAACAAATACGTCTGGCTAGACGAAATAAAGGTCCATCAAAAAAGTTTTGTTGCACTAATTTTTCAGTTTTTAAAAGACTGTTTTTGGACCTTAAGTTCACAGGATATCCACAGTTTCCAATAAACTGTTTTTAGAGAGCATGTTGTCATACCTTGATGCCAGCATCAGTATTGTCCCCTTCAATATATTCATATTGTTCGATGTTAATGATGAGACTAAGACCAAAGCCAGAACCTGGAGGAAAAAATACACATAAACGCAGCAGCATAATGATGTGCTAATTTTACGCTGCCAAAACGAGCTCTTCTACAATATTCAATGACTGTTACGGATACAAAAAATTGTTAACGTTTCAGTATATATTTTATTGACACCGGCTTTTATAAGTAAATTGCACATGCTGACTGAACTGATAAACAGCAACTGAGACAAATAAATCATTGCAACTCTTCCAGGCAAGCGACATCACAATGCCAACTTGAAAGTTGATTTTGAAAATTATGTGGATCGCTGATCTGCAAAGAGGTATTTAACAGTATGAGCAGCACTTCCTGTGGTTCAAAATGGCATTTTAAAAAATCCATGCAAGTGTCACAGAAAACAACTTCAAGACAATCCTTACCAGTTTTACTGACGTTCAACATCATTTCAGGATCGGCATTGAAGGTATGACAATAGCCAAGGTCAGTTACGTGGCTCGTGAAGCCGACCTTTTCACACGACTCTTTGTCCCAACTGCATCTGGAAAAAATAAAGGAAAGAAAACATTTAATCCAAGCACCTAAATGTCTGTTGATCCCAAGAGGAATTCTACACAAAGCTCATTGCATCGTGGTAAAAAAAAACCTGTTGCTGCTATAATCCTCTTGTGACATTCCGCCATCAGGAGGGTGAGCGAATGTATCATCTCATCGAAAATATTATCTGCAGCACCACAGCTTTCAAGATAGAGATTGCATAATTTGTTAAAAACTATATTTTCAAAGATACAGATTGAATTTGACAAGTAATACCAGTGTTTATAGGTTGAATATTGTATGTATGTAAAGTTTGATATGTGTGTTCGTCGATGCCTCTTTTTTGTATTCTGTATGTGTCGCAATCACAAATTATACCCATTCCACATCTTACTGAAAATCCACTTGACAAAACCAAATCTTGAACAAGAAAACAAAATAAAGTGGAGATGGTCTTGTCATTCCTCAACATATTTGTAAAATTTTACACCAGAATTTGACGTAATGACTTTTCCCTAATGAAATAATGCAGCGGAAGCACTTCCGATTCGAAATGCTTATCACTTGATTTCAGTAAACAAACTGAATAAAAGCCAATGAAATCTCTGTTATATTGTGAACCTGTTATCCATTGTTAGTATACCTGTGAGCAATATGCATGGCTTCCAAAGTTTTAAAAACTGTGGGAACTGCCATGTTACGTCATACTCCCAGATTACAAGAAAGAATTACTTTCTGTATACTGAGCCGTACTTTCAGGAAGGATTGTAACATTTGAAACTGATTCCAATATGAAATTTCAAGATGAAGGTGAAGTCTAACAAAAACCTGTCACTGACCTGTATATGAAATCATTCAGTTGATGTCCTGAATCTTCATAAAATGGCTTCATATCATCAACAACTGAAATGCCAATGATCTTTCTCATGATCGGCAGAATATTGCCTATAAAATTACACAATTGATAGCATAGAAATATCTTCTAAATCATAAATTTTATGTCAGAAACTTACCCTTCTCTCCATAGACAGGCTTTTCATTTGTATCTGGATAGGAAATATATAAAAAATGAATTATTCCATCTCGGGTAGATTCAGAAAATCTCGAATGGATAAATAAAAATACATAAAATATTAGGAATAAGGAATTTGTTGTCTGTTGGTGATATTATAATGTACATTTAAGCGCAGCAATGTGCTAGGGGAGAGGTTGCAACCCCTAATAATCACCCATTTCACTTACAGCCTTTCACTTTGATAAAGAAAAAACTTCACTGTGAAAAATGCACTTTGTGACTCATGATAGTTGATGATCAAGAGAAGGCCATTTGACTTGTCATAACTGATTTCGGATTGAAAATCATATGCATAATCCTTCTGTTTGGCTGTCACCAACAAGAGGGATAAGTCTCCTTAAATCAAATTTATATTGAAAGTATAGGGTATGATCATAACAAATCATCTGTATGATGACACACGAAGTGCCATTTTCACAGTGCAACAGCTATAGTGTACACACTCTTTTTCGGCATGAAAGTGAAAGGCTGTAATTGCAAGTGGCACTGTACTCCGATAAACGCTCATCCATTATTTATTATTTCCTGGAGATAATTCTTACCCAAGCAGGAGAAAGAAAAAGATAATATTATGGATTACGATAATTGTTTCCGTATGCAATTCATGAGTTACATATTGTATTTGGCATTGTTTGCAGGACAGACAGCATGGCATGTTGGACAGTCTCCATAAACACCATCAATTATTTTATCAGGTTGTCTGTGTTAATATTGATAGCATCTAATTGATGGGAGGTTACTGAACTACATTGTATCAGGCATCAACATAGACAGTCCCAGGCCATTCATTATTTCTCTGAATGGAAACAATAAATTGATACTGTGACACATTGTGAGTTTTTTTGACACATCTAGGATATGTTTTTAACTGTCAGCCAGATCATTAGTTACATATATATGTGGGAAGAAGAGCGTTTTCCGAATTAAATTTACGCTTTGCTAGTCGGTTCAGTCATTTCCTTTTCATGAATATTAAGTTATATGGAAGACCCTATGGCCCGATTTCACCAACCAAAACTAAGTTTTAACCAGGGTTTTTTTTTCAAAGGCTGAACCCCAGCAGTACAACTGAAGTTTGTTTAACCCAGACCTAACTGGGTCAGGTTTTAGAACAACAAGACCATTCATTGTACCCTGTAAAACCTGCAGCGTTACTTTAACGACAGCTACCGTAATGAATAACAAAAGTCCCATTTTATGGCAGAAAACCATAGTTCTTACGACATTTACTTTTAGCGGTAACTACCGCAAAAGTAACGCAGCTGGGTTTACAGTGATATTCTTGGGTGCAAAATAAAAACATTCAAATACCACCATTTGTTGTGTTGGCTGTGTTGTTTACTTCCGCATTTGGAGTGTTTTCTATGGCCCTTTTTCTTCTTGATGGAGGAGCAATGGCAGATGAAGATGATAGTGATTCTGTTGTTGTTTGTTCTGCACTGGTAAATTCTAAATTACCAGTTGTAATTTCAGCTGTATTATTCATGATATTTTCACCAGTTGTTGTTGACATCGTTTTTGGAGTATCAGATGAAGATAGTGATAATGGTGTGACGGTTGTCATTGGAGTAAGAGTTGTTGGTAGTGGAGTATCAGAAGTTGTTAATTCGTTGATTGTTGTTGCCAATGGAGTACCAGAGAGATGTGAAGTTGATGATCTGTGTGCATTTGAATTAGATGTTGTTGTCACTGGAGTAGGGGAAGTTATTGGCGGAAAAGATGTTGTATGAGAAGTTGGCAGTGGAGCCTCAGAAGTTGTTAATTTATTACTTTTTGTTGTCATTGGAGTACCAGACAGATGTGATGTTGATGATATGTCTGCCATTGAAGATGTAGTTGTCACTGGAGTAGAGGAAGTTATTGGTGAAGAAAAAGTTGTCTGAGAAGTTGGAGAATTGGTCGTTGGAGTTTGTAAAATTGATGATACGGTTGGTATGTCATCTGCTGTTCTTGTTGATATTGACATGTGGGTGTCAGATGCAGATGTACTAAAACCCATTACAGGGGTACTGGAGAGAGACATTGCTTCCGGAGTAATGGTTTTGGTAGGACCAGCTGAAGTAGGTGCTGGATTGGAGGCAGCTGTTGTCAGTAGAGTGAGAAGTGTTGATGTTGAAACATTTGTGCCAGATGCAGACAGTAAAGAAATAGTTGTTGCAATTGGAGTAACATTGAGTGTTGTCACATTAGCCAAAGTGTCATTCATTGTGATTGTAGCATTTGTTGTTGTTTCATTTGTAACTGGAGCAGGGGGAGCTGCAGGAGGAAAACCAGGAACAACAATGACGGGAGGAGTGATCAGTATAGGTCGAGGTGGAGTAACAATTCTGAAACAGAAATTTTATATCACATTTTCTTTTTTTTAACCAGATTGTTTGCATATGCTCCTTGATAACACAATATTTTTAATATGTGAGTTCTTTACTATCGTAATAAACATAGTAATAGTCAATAAAAATGTACAGGGTGCAGAAGCAAAATCTGCACTCAGCTTGTGTTCAGAGAACTTCAAAAGCAAAAATCTGTGAATAATGCAACTTGGTATTGATATTAATGATGCGATTTCAGTGTTAACGTGTCAAATTGAAACTCCACTATAGATGCATCAGTGCACCCATATCACTCAATCATTTTAGCTGACTCAGTTGATTCAATTGATTCAGTTTTATAGTACAGTTGTCCCTGCATTATAAGACCACCCCTTTTGCGGTCATGAGGCTGTCTCTCATGGGGGTGCGGTCTCTCATCAGGGTGCAAAAATTAGCAAAATGCATTAAAACTACTACTTAGTGCGGGAGGAAGGCGGTCACATAAGGCAAGTCAGTCTTACAACAGGGGGTCTTACATCGCAGGTACCACTGTATGCAGATAAGGTGCATTGTCAGCATAGCAATGAAAACTTACCTGGGTATTGCAGAAGGGAAAACATATCCCGGGTAATAACTGTATCTTGGAGTTATTGTGCCTGGGTAATTTGACCGGCTGTAATACTTCCTTGTGTAACCATCGGAGAAAATGTCTATGACTGAACTGTAAATATATCTCGCTTGGGAACCTGATGAAAGTAGCCAAAATTTAATTCACATATACATAAGTAATACAGTTTTTCATATAATATTAAAATTGATGTTTGAAACTGTTATTGATGATTTCATAATTGTAGACACTGTGAGTGAACTGAATTTTTTTCTGGGACATTTATTTTGTAGCTACATCAACAATTTTTTACATAATTTTTCCTATAGAATAACATATCTTTAAAAAATTCACATTCAGTCACAGTGTCTACAATCATGAAATCTTCTGGAATGAAATTCCATTTTGTGGTTTTAAAATAAATGATACAGTTCACAACAGTACCCCCTGGTGTTAATGATAATTCTGAAAATTGGAGAAAATATGCCTTGTTATGCTACCAGACATGCTGAAACAATCCTGTGAAAACTTTAGAAAATTGAAGAAAAATTGAATTATTTATCTCATTTTGTTATTTTTTGACATTACACCCATCCCGCGCTCGTCAGTGGACCTGTCCAAGACTTAGGCCTACTACCGAATAAACTTTCTTCAGTTAGGGAACATTCAGAATTTATGACTGGGGGGCCAGGGGGGGTGGGAGTTTTGTCAGAACTTCCTTTTTCAAAAATCGACACCCCCCTTGACACTAATGCGGATTTTTAGTACCCCACCCTTAGGTTTAATGCCTATTTCTAGTACCCCCCCCCCCCTCGACATACAAAGCAATATGTATGTATACATGTGTATGTAGTTTATTGTCCAAAGGACCATTTTAGAAAAAGGTACATTCTTGAAACGACATGATAGAGGCATTTTAAATTTACAAATTAGGTGACAATAAACATAATGTTTATGATAATTTGTGGAAAAAGATGTTAACATGGACAGGCCGGTAAATAGTTAGTACTATACAACACACGAAACGTATGGTAATACATGTACTTATACAAGAATACTAGAATGTCACAGTGACACTGAAAATTTCCTATATATTTTAATAGGAGTGCAGAGGTTTAGTGTGACAACATTTATCAGTTATACGTATCCAACACATCAAAGCAGAAAGCAGAATACACGCAATAATGTCATAGATGTGCCCCTTCGATGGTTACGCGCACAGAATTGTGGACTTTTGCTCGTAAAAAAGCGTGAATAACTGAGTGTATGTGTGTTTTATTATTTCTGACCCCCCTTGGACATCTTGTCAAACATTAGTACATTTTATTAGTACTCCCCCCTTGAAATATGCTTGAAAAGTTAATATATACTCCCTCGGCCAAAACTCCCTACCCCCCCCCCCCATCATAAATTACTCATCTCAGCTACACCTAGATTGTCAAATCTGTCAATAATGAGTCTTACCAAGTCCACTGCATTGGTCCACAACTTGCACCCTATCAAGATAGAAGAGACAGTCGGTCAAAACATCAATCTTCATTTGCAGGTCTTCACCATCTTCATCAATGTCTGTCTCGGTGAATGGTATGACTTTAAACAATGCCGCAGCATGCTCTATGTACACTGTGACATTGTAAACAAGTGTGTCATTCCTGTTGTAGAATTTAACATCAAATCTGCCAACATTACTTGGCAAGTTTTCCTCCTCCCATGTCCTACTCCCATCAGGCATGATGGCGACGGCAGTAATCAAGACGCACGACTCGTTCGTGATTTTTGCGAAAGGACTGACAATCGGTACTTCTTCAGCTTTGAGTAAGTCTGACGCCAAGTAGAATGCTGAAAGAGATATTTTATCGTTGCATGATTAGAGTGATCTAAGTTCTTTTTGTAATGCTTTTTGTGTGTGTAATTATCATTATACCATTCGACACCTCTGTCAGCCAATCATGAACCAGTATTTCACTGCAATAAAACCCATATTCTTTGTTGTCCAGTTATCCTCCCATGGGAGAATAATAAGTGAAGCTGTGAAAAATCACAGCAACAAATGACAAGTTTCAGTTTTGTCTTATGGTATAAGCCAGTTATTCACCGTGGGAGAGGCAATATGTGTTTATCACAGCTCAGGCTAACGCCCTCACTGGATAAATCACATATTGCCTCTCCCTAGGTGAATAACCTATACTTATGTGTATATCACACACAATTGCGATGTAGTTTGTGTTTTCAAAAATGTATGAAAAATTGTGCATGTATGTTTCTTCCACACTTGCCTTTATATCTATAATAGATTCTTCTGGCTCTTGACCACACAGTTTGATTTGAATCAATATTGTAGCCACACAGGTGTTCATCAAATTGACAAGAAATAGATGTGTTGAAACCTAGAAAGTATCATAATCATTATTATAATAAAAGAACCAGCCAATGAACAAAAAATTGATAAGCGCCATCAAAATCATAATTATCCCATTTTACCAAATAAACGAAACAAAGCTATTTTGGACTCTGCTTTAATAATTGGTCTGCAACCGCCTGGGGTATAGATTTTTCATTTTTATCTGCATGTGTCAAATTCTGAGCAATCTGGTTCAAATAATTATTCTCAGAACCAATTTGTTATAATTAGGATTTCAGCTTGGGGAAATTACAATGATCATGCCCCATGCATGCTCTTCCTTTGGGGGATGCATCCCCCCTAAGGCTGGGGGTGATGAACCCCCTCCCCCCTTAAGGATCTACACGTACGCCTCTTGGCAAACACATTAAATGAAATTTAAGGTAAACAGTATACTGAGTACTGAGTACTGAGTTCTCATATGAATTACGCGTGAACAGTATGAAGAACAACTTCACTCTAAAAATGTCGGGAAAAAATTGGTTTTTTAGATTCAAAATGGTTTTTTGAAAAACCAAATTTCAATGCAAAACCAACATGGATTTTTAAAAAACCAATTTTGTCTGAAATTTTTTTGGGTTGTTGGATGCAACATAAATACGACGAGGCCAGTAATATGGGACTTCAAGCATAATATCAAAGGGTGTAAAAACAAGAAAAAAGTTTCTAGTAAAAAGCACATAGAGTAGGTCGGGGCAAGAAGCCCGGGTTAGGTGAGAGGCCCCCCCAGGGTTATATCCTAACTTACATTTTTGGTGCGTTTATCTATTGATAGGATTGAAGCTAGAGGCGTTTTAGGTGAAGTCACAAATTTTCAGGGCAAACAGAACCAAACCATAGTAGAAATTAAAGAAACAAAAAAATGTACATGGTTTTTGTAACTTTGACTAATTCTTTGAAAGGGGTTGTCAGAAATAACTTTAGAAATATTTAAAAGTATAATGGATATCTGCATTGCTTCACTTTATGACCATCACATAAATATGAATTGGATCATGTTTTTTTAATTTTAGTTCAAAATATAGAGGTCAAATTAAAATATGTGAGTTTGGGGCGAGAGGCCCCACATGATATGGGGCATGAGGCCCCCTTCACTGGGAGGTCGAAGCTGCTTCAGGAACCATTTAATAATGTGTACTTTACCTTAAATCTTGATAGAAAAGCTAATTAAAATAGAAAAAAATTTGGTCCAAAATTGAAACAGGGCATAAAATATTAAAAAATAAAAGTATGAACAGAAAAATTCTGAAATTCAGAAAAAGTGCATAGAATGCCTTAAAAATGTTAGAAGAACCCTAAGAAATAACTTTTAGGCTGAATGCACTCGAAAAAAAAATTGCCATTGGATTATAATAGGGGGGCTTCTTGCCCGATGGGTGGGGTAAGAAGGCCATTTAAAATTTTTTACAAAAATGGTCGTAACTCCTTTATCAAAATTGGTAGACATTTGTTTCACTAGTTATTAGTAGAGTCAAGTGATCCCTTCCTGACAGCATAAGCATTCAAATAATCGCCCATAAAAAGTAGGTCAAGTCGCACCTCGGAGTTAAGGGGGGCTGCATGCCCCGCCCTACTCTACACTCTTAACCCAAACGGTTTTTGAATCATGATGGTATAATATATAAAGAATCCACTGCCAAAAGAATTTTGTTAAGGGTTCAACTCAACTGTCAACTGAATTGAAAAGGTTCAATACTGGTGGGAAGGCCCTATGATGGGCTCTATGCTCCCAACTTGAGAAAAAGGGGTACATTGCGGGAGTTCAGTGCAGCTGGAATATCTGAGTGTTGTTTTTGTTGGCTGTTGCAACCTTTTTATAAGTTGAATAATGAACCTTTTAGGTTTCCTAATCTATACCAGCTTATAGAACCCTTAAAGGTTCCACATAAAACATTTTTGTTACTAGTTGAAGAGTGCAATATTATAAAAAGTAAGAAGAAAACAAATAACTTGCCGATTGCCTCTGAACACTTCTGATCATGCAGTTCAACATCATCAATAGACGCGAGGTAAATGTCTTCTGGATTTCCTTCGTCCGGGACCTCCTCATTGGTCCCAGAAGACTCCCAGTGGAGAAAGTATGTCCCTTTTGGCAGATTGATGTGGGCAGAGTGCCAAGATAGTCCTCCATTAAGCGTCACAGTAATGATGTTTTCCAGGTGTTTAGCGTCGTATGCTAAGCTAAGTTTAAGACCGGCTTGGTTGAAGTAGAGGAACGACAGACATTTCGTGGAGTTGAGCGTCACGCGTGGCGACAGTAGATAAGCCGCGGAAGTCGTGTAAGGCATCTCAGCAGAAAACTGAACAGCTAAGATGCCATCATCTGGGTGTGAAATGGATATTTGGTGAGTGAAACATTTTAAAGCTGATTAGAAATTAAAAAATTTAAGGACATTATCAGCAACTTCATCTGACTTGAACCTATAGATAACACAGGGTGCCCACTGCTCCTATGTTTCCTCTAATTCCTATATTTTTTTGGTCTCCTATAATTTCCTATTTTTCGGAAAAATTCCTATATACTCCTTTATTTTTCAAGTTTTCAAGATGTTTCGCGCGTAAATGCACGTTTTTGCCTGCAATACGAAGTTTTAGCATCGTTTTTCCCTGATATTTGATGTTTGAGGCAAGTTTTTGTCCGCGACATGAAGTTTTCGGCTTAAGATGGAAGCGATTCCCTGATTTGCTGTCGATTTTGCAGCCGAATAATTCCTATATTGTCTTATTCGAGTAGGTAAAATCCTCCTATATTTTCCGGGAACAAATTCCTATATTCCTATAATATTTAATGCGATGTTCTGTGGGCACCCTGATAACACGATATATAGGGACTTCTTGGAACATTCTGCACACAGGAGGGAGGTTCAACCAGCTGGTACGACTATAGAGAAGGCTGAGGTCAATCCATGTGGCATTCAACATAAAAATGTGATGTTTTTTGCTTGTACACATCAAGATTAAGTTGACATATGATATTTTGCATGTGATAAATCTTTTGTCTCTGCTGTAGAGCCATGATGCAATTTTTATAATTTAATGATTAATTTTTTCTGGGCCACCAAAATGAAAGTTTTCGAATAATTCTCAACCTTTAAATATGATTTATACACGAATCTAATGTCTGAGGGAAAAAGCTTTCCAATTTGACATATTCAATCATCAATTTTATAGCTTTGAAATTCTAACCCCTTGAAAATCCAAATTATTCCAGCATTTAGATAATGAGTGTCGTTGGGCACCGCTTTTGAGGGATCTAACCGACAAAAATTGATGTTAGAACCTGAAAATGAGGTGTCTAAAAGACTTGGACCACAAGTGATGCTTAAACAATCAGAACAATTGTTTGATGCTCATCTTTAGTAAGGCGATAACAAGCAAAATTGTCAGTTACATTTAGGATTTTCAGTAGTTGTTAAACACCACTTTGGAGAGTTCTAACATACATTTTAGTCAGTTAGAACCTGACAATGATGTGTCTAACTGACTTAGACTTAGATTTTTGAAAAATAAGCAATAATCTGTTTGTTTGTCTGGTGTTGCAAACAGTCTTAATCTTTAGCAGGGCGCTAACATGCAACATTTTCAGTTAGATCGCGGCTATTCCAATGGTATAAGTATCTTGGTGATGTCTAAAATGGGTAAAAAGTATATTTTGGTGCACATTTAAATTAGATGGTTAGAATCATAATCAGAATATGTTTGCTACTCCTGTACTCACGTGGTTCTTCTGGTAAAGTGCTACCCAAGGCTTTATAAGAAGCCTTGAACCCTTTGTATGTTACACTTCCATCCGTTCTGAACTTGATCAACATGCTATTATTCGAACTTGTCATCACTGGTAGTTGTTTGAATCCACACGTTTTACTTAGTAGTTTGGTACCGTTGCTATCAAAAACCTTGATATAAAAAGTATAAAGTGTGGTATATCTACCTTGTTGACAATGCTACGCTTTCATGCTTACAGTGGAAATCTCGTTGAGTTTTCAACTTTTCAAGATGTGATCTTTTAAATGTCAAAGTCATATTTCAAAATCACCTTTATTTACAACTTGAAAAATTAGGGTTCTCTAATTTAGTTATTACAAGGCACTCTGCGCTGCAAAATGTGTACATAAGTCAAGAGAATAAGATTGGTAAATTAAATAACTAATAAAAAAGATGCCTAAGTTTGAGTAAACTTGGAGAAAAATTCAACTCGGGAGATATTAGAATAAACGTCAAAATATTTGTGTGAAAGAGCACGCGAGTCCCCTGGCAGGCCAAAAAATAAAAAAATTATTGAATACCACCTTAAACATGAAAATATAGTTGTGCTACCAAATAATAAAAACAGTTATTTTGCATATAAATATAAATATAAACTTATGTAGAGAGATGACGTAGTATACCTCTATCCAATCATAGGCACATGTCCTGCTGTATTCCAGATGAAAGTACTCAATTGTTACTTCAACAGTAGTTCCAGGTTCAGTTGTTATATTGTAGTAACAATTTGCTCTGTTGTAGTAATTCATTGGGTAGTTTGGAGATGAAATTGTTCCTGTTGGCTTAGTAAAGACACCTCCACATCCAGTAGGTCCAGCTGAAAATGACAAGGTTTTAATTTGATTTAATTTTTGGAATTTGATTCTCTTTTGTCAACAAGATGAGAAAGAAAGGAGGAAACTGTCAATCATGGAATCATGTAAAGATAGAATCAATTAGTCTTACTATTGTGGATGTCAAATTTTTCTTGTGTTGTCCATCCGATGTGGCCAAAATTGGCACGTCTTTGGTAACCGCAAAGATAATTGTCATCAAAATTACAGGATATTGATATATTCTTAGCTGGAATAAAAATATATTCAAACAGAACGGTAAATTGCACAACATGGATATCTGATGCTAAGATCATCACTTTATAGTTGTTTGAAATGTGCTTCAATCGGACGGATTAATTCTTTCAAACGGATCATGACCTTGGGATGTATCCATTATTGCCTTTAGAAGAATACATAGCACCTAATTTGGGAAATGTTACTTAAATTTCCCTGTGGTTGCTAAGTAAAATCTTAAGATGTTAAGAATGACACCATATTCGGTAGGTCTTATTTCTCTCCAGTATAAATGATTTTAGAATTTAAAGAAAATCCCTTTCGCAAGATCCAGAGCTGAAAATCAGTGGAATTTGCCCTGGTCATATGCGATACATGTTAAGTTGTCAACACTTCAGGGTGAAATAGTGACTGCCCTCCCGGCGTTAAAGTTCATCCCATATGCCTATGTATTTAGAGGTCAGCTGGTCGATATTCATCATGGGGGAATACAGTGCAGTTATTTGACCTTTTGCAGATCACTTCATCTTACCTGTGCACAACTTATGCTGTTCATCACTCTCATCAGCACAGTCTGAAAACCCATTGCACAGGTCTGTACTATTGATGCATTTTCCATCATTACATTGAAATTCACAATCATCTGATACATTGAATGGACATCGTTCATCTAGTAGTTTGACATTGGTGAAAGCAATCTTGGTCGTAGCAGGATCGGTGACAGTTGCTACAAACTTAAAGGTGACGTTTCCGATGTTGGGCGGTAGGTTCACTGACGCCCCGAACAAGCCAACGGTACTACTTTTCCACAGCTGTCTACCTACAATAGGGTAGGCATTCCCTTCCACAAGTACTGCCAAACTAGCAGGCACTGTAGTGTCAGTGTGGTTGATGAAGTAATCAAATTTCAAGCAAGAGTTTTCTCTGATCCTTGTGGCAGGAGAGATCATTTCCGTCCGAGCGCCACCTATCGTATGTGTCGCTTTGGCGAACATGTAGTTTTCTGCAAAAAACATTTGTTGACTCTGAATTAGCTGAGATACATTGTAGTTCATTGATGTGATGCAAGAACATGTGTACAAGTAACAGAGAGTTGGTGCTTCTCTGTTTAAAGAGTGCCACTTAGAAGTAGTATAGAAAGCAAAAAAATTAAATATTAAAATGCTGATGATTATTCTAATTAAAATGATAATGCATTCTAACTTTACCATGGATAATAGAGAATTTTGGTACATGTTTACAACAATAGTGCAATTAAAACACACCCAGGGTTAATCTTTGGATTTCGTTGCAATGAATACCCGTATTGTAAAACTTAACAGAAAATGTATCCACCTGAGGGTTGGAGAGCCTCCAAGCAAGGACCAACATTTTCAGGGCTTAATGCAACTTCAATCAATTAAATATTTATTATACCATATAATATCATATATGATTTTTCAAACAAAAGGATTATTATTATCGCTTACTTCCATTTTTGAAGAGATTCCCAAATCCGGCTTCCATTCTGCTCCAATAGATGTCCGGCTTACTGGGAACGTGGAGCGTGTAGCCACAAGAAAACTCCCGGCTGAAGTCACAGTTGACATGGCGATACTCATCTGAAAAATATTCCAGTAAGAAATGAAAGGTACGGAGATGTAGAAAGCTCCAGTATTGTTGGCAATGCTGTCCCTTTAGATTAAGTTCATGATATTTTGGAATGATTTTCTTAATTTTTTTATTGTACAAACTTGGCATAATGGAGTCCAACACAAACTACATATACCACTATTGCTTACACATAATTTTAATGCTATCTTCTATGCATGCACATTGTCTTTTTACATGTAGATATCGGATCGGAAATGAAAAATGTTACCACAAGCCTTCTGTTCATCACTCCCATCTGGGCAGTCAGGTTCCGAATCACAGAAGAGACTTGAAAGGATGCAGAATCCATTGTCACAGGCTCTCATGCCCTTGGGGCAATCTGGAAGGGAAGAAGAAGAATGCAAAAAACTATATTAGTGGTTTGAAATACTTACAGGCCCCATTTAAGCATTTAACTCCCAAACGGAGCCTCCATTTGGGACTTCAGGGAGTTATGGGAGTTACATGATTTAGCAGGAGTTTGCGGAGTTAGTGGGAGTTAGTGGGACATAGCGGGAGTTGCATGACGTCAAGGAGTTCCGGGAGTTACATTCTTAAATGGGGCCTACTTACCACATATTCCTCCAAGTCAGGTAGATACAGTAAGTTCACTCATATACTCGTATCCAGCAGAGTAACCCTGCCTTTTGATGATATTGCTGTATTAAAACCCTCTTGTCAGCTCAAGATGCCTTATAAACAATTAGTGGTTTCCTTTTTTTTTTCAAAGTAGAATTTGTTGACTTCCTTACTAAAACCTGGTTTCTTAGCACAAACTAGACTATTCAATGTTGTTTACCTGACAATAGATGGTTATAACCACAAAACTTTTTTTATAAGTTCACCATTATATTGAAAATATTGTTTTTACTACAGCCATCAAACTAAAATATGAAAAGTTTTACTTTACCACAGAATTTCACGCCGCAGTCCTCAACCTTCTCATCACCGACATGACACACAGGTCCAGTGTGGGGAGACATCCAACGACATGCGTTCGAAGTGTGCTGAGAATATCTGTTCATCAGTCTGCGTTGAGATTTAGTCCATGGTTGACATTGTTTGCCATTCTTTGTCATTGTTTTGCTTCCGAGATAATCATTTCCTTCGACAGTGCGACGACAAACTGCATTATCTGAATTTCAAATGTATATATCGATATATCTTAGATTGAAACATATGTCAGAGAAACTTCCAGAAAATCAAACCTGGGACCGAGGGAAGCCTACACTCTCAGTTGTATACCGAGAGATGTTGTATGTTTTGCTAACTGCTACTTCATTGTCAGCTGTCATGAAGTTTTCATGAAGTTGTCTTGAAGTTGTCATGAAGTTCTTGATGTGCGATAAAGTTGTGGTGAGGAGGGAAAGGGATAGTTTCAAGTCAAGTCTTTTATTTGAACACTATTTAGGTCTTACAGGGGCTTGACACCATTCGGTGTGGTGTAGGCCTATTTGGCTAAAGAATTTCATCAAAAGTTAGGCCTCATGACAGGATACACCCCCACCCTATGGGGTAACCGGGGGGAATTGGGCAGAAAGGGGGAGGTTATGTGGGGAAAGTTGGGTGCAAGATGGGGTAAGTTGGGGTAACCGGGGGCTAGCGGGAGGAAAATTGGGGGAAGTGGGGGGTAAGCGGGGCCAGTGGGGAATAAGCGGGGAAGCGGGGGAAGTGGGGGCAGTGGTGGAAGCGGGGACAAGTGGGGTGTTAGCGGGGGCAAGTGGGGATAAGCGGGGGTAAGTGGGGGTAAGCGGGGCTTTTTGGGAAGAGGGGGGAAGCAGAGGGCAAAATGGGGGTAAAATGGGGGGTGGCCGATAGCACGGGAACAACAAAAGGGAGCGGGGGTTGTATCCTGTCATGAGGTCTAAAGTTAATGACTAATTGATACACATAATGTATATAGGAATATAAGCAAAGAGAGATTACATATATGTTTCAAATTTTAAGTAAAAAGATATCACAAATTACGTAATATATAATTTTTTAGACCTTTTTTCAAGACGGGAAGGGAGCAGTGGTAGTCAATGGAGTTGCCTAGGGTATTAAAGCAAATGACATGTCTTATGTTTCTCTGCAGTTTAGCTGAGGCAAAATATGGAACTCTAAATAATGTTTCATTTCTTGTATTAATATTATGAATGTCTTGATTTTTAATGAACATATGATTGATGACTGGGGGATGGAGAATAAAGTATACATTGTATCTTATACATGAAAATACATAAATTCATGGAATATAGTTTATTGATAGGTAGGATAAGAAGAGACTGGAATTATGGTGATGAGTGAGTAAGTCGATTCGAGGATGAAGGGAGATTTTGAGTGGGGAGGAACAGAAGCGCGAAATATCTATATAGCTATATAGGTAAATAGGGGACTTCCGACAGAAAATGTTCCTACCTTTTTTTTGGGTGTACTGTATAATGCTGTCAATATTCTGAATAAGTGGTGATGACAGTGATGCATTACTCTCCTCTCATTACTCACGAGTGCAACCTGGAGTGTCTAAGTGTGGCCAAGAGGTCTTATTGCATTGGCCAAGAAAACTGAGTAGACAAGATAATTTCTAAGCACAAATAAGCTCTTTATGTCATGTTTTACCTCGAAACAGTGTTACCCGAGGAGTAGTAAGAGAATTTCTAACATTACTAGAGGTTATAAAATAAAATTATGGCCCATCAATTTTATCAAAGCACAACTTTGATAATTTTGAATATATTAGAGATACATTTCTTTACCAAAATTAGCACAGGGTGCGATGACCAGGTCATCCATGAGTATGCCACTGACAGTATTCTTAGGGATGAAACCCTCAAAGATGACTTGGTTGATTCCTTTTGGTAGATGAATGAAAACCATTTCCCAAGCGGTAGGCTGAATGCCTCTTTTGTCATATGTCGGTGAACTCCTCGCTGCAAACTCTTCAGCATACTTGTGTTCAACAAAGTCTTCGCCCTTGACGAACGCTCTGAATTAATGATATTAATTACGGTTAAACGTTGTGTATCTACTTTTGATATTTGGAAATCAATTCACAAAAATCCCTTCTCACAAAATTGCATAGCTCTGAATTAAGTACTCAGGTCTGAAGGATATACTATTCAGTTTTTGGAAGCCATGCAGCTAGGATTTCTCCATAGATGATTCACTTTATGGGGGGCATTGTGGTAGCCATTTTGCATTTCTCATAGACTATTCATTTATGATCGACATTTTGGTAGCCATTTTGGTTTTCGCCAAACCATTAATGTTAATCTACGACAACACATTTGCAGCTTCGCTCCTGCATTAGCAGAGTAGTGAAGTTGTCAAATTTGAACAAAGAACAGTCATGTCAATAATGTAGGATTTGTTTGTAGCAACCAGGCTAGCTCAGATAAACAAAACAACAGGTGTCTCTGCTGTAATTCATCCATTCAGGGTGTATGATTAACCTTAAGTGCCAAAGTTACCTGAATATAGCATTCCTTCTTGCCCAGATAAACAGCTGAACGCAGTAATCATCAGTCTTGAAGAATTTGGTCAATAGCCTTGCTGTGCTGTCCACACTTCTGCGTCTTTCGGCCAAATAATTGAGGTGTCCGTGGTCTTTAATGGAATAAAGAAACAGAGGTGTCGAATGATATAAAGCTGAATATTGACAACCAAGTGTGCTGCACCTTTAATGTTCAGATCATAAAAATCGTCAGAAAATGTAAATGAACATTCTTATAGTTGGCTATAATCATCTGACCTGAGAGAATTGTGTGGTCAATTCCATCATTTTCAATGTAATGAGCTGCAATTCTCGACCAATCTTCAGTGTCAGTTGTGTCTTGGATAAGAGGACAATCGCTTTCTTCAAAGTCGCAGTCAAGGTCGCCGGACTCAGTGCCTAAAAAAATACTTCAAAGCTGTTTTCACCACCAACGAGGAATTTGAAAAAATACCTTCTGTCACTATCAAGTCAAGAAAACATTAAAGAGAGTTCAACAATACTGAAGATCTATACAGCATAAACTAAGTACGAATCAATCACTAGTGGACTGTCAAAGTGACAACATTTCTGAGAAGTTTTTATTTATAAATTTGTCTTTGATGTGGAGCATAAAGGAAATTTCAGGCAACTAATTTTTAAGATGAGCCTCTGCTAAGCATTATGGTAAATCAACCAAGCAGGCAAATGACATCTGAAAAGTCATATTTGAAGCATTATACGTGAGAAAGATCTATCTTCAAGGGCAGCCCGCTAGATCTATCAATAATCTTTGCCCATTTTTTACAGACCTTTGCCCCAGTGTTGCCAGATTTTAGGGGGGGGGGGGCAACTTCCTCCCCCTCCCACCAGGGCCACCTCTCTGACTGTCTACGCCTATGAATTTACATTATATATAACTTACTCAAGCATCGTTGTCTCTCGTGAATCTCCGCAAAAACGCATCCTTTTCCTCCGCTAATTGCTGTAACATTGATCCCAGGAACAAGAAGGCAGCTCCTTAATGTTGGTAAGAAGAGGATCTTTGAGCACTTCATGTCATGCAGTTGTGTGCAGAGATGTTTGCAGCCATTCAGGGTGACTTCGTTGTAGGTGAACGTGTTGTCTGCCTTGTATTTCGGGTCAATGCATGTGTATCGGTCATCCGGCATCGAGTAGAGGTCAGCACAATCTAGATTGAAATAAAATGGATAAGCACACTGAAAAAATTCAGAACAAAATTGGTTTTTCAAATTTCAAATGGTTTTCGAATAGAATTTTTTTCAAATTAATAAATATAGTTGGATAGTATTTCCATAAACCCATATGGGTATGACATGGAGGACAAGCCCAAAAATAACATGCAATGCATGCACGGTGTCTTCGAGAAATCCCTTATAACTCAATGGGATATCATCATAACATTGACACATCTCCATAAAATGTGAAAAGTGAAATTCTATCTATCTATCTATCTATCCATCTATCTCTAGTAATTGACTGAAGCATAAATCTCAGATTGTGGCGCGCCCCGCTTCGTCTCAGGCAGAAGGGCTAAACACTGGGCATCATAACTTTGGATGGTTCTTGCATCAGTGAAATGCTTTAGGATCCACACCAACTTTGACATGGCAATGCCATTGATGACGACAATAGGCCCGAGGCCCTGCTCTCGGACACAAAAACCAATTAGGATTTTCGGCACTCAGCATGACCAAGTGATCTTAGGTCAAATTATTATCTACAACATAATTTGGTTCAAATGTCCAGCAAAATAGAAAAAAGTCATTGAAACATTAGAGTTGATCATTTTTATTGAGAAAAAATGATAGTTTCACTGTGAAAATAATAACTATTATGCATGACTCACATATAGTGCAATTTTGATATGGAGAAAATTTTGTCAATTTACATTGCTATTCTATTAATGTTCAACAGTGTCATGAAGTTTTATGCCTCCTGCGTGACACAAAGGATTTTCGAAATATACCTTAACTACTTTCTTTGCAAGTTATTAGATTTCCATATGTCAATATTGGGCACGATTGCATGTCAGTATTGTTTTTTTCCCTAATAGCTTTGTATCTTACATATACAATTATACACGTATGATATCATTATTAAACTTATTGTGCTACAGGACATGATGTGAAGCTGGTCTGATGTAAACTTCAGGTCGAACATCTGCTAAGTCAAACACATAAGCAGATAAGTTTGCGTGTGACTTAAAAGGTAGTGTGACTTGAGAAATATACAATGCATACTTTTGTAATGTACTTTGTCTATCATGCTTAATGATGATGGAGTTGGTTTTCACTGAATATTAAAGATGCATGACTGCGAATTTATGTTAGCCCACATGATTTGCAATTTGTCTGTTTACAGGAGAGCGGGGCAGTGCCGAGGCACGATGAAACATTTTCTTAATTTCCTAGTTTTAAGTTTATAGTAAAACCAGGTCCAGCCCACATTAACTACATATGGATGGTTGTGGCTAAAATGTGGCAGGGAGGGCAACCATTCATGTTACATCCCCCAAGATTGAAAGTGTTGTGGGGGTTAGAGGACATATCCCGCTCCCCTTTCAAATTACACCCCTGGATAAGGACTTTTAAGATAGGAAACATGCACACCTTTTTGCTTGATTTCTCTTTTAGTTCTCTGCGAACTGCTCTTCGATGATTTTCCAAGCCTTTCTGTCAGGGTGTCGTATAGTCCAAGTTGTTGAACTTTTGTCAGTCTGTAGTGAAAGAAATACAGATATGTTCACAGTACAAAAACATAAAAATCACAGTATTTGAAAATTTTGTACAAACAATTCCTAACATATGCCTCCGGAGGAACTCGTTATATTTGTGTTTCTAGTATGTGTTCATTTTGCTGTATTTTTTTTTTTTTCGTACATGTACAATTGCAAAGCATCTTAAGTATATATTAGCCACTGTTTATTTGCTTTAAATTTTATGTATCATTAAAAGAGATGAGTTTACCTGAACTGATTTTGATTGCATATAGTCACCGCTGGGAATGGCAGATCAGATCGATAAGTAAGTTCCATGCTTACTGATTTCGGATATCGAAAGTAATGAACCAACCTGCAAGAAAGTTTTAAATGTGCATGCATTTATAATTATTGGTGTCTGAAATACGATATGGCCCAGAAGAGAGCAACATCCTTTATATATGTATAAAAGAATGTCTGACTCATTCACAAACATTCACAAAATGTATTGTAATTTAGATCTGTCATATTACTCTACAATATGACAACCTTGCATGTAAATGTATTGAGGTGACCATCAATGTAGGAGACTCCATGGGTGTAGTCAGCATGCTGCCACTCAGAGTTAGCAACAGTTGAAGGTCGAGGGAATCAAATCTCTACTTTCCTTGAGGCATTTGCACAAGTGGACAGTTGGGAGAGGTTTCAGGAACTTGATCATCAAACCTTTGACAAAGAACAGCTGTTGATTGTCAATGGGGGTGTCGAATTCCTACCTTGCATCTAGTATAACAGGTAAAAGAGGTACACCTTGTTTTTGGATGGATCATGGTTGTCAGTGAATTGTTTGTAAACTCATCAATCAACCTTTGTGCCTCCCTTTATAGCAGGAGACAACATCTTCAGTATTGTTATATCTCCATTGAATAAGTGTTTGTGCTGGCCCAGCAAAAGATCACTCTCATGGGGCAAATGTGAAACATGTTGAAGTCTCCCGTTCTCTGTTCCATCTCATCTAATCAACCAACCCTCCAGAGTGCCCAGACCTGGGCTTAGAGGACTGCACTTACCATCAATCAATCAATCAATCAATCAATCAATCAACCAATCAATCAATCAATCAATCAATCAATCAATCTATCTATCTATCTATCTATCTATCTATCTATCTATCTATCGATCGATCGATCGATCGATCGATCTATCAATTGATCAAAATATCAGACATAGTGAAACACAATATCAGAAGTGTCTATCGAGCCTTACACTTTACAGTAAAATAAAATAAACTAATAAATATCGACATGGTGTAACAATATGTAAAATTATAGGCCTGATACAAAAATGATATTCTCTATTAAAAACGTATATAAAACAATACATACCTTTGAATGAACAGTGCAACAAAGACTGTCATGGCAGCTCCAATGATGCATAGCCAAACAATTCGACGTACTTTGTATCGACTGTTCGATGTTATGAACTTTATCCCGTGGAATGTTGTGTGTTGCGAATATTCATACAGGAGTTCTTTCCAAGTCTTGTCGACAGGGTAGTCTGAAAAAGGAATTTAGATGTTTTTCAGGTGAGACATTAACTTGGTGGCCCCTTGTATCAGTGTCTATGCTGGGTAAGTAAAAGATCCCTCACATGGGATAAATGTGTAACATGTTGAGGACTCCCGCTCTCTCTCCCATATCATCAATCAACCCTCGTGAGCCTCCAGAACTGGGCTTAGCCGGCTGCACTTACCATATCTATCTATCTATCTATCAATGATCGATCTATCTATCTATATCTATCTAGATAACGAATTTTGGAGAACTTGGCAACCTGCTTCAATATATATTCGGAAGTGGCTGGAGGGTGGCTGAGTGGTTTCAAGTTTTGTTCTGCTCTGCTGAAAGTTTTGGCTGCATGTGTTCGAACCCGGCAAATTTTTACAACTGGAATTATATCCATAGCCGCATCTTTAAGTGCCAATTTGTCTAAATTCGACTTATGGGCAGTTTTACGGTATTTGCACTCAGCCGATTTTTCGTCTTTAAGCAATTACTCTGAGTAAAGTATGACAGGTACACAGAAATTTGTCTTGGTGTTAGTCTTGTACTACATTGAAGTATATGTGTACCAAATTTTACCTTGCTACGATACTTATTTTTGATACAGCAGGTGATTTATGACCAATTTTTGCACTTTTTTGTGTCTCACGGGCAGTTTCGCATACTTTTATGGCAACACAGAAAAGCAAATGGAGGCAGTTGTGATTCATGTTAATGATGCCTGTCTGGACCTATGTCTTAGGCATAAAATACAACAGGTTTCATGTGAATAAGTTATATACGAAAGGAGCTGTCTCCCACAATGTAGAAAATGTCATGTGTCAAAAAGTTTGTCTTCAATGGACCATTTATTACTGCATATGCTGTTATGAATCAGTATCAAAGACTGTATATACCGTTTGTGTCAATTTTGTAGCTGGAGACATGTCTCAAGGTAAATCAAAAAGTTTCATTCCAGAATCTATACCTTGTTTTCGGAATTTGAGGCTTGAATATGATGTCAAAAAAATGTGTCCTATCCAGTACGAGGAAAAAACACTCAGGATGTGGAAGGAAAAAACAAGCTATTTGTGTTTTCTTTTCTCGATTGTGTGCCTCTACATTAATGTGACAAATGCAAGTTGACAAGATATCCAGGCAATGCAGATACATTTTCTCAGAAATTAAAATTCATTATGTCACAAAATGTCCTCTCCAGTACATCATAAGTTTCGCTCTGATTCAAGTCTTTTAACGCTGGATTCATTAAAGAAAAGAACATGGCCAAAATAAATAATTTAACCAGGATGCCTAAAAAGGGTATTTATAAATATAGAAAATAAACATATAGGTTTTTAGATTATTAAATTGCACTATTATGAGAAAATCAAACTTGAGAGTAAAAGGCACTTATTTATGTAATATATCATTATAACTGCAATTTTTCGCAAATAACAGAGTGACTAAACAAGATAATGTGTAAATATCTTGTTTATGGAGCAATTCAAGCTGATTTTTTTTCTGAGCCTTAATTTTGGGTCATTTTCGGTGATTTTTCTCTCTAGAACATGGTCCTTCACTCAAAGGAAACACTATGAATTCAAATCATACAGCAACAAAACTTGACTTTGAGTTAGTATGATGCCTAAGCATTATTTATCTTGGCAATCATGTGTCTATTGAGACTAAAACCTTACTAAACACTCTAAAACATAAACTTTGAGAGTAAGGAATATTTAATTTCTTTAATTTTGTCATAAAAATCGTTGGAAATAAAGTTCTGCCATATTTCATTGAAATTTAAGTTTTGTATTGCTTTTGGGGGTTCTATGCAACAAGATGGCTGGATTTCCATTGCAAAAATGGTTAAATTAGTATTCACATGGACATTTTTTCTGATAAAAATTTTTTCAAAAATTCAAACCTTGCCTTCTTTATGGAGTGGTAATTTGGTGATAAACCAACAAATCACATGTGTTCTTGTTGATTTATGAATCTTTAATATGTTCATTTCATGATAGCATGAAGGAAATTCTCATTTACAAACCTTTATTTTGACCCCCCGTGAGACACTTTGAGTGCAGATACTGTAAAACTGCCCTTATCGTCAGTTAAATAATACTGTCAGATTTTTGTGGGTTGCTGCCCTCACTCTTGCCTGTACGGTTTCTACGTATATATGCTCCTTGGGGATCAGCTTCCCAATTATCTAGCCTGTTAGATAAATATTAATAGAACATTTCCAGTGAATTTGAATTTCGGTCAGTGCTGCATCTTAAGTGCATATTTTCAGCATCATTAGTCCTTTGAAGGGAACTCATTAAAATTGAATCAGAATAAAATCATAACAAAAATAATTCCTTTTCAAGATGTCTTTCATTTATGAATTCGGGTCTCAATCGCTAATTCTGGCCTTTCAGAAATTGCAGTTTTGCTGCATTGTGGGGCTGATAAATACTCAAAATATCTATAAATATATATGATATACTAAGAAATGACACACAGCTCTAATTAGGCTACCTTAAAACAAAAGCACTAAAAGGTTGGCTTTTGTTGTCCATTGTCCCACCTGCGGTTTCACTGTGCCCCACCTGCTTTCTGATGGTGCCGAATGGGCGGGGTGCAGTGAGGAAAATGACTGGCTAGGAGTGCCAGGGAGGCAGCACAAATCTGTTACACCTGGAAACCTGAAATCAACCTCTGGACAGCCTACCTAACTTTATCATTCAAAGAAAATTTCGGAAATGATACAGTTCACAACAGTGCCCCCTATTGTTAATGAAAATTTGAGAAAATATGCCTTACTATGAGCTATTATGCCACCAACTTGGTTTTGGAAAGTTTTGACATGACACCCCCTTTCACTACTTATTAAAGGCTGTGGTTCATAACGAACCCTGGTGACCCCCCCTTAAAAACAAATAAAATTGTTATTTCATAGCTTGAACATTACCAACTTCTACCTTGTTTGCATGGGTAGGCCTACTTTTCATTTTATAAGGCCACATATTTAAAAAAATGTGATTTTCCCTATGTTTTCAATGTTATTTCCAAAGACCAATTGGGGTGCGTTCAAGTGTCAGTAGTTCCTTGAAAATGCTGGTGACACCCCCCCCCCCCCATTTTTATGATGTTCACTTTTTAGTTTCAGTTGAGAGTGTGTCACGATGAAATGCTTTTATTGAGCTTTTTTGCTTGTTGTTTTATGTAATTATTGTAAGAAAATCATGTCCTCCACCCAAAATAATATTATGTTTTCAGTTCTTACTAAAGTAGGCGTGTACCATAATTTCCACTAAAGGTAGATGCCACACACCTGTTGTGAGAAAATGTGAGCAACATATCAACATTACGACAACATCAGACTGACTGAGCTTCTTAAATTGAGGTATGCCAGGTCACAACATTATTGCCTGCTTAGCTTGAAAAAACATGTTCAAACACACTTTGAGAGAAACAATATGCAGGAAAATATAGCAAACAATTTTACTGCAAAACACAGAAATATTTGTTAAAAATAATAAATATAGTCATTTTAAAAAATTACCTTTTTTGTTTGGGGGCTTGTAATTCAGTTTAGAACTTCCCTCCGTCTCAGACAATGCGGACTCTGCGTCATTTGTGCCGTGGTAGACGGATGCCATTTTTGCCATTGTGTGTTAATGATGGTAGGAAGTTGTCTTCCCTAAAATGATGGTAATTGGATGATAGTCAACAGTTTATTCAATTATTTTATTCAGTACCCTAATAATACTGATTACAAGTACAACCATCTTAAAATGTCTCAACATAGTGATCCGTAGTGATCCAGAGCAATCCGGATAAAGAGTGATCTGTAGTGATCTGAGATGATATTACTCTATCTGTAGTGATCTACAAATCCACTTTTAGTGAAAATCAATCATGTCAATTATTTAGGATTATATGTCAAAGAACAGATAAAATCCATCTAACAATTGAACACAGTGATTAAGGAAACATATCCATTAGTTATTTGGTACAGAAAAGTAAATTTATTAATATTAATTTTGATTAATAGATGCAGATCACAACAGATCACTCCAGATCGATCACTCCATATCAACCAAGATCGCCATGGATCACTACAGATCGATAGATAAGTGTCGATCCAAACTGACAAGCCATTTTAAAATGGTTGTACTGTACAAGCACATTCTTCTATAAACTTCAACAAAACCTGAGATGTCCCAAAATTAATTACATAAATTTATAAAGCAACTTAAATTGTAAATTCATTCCAAGAAAATATTGACAAAGTACAATAAGGTAGGTTTCCTTTTATGCAGTTTGCTTCTAAAGCTGATTATAACTTATAATAAGAGTTTGCCTGTTTTTTTCATTAAAACACTAAGGATTAACTTCTTGGAGGACAAGCGGAATAACATAATGACAAAAGAGACCTAACAAGTACATGACATACCTGACAGGTATTACCTGTGACCTTTGCATGCAAATTTCCAAAGAATATATAGGCCTAATATAACAACTTTTTGTATCGATGTCTTAACCTATAAAAAAAACTTACATGTAAGTATTCTTAACAGTTCATCGATTCATCAAGGTAAGGGAAATCTACAGGCGATATTTTTTCCGTGTGAAACGTCATCAAAAATTGTGTACAATTTCAAGACTGAGCTCAATGCAAAACTTGGCCTAAAATCCTTAATAAACGTCCGATTTTCAAAATTTAAAAACCTGCATATATCAAGTAAACTCCTCGGAATTCAATGCACTTATTCATTTTGCTTTATTTGCGATATTAACTTCGCAAAAAGCATTTCGGTGCATTACGCTGCAATGATGCAAAGTTCCTTTGACCACAGCAAACCAGTGGCAGATTCATGATTTTTAATTTTTTTTGTGGGGGGGGGGTATCACACACTCTGAAATAGTACTGAATAACATGTACACTGTGCATGTAGCGATTAACAAACTCATAGCCAAACAGGTAATTTTACATAACAAAGTTTTTTTTTTTTACACATCCTTGGCTATGTAATATTTTCATGAAACAAGGGGAGGGGCTTTGAAATTTTTCTAAGGGTATTTATTTCATAGAAATGCCTACTTTAAGATATTAAAACCTTTTATTGCATGCCACATACCCTCAGGTTCATGGTAAGATCGATACAGTACCCTTTTTTAAGGGTACTTTTCTTTTTATTGGTAGAATTGTATTATTCTGAGGTCCAAATTGAGGTCATGTGATGTACTGATTGTGCTGATCAATTATTTCAAACTGTGAAATTTTATGGATATTTTGCTTTTACTGTTCATCAAAACAAAGTGATTATCCATTGCAAAAAGTGTGACAACGAATGTTGGCAACATAGGAATCCCAATGCAATTTGCTTTCACTTAAAAGTATACTGGAGTGCCTCTGCTATGAGAAGTATTTAATTACGGCCGTTCTGCACAAATTCTGTTGGTAGCAATTCTGCAATTCTGTACTACCTCTGGCAGTTGTAGAAGTCTGCAGTTCTGCAGGAAGCTGTCAAATTCTGCAGTTCTACAGAAGCTGCAGAATTCTGCAGGTGGCTGCATCCATAGCTACAGGAAGCTGCATTTATTTTTGCATGAAGCTGCAGAATTCGGCAGGAATCAAAACTTATTATTGCAGGAAGCTGTAGAATTTGGGCCGGAAGCTGCATTTATTATTGCAGGAACCTTTAGAATTCTGCAGTTCTGAAATTTTCTCATTTGTAGTTCTCCAAGATGCTGCAGAATTGTGGATAAAGTTGCATTAATTATTGTATAGGAAGCTGCATTTATGATTTCAGGAAGCTGCAGAATTCGACAGGAAGTTGCATTTATTATAGCATTATAGCAGGAAGCTGCAGATTTCTGCAGTTCTGAAATTTTCTGCATCACTGTTATTTCCTGCAGCTTTCTGCAGTGACACGTATACCAATGCAAAACACCGGATCAAAACCATTTCTAGGTGATTGTCATTGAGAGCAGCAATGCATGGACATTCCACCCTATATACCATATTGATAATGAATGTAAAGAGCCATTAATTTAATAATATTTCTTATCCAAAAACTGTCCCATGGGAGTGTTGTTAAAAACCAAATTTAATTAGTATAGGCCTACTTACCTTTCGCTGTTAACGGGTCATCATGATGAAAAACGTTGGCTATCGTGTCTGACACTTCAATAAATGCAAAAAGGTGAGGAGAGATTTATATGACAAATTACTAAGTTGTGCACTCATGAATTTGGCACTGATATATACTTATAGTTTTCCCATTGTTGGAATTACTATGGAAGAGAACCGATAGATGCCTAAGAGGATGTTATTTTTTACTTCTTTTTAGCGAAGAATGCGCTGGTAAACATATATTTTAGTCTGTTGTTGGAATTGATGAAAGAACAACAATTAGTACCTATAAGAAGGTATTATTTATTACTTCTTCTTAGTGAAGAATGCACTGGTGATTGGCATACATGTTTTGTTAGTAAATTGGGGTTTTGGCAAAATTCCCATTTCAGCTATCAAGATGAGAGACACAAAGAAGTTCTGTTGTAAACCAGACAACTGTATTGGATGTTATCATATCTCGGATGTTATGGTACAATGTAATTGACACAATTGTGATATCAACAAATTGTTTTTGGTGTTTCTTGTTGTTAAGTATTGTTTCAATGAGTGCATTCACATAATCAATTACGCAGGTAGAAGTAGAATTAGAATTTTATGCATCCTTTGTTACACCCAGTGACGTGGTGTTTTTTTTTCTTTTTTTGCAGAGGTATCTCAGATCTCAGATACTTAGCAGAACTACTATTGTAATGTATCCCCCAAATACGACCATCCTCAGGACTGTGACAGGGTATACCGACACAGTCATGTAAAAGAGTGTCATCAGTTTCTGTATGGGTTCAGAAGGTTCCAAATATAGACATGTAGTAAAGAACGCATAGACCAATATTCTCATTTATGTATAGAGTAGCGTGGGGCATGCAGCCCCCCTTAACTTCGAGGAGCGATTTGACCTACTTTTTGTGGTCGATTATTTAAATGCTTATGTTGTCAGAAAGGGATCACTTGACTATACTTAAAACAAATGAAACAAATGTCTACTAATTTTTGTATCGATGTCTTAACCTATAAAAAAACTTACATGTAAGTATTCTTAACAGTAAATCGATTCATCAAGGTAAGGGAATTCTACAGGCGATATTTTTTCATGTGAAACATCATCAAAAAGTGTGTATTACAGTGGCGAAGTTAGACATTTTTCAGAGGGGCAGAAAGTACAAATTGGGCTACAGACCTTAATACATGTCCGATTTTCAAAATTTAAAAACCTGCATATATCAAATAAACTCCTCCGAATTCATTGCACTTATTAATTTTGCTCTAATTGCAGTATTAAGTTCGCTAATAAGCATGTCAGCGCATTACGCTGTAAGGATATAACTTCAATTGCTAAAAATAACATGCAAGCACTTTAAGCTGCGTCAGATTTGGCCACGACGAGGATCAAGTCTTATGAAGTTCAGGCCCTGCAGTTTCAGGCCAAAGGTTATAGGACAGTAGGGGAAAAATACATGTACTACTAGCAAACATAGTTTTTACAGGCGGGCTCGCCTTATCTATTCTATCTATCTATCTATCTATCTATTGAACTCTAACTATATCTACCTTACAATCTATCTTATGTTTTTTTTGACACATCTTTTTTATATTCATATTATCAAATAATCTTTTATGTATACATAGGCCTTTGATTTGACTTGGCCTTTTTTTATTAAAACGAACAAGTGATATTCTCAAAACATAATTAGAGAAAAGGTGTCAAGTAGATTGCAACATGATATTGTCCTTATTCATTTTTGTTTGTAGGAGATGTAATACATGCATTGATAGGGCTATAGACCTATAAGCTATTTTATTGTAAATGTTTTAAAAGTCAATTAAAAAATCCAAATATTAGAGCAGGCTGGTCTTAGGCCTATAGGCCTTAGGAAAGAGGTATCAATTGACAGGTAACAGCTCAGAGGTGTGAAGGTAAATTACGATTGAAAAAGTGAAAAGCAATTACATGTAGGCCTAATTGGGATAACTCTGGCCTTGCTAGGAAACATGATTGAAATTAGACAAGTGAAAGACAAGCTATTGCACCTTGATGGCATGAATAGGGGCCTATGTTTGACAGCTTTTTGTATATATCCATGTTCCATGCGCTAGGATGCGCACGCATCTCCGATTGGGTGACCCTTGACCCGTGAAAATCAGTCACATTTATTTTCTTTATTAATATTTTTGTTACGGTGAGCTACCAAAATCGACTGGGCTCAAGCAAAAATTCCATTGAGACTATATTTTAAGTTTTAATGAGATCGGTGAGAGAGGACGATCTCAGCAGTGCTAACAAGATTTGAGCAAAATGCTTGGGGTAAGAGCTGCTTGACGCAGCTAAAAACCAAGTGGCCAAAATGGACCAGTGGCATATCTAGGGTTTTTTTGTAGGGGGGGGGGGATGCTTTTTTTTTTATCTTTTAATAATATTCTTTCATTTTATAGAACATGTTAAAAATCAACTTCAAGCCCAACATTACACACTTAAAATTTCTTTAGTTCTGAAAAGGTGTGAAGTTAAATTGAAAGATACAATTGCTTTGAGAAATGCACAACATAATCAAAACAAACATGTCACAGTTCATTCAATTGTACAAACAAATTTGCAGATTTCGACATAGCAATAAACAAAATAACAAAATGCACCACTTTTATTGAAATACTTTTGTTTGCAACCTTCCTGGTTAAGTAAGATATGCATGGAACAAGGGGGAAGGCTTAGACATTTGTTTCATAAAAATGCCTACACATTTTAGATATTAAAACTTTTTAATTACACGCCACATGCCTTCAGGTTCATGATAAAATCGATACAGTACCCTTTTTAAGGATACTTTTCTTGTTATAAAGGAGTTACGGCCCTTTTTGTAAAAAATATAAAATGGCCTTCTTACCCCACCCATCGGGCAAGAAGCCCCCCTATTATAATCCTATGGTAATTTTTTTCCGAGCGCATTCAGCTTGAAAGTTATTTCTTAGGGTTCTTCTATCATTTTTAAGGCATTCTATTCACTTTTTCTGAATTTCTGAATTTTTCTGTTCATACATTTATTTTTTAATATTTTTTGCCCTGTTTTAATTTCGGCCAGTTTTTTCGATCTCAATTAGCTATTCTATCAAGATTTAAGGTAAAGTACACATTATGAAATGGTTCCTGAAGCAGCTTCGAGGCCTCAGCGAAAGGGGGCCTCATGCCCCTTTACCATGTGGGGCCTCTCGCCCCGAACTCACATATTTTAATTTGACCTCTATATTTTGAGCTAAAATGCAAAAAATATGATCCAAATCATATTTATGTAATGGTCATAAAGTGAAGCAATGCAGATATCCATTATTCTTTTAAAAATTTCCAAAGTTACTTCTGACAACCACTTTCAAAGAATTAATCAAAGTTACAAAAACCATGCACCTTTTTTTGTTTCTTTAATTACTTCTATGGTTTGGTGCTGTTTGTCCTATCAATAAGAAAAAGCATCAAAAATGTAAGTTTAGATATAACCCTGGGGGGGGGGCCTCTCACCTAACCCGGGCTTCTTGCCCCGACCCACTCTATATCTCACCAATGTTGTGTATTATATTATGTGTGATTACTATATGTATATTCAAGAGCTTCCCTACATCATTTCTCTGCATTTACCTTTAATCAGTGAGGCTTGGAATCAAAGTTGGGTAAAATCTCTTTGTCTGCATTTACAGTTCAGTTCAGTTCAGTGGGTTACTGGACGCAGGTTTCCCAACCTCTGTATTACGTTTGGGGAATTTTGGTTAAGAGTATTTTTAAGCATAAATGCACTATAGAAAGTTTGCCTATTCCAGATAATTGCATACATTTTAGTAACCTTTTATCTGAAACCAAAACACACCTGACATAATACAATTTGCCCTTAGTCTACAGAGTTGCTTGCCAGTATGTAGTACAAACAGCCCCCAAATGCCATCCTCTTTAATTGATGACTCAGGTGATATGCTGGGGCTATCCTTAGCCCCACCACAAAGGCTTTGGCATCCATGGCATCTGACAGTTCTCTGTAAAGCAGCATTCTGGCTGGTTGGAATTAAGATAAATTGGGGAGATAAAGGCTTGTAACCAATATCTAAGGGGGAATTAAGTATACCTAACAATTAACAGCATTTGGTTATGACACCTGGATTCCAGAGTCACTGAAGCCAATTAGTATGTCTACCCTGCATGGGGGCACAGCCCCTTTTGCCAATACTGTCTTATGATTGGTTATTGTCACCAGAAAATTACATTGTAAATAGCCTTTATAACCAAATGTCATATCTGAATAAAGGAGTTACTTCTTGAATTATTATTGAACCACAAATAGCTTGTCTGTACTTTTTACCTTAACTCTAAAAAATTTCAGACAAAAAATCCATGTTGGTTTTTCGCATTGAAATTTGGTTTTTCAAAAAACCATTTTGAATCTAAAAAAACCAATTTTGTCCCGACATTTTTTAGAGCGTTCTGCAAGTAACATCTTGGAATCCCAGTCAATCTTGACTTGAATTATTAATTTGTGACAGCTAAAACATAGCTGGCTGAGCTCCCTCAATTGCTGTGAGAAGAATCTGGGAAGCAGTTAAATTGAGGAAAAGACTGTTTAGTCTATGATTAGTCTCTGTGAACCAGTAGACTCCCGGAGCTCACAATGGTGTACCCTGAGTGATTGAACAGAGTCAACTTTTTGTGAACTTACTGGAGCAAAGTGAATTCAGACTGGATAAAACACAAGCCAGAAAAAAAAATTGTGGATATATTGAAACATTGAATTTTTGCCATACACACTACTGGATGTACTACCAGATCGTCTTTTAGTTGAAAGTATTACGCACGAAAATTTATAAAAAGCACACTGGGCTTCAAGATTTCCAACTGATTATCTAAATCAGTCCAACATGGCTCCTGTCTCACCAGGATGCTTGCAGGCCTAAATGGGGGAGAACTTGGGAAACGAAAATTGGATTTGAAACAGAACAGGAATTTGATATGAAACAGGAAAGGAACATTTGAATGAAGCTAAACAACAACATGATCAACAAAACTATCATTTATCATCACCACATCAATGCATCAGACATGGGCTGTGTCAATTTAAAGGACAACCGTAATGCAATTTTTTTATTTGATAAATTTGTCAAACATAATTTTTTAAATGCATTGACACAGTCACTCATATATTTGTGCAAAAAAGTGCAATAAAACTAATTTTAATTCTCGATTTTTGGCCTGAGAAATGGCACAATAATAAGCGACCCCTTGTGAAGTATAGGCATGCTGCCACGTCAGGCTGGGTGGAATAATGCAAGAGATGGCAGCACTTTACAGTCCATAACCACCAGCTATCAATTGACACAGGCATAATTGACATGCATGAATGGTCAGTGGTCACTCCTAACTGGCAGAAACTGCTGGGCTGGGGGAGAGAGGGGGGGCACTACCCAGCCCTACGTCATGCTTTGGGCTGAGATGCCAATTTCATAATTTTTTCCTAAAATATATGGGAAAATACGATTTTGGGAAAAGTTAGCTGAATGCATCCACAACACCTGATTCTTTCATGGGAACATAAGTTTATTAAAAGCAGGAATTCGACGAGTGTGTGCCTTTAAGTGGCCTGCTTGTTGTCAACGTAAGTTGAAGAAGTAACTCTACATTTTTTTAGGAGTTGAAGTTGGATGCCTACAAGTAGACCTTGAAGGCCCAAATTTTCATCTCTGGTTTAAACTTGGTTTAACAAATAGTGTTACTCAGTTAAACTGGGTTTCAATAAACTAAGTTTAACCTGAGTTTAGACCCAGTTTAAAAGCCGAATTTACATGTCTGAAAAACCTGGGCTAGACTGGGTTTATCGAGACTGAATTTAAACCCGGTTTCCACCCAGAACCATGAAAAAAGACAAAGAAATAAATGTAAAAGAAAGTAAAGAACGGTAATAAAGAAATAAACAAAGAGGAAGAAACAATAAGAATAGAAATCAGATAGCAGGAAGGAGAAAAAGAAAATAACTTAGAGGAAATGAAGAATAAATTAGCAAGTATGATAAGAAGAAATGTCGTGGGAAAAGAAAGGCGTATATGATATATGCAGACAATGCCAGACATGGTTTCAAAGAAGAAACAACGTAAGGAAAACTTAGAAAAAAGAAGAGGAAAAAGAATAAAGAAATTAAGAAGAAAGTAACAGAAGAAGCAAAAAGAAGAGGAAGAAGAAAAATAAACCAAAAGATATATATAAGAAAGATGCCTTACGAAGAAGAAAGACAGAAGGACAGGAAATAACAAGAGGGAGATTAATAAAAAGAAAGATGAAGGAAAGCAGATTATACAGCCATAAGAAAGAAATAAAATGGAAAGAAGAACTATTAGAAAAGTGGGAAAATAGAAAGAATAAAATAAGAAGATGAAAAGAAAGATAAAGGATAAACAGGAAGAAACAAGGGAAATAAGAGGCCTTGAAAGAAGAAGATAAAAGAAAGAGTAGGAAAGAAAAGAAGTGGACATCGAAGACAGGAGCAAATGAAGAAGCAAGAAAATAAAATGTGGAGGACAAAGAAGGAAAACAAAAAGAAATGACAGAAGAAGCCAGATTAATAATCTGGTCTCAAAAGAACATTTTGAAAGACAATAAATTGCTACGAGCCTGATATTATTGAAAATTCATTCAAAAAAGTTTGAAAAAACCAATTGGGATAAAATAAATTCAGATCATAACTGATATCCTTAACCAGATCAGCTCATCAGCGAATTAGAAATTTGACTTAGCAGGCGTAAAATCCTCATTGAAGGCTTCTAAAACCAGGAGTTAAACCACCCCTGAGCAGGTTTCTGCTTAAACCATGGAAAAACCTGGTCTATTTTTAAAACCAGACATGAAAATTTCAAGAAAAGAAAAACTTAAGTTTTAATATTTTAAACTGGGTTAAAATCCGGTTTAACCGAAAACCTAGTGTAAATCAGACATGAAAATTTGGGCTTTAGTAAATGTTGCCCGCTTGGCATAAGGCATATTGTAGAAATGTTCGTCTTCGAAATTGTGGATTGAATCCTACTTTGATGCTGCCATCTCAGAGCAGTAGGACCCATGTACTTTAGGCATCACCAGTGGAAACTGCAGAATCTTTGGGAGTTATAAAATATCTATATTTGTTATGGATTCTTATGGCTACTTCAACCGGACCACTTCAAATTGAAATCACCTTTGAACTGATGCCAACTGAATTAGAAACATCATCTGATCATCAAGAATGGCTATAGGGATCTACTTAATAAACAACAACTAGGTGAAATTTTGGCTCATGCACAAAAGAAATTCCAGGTAGGGGGAGCAATGGGTGGTCATATAAATTTTTGTTAATGTAAAAGCTAACATTTTAAGATTGATGCACCTAGGTCTGATCAATGCGCAGTGATCAGCCAATTTTATAGACCATTCATGTTCCAACTACATCTGGCTGTGATAACATTTTGTGGCTAGGAGATTCTCATTTTGCTGAAATTAATTGTCATTGTGCAGATGTCATCTATCATAAAATGGGTCTTCACATCGATCGATTATGTCACAGGGCTGTGAATGCTGCACTCTATTTACTGCGGGGCTTATTGATTAACTCCATTTAAAATGCAGTAAATGCAATTTTAAGTAAGTTTCTTTGAATGTCAAAGAAGAGGTACCAAAAAAATGACTTCATGTCAAATAAAATGTGCATGCAAAGATGCGTCTGGAGACGTTAGTTGCTTTATATATAGAAAGCACCTAAACTGAGTCTTGTTACATAAAAATAATACGATACACTAATATAATTGAGGCGCATTTAGATGCCCTAGCCGTCTGACATCAGTGCAAACTTTCATGGAAATATCTACATAACAAGTTAGTTTTTAAGCTGTTCCAATATGCGTGCATTTTTAATGTTGCTGAGTTTAGTAATAATACATTGAAAGAAAGGTTTATGTGAAACAGACAAAATGAACAGGTGTCCGTCTAAAATTGTGTGTAGATTCAGACAAAAGGTACAGTCTGAGACAAAACTACTTCCTCCTCCCCCCCCCCCCCTTGCTTGAACAAAAAGCACTAGATCATAAGGTTCCATCATTTGGGGCGCTCCTTACACAGAAGGGAAGTCCACTGAGAAGAAGAAGAAGATCCCGCAGAATATTGTGCGAGCTATGCGAGCAGTCTTGTAAAGTGCCCCTTCCAATCTATAGGCAAATTACTTAGAATTTCCTGATGGAAATATTCTAGAGTTTCTAGATAGTGTAAGTTAAAGTTCCTAGAAAAACAACTGATAAGATTGTAGTGGAAGTCAAATCAGTATAATAACTGCCTGGGCTTGTCAATGTTCCCAGTTTTATTAAACACATCATTAGCATAAAGTGGTACGAGCATCAGCTTCATTTCGGCATCATCCAATTACAAACAAACAATTACAGTAACAACCAATAACAGTGCAGTGGACTTCCAGCCCACTTTCAGACATTCCCCCCACTTCAGCTTCCCCCCTAGCAGACCCAGGCTCACATGACTTGCTCATTACAGCACTACTTGCTAATTGCTTCATTAGTGGATTCCCAATTATCTTGAAAGCCTAGCCCAAATTACGTAACCAAATCCTCCCACTAGTTTATCCCATTATACCTGCCATAATAAGCTGCAGGTGCAGCCTGCAGGGAGAGCCTACAATGACAGATCCAATAAGCAGAGTCATGCATGTTATCTAACTGGCCTAATGACCAGCTGTGGTATTACATGAATGACCAACTCCTGAACCTGACTGTCATTGAATTTCATGAATAATTCTGCTTGATTATCTTGTTACGTGGAGACTTAATTGTGTTTCCTTATCAGTCCCTCATTATCAGATCCCTAATTGAATACTGCAAGCCTGGGTTTACGTCACAATGGCCACCTGGACTTCTGACCAGTCAATGATTGCTAATGCACTTGTCTGGCTTGGGCAGATCCTATTAACACTCAACTTCATTATCAGTCCAGAGACCACTGTCCATTGTCCTTGCCAACTGTGGCCTTGACAATTCTTAATGATAAAATTCCACTGTAAATGTTTAACTTCAATAATAAAACTAGAACAAGTAAAGTGGCAGAAATGGCTTGCCTGTACAGTGGCCATCTTTACACTGCCTACGGCAACCTTTAGATAAAAGAACATAGTGACTTTTATCTACCTAAATGACCCCCCCTTGGGTCTATACATGTGGCCAGTGATTGCTGAATATTGAATTGTTGAGTTGTACTCAGACGACGTATTGCAACCACTGGATCCTAAAAAATACAATGCTCAATAATCTAAATTAAATGACCCCCCCTTGGGTCTATACATGTGGCCAGTGATTGCTGAATATTGAATTGTTGAGTTGTACTCAGACGACGTATTGCAACCACTGGATCCTAAAAATACAATGCTCAATGATATAAATTTTGAGGAGAAGCTGTAGTGTATGTTTTATACCCGTCCCTTCCCCCTAACTTCCAATTTTCACCCTTTTTGTAACAACATATCCCCCACGAACAACATAAATTAATACAGGTGATTAAATGATATGAAATATGATGATATGAACAGTAAGCAGTACGCAACTCAATTTCAGTCAGGTATGATATAAAGGTTAATAGAGTTCTTGTTTGATGTTCAAGATATTTGTATTATACAGTCTTTGAAATTGTGGCCTCGAGATTTTTCGAAAGCCTCCCCTCCTGGGTGTAGGTTCGTTATCTGACTCCTGGGTTGCGTTCGCGCGTTTGCATCTGACTCCATTTATAGTTGAACGAATCGGTTGGTGTTGGATCCATTGCAGGAAGTAGATTGGGTCCACGAATCTCTTGGTGTTTGGTGTTTGTTGACTGAAATTGAGAATTTGTACGGCAGATTACTGTTCAATCGAGACAAGCTGGGAGTCTGCTTGCCCTGGGCCCACCAACGGTAGCAATTTGCCTGGTGTCGGAATAGGCTCTGGGTGGCTCGCAGAATTAGTACAGTTATATTTAGAAATATTTTACATACATAAATGTGTCATACAATCCTGACAAGTGGCTGCACTGGCCTTATGCTCGTTACTTGAGCTTAAAAAAGAAAACAAAATGTACCTGTACTGGCACGTGACACGACTACATGTGCTTAAATGACGTAAGTTTATGTCGGAATACCATGTCAAGAACAGTAACTACCCACAACATCAACCGGTGGTGCCATCAGCTTATTAAAACATCCCATGCCCCTCTGCAATGACCTAGTACCCCGCCTTCCAGAATTAATACAGGGAGCTCCCCAAAGCGTCCCCCAGAGAGTTGAGCCCAGACCAAGAGCTGGTTGGTTGGAAGTGACAAGGAAATTGAGGAAGGGTAGCTGACTTGTTGTCTGTCTGCGCGCTTAGACTTCAACAGGTATACCGGTAGCGAGGCCCCTGAGTGGAGCCAAGGGTGTCACATGCTTGACCTCTTGGGCCACTGGAGTCTTGGCCCTAGCTGCGCCCTTGGTGAAGGGGCAGCCCCTCCAGGTGCATTTCCAGCCCCTGTAGAAATAGTAGTAGCAGAAGAGTGCTACTCCCAATGCAACAAATATTATTACTGCGATCACAATTGTGAGAATTGGTGTATGCCTGGTAAACCTCTGCCAGTGCCCATCTGTTATGATAGCTGCTTGGAGCAATGCAGCCGTGCTGACTGAAGGGACAACTCCTGCTGGAGCTGTATTAAGACTGGGAAAGGCTGCCAATAGTGCCGGGGCTTTAAGAGAATGACTGAAATTGAAATGACCTCTGATTTGCAACTTCGGGAGGTCGACCTGCTCTTGTAGGCTGTACACGTTAGTACATTCAATGAGAAAGGTGTCACTTTCCAAGACACAGGTGGGGTCACATTCAATTTGATATGTGCCCGGAGCTAGCCAGCTAATATGCTCCAATTTTCCTTCACACCTTTGCTTAAGGCTGGTCCCCCAGGTGGAGACCATGTAGGTGGTAGGAGAGACCTGGGTGACAGCGGTCTCGTTGTGTCCTTTTATGAGGTCGAAATGACACTTTTTAATTAGGTGAGTTTGATTGAAGATCAGTCCCCGGGCACATAATTGGACATTGGCCTTGTAAAGCGGGCCCGATCTACAAATTTGTGGGTTCTGTCCCGTACAAAAACTGGGCTTGAACACATGACCTGTACTGGTCGAAACACCAAATTTCTGTTCTAGCTTAATTTGCACTGACATATCAGAATCGGGGATAGGCACTGGCATACTGTGTAAGGTGAACATGAGGTAAGATTGAGTATTCAATACTGGTAACGTTAATCTATAGACTAGAGTTTGACCCGAGACCACCACTGGCTCTATTCTTATATAACGGTAGACCCAAAGCAAATTGCTTACCGTGGCATGGCCCTGCTTTGCGGTGTGCTCTATTATCTGTAGAAGGATGCTGGGGTGAAGAACCTCTTCTGTCAGCAGACCTCGCTCCAGTGCCGCTCGTTGACGATCGTAGTGTTCTACTTGCTGGCGGTAGACGGCATACACCCTCTCTCCATCCTTAATGAGGCGCTCCATCTCCATGCGTATCTCGACCCTGCTCAGCCTCTTGGATACCTGGTTGACGTATTTGCCCAGGGAGTTGACGTACAGGTCCATTTCGTGCGCATGGTGTACCACATCGTTAATGATTTTATTCGTCCTCTTCAGGTAGGAGCTGGTCTGGTCTACTATCGACAGCAGCTGTTTGTTGGCGTGCATGAGCTGACCTGTGCGTTGCTGCAGTTGCTGGATTGCTGCTTGGTATTGCTGCAGGTCCTCCTGAGTGGCTGTGCCAAACAGGAAACTCATGACGCCTCCCACTGCATTGATGAGACCACGCTTTGACCTTGGAGGCTTGTCGAGGGTTGGCTCAACGATGGGGTCCTTTATGTATTGCAGCGATTGTTGCCCAATGTTGACTGGATGGGTCTGCTGCATCTGGTCCAGCCGATAGTGCCAGTTGCCCTTAATAGTGCCACTGATCTTGATGCGCTTCTCAGTCAGCCTTATATTGGAGATGTAGTCAATCAGGCCCTCCGGGTACTGCGGCTGCTGCAATGTGACTAGGACCACCCATGTGGCCCTGATGGTCTTGAGTGGTACACCTCCTTGGATGAGTACGCCGTCTGGTAGTTGGTCTGCATGGAGCTTTGGAGCGTCTTGTTGTTCGGCTGGCTGCTTGGTGAGTTGAGCAGGCTTGCTGTGGATGAGAGTGGTTTGTAGACAGAGCACAAGTGCCAAGACTAGATGAGGATGCCACTCCATGGTCATGTGAGTGACGTAGTGTGCAAGTTCCGAGTCACAAGTGTTCAGGCAGAAGTCACAAGTGAGTAGGTAGCCAAGTTTCCAGTGTAGTAAGCAGCTAGAGTGAGTGGTCAGGTCTGGCTCCCAGGACGGAATGGTTATCCTTGGCTGTGCGAGGCAGATAAGTACGCTGTCTCTTAGGTAATGGATCAGCTGACCCCTCGTCTGCGTCACTGGCGGGGGGGTGGTCGCGCTTAGCTGTCGCTGACTGGTCGTCCATTGGCTCCTGCACTGATCCTGGCTCCTCCCCCTCAATGTCCATGGAGAATGGCGCGCCGGCTTGTTGCTGTGGATCCGTCATGACGCCCCCTGGTGACTGTCGCCTGGCCTGCTCCTGTGGTGCTGCTGGTGCTGCTGAAGGCTCTGGCTTGTGACGTCGTGGCGCCGGCCCCCCTGCCTCTTCTCCAGTGTCCGTGATGGGACGCCCTCTTCTCTGGCCCTTGTGTGGCCGGCGGCCCTGTGATGCTTGATGAGGATGCCAGTCTGGCGAAGGGTCATCATCCATTATATCCTCTGGGGGTGGCGAGCCTCTATGTGGCCGAGTACTTGCCGTCTTGTCCCCCGGGCCCATGCCTGAAGCGCTGGGCCTGGCTGTCTCTCCTCCTTCAATATTCGTCTCTCCTCCTTCCATATTTGTCTCTCCTCTTTCAACATTTGTCTCTCCTCCTTCAACATTTGTCTCTCCTCTTTCAACATTTGTCTCTCCCCCTTCAACATTTGTCTCTCCTCCTTCAACATTTGTCTCTCCTCCTTCATTGCCTCTCTTCCTCCTCTTCCTGGGGCCTTGGCGCCCAGGCAATCCACCCTGACCCTGTTGTGGATTGATGATGGGACCTCGCTGTCTTGCGAAGTGCCAGGGCCTTTCACCGGGTGGCCTAATCTTGCGCACTGGCCTCAATCTGATGCCTTCCCAGGCAATGTCTGGACTCACCAGCTGCAGCTTGTTCCTGTTGAGAACCTTCTGTTTCCCCGATGGCTGGTGGGTGACCCAGATGACCTTGCCTCTCACTTGGGTAACTGTCCACCTGGGGTCCCATTGACTGGTGAGTGTGAGAGGTTCAGGTGCGCGGATGGTTACAGAATCGCCGACATGGAGGGCCTCGGCATTCTGCTTCTTGGCCAGCCTGGCCCTGTTGTGCTTGCGAGAGTCCTCTGTGAGATTCCTAGCCTCCCTGATGGCTTCATAGAAGTCATGGAGGCGTCCCTCCAGCAACGGTCCTTCTGGCGTGGCTTGGTGGGCCCTGTGAATAGGGAGTCGAGGATGTCGTCCGAATTGTAAAAAGAAGGGAGTGTGCGAGGTGGTGGTGGAGGTCGAGGCATTGTAACATGACACAGCATTTCCCAGTTGATCCTGCCAGCCAGACACTCTATTGTTTATCATTTTAGCTAGAATGGATTTGAGTGTCCTGTTGAATCTTTCAACTTTACCATTTGCTTGTTGTTGTAAGGAGTGGTTCTTCTGTGCTCTACCCCAATGCCAGCCAAGTACTCCCTCATCGCCCTCGCATTCAGCTCCAGTCCATTATCTGAAATTATGCAATTTGGAATGCCGAAGCGCGGGAAGTACTCTTGTCTCAGTCTGGCCCAGACTGCTTCATTGGTCTTGCTGGGCAAGGGATAGCAGTCAGCAAAGCCTGTGGCATGGTCGATCAGTACCAGTATGTAAGTGTTGCCTTGAGGTGACCTCATGAGTGGTCCAACTAGGTCCATGGAGACCAGCTGTCCCGGTCCTTTCGCAAGGGGCATTTCGCCGAGGGCAGTGTGGACCTTCTTCTTGTGATGCACTGCACACTCAGGGCAGTGACGTATCATGTCTCTCACTTGCTGTCTCATGGAGGGCCATACATATGCCTCCTGCACCTTTCTAAGTGTCTTTAAGTGAGACATATGCCCTACCTCTTCATGGGCCCACTTTGTGATCTGTTGTCTGAAGGGCTCTGGGACCACCAGGCGAGGATACTCGGGAGCATGGTCATGAGGTCGTCTGACTGAGTACAGAATCCCACTTACCACTTCATATTGGCTGTCGTCATCCACCGCTTCAAGCCACTGTGGCATGGCCTGTTGAGCCAACTTCAGTTGCGGCAGGTCCAGCGCGTCATGGATGTGGGGCGGCTGCAGGTCAGGCTCTTCGATGATGGGATTGACCTCGTCTGGGTGCCAATCCAGGTCATCGTAAGTGGCTATCACCGCTGGCTCAATTCTGGAGAGCATGTCTGCTCTGACATTGTTCTTGCCTTTCCGATATTGGACCTTGCAACCATATTCTGCCACCAAGATGGCCCACCGCTGAATCTTGGTGTTATTCAATTCCTTCGTAAATAGGCAACAGAGAGGCTTATGATCGGTGAAAACCTCGTAGGTACTTCCGTAGAGGTACGGCCTAAAGGCAATGAGAGCCGTGATCAGGCCGAATGCTTCGCGCTCGATGGCCGCCCACTTCCGCTGGGTGCTGGACAGTAGTTTGGACAGATAGGAGATCGGCCTCTCGATGCCCGTGCCCTCTTCCTTCTGCACAAGTACGGCGCCCACGGCTACTTCCGAGGCATCGGTATAGACGATGAAGGGCTTGTCGGTCCTCGGATGCGTCATGACCCGCTCGCTGACGAGCAGATCTTTCAATTTGGTGAAGCTCTCATGCATCTCAGGCGTCCACATGAATCGAGCGTTCTTCTTGGTGAGGCGGACGAGTGGCTCCGACAGCTTGGCGTAATCAGGCATGCAGGTACGATAATACCCAGTAACGCCAAAGAATCTGCGAGTCCCTCGTACTGTCGAGGGCGGTGGCATGTCCTTAATGGCCCTGACCTTGTCAGGGTCTGCTCTGTGTCCTCGAGCGCCTACTACATAGCCCAGCAACTTGACTTCTTGTTGACCGAAGACGCACTTCTTCGGATTCAACGACAAGTTGTATTTGCGCATTCGGTCGAAGACCTCCTGGAGGTGCTGCACGTGGGACCTCTCGTCAGGGCTGAATACCACCAAGTCGTCTACATAACACATCACCGACACTCCTATAAGGCCCTTGAGGACCTTCTCCATGGCCCTTTGAAACACGGCCGTCGCGTTACATAGGCCCATCGGCATCGTTCTGAACTGGAACAGGCCTCGGTAGCAGGTGAAAGCAGTCTTTTCTCTGTCATCAGGGTGAATAGGCAATTGGTGGAACCCACTTTTCAAGTCCAAGGTCGAAAAGACCTTGGCGCCTTGTAAGGCATCCAGCACATCCTGGATTAATGGCACTGGGTAATTATCTCTTACTGTCACACTATTTAACTTTGTATAGTCAATGCACACCCTCGGTAATTCTTTGTCGTCCTTCTTTTGTACAAGTACGACAGGACTGGCCCACGGTGAACACGAGGGCTCTATTATATTGTTTTCTAACATTTCATCTAACTTTATGCTTAAAGCCTGCCGTTTCATGAAGGGCACCCTATATGGTCGGCGTCTGACTGGAGGGCCCGTGGTGTGTATCCTAACTGCTATTTCTGGGTGCCTGCCCAGCTGCTGCCCTTTCTGGCAGAACACATCTTGATTCTTATTTACACAGCTCATAATGGAATCTCCATCCCCATTGACCACACACATCTGGTCCCTCACTGACACAATAGGTACTAGTGGCAGTGCCTGGCCCTTCCACAGCAATACCCCTCTAGAGTAATCTAACACAATGCCATCACGCTTCATGACATCCCTGCCCAATATCAACTGGTAGGGCAGCTCATCTACAATTACTACATCAATAACACCAAAGACATCCAATTTCACCTGTGTTTCACCCCAGACCTTGAGTTCATGACCTGTGACCCCTGTCAACCCAGCCGTTTTCTTGACAATTGGCTGTCTTTTCAATCGAGCACAGATTTGAAGGAAATCTGCACGTCTAAGAGCACTTTTGCTCGCGCCGCTGTCTGCCAAACTTCGTAGATTAAGTCCTTGTGCTCGTAAATCTACGAAGGCCTGAGTGGCTACGGCGCCAATCTCTCAATGCTCCGAACGCCCTGAGCGGGGGCGTTGAGAGCGAGGTCCCTGGGAGTAGGACGGGTATCTTCGGTTGGGTGGTCCTCTTCGCTGCGGGCATTCAGCTTTGAAGTGACCTGGTCTGTTGCACCCAAAACAGATGGGCTGTCCGTCTTCGGTGCGGTCACGAGGGGGGTATCTTCTGCTGGAGGGCTGCCCCTGGCCGCGCCTGTGCTGGGCCGGGGGAGGCGGCTGCCTGCTGTCCCGGGAAGGCCCCTGTCTGCGCGGCCCCCGGTCTATTGCCATGATCCTGGTGAACTCCCTGGAGAGCCCACTCACCTGTCTCTCCACCTCGTCCAGCCTGCTGTTCTGCTCAGGTGAGCCTCTCTGCTGTACAGCCGAGATGTCCATGGGCTCCTCTTGCCTCTCTGGAGGAGCTGTCCCATTCATGGCTCGGAACACAGTGTATGAGTCACCTTCATACTTCTGCACAGCAGTTATCGCTTCTAGATAATCTTGTGGCCCCTTCTCCTGCACCAGTCGCAGAACCAATTTTTCATCTTTCAACCCTTTCATATAGCATCTGAGCATTGTCCTCTGCTGATCTTGATTTCTCGCAGCAGACGGGTAAGCTAAATCGGCGGCTTGTGCAAAGCGTCGCCCATAGGTGTTGGTGGCCTCGTAAGGTTGTCTAACCACCTTCTCCAATTCATCCCGCAATCTCTCAGCCTCGTGTGGGGAAAGAAACATGGTTTGAAGGTGAGCCCGCACATCATTCCACGTGGCAGCTTCGCGGTCTGCAAGACCTGTCAAATACTTCTCCAACTCTAATCTGAGAGGTCCCTCTGCCGTCAGAGAGGCCACATACACAGTCTTGGTCGCATAGGGCATCGTGAGCTCCACATCCCTAAACCATTCCCTCATTTTCTGGGTTGACGACCCATCGCACTTATCTATTCTTTTGGCCTGAGCCTCGGCCTTGTTTCTCGCCGTGGTCTCAGCATATTGCTTGGCTTGTGCGTTTAAGTGCGTGACCTGCTCTTGACGCAGCCTATGATCAGCCTCTATAATCTGTTCAAGATTCATCTTGACTGCCTCCTCTTAATCTACACCAACAACGTTACAATCACAAGCTCTCCCAAGACTAAAAAGACGACCCTGGTTCAATCACAGTTCCATGTCTATCGCAATGAGTGACATCATAAGAAGTTTAAGGTGACTTACTGTAACTTGCGTTGTTGTCAGGTCGGATTCGAAGCCACGTCGTTCTAGTGCTTGTACGAGTGCTTGTGCGAGGGCGTTTCTCTCTTGTTGAGTGTAGGTCAGAAGAGGCAAGAAGACTTCTTCGAGGTCGGTGATCATCACGCTCGGAGTTGGAGAGTTTTCAGGGCTGCAGGGCTTCCTTCTCACAATCGCATGATGGCCGTGGTGAGCGTCATCAAGAGGAAACGCAGATGAGCGACTGTGACTTGTCCTGATGGCATGGTGACCTGGATTCCCAAACTTCTCAGCTCGTCGATGATCGTCTCGGAGAAGAGGATCTTCTGTTGCATCGTCATGTCCTGGAACCGCGCTGTCAAAAGGTCCTGATGTTCCATGTTGTTTTGACCCAAAATACTATGCTAAATGGATCACGTCGAGTGGTCGCCAAATGTAAAGTGCCCCTTCCAATCTATAGGCAAATTACTTAGAATTTCCTGATGGAAATATTCTAGAGTTTCAGGATAGTGTAAGTTAAAGTTCCTAGAAAAACAACTGATAAGATTGTAGTGGAAGTCAAATCAGTATAATAACTGCCTGGGCTTGTCAATGTTCCCAGTTTTATTAAACACATCATTAGCATAAAGTGGTACAAGCATCAGCTTCATTTCGGCATCATCCAATTACAAACAAACAATTACAGTAACAACCAATAACAGTGCAGTGGACTTCCAGCCCACTTTCAGACATTCCCCCCACTTCAGCTTCCCCCCTAGCAGACCCAGGCTCACATGACTTGCTCATTACAGCACTACTTGCTAATTGCTTCATTAGTGGATTCCCAATTATCTTGAAAGCCTAGCCCAAATTACGTAACCAAATCCTCCCACTAGTTTATCCCATTATACCTGCCATAATAAGCTGCAGGTGCAGCCTGCAGGGAGAGCCTACAATGACAGATCCAATAAGCAGAGTCATGCATTTCATCTAACTGGCCTAATGACCAGCTGTGGTATTACATGAATGACCAACTCCTGAACCTGACTGTCATTGAATTCCATGATTAATTCTGCTTGATTATCTTGTTACGTGGAGACTTAATTGTGTTTCCTTATCAGTCCCTCATTATCAGATCCCTAATTGAATACTGCAAGCCTGGGTTTACGTCACAATGGCCACCTGGACTTCTGACCAGTCAATGATTGCTAATGCACTTGTCTGGCTTGGGCAGATCCTATTAACACTCAACTTCATTATCAGTCCAGAGACCACTGTCCATTGTCCTTGCCAACTGTGGCCTTGACAATTCTTAATGATAAAATTCCACTGTAAATGTTTAACTTCAATAATAAAACTAGAACAAGTAAAGTGGCAGAAATGGCTTGCCTGTACAGTTGCCATCTTTACAGTCTGATTAATTTCAGCATGAATTGGAATCATGGGGGGGGGGGTAGATAGAAAGTGATAATAAAGAATGACTTAATTACTACACACTACGTATATCCCTACCTTCAAAATGCCAATTTCTTGTGGGATGAGTCTATTCCAAGGTATAGAAGTTGTGACTATTTGCCTGGGTGTAATAATAACAAGAACCCAGGGTTCAAAATGGAGGTGGCGTGGTGTCTAAGTTCACATCCCCTGAATCCGGCAGATCATTTGTACCGCATAGGGGTGTAACGATACACCTATCCCACGATACGATGCATACTTAGTTGCATACCTTGACAGTGTAGCCATGATACGATACACGATACGATACATGCTGCAGACAGCCAAAGCCTTGCAGCCTACAAATTTTGCAGTTTCCACCGGGAGGCATTGGCATCTGTGCAGGCCAAAATTTTGTGTGGCGCACATTTCTGAGACACATCACACCATCCGTGAATCAGATTTCGACAATGTGACAATTTTGACAGTTGTTTGAGGTGTTTTCAGTGGATTTGCAGGCTTTTGCACGGGTCTTTTCAATAAAATATGTATCTCGGTACATGACCCACGATACGATATGTGTATCTTAAGGCAAAATATCGCGATATATCGATGTATCGAAATTTCGTGACACCCCTAGTAGTACCGCACTGCCCTAACTATTCAGACAGGTATTTTAAGATAGATAGATAGATAGATCTATAGATAGATAGATATGGGTGATCATGTAGATACAGCAGGAGTCTTCCACATGTTGCACGTTTACCCTTTTTGAAAATGATCAAAAGAGACAATGATTTAACATCTCCTCTGAATGACACCCGTCTGGGACTTTGATCTTAATATTTAAAATTTATATTATAGGTTTAAAGTCAACCAAATGACATTGAACAACTCTGCGAGACATAACAATATTGAGAGTAAACTGAATTTTCCAAATTGATGGACCCAGGTTCAAACCCAGGCAAAGCTACAAAGAAAGACCCTCAGGAGTTTGGACTGAAAACATGTGGCCACCGATGTTGTTTGGATGAGATGTTAATTGGCAGCCCCTGTGTTTCAGTGTTTGTGCTGGGCAAGTAAAGGATTCCTTAAATGGGGTAAATTTAGAATCCTTGACAACTTGTAGACTGCCAACATTACGAACTCAATCTATCAATCTCGACTTTGTTAAGAGCAGAAATGATGTGAAATCCTATGTCAGATTTGTATGGATATTTTGGACAGATGGATGGATGATTGGGGCTTTCAGTCCTTTATTTACGCAGGCCAATTAGGACAGGAGGAGGACATGGTAATGAAGCAAAAGATTATTGAAACTACTGTCCAACACAAGAAAAGGTGACCTCGCCCATGTGGGATTCAAATCCAGGACCAAGTGATTGGCAACCCATTCCATTACCAATTGAGCTAACTCTACCTCCTCCCGAACGTGTTGGACCATGTCACAAATTGCAACAACTGTACCAAATTGCAATCTATTGCTCATGCTTAGGCCACACATAATTGATTCTTAGCTTCGCGGACCCGCCGACACAATAGATTTACTGCCGATGGAAAAAAAAAAAAAAATTTTTTTTTGACATTATAAAAATTTATTTTTTGTCCTACCGACCGACCCTAGAAAAAGGGCCTTGAGACGAATCCGAGAAGCTAAAGATCAATTATGTGTGGCCTTACCCTTTTGATAAATCTGTGTAATCTGTTGTGTCTTTGCACCGACAATTTCATTCTATATTAATTTTTTCACGAATGACCAATAAAGAAGTTTAGTCTTTGTCTTGTCTCACTAATCAGTATAAGCTATTTATTTCATCTCTATAATCTATCCATCTAATTCATGCAATCTATCTAATCCATAAAATTCATACATCCTTCTTTATCAATACTACAAGGGGGGATCGCACCTTGGATCTCTTCTTCTGTAACGTAAAACAAAGCTATGTAGCCAAGAAGAGATCTCCACTTGGCATCTGAGACCATAACATAGTTGAAATGTTACCAACATATAGACAAAAATTGAAACAGCCAAAACAATACAAAGATGTTCAAGTGTGGAACCAAGCAGTGGAAGAGCAATTGATGGCATGTTTTGAATGTACTGAATGGGATGTTTTATATGATGCAAATGAATGTATTGATCAAAACGTGGATGTTGTCACCTGTTATGTCAATTTTTGTACGGACAATATTGTACCTCAAAAGAGAGTAAGAATATTTGCTAATAACAAACCATGGATGAAGAAAGAACTCAGAGATCTGTTCCGTGAAAAAGACAAACGTCTTACTTGTGGTAATAGAGATAAGTTAAAAACAGTCCAAAAGGACATTGATAAAACCATCAAAGTGTGCAAACAAGAATATTGTAAAAAAGTGAAAGATCTCTTCAGCAAAAACTGTGTAAAAGATGCATGGCTTGGTCTTAAAAAGATCACAGGTATGACTAAGTCTATTAAATCAATTGTGGTTGACGATGTAAAACAACACTGTGCAGTGATTTAGTTAAATTTTACTCAAGATTCTATGTATATGATTTCAGTGACAAATTTTGTGAGATACTTGAGAATATTAGACAAATGTGTTGTGAAAAGGTCATTATAAGTGTAAGTGACGTGGCACAGAGCTTCTCAAAAATTAACATTCATAAAGCCTGTGGCCCAGACAAGCTAAGTGGTAGGGTACTGAAGTTAGGAAAAAGCTCACTGGCCTATATTTTCCATCTTATTTTTCAAAGATCTCTTTACGAATGTTGTGTTCCAACAAAGTGGAAACTCTCAGAAATAATTCCACTTCCTAAAAAAACCACAACCTAAAATTCTCAATGACTTCAGACCAGTAGCACTAACTTCAGTAGCCATGAAATGTTTGGAAAAGATTGTAAAAGCAAAACTGATGTGGTATATTGGTTCTCAACAAGATGTTCTACAATTTGCTTATACTAAAAACAGAAGTACGTTAGACCCAACTATCATGATTGTAAATGATGCCTTAAAATTTTTGGATACACCAAATAGCAAATTTAAAAGTCACTTTGTAAAAATTCTTTTCATAGATTTTAGCTCTGCATTCAATACAATACAAGTACATATAATGTTAGACAGACTTATCAACATGCAGGTTAATCCAAATATTGTATTATGGATCTATAGCTTTTTGAGTCATAGACAACAGTATGTAAAATTTAATGGAACTTTATCTGAGACTGTGCATACAGAAACAGGCGCCCCGCAAGGGTGCGTTCTCTCACCATTACTTTTTACCTTGTATACAGACACTTGTAGATCTAGCTGTTCGTCATGTAAAGTGTACAAATATGCAGATGATACTGCTCTAGTGGGACTCTGTGTTAATGAAGATAGCGAATATCAGAACGAAGTAAAATCTTTTGTTACCTGGTGCAAAGATAATTATTTATTACTTAATGTTCAAAAGACAAAAGAATTGGTCATAGATTTTAGACGATCACAATGTGTACATAAAGATCTAATTATAAATGATGAAATTGTAGAAAGAGTGGCAGAGTACAAATATTTAGGTACCATCATTGATTTTAAATTAAATTTTGAAACAAATGTCAGTGCCATCTATAAAAAAGCCAACTCAAAAACGTTCTTTGTTAGAAAACTGCACAACCTACATGTAGATAGCACAATTGTTGAACTCTTTTATAGATCTGTTGTGGAATCAGTTATCACCTTTGGAATAGCAGCATGGTATGGCAATTGCACGCAGGTGTCTAGAAGCAAACTGTGTAAAGTGATCAAATATGCTAAAAGGTTAGGTGTACAAAATGCAAAATCATTGTTAGAATTATACGAGAAGTTCTGTAGGCAGAAAGCAAAAGCCATAAGATCAGATTCTCAACATCCATTGTACAATTGCTATCAGTTACTACCATCAGGCAGGAGATTCCTAGCACAATACACAAGAACGGCAAGGCTTAGTAAATCATTCGTGCCTGCAAGTGTTAGGCTGCTAAATGTATAAATTGTATATATATATATATATATATTTAAATATGTATAATTTTGTATAATTAATTTCAATTTCACTATGTTCTGTTTGAATATCGTCTATTGCTACAAATTTTGCTGTACTTGTAACAGTGACAATAAATTATTATCGTATCGTATCGTATCGTATCGTATCAATGTAACTATCTAGTATCTATTCTTCTATAGATCTATCTATATTTCTGTCTTCCTGTCTATCTTTCTATCTCTTTCTATCTCTTTCCAACTCTTTCGATCTATCTACTGGTATTTAACTATTCATTTATTTAGCTAGCAATCTGTCTATGTATATTAATTCAGGCCTATCCATAAATACACCCATCCCTAAATTGCATTGAAATAGTAGGAAATTTACATATATATATATATATAACTGTTGAATTCCATGTTCTGTGACCCAATATTATGATAACATAAATTCCCAAGTCAGCAAAATAACCAATACACATCCAAATGTAACCCTGACATAGCAGGTGAGCTCATTTGCATAAACAAAACACAATACACATAATTTTCAAAATGGTGTACAGCTCATTTGCATACACAAACCACAATACACATTATTTTCAAAATGGTGGACTGTAACACCCAAAAAAAACTCCAAGCAAAGAACAGATGAAAGGAGTACTTAGAATTATTTGAGATCAGTACAAGTAGGATGCAATGACAGCCCTGCATCTCTAGTTGTGGGCAATTTAAGAATTAGGAGATTATTTGAAATAAGCAAAGAGTTATTTCAGATTTTGTTCTCCAATTTCGAATTTCCCGCCTAAAGTTTACACTCTCTCACCCGCTCTCTCATACACTTTCTCACTAACTGCAAAAAATGGCGGTGTAAAAACACCTCCATTAAAAATAACGTGCAAGCACTTCAAGCAGCACAGACAGTGCATGGTTCCAACACAGGCACACCGGTCACGGATATACTAATTTAAGGAGAAGAAGAAAAAGGCATGGTTGACCTTTCACCCATAAAAGCCAGTCCATTTTAGTTTAGAACTTTATAATTATACAGAAGAGCACCTAAAGTGACTGGTCGAAAGTTAAAAACCTACAGAGAATGTAGAGTAAATTTGAATGAGATTGGTGAAAGAGAGTGACCTCCAGAGTGCTGACGAGATTGCATGAAATTCTTGGGGTAAGAGCAGCTGTGCTGCTAAAAACCCTCAGTGGCAGTTAAATGTCTGAATCTTGGCAGATTATAGGTGTCGCCACTTGTGGCATGTTTGACAAGGGAGACTCTGCACAGCTTTTATTCAAAACCCTTCCTACTATTTATGTGAAAGAAAGATAAATACTGGGCTTATATCAAAATGAACATTTCACAGTGATACACCATTTCTATCAGCTACTTCTGCCAAGACAGAGTACTAGCTGACAATGAAATTTTCATGTGTCTGGCTTTTACTGCCTGATTAAGTCCTCTTGGGCAATTGTGTAGTAATTATCCTCAGTGATATGTCGGCCTACTTGCTTTTCCAAATCAGACTGTCCCTCCACCGATGATGGAGGCTTGATATGCAGAGGGACAGGTACAGTCTGCAAAAGGTTTGTGTAGGGGAGACCGGGGCTGGTTGTCACAGGGGCAGGTTGTCTCACTTTTTATTGCACTGAACTATGGAGTCACACAGCTCAACCAATCATTGTTTATTGCTTTTATAACCCACTGGAGTCTTTTTGAAAAATCTTGACCCCTGGAAGGGAGTCTGGTAGGCACACGGTCTGTTAAAAATTTCCAGTCACAAAAAGTAATTTTTTACCTTCAACTTGCATGCAATGCTAGTCTTTATCAAATAGTTGTTGAAAAAGGTACAGTTAATAAACTTACCATATAAACATTTCTTTAAATCATCATTAGAACAAATAGTGAAAATTTTGATAACAATGGCCTTGGTCACCCGTTTTTGGAATTTTCATCATTCGGGGCAGGTTGTCACAAAAAGGCGGGGCAGGTTGTCACACTTTTTGGGGCTGGTTGTTACCTATGAGGACCAGGTTTTCAAACCAAAAAAACTATCACAAATATAAGTTGGTGATTTATACATGCTATTGATGAATGAAGATGTATGCTGATATTGCATTGTGTTTAAATAAATCGATCTCAAATTTCTATGTAAAATTTTCCAAAAAAATTGTAAAAATCCTTCTCCAGATCCGAATGCTTTCCTGCTGATCGGTAAGCCTTCATTTGTAGCACCCTTGTAGGGGAGGCGGGGGTCAAAAGTCACAAAATCTAAAAAAAGCCCCAGAACAGACCAGGTGTTTGTTAGATCTGAATGACCTTTGGCACAATTATGCAGTATTTAGTTGACTACATTTGTATCACATGATAGCTGCTGTGCTGTAAATAGGCTTTAGTCAGTTCGCAATTATTTAAGGCAAAGTCCGCTGTGACTTTTTACCCCATGCCAGGGTCAAGAAGTCACAACCGCGGGGTAACATGTCACATGCAATTTTTGTGGACATACAGCACTATATGAGGCAATATGCAGACCTGGACCAGATAGTCATCCTTGTGCATGATATTTATAGTGAGCCTTCCAAAGCTATCTGCATGCAATGACAAAGTGCCATCAGCCAAGCCTGCGTCAGAAATTGCCCTAAGTTTGCAAAATGAAAACTTGCTGCAATGCTCTCTCAGATGCATTATTGATGATGGATGATGACAAGATTGTAACCTGAAAGCCTCACATGTGAAATACTTTACTTTCCTTAGGACAAAACATTGAATTCATGGTACCCTATGGCAAAATATCACAGTGCTGGGGTGAAATGTCACAGTGTGACATTTCACCCCTCAGCTGTTTTTTAAATTCAACACATGATCATGGCAACTTGGTGACCATATGGCCAAAAATGGGTTCACAGCATGAAAGACTATTATCAAAAAGACCTTGAAAAAGCAGCACAACTTCCTATGTCACAGTGACCAGACATTAATAAGGAAAGTTCAGAGTCGATAAAACCTGTTTGGGACCCCAAAAATGCATGAGGTGGGTAAAAACCCACTTTGCATAATGAGCATAATTTTCATATTCCCTACAGACCTTCTTCTCATAAAAGCGTCCCAAATAATGATATAAGCTTAATAATTAGGTCACTGCAAGTTGGTCAAAAAGGCCTGTGACTTTTTACCCCTGTGACTTTTCACCCCCTCTTCCCCTACACAGTAGCATGTTTGTTAAGGTCTTCACTGGGCAAGTAAAGGATTCCTCATATGTCCAAAATAACTTTTCTTGCTCTAGATCTGCCCTACAGAGTTCCACTTCCTGCATTCGCGCTCATAACCAAAAGTGTGACAACCTGCCCCGAGAGTGTGACAACCTGCCCCGAAAATGTGACAACCTGCCCCGAATTCTGAATTTTAGAAAATCTCCAATAGGACATCAAGATTTCGAATGATATAGGTACAGTACAACCCAAAATAAAGTAAGAAAATTTTCTGTCAGAAGCCCTCTGTTTACCTATTTTGCCCTCTTTTCTCCACTCCACCCCAAACCTCCTTACAACTCCCTTTGACTCCTTACGACAACCTTAGCCCACATTAAGAACTCTATTTAGACAGCTACCAATGTAACTGCAATTAGCAGAGGTGCAAAATATCAAGTAAATCAAACCCAATGGGGAGATTGAGTTTATATTGGTGTTGTTTAAATATGCTTTTAATGCAATTTTAAAAGATACTTTCAGTAGGTAAAAGTAGGAAGTGATTCAGAGGTAGTTAAAAGGTGTGAAAGGGTAAAGTAGTGGCTGCCTCTTCCTTCCTGCAGGGGTAATCATACTTTATTTTGGGTTGTACTGTATATATTCACCAGCTAGGTTTAAGTCACTCCCCTTTTGCCATTCATACAGAATGGCAGTGCTCCTGCTTGCTTTATATAGAAATAGTAGCATGTTTAAGTTTTACACACTGTGACAACCTGCCCCTGTGACAACCAGCCCCGGTCTCCCCTAATTTTGATATTTCTTCGATCAAATCATGCAGTGGCGTAGCAAGGATTTTTTCTAAAACTGTCGCGACAATATCCCAAAATTGTTTTAATGGCTTTTTCGCAACCCGCGCATTGCATCATAATGCTCAATATATCTTGTTTGCAATCTTATCACTTTAATTGCTGACCATTGTTTACTAAAATAAAAATTATTTAATTTATCGATTTTTATTTTCCCATTGTGTTCACTAGCAAATAGATCATTTCCTATTTTGGTAAATATCCCTACTTTATCATAAATTTCCTCCCTTGTTAACCTCCATTTCCCCATTTTGCTTGCCATTTTCCTACTTTTTCTTGGCATTTCAACATTTTTCTCATAATTTCTCAAATTTTTCTCCTATTTTTTGCCATATATCTGCAAAAATTTCCCCTAAATCTGCTGAGGATGGAGGGGGCGGATTTGCATGCAAAAAAATTGATCAGGATTGACAATTTTCTTGTCTATTTCAAATAGAATGCTTTCTTTTTCTGTTTTACAAACTGTTTTTTCAGTGTATACATATATGGAAATTTACAAAATGCTTCAATTTTAGAAAAGAGTGCGAATATTGGCCTTTATTGGCAAGCTTGTTATCTCCGCCATTTCTGAAGGTTTCCTCTTACTTATCTTCTGCATAATGCCACAGCCTTTAATTGGATCCTTTGGGTGGTTTACTAACCGGCAGAAAACTACATATAATATTATTTTGTCTGCTTTACTCTGACCATCATTTAACTAATGAGGGAAATTTGAGCATCAACAACTTTCTACCAAAGATTTTCAGGCAATTAGAATTTATTTTTGAAGCTCTTCAATGCATGCTCCCAATTAAAGTCTGTGAAGTTTTAATTGGACTCGAAACAGATTGGTGTTATTCCAAACATCTTTTCATTCGTGGTCTTTTGGGTGGGTGTTACCTCAGTGGCAGCATGCTTGGCTGCCAATCGCAGCGTCCAGGGTTCGAAAGAAGCTGTTGCTGTATGGCTGTTTCCATCATCCTTCGCCTCATTGCCGCATCTTCCAATCTACTGCACAAATACAGGACGTTTGGTTATTACGCATGGAAAAATGTTTAATATAATTATGTTGCGTAGAGAGATATGTCAGACATTCAGTTATAATGTATGGCCAAACATTTCAATCATGCAAAGTCATGTGTTTTAGGGACCGTTCAGAATTTATGACTTGGGGGGGGTGGGAGTTTGCTGGAACTTCCCGTCAAAAATAAATACCCCCCCTTTGAGTTTCATGCGGATTTTCAGTACCCTACCCTTAGTTTTCACGCATATTTTTAGTACCCCCCCCTCGACATACAAAGCAATACACACATAAATATTGTTATACACAGCCACGCGTACAGATTAGCGTCATTTCGCGGACTTTGGTGCGTAGAAAAGTCCAAATAAAATGAGTTTTTGTGTGTTTTTTAACATAAATTCTGAACGGTCCCTTACTTTATCAACATTTCAATCCCAAGACAAAAAGGTGTTGCCTCTAAATAGCCCACATCAGTGCTGATGGGGCGTGAACACAAACTCACCCACTCACTCACTCAAGGCAAAAGGTAGGAGTACTGATCCGCTATGCCCTACCTGCAGTATTTTAGAAAATTTAATATTATACAAGTATGGACTTCGGTTGAGGTCAATATCAGGTTTTACGGACCTGACCGGTGATATTCACCGAGGCCGAAGGCCGAGGTGAATATCACTAGGTCAGGTCCGTAAAAATTTTTTTTTTTTTCGAAAATTTTGTTTTTTCCGGAAATTTTCTTTTTTTGGAATTTTTTTTTTTTGGGAAAATTGGTTTTTTTGGAAATTTTTTTTCCAGGGAGAACAATAACAAATGTTATATTCACTGATCAGTGAATAACACTTTTGTTATTGACCTGCCTGTCACACACCACTGCACACAGGTGAGCATCACATAATGCAGGTGGGTTGTTGGCCAATCAGGGGGCTTGTTGCTTAGGGGTCATGGAACAATGAGGCATAAAGACTAAACAAGTAGTCTCAGTTTGCCATCTCCTTTGCTTCCAGATTTCACATGATTCAGATATAATTTATCATTCTCAAATATTGCATGGCCTGTATCATCCATAGTATGAATTTGTCGATATGGCGCCTTTTGTGACATGTGTCGAATTAGTAATATGCCAAAATCACTTTTGCGGTATATGCTTACATTAATTCCTGCTCATTGACTCTACAATAATGTTATATCTAACGTCAGATACATGTATTGTTGTGGCTTCCTGCACATTCATCTTGTCAGGTGCATACCCTAACTTCTACCATTCGGCGTCTATAGCTTTATTATCAAAGAAGATGACAATTCTGTCTTTGTGTTTTCAACAATAGGATATAGTTGGTTCTCCCTGCATAGGGGGCACAAAAAAGTAAAAATGCCCGAATAAGTGAGCAAGTTGAGTGTGGTATCACAATTTCCTCCTCATGAAGCAGACTGAATGAGCCAATCCTATGTAATATAAGCTAGGAAAACTGGCAAACATTCTATGGAACTTTTCCATCAATAAGCCAACGGGAAATGCTTGTTATACAGTACAAACTAATAAAAAGTCAGAGAATTCTTAGTCAGAATCTTCTGTTTATCTACTTTGATGGTCTTTGAAGCTTTATCTCCTTCCCTTCCGAAGTCTCCTTACAACTACTTAGTACCTTCTGCGCCTCACAACAACTTTATCCCATCTCCATTCCTATGTCAACAAAGCAGGCTATGTAATTTCAAATAGTAAGTGGCACAACATCAAGGAAATCAAACACAATAAAGGTGATACAATTTAAATTGGCGCCAGTTTAATATAATCAAAATGTACTCTCAAAAGTTGGTAAAACGTAGGAAGGGGATAGCCAAAAAATGTGTCATTCCTGTTCGAGTAGTCATACCTTAATTTGAGCTGTACTGTAGTGTTACCCAAATCTATGGTTTGCACTTATCCAACAATTGTGACATGTAATATAATTACAGTACAGCAATCATTCCCTACATTATTACACCATTGCTCATAAAGGCCCAAGCAAGCAGTGGCCTCAATCAATACTAATTTTTGGTTATCATTATGGTTTCAAAAAAATTATTATTTTTTAGCTATTATTATCTGATATGTAACTTAAATTTATATTTAATTGACGATAGTTTTAAATAAGTATGTTTAAATATAAACTTATTCATACATCAAGCAATGCTCAAAAATTATTGATGTTATGATATATATAATTTATATTGAATGATGTACTTATTTGCTGTGACTACTCTTGACTTGGACCTAGGCAGCAAGAGCGGCCAAGTTTCAAGCATGAGGCAATTGCAGCCCTTTGTTATTACTGAGCACAAAGTGCCATTAATTTATTTTTGGGGGTTTATTAGGGGGTGAGCCCACCTCTTAGGTGATGGTACTTTATACTTGGGTGCATCTCCATCAAACTGCAATTTGCCAATAACGCTGAAAATTTTATATGTGATTGTATGTTTTTTGCTTTTCGAAAATAATAAATCAATCAAATAGGGAATAGGCCTACATGTACTCACAGTTCCCCCGTGGCCTAATTGGTAAGTGCGCTTGTCAACTGGATTTAAGGTCGTGGGTTCAAATGTCACCCCGAGAACTCACTTTAGTCTGAGCCCATGGGACATTAAATGGAGGCGGGTTGTATCCAGTATTCTATACTGGGGCAACTGAAAGACCCTGGGCATCCCTGAATTAATAGGGTATGTGCCAGACTCACAGTCTTCTCATCTCATCATCATACGGCGATCGCCGACCTCGATATAGTCCACTAAGGTGCTGCAGAGGCGTAAAACACAAACAAACAAAAACAAACAAACTTCAGTAATCACCATAGTTACTGTGTTATAAATCTTGAGGCTCTGGGTGGGGTTTTGCGACCCCTGTCCCTTGGCCATTTTACTTTTGAACTCCCTGTCCCTTTGCAATTTTACTAATGGTACTTTTGAGTTCCCTGTCCCTCAGCGCTGAATGGAGTTTTATGTCCCCCTGTCTCTTGGGCATTTTATTTTTAAATTCCCTGTTCCTTGATCATTTTACTTTTCAGTTCCCTGTCCCCCATATCCCCTCATCCAGAGCCTCAATCTTGAGCTGAGCTGCAGCAGTAGTGGATTGTATCAACGCCTAACATGGATTATCCCAAATAGTTAAGTCATTTTACCGATATTGTGTCAATGCTGAGCATGGTTTTGAAAACTAGTTTTAATTAACTCAACTTTTTCACAGCCTGAGAAATTTTCTTGTCATTGACCCAGTTAGAACATAAGATATAGGAGTTAACCACTTTAGGATAACCCATGTTAAGCATTCATGCAATCTGGTACAGGGTGAAATATGTAAAATCAGATGAATGATGAAGGTGGAGTACACTCTAAAAAATGTCGGGACAAAATTGGTTTTTTAGATTAAAAATGGTTTAAAAAAAAACCAAATTTCAATGCAAAACCGACATGGATTTTTAAAAAAATCCATGTTGGTTTTTTGCATTGAAATTTGGTTTTTCAAAAAACCATTTTGAATCTAAAAAACCAAATTTGTCCCGAAATGTGGTTGAGGCTTTCGAAGAGTGATAAGGGAAGATAAACTAGATCTTTACAGATGGCTAGGGTATAGTCCAAAAACACTTTCTTGGAAATTTCTTTGATTTGAATCTTGCATTCTGATCTTATATTTGATACAGGCAGAAAGCGATCACAAAAAAGTCATGTCAGTCTTATAACAGTGAGAAATTCAGAGTTAATTGTTAATTATGATAGCTGATGACAGGAAACTCTACTGGCGGTTTGAAAAGGTCATAATGAAAATGAAGTGTTAAAGGGGTTTTGACACCCCCCCCCCCCAAAATGCTCCTGTGACCCCTCAAATGCATTTTTCAGAAGGATCCAGAGGGTCTGAGGGAGTCCTGAAAAACCCCCCAAATACTGAATGCATATGGAGACATAAGCATGAGACAGCAAGTAACGCCTAATCAGCATACAACAACCTCTTGTGATTTATATCAGTAAGATTGTTTTCAGAACTAATTTTCTGAGAAAAATTTGCTTTAAATGCCCAGAATTCTTTTTTAGAGCCTCGAAAACTCTTCGGCTTCAGGGCGCGTCTGGCCGTCCGTGGTTTGGCCTGGCTAAAAGGGCTTTAACCCTTGGGCCCTTGCAAATGAGAGACCCCCTTAAAGAACAGGGTATCTTTCGACCACTGATTACTGCACAGACTCAAAATCCTAAATTTCTTATGGTTAGTGCATTATACCTTTACAGAGCAGCCTACCGGATTAGTCAAAGTCAAAATACTGAGATTATGAGATAAGTTTCCTGCAAAAGTGTCAACAGGAAATATTATTACCTTAAAATTGTTCACAGAAAGTTACATATCGTATGAATTAAATTAACGCAATGCATATAGAAGCCACCTTGCTTGCAATGGGGAAGGATAAAAACAATTAGAGCATAACCAGCATCACAACGTCCTTAAATGTCAGCATTTGCTAGCTACATGCAATTTTGCAAGTGCTTTTTCTGGTTTTACAAGTGCTTTTTCTGGTACCATACCACAACTTTGAAACTGTCTACTTCTCTGAACAAGGCAGAAATAAGAAAAGCATTTGAAAGCTATAAGGAAATCTTAAAACTGCACTTGTTTCAAAATCTCTGAATGTAAATTTCTCCAGACAGAGAGACAGACAGCTAGGTAGACAGACAAATATATTTATTCATAATAAAGAGACATAAAGATTGATTACATACATGAGTTATGACAAAAGAGCGAAATCAATATAACATATTTGCTGTCTCTCTATTATGGGGAGACCTCTCTAAGACAATAGAGCCGCTATGGAGAGGCCATCCCAGACAGAGCTCTTGAACAAACTTCCAAGATAAAAGAATTCAACCAGAAAACCGAAAGTTCAAATTTATAGATTGCTCATATAAGGAGAACATTTTAATACACAGACGAAAAAAAAATTTTGGGCGAGTTTTTAGTTAACATCACTTTAAAATTGTTGGTTTATTGAACTCATATTTTCGCTAACACGGGGGCATAGAAAGTTGTTTATGTATTAACCATATTTAGGAAGACAAATGTTGATGGTAAGGGACCATTCAAAATTTACGACTGGGGGGGGGGTGAGAGTTTTGCTGGAACTTCCCATAAAAAATTGATACCCCCCCTTGAGTTTCATGCGGATTTTTAGTACCCCACCCTTAGGTTTCACGCATATTTTTAGTACTCCCCCCTCGACATACAAAGCAATACACACATATATACTGTTATACACAGCCACGCGTACAGATTCGCGTCATTTCGCGGACTTTTGCGTGTAAAAAAGTCCAAATAAAAGTTTATGTGTGTTTTTTGCCATTTTTTCTTTGTTCCAATTTCTTACCCCCCCTTGGAAGTGTTGTCAAAAATTAATACCCCCTTTGAAACACGTGTGAAAAGTTAGTACCCCCTCGGCCAAAACTCCCACCGCCCCCAGTCATAAATTCTGAACGGTCCCTAATACATTATTACCCGAGGCCACTGGCCTTTGGGTATTGTCATACTGCACGATAGGTTAACTTTCGGCCGGGTGTAGCAAATCCCTTCAACAAGCATAACTCAATTTGTGTCACATGTGTTGCCTCAAAACTGCATCTGTTCCTTTATTTCCTTATAAAGACAAATATGACATGTTATTAAGGCATGCCTGCTGAATTCACAGGCTGAATCAAGCCATTTTATCACTAAGTTCTCAACCGCACAGCCTCTCCTTGCCACCATGTTTTCAGAAATTCCCGCAAGTTGGAATATCATGGACATCGGACAGAAGTGGTACTGTAGACAGTGCAGAAGCCCCTTTTTTGTGATTTTAATCCCTGTTTGAAAGGAATTTGTGGAAAGCGACTCATTTGAAGTAATTAATGTGTGATAAAAAGCGTTCACACAAAATTTCAGAAAAGTGCATGTAAAAAGCAGGCGAAAAAATCAAAACAAACAACAGTCCAGTGCATTTCTTAACATAGTGACTGGGAGACCAAATGGTCTCCAAGTGGACAGATTTGGTCTCCCAGTCATTGCCAAATTTGTTGTCACTTGGAGACCAACTTTCCCAAAAACTTTCATTGAATTCATATTTGGTTTGTCTTGATTTGTAGTTCTTAATTGGGTGCATTTGAACTATAGGCTTCTTCTTTCCATATCAAAAAATATTATTGACTGTCTTTAGGCCTAAAATTGCACTTCTGTTAATGCCATCTTTCAGACTTCCAGTTCTCATAAATTTAAAATTTGTCTAACTTGTTTTGGTGGCAGTCGGATGAAATCCTAAATTTTCAGTCTGCTCAACATTTCAAAGGCCGCTTCAAGCATGTCATTCCATAAATATATCATCTGATGGATCTTCAACTGATTGACAGACGTAGCACTCACAGAATTATGAAGTTCCGTTTGTAACCCAGTCAAAAATCCTTAAAAAATGCTCTGAATAACACACTGTAAATTAGACATATCGAGTCAGCTCAAATAATTGAGTGAGATGATTGCACAATTTGTTTGAGCTGACAGAGCTTAGCCTTGTTGTTTTAACTAATGATAATCTTTCGGTTGCCATTAATTTGAACAAACTATGTTAGCTCTAAAGAATTGTGCAACAATCTCACTCAATCTTTTAAGAGCTGACTGAAAATGCAAATTTCACAGTGCAGAGTCATGCCTTGCGCCAGCCATAAATACACCTGCTTGATAAATAGTGCACCCTAATGTGTTTGTCACACTGTGTAGCTTTTTTTGGATGTATCTAACATAGGCACAATTATCCATTTAATATCCGGGGGGGGGGTGGTTGGACTTTTGCTCGGCAGGAAATTATCCTGATTTTTGAAAAAGGTGATTATAACTGGCATTCTGTCAAGGTAGCGGGATAAACTGGGTTAATACAACCCTGGACTTTCTTTCCGGCCACAACTTCTCAGAGTTGATGATTTGGTCCGAGATTACGTATAAAAATGGTTCCTTAAATATCGTCCTACCTCAAACTCACTTCAATGAAGTACCATTGTCCTCTTACTGGTTGAATCAAAATCAACCACTAAAACCAGAGGCCACGAAAAAAATTATAATTACCAATTTTTTAAAAATAAATGAGAAACTTCTCAAACAATATATATATAATATATTTCTACCTGTTTATTATGTCTAAGAGGTTGCATGCCAGACGTTTATAAAACTTTAGCCTACATTGGTTAAAACCCACGTATGTACCCCAAGCTCGTGTGTGAATGATATACAGGTAAATGTTAACAACATGCTAGTGCCTAACAATACATACAAATGGCACATTTATTGGTAATTCTATGCAACATATGATTACTGCAAAGAAAATGCATGGGATATGGCATTTGCTAGGTGGAACATTGATGCTGTTTAATTGACAGCTACACCGAAGAACAATGAACCCAGGTGCTGTAATGTACTCAGCTTTATATGGAACAACTATTACATGTCATTTAGTGATATTATCAACAGCAATCTGTCATGAGTGTCAGGGTAGTATTTATAAACTGCGTGATGGTAACCTTGACCCCGCTCGATTCAATATGGTGATGCAGTCCGGCGGACCTTTACGGGATGGCCTGGTATTCTGAAAAGTGGTCCGGCCCAGGTATAGTCCGGTGGCTGTCCAGGCATGGTTCAGAGCGAGGTCACTGAGGTGGGCCAATTTTGTATCTAAATTGAACCTGGCCATGCCGAGTGCCAATTAGGTCCGAGAAATGTCTCCATTGCATTTCTATAGCATGTATCATATCTATTGTTTTTGTAATAGCATGTTGCAAAGGAGTAAAGGAACTGGAAAGGCTGGTAGTGATATCAGTTTTTTTTTTTCATTTGATCACAAGTGTTTGTCATCTTTAAAGTTGAATCCCACACTTGGAAAGAAATCTAAAATTCATGCGATATTCATGAAACTTTGCCAAGAAGTTCTTCAAAAAGAAAGCTTTCCAACGTTAACAAAAAAAGGCGGGCTATCCAACATAACTTTCCAACTATGATCTTTTCAAAATCTTATGTCATTACATTGAAACATACGGTAAAATACTAAAAAAATGTGGCATTTATAACGAAAAGCAGCATCACTCAAATAATATCCATGAGATATTTATGAAAAATTAATGGAATATAGCTGAACATACACTTTATTGAAAAACAAGTCTTTGAAGGGGGGTTACCAATGTTTTTTTAGAGTTACGTGGTGTACAAGATTAGAAAATTATGAAAAACACTTTAACAAAAATAAGTCCTCCTTAAAATAAACTTGAATATCTCAAAGATTCCTTCTCCGATTTTTATGGAAGTTTGATTGGATTATAGGCCTATATATCGACCCAAAATGTGTGCATTTATAGTTTAGTGCCATTATTCCTGGCTGAGCCAGAAACCTTCGAGTGAGCCTACCTCTGTCTTCAAAAATCTATTGCTTTTCCAATGCATATGAACAACCTGACCAAGCGAGGGAGCCACCAGCTGGGGTATTTTTGTTGAACTGTGTAGTACAATAGGTGGAGTAGCTGTATTCTGTGGGATTCAACTTTAAGTGTCCGATATTTTTACTCCTTATGTGCATTTCATAGTTTTATATTTAATGCTATGATTATGGCAGAATTTCTAGGATACCTATATATTTGTGGACCAATGTTATTCCATAGGGAAGGGTGGTTCTCTTACTTAACAAAGACTTTGACCCATACCTAACTCCAACTTCTGCAAAGAACATTGGCTGCAATTGTTATCCTACATGCCTCACATATTGGCCTTTATGACCCAATATGTTTTTCTGTCATCGGATGAGAATTCATGCTTCCCCAACCAGTTTGGCAACAGAAAAAATTTCAAAAACATAGTTCATTGCCCACATGGTCATCCAGGTCTTATAATACCCCCAATTTTCAAGTATTTTCATTCTGGAACCATGTTTGAAACGGTCCAAAACTTTTATGAACAGAGGTATCCTAAATAATTTTCTCGGTGTGGATCTCCGAACCCATATTTTTCGAATTTGTTAAATATTGGAAGTTTACTCAAATACTTGTGATGACACAGCTGGCCAAAATCTGAAAAAAAATTCGAAGGGAGCCCGCAACATCGATTTCAACATTTTATTGCAACCATTCTATTGCCTCCTGTAACTGGCAGGACGAGTTATGGAGTGTCTAGGATCACATTAAATTGCAAAAAAAGTTTCAAATTCATGTTTATCACGGTTTTTGAGAAATGCCAATCTCAAATCTGTCATATATCAGACTTGCAATTTGTCAGAAAATACCGCCTCACACGTTATCGGTCATAACTTTTAAACTACTAGAGATAGGCACCTGAAATTTGGGATCCACCAGTGATATAGATTTTAGAACATGTGTGAATTATTTCGACAAAATCTGAGATGGTCAGGTGGGAGACTCTGGGTGAATTGGCATGGAATGACCCTAATACTGCTAATAACTGCTGACTGAAGGATTGGGTCTTCGCCAAAATCCCCAGCTGGAGTTTGTGATTATGGGTGATTCGGGCATGCACCCAAAGACTTAGTAGCCTAGTATCTCTCCCAATATTCAGGGAGCCAGATCCTGCTATCTGCCAAAAAATGGATTTGACCTGACAGCGCAAGATATGCTATTGTATAATACCTTTTTGGCTTTGTGAAGGTCTCCAGAGTATGACTCCAGTGTATACCAAGATCTACTCCCTTGCGCTTTGTTTTTACAGCTATTTTTGTAAAGGAAGGTTGAAAGTTCGGAAGATAACATTTTTTAAGAGAAATTTTGACACTTGAATCTTTAAAATCTTATAAATAGCCTTAATGTTTTACCTATGTTAACTATAATGCATCAAATTAAAGCCAAGGTTTTGGCTTTCATATCAATAATGAATCATTTGAGAAATTGCAATATTTTTCCCACTGTGGCCCTTGAAATGTGTTATTATTTTGGGGTGTGAGCGCTTATTTAACAGTTTTGAGTAAAAAAAAACGTAAAATGTTTTGCTGACATATGAGTTTTTAATCCATGCCAACAAATGATGCATAGAATTAAAGCTTATTATCATGGCCTTTTGTTAAAACACTAAAATGCATACTTTCTAAATTATTTCCGATGTACAGGGTGATCAAGAAAAAACTTTACAGTCTTTGGCTCATATGAGCCACAACTCAGTGAGTTCTTGTCCAATCAGTCTCATTCTTGCATGAAGTTCAGGTAGGGATCTCAGTAAATGTTTCTACTCTTGGATTTAATTTTGATAAGGCGTTACGACAGGAGGCACATTTTGAAAAACTGTGGTAGCTTGCAATTTCTATCAACCTTCTTCTCTTTCAAGCTCCCCACAAGATTGAGTTTCAATTGAAGAGAGCTGAAATCCTGGGACCACACTCCTCTCAAGAACTCTAGGTTACTGTAGGAATATGAAAACAATGGTACAATATTTAAATTGATGGCAATGCCTTCCATCCGGGACAGCAAAATGTGTGAAAATGGCTTTTTTTTATTTCTGCAAAATCATAGCTCAAGTTCACACAACATGGCCCAGAGGAACATACTATAGATAATATATTGCCATGACTATCCCCTTTACATTAGAAAAGGTTTGGTAGTAATTAGAGACAAATTGATAGAACTATGCCACGGAAAGTGTGTAAAGTTTTTTCTTGACCACCCTGTAGTTCATGGTCAAAACATACTGCAGATGTCGTGGTAAATATGTGTAATTTGAAGAATTTTGCAGTACTGATTTTGACAATCTCCATTTAAAATGGAATATAAGGAGAACTATTTAAACAAATAGGCCTGCTATTTGATACATATATTTGTGACAATATATCATGGTAAAGAACTGCAAAGCTGTACATTTCAGCATTGCGTCATTTTACATTGTTCAATGTTTCACAATTTCTTATTTGTCCGAGTTATAGGATAGCCTATAATGTGTCATTCTGATAATACAGTAATACTAATATAAATACAGCCCTTATGATTCTCAAGAGGTTAAAACAGTGATATCAGACAGTCAGAGGCAATCAGGCTACATAATTATAAACACTGGTGAACAATCATACTCAGAGTCTGTCTCAGTGTCGTCCCAGATTCTTCCATTTTGTCAGTTCTAACACATTAGCATGTCACACGGCATGGTAAACCAGCCTTAGCACAAGTGCAGTGTCGTAGGCAATGACTGATCTTATTGCATCAGGCCTTGCAGATATCATCATTACATGTCTATTTTCATTTATTCCGTAATCAATTACATTGATGAAGATGATCTCTACAAACAGTACAATTACAATCTTGACAGGCCTGTTCACACATAAGCCATTCTCAACTTCCCTTGGCAGGGAGTATGCTGCTAGGCAGCTGTTTCTAGCCCCTCACTGCTACAAATGTAGGTAAGTCACTCTACAATTGCCATCATTGCCAATAGCTGAATCTCAATTTACACTTGAGTGGCGTGAAGCAAAGAGTTATGGAGGATCTTCTCAGTCCCTCTCCATGCCATGGCTGGGGCTCGAACCTGCAACATTTCAGTTTTGAGGCGAGCATCCTATCCACTGAACCAAGGCACCAGACTTTGGTGCCTTGACAGATGCTGTTGCACTTAATGGTGAGACAGAGACACAGTAACCTTGCCAAATATTACCAGATTGGTCAACAAGACATCCTCAGGCATGGCCAAGGGTGCCGGAAGAGGGGGGGGGGCAATTGCCCCTCCTGCCCTTGGCCAGGAGGGGCAGGGGGGTGCAAGGTTGCCCTTCTCATGTCAAAGAAAAACCATAATTAGGCCTTAATTTACAGTGATTTAGGCCAACATTTTAAATTATTAATTCAAAATTATTATTGACACTAGGCCTACATCAAATTTTTGTCACGCAAATTAGATTTGCCCTTTCTCGACCGATCGCCCCTAACGCCCTCGTTTCCTTTCGGCACCCCTGGGCATGGCTAGCAAAATCACCAGCATAATATATCACAAGTGCTCTGTTTTCTTCAACGGGGTGATGAAGAGACAAGAAAGAAAGCTTTCTCCTATGAATGCTATCTATGTTCTTCATTCAAGCCTGATCGTCATTTTGCCTAATGAAGTTGTTCGATTCCCTAGCTGAATCAGATGTTTTGCGAGTAACCGATGCTCCTGTGCTGCTTTGACTTGCATTGTCTGTATTCAGAGGCGTATTTAGGGGGGCCATTGGGCCATGCCCCCCCCCCCAGGCCCAGAATTAACATGAAAGAGATAAGAAAAGCCTCGGAGCGCCCCGTATTCACTCCATATAATGCCCCCCATCAGGCCATTTCTAGATACGCCCCTGGCTTGCTTTGATGCTTTGGAATACCTTAGTTGCTCATGAGTAAAGCAGCTTCGATATATTTCTTCCGGATTGACGAATCTGTAGTTATGCCTTTGGAAACTGTTGTTTTGCCCTCTTTATTGCATACTTACTCCAACTTTGTAATTCGTCTTCTTTGACAAAAAAGGAAACCTGTTTTCCTGAAAATCTTCATGGTCAGTATTTCTATCATTGTCCTGTTTCACTTTGATTTGTAGCCCCATATGTGTCAAATGGCATACCACCCTAAAGCCAACACCATAAGCTTTCATTTGATATGTTATTTGTTAGTATTCATTAAAAATTCTCGGGTAAGTCAAGCTTTAAATCATTTTTACTCTGGTACTTTCAAACGTCAGTTGTCGTTAAATCTGCTTCACGACTCTGAGACAAGTAATTGAGACAACATTCAGATTTAGGATACAATTTTACTTATATATTGAAGCCACTACTCTAAGCTTTTATTTGATACATCACATGCTTAAATCAGATAATTTTAGGAATATCTATAGAGAAACATAGTCCCACGTTTCAAAACATCTCGAAAAATAGCGATTTTCGCAGCTTTCAACCTTGCTTCACAAAAACAGTTGTAAAAGGAGTGTGCAAGAGAACCAATCTTGGTATACTCTGATTTCATACTCTGTAGACCTCCACGGATCCAAAAATGCACTCTAAAAAATGTCGGGACAAAATTGGTTTTTTAGATTCAAAATGGTTTTTTGAAAAACCAAATTTCAATGCAAAACCAAAATGGATTTTTAAAAAAATCCATTTTGGTTTTTTGCATTGAAATTTGGTTTTTCAAAAAACCATTTTGAATCTAAAAAACCAATTTTGTCTGAATTTTTTTAGAGTGTGTGCTATACAAAAGTATATCTTGCCCTGTCAACCCTTTCAACTTTTTGGACCCTGGCTCCCTGACTACAAGGGAATCATTGATATTTTGAAAAGGAAGTTATCACTTCGGGAAAGTTATGCCCAAAAGAAACACAGTGGGCAAAGGCCGTATAATTTGCCCAAAGGCCCAAAATACAAGAATCTGTGCCAAATAAGCCTATTGGACAAAATATGGTTGATATTGGGTACGCAAACTGTTCTGATATGTAAAAAAAAATCAGTACAAACTTGTCGAACAAATTTGAGGTGGTCTGCCGCAAATTGAAATATGACAATATAACATTTCAAGGCAGAGAGCACTCCCGAGGAAATCAAATGCCATAAAACTTTTACAGCCAAACACTTTGATATAGAATTAGAGTGGACTGTGGCACTGTGAAAATGGTCGTGTGTCGTGATGTTGTAAAATTTGAGAAATTTTACATTTATGTGATGATTAAATGCACATATCTTGTAGGTGCCACCATTTATTATACATCACAGGAATGCTTAGCTTATATTGTTTCATATCTACCTAAAAAAATTAATCTTCCTTACAGAAGAAGGCTGTTAGCCACCAAAATTCTTGAGAAAACAGGTTATTTTTTTGTGTCCCTCATTACATCAGATTTGAAAAAATCATCTTAAAAGTGAGATTGCATGCCAATGACAAAAGATATCTTGTTCTGGTTTTCTCTGCAGTAATACCCAATTCCTCATAAAGGTCTAAAAGCTTACATCGTCTGTTTAAGTATTATCTTGCCTTCTGTAGAGCCCTTAATGCAGAGCAACGTCAACCTGTCCCGCTTGCCGAAAAAATCAACATGTTTTTTAAAATTTAGTCTGTAACTATTAATAGTGAGGCTAGGAACTTCAAACATACATCGAATAAATGCTCATGAGTTATACTTTCAATTGCATATCTCAGATTTTGTGTGCAAGTGAACCACTTGCTGTACAGCTTGTCTAGTTTATCCTGAAATTTTTGTAACACCTTAAAAAAACAGTCAAGTTGGAGGGGGGTTATGAGTTTCAAACCATCAGAGTCCCTCTATTTAGCCGATGACACGAAGTGTCAGAGGGACTCCTTAACTTGGATTGTTTTTATTCACCAAAAATGTTAACTGATTGGTTACACAAAGTTTTTATAAACACTGGTCTTTGACAAATACCTCTAACTGACTGGTTAGGTAACTTTTCATAAACATTATTTTTTGTTTATATCTTTTGTGACTAATTATCAAAGCTAGTTATGTCACTTTGTTTTGTTCCTCCCAATGTTACTGTGTCACTTGCAATGCTAATAACTTAAAAGTATAAACATTCATTTTGTTATCCAATGTTATTGTTATTAATCTAAGATTCTCACAGTATGAAAGAAAACAATTTTTTTCTGCCAAATCGTGCTCATTTGCATGTCAATTGCATGCTGCTTTTGGCTGTTTACTTGGCCAGCTCCATTAGACTGAACCATGCAGTACAGTCATACAATGCGGAAAGTGCTATTGTCCAAATGCTCATAAATCAGGGTTTACTTTGGCATAAAATATGGTTAGGTTTGCAATGATTTTGTGACTTCTGTGATTCTCTGAAAAACCCTTAAACAAGAAAAGTACCCTTAAAAAAGGGTACTGTATCGATCTTAATATGGACCTAAGGGCATATGACATGTACATTGATGGCTCTAATATCTAAAAGTAGGCATTCTATAAAATAATGTAAAGGAAAAAAATTCAACCCCACCCCCTCCCCAAATTTTTGTTATTAGAATACAACTTGCTTAGCCTAGCTGCCAAAATATAAAAAAATATCAATCATTAGAATAGAATTATTTGATTATGGGAAACTTTAAATAACGCCCCTCCCCCTACAAAATCCTGGATAAGCCACTGGTCTGTTTTGATCACTGGGATTGAGCAACATTGCATTCATGCAGCTTAATGCGACGACAGCTAATTTGCGAACTTAATACTGCAAATATAGCAAAATGAACGACTGTATTGAATTCAGATGAGTTCATTTGATACATGTAGGTTTTTAAATTTTGAAAATCGGACGTGTATTAAGGATTTTAGGCCAAGTTTTGCATTGAGCCCCTCTTGAAAATGTACACAATCTTTGATGACGTTTTACACGGAAAAAATTTCATGAACGAAATTCCTTGTCTTGTAGAATCGATGTACTGTTAAGAATACTTACATGTAAGTTTTTCTATAGGTTGAGACATCGATACAAAAATGTAACACATGCATGCATGACTGCTACAGATTTTTATGCTGGTTCCATAGCAGTGTACTGGACTTCAAAAATGACCAAAACGTGGTCAAACTAATGAATAACAAGTCATTATTTACTGTTGTGCTTTCATATCATGAAAAGGGGCAGGAATTTCTATTAAAATATAAGGATTGCTCTGAAATTACATACTCACTTGTGATATTGATTTCTTATCACTGCACAGAAATTGACACCAGAGATATTTGTGAGATGTCAAGTAAATTTTCGATAGTTATTGAAGTAAGATGTTTTAATTAGTTCTTAGGTATATTGTTAATGTTTTGAAACCTTTAACTTGAGATTTTGAGATGAACTCCGGCTTCTAGCTTAGTTATAAACATGATACTTGAAAACGTTTTGTGTGGGTTGCTGTATCATAAGTTTGTTGATCTGTGTCTCAGTTTTGGAAAAGAAATACTTCTTTTCACTGCTAAAATCAGTAAGATCATTGTCTTGGCCAACTTCAGGGACAATTTCAGGGTAATACATGGAGTACTTTGTATTTTACAGCAGCTTTAGTGGAATGAAGTAGCTTTCGAGCAAAACACATTTGAAATCTGGATTTTACATTGATTTATGTGGTGAAAAAAATTGTTAATGCCATATACAGACCTAATTATTGCAAAATCATGGTTGATTTTGCTTTTAATTGGTTGTCCAGAGTCTATTTCAGACATTTTTGAAGAAAACAATTTTTGGTCCAAAACGGCCATGTCATGCAAATTGCACGACCTTGTGACATGCGACCAAATGGCACTTCGTGTGTCATCATGCTGATGATTTGTCATGATCAAACCAAATACTTTCAATGTTAATTTGATTGAAGGAGACATATCCCACCTGTTGGTTAGGGTGCATCAAATGCCCTTCATATTTTGCTATCACAACCAAACATGGAATTGAATATTGCTTTTGGCTATTAGAAAAATACTGCAAATTTTCAGAAAGATTAAGATAGGCCTAGGGGTACCACAAAGCCGCTGAAATAAGCGAATAGAATGATGTATCGCCGATTCGCGGTATTACGTATTTTTGACTGTAATGTCTGTATCATAATTATGTTGACATATTTGAATTCCTCTCAACGAGAGCTTTCAAATGAGTACCCGCATTGCCTATGTTGTTTAATTTTAAGTGAACAAGAATCCAAAAGTGTATCGGAGATGATTTATTTCGAGCCTTAATTAGTTATTTTTGCCCAAAAGCGGTCTCAGTCCAAATTCTTCAGACATTTGCCTTCCTCTCCTTTGTGAATATAAATCTGTCAATGCATATAATAGAGTTTTTTCAGTTAAGGACCAGGGACTATAGACTTAGACCTCAGTGGACCAATTGGTTGTTGATGCAGATTAGTTGACCATGAGTGGCTTAAGTGGTTATAACAAGTAACTGAGAACATCAAACAATTAAGTTGAACTTGATGTTTCGAATGAGATGCCTTGAGCTTTTATATGTTATATTATATTATATTATATATATATATATATGATGTGTACATAAATCATTTTATATTAACTGGCTTTGTTTCACAATTTGGTATTGGCATAACATTTACTGGGAAATAGCCATATCAAATGATTTTATTTGAAACAATTTTGTATGCCACAAACACTAAAATTAGTGTAGGTAGTTTATTATAAACGTACATTTGGGTCCTTCAACTCAATGTTATTCCATCCATGGTTTTTTTTTAGCAATTTAATGATTATTTGATGAATTTACTCTTAGGGGGCCACCATTTTATCTGAAGGGGAAGGGGAGATTCGAGTTCCTTTTAAAATGACTTGTTGCATAGCTTTGGTGGAATAAATAAATTCTTTTTGAGCACTCTTTAAATAATTAATTTCTTTTGGGGTTTTTTCTTAACACAGTTGTTGCTTGATTTTGGAATGAATATTTGCCATTGCTAGTATAAAACTTTACAAGTTCATAATATTTAACTGTAAAATTAAGCTTGATAAAGTATGACAAAACAGGTTTTTTATAAATGTCTCTGTCAGAAAATCTCCCAGCGGTGATAACTCAATACTGCTTGATCAGAAATGTGGAAAATGCATTATCTTAAGCTTGCAAGAATGGGTAAAAAGAAGGGTAACTAGAATCTAAGAACTCCAAGCCTGGTTTTTATAAGTTAGCCAATATGCAAGGTGTTCCAGTATTTTGGTTCTCTGACCTGGCAAAGAATGTCAAGGTCATCCAGAGTATAGAACCGTCATGGTACATGTAAAAAATTGACATGCTTCGGGCATATTCTGATCCCCTGGATAGTTCCACGTCAGACTGCTTGCTTGCATTTTTGCAATACAAATGGTGGGCATAGGTTAGCGGGTATTGGGCTTCCCCCAGCCCAAAAATTGACATTTATCCCAGGCAATTGATTTATACTCCTCTTGTACCAAGAAAATTAATTATGCACCATCAACAAGAATACCTGCCAGCAGAAACAAACTTTTGTATTTTGTTCAGCCTACTTGCCCCCCCCCCCCAGACCAATGAGATGGAAAAAACATTTTGAAAAAAATATGGGGCAATGCAGGCCCGTAAATGCCAAAATGACATCTACCTGGGCCCGTGAATGCCCCCTCCCCCCCCCCACTAGACTACCCTGTCTGGATCTGCTACTGGTTAGCGACATTGACAAGATATTGCAAACAAGGTTATGCATTTCTGAAAGTCTGTTGTTATTCACAGCATGGAATTATTCAAACTGACTTAAATTCAATCCTATTGTTTGTTTGTTGTTCTCTGTTTCTCTAAAACCTATTGTTCCTCAGCAATTGGTCTGGTTTGGTGGGATTTGGTGGTATTAGTTCTGTTACAGTCACTTAAGGTGTTCTTAAGTCCGTGGTCTATGGTCTAGTCCTTAACTGAAAAAACTCTAATGCAGGAACATTTCTAGGGAGCTAGTTATCCTAAAATATATCGAATATTGAGAAATAATTCCAATTACGCGAAATTCATCATTCGTGTTGATCTCTTTCTTCAATGTCATACCTACAGGAAATTATCAAATCTATTTTGGCAGTCTAGATTTTTCTTTAGAATTTAATCTTAATGTTTAAATTTGTTAGGCCTACTTCTCTGGGTATTTAATGGCTTATATGACATTGTATGATATGTCAGGTATCATATTCTGTAGGGTCCTAGTTTGTCTAAAAAGTAATTTAATTTTCGTTGCTCACAGGCATCTTGCAAATTTCTGTATGTGAAACATAAATATATATCTGTAAAGGTATTTATGTTATGGTTCATGGAACTAGATATGGAATTCATAATATTTAGTGCTGTTCTTCTTCAGGATTTAAAGTATCTGCTTAGTGTAATAACTTTGTAAGTACGTACAATAAAAAACTTCCCTGAAGCAGGGCATGTTGCTTCTTCAAATTATTTAACACAAATGATGTCAGTTCTTAAATTAAGATATATTGTTATTTATATAAGCCACAACTGAGGATATAATGTTAATTAAAAAATTACCGAGAAATAATTTCTAAAGTTGAAGATTATGTTTACAAAAATGAGTATAAATTGCATATATTGGATACAATGTGACACAATTTGAAATTTGACAATTCTTGACAAATATCAGGAGATATATTCTGATAATCAATTTATAAATTATGCACACATTCTAAAATCATAAGTATAAATGAGACAAGATTCAGCCAAAAATTTAAGTCTGTCATCGAAAATAAAGTTTCAAGCTTACACTTCCATGAAATGTTGATATTCAAATTATCTGGCAGTTAATTCCCAGATGAATTTATAAGATAACCCATAGATGCTACCATTCATTTGAAAGCTCTTTTTATGAAAATTCCAAAAATAAAAACACTATGTCTCTACATTGAATTTTGAGAAAGTTATGCGAAACCGCGCGTCGGCGGTACCTATTTTAATTACTGGGAAAGATGGCCAATGTGGTACCCCTAGCCATTGTCCGATTTTCCTTAAACTTTTCAGGGGTGTCATACCAATCAAAAGGCACAACTAAATCCATGTTTGGTTATATTTAGAGAGAAAAAGGGCATTTGATGCACCCTACTGTTGGTGACAGCCAAACAAAAGGAAAGTCAAATGGCTTTCTCTTGATCATGACTAATCAAACAGCCTCTATGTTTCCCATTTTGAAAGTAGAGAAGATGACACTTCATCTGCTATCATGAGTCACGAAGTGCCATTTTCACAGTGCCAAAGTCCACTCTAAATCTATATCAAAGTGTAAGATGATAAGATCACAATGACTCAGATGTGGTTTTTTAAAATAACATGACTGCAAAAATGGGTACACACAATTTTCTTGGAAGAAGAGATCTTCAATTAAAATGCCAATACATGTACTTTAGTTTGCTAAGGCATTGTACAGGCCCATGCCATTACAGGAAGGATTATTGGCAGCTTTCATGTAAAAGAAGTAACAAATTAGACCTGTTTTTTCATAATACCTCTATTATCGTGCTCATTTCCGATGATATACAATATGACAAGCCCTGAAGCCTGAAGGAGGAGCATATTGACACACCAAGACTTGACAAGGCTGGCTTAGGAACAGCTGCTCTGCAATGCCATTGGCCTGTGCTCTGAAGTCAGGCCAAGCCCTGTCAGTACCTACTTTATTGGCTTCATCCTCATTGAATATGCAGATTTATTCAGTGCAGCACACATATATGCCTGAATACATTGCCTTTTACCAGTCTGTTGTTTATGTCCCTTTTGATCCGAATGCCTTTGTGCGTCTAAGTCTTCTTTTTTTTTGGCTGCCTTAGTCTTGTCATCAGTCTGCATATATGACTGTTTATGAAGAGGAAGGATTTGATCTCCACAACCAGACTCCATGACAGTACTGAAAGAAGGCAAACACTGGAGACACAAAGCACGATCAGATGCTTAACACTACCATTAGAAGCTCAACACCACCAAATGAAGCTCTAGGCACTGTCGGAGAGGCAATTCGACCAACCGAACTGAAGGTACAAAAAGCAAGCTAATTCAAAACAAGGTAATAAGCCTCCACAGGTAAGCATCTGAGACTAAACGCAAATACCAAAGGCAGGCACCAGAGCCACAAAATAAGCGGTAAAGGAAACAACAGAGACAAAAGGCACTACAGTGGCTCAACACTACCACAGGTCTGAGATTTAACACTATTTTAGTCAACCGATATAATCTAAGTCGGCACTCAATAATATCACAAGAAGTTTAGGCCTACCACCAGAAGTTTGGGCCAACCACCAGAGCTTCAGAAGCAGCAGCAAAGTCTGAGGAAAGTATAAGCAACAGAGGCACAAGACACAAGAGTGGTTCAACGCTACCAACAAACTTTAAGATTTATCACTGTCAACCGCCCGAAGCAAAAAACAACACCGGAGGATTTTCACGACCACCATTGGCTCAATGCCATCACCAGAACTTTAAACCAGCCAGCAGAAGTTTAGGCCAACCAGAAGTCCAGGCAAACTTCCAGAATTTTAGGCCAACCACCAGAGCTTCAAGGCAAGCTGCTAAGTCTGCAACTGCCATAAGCACAAACCCACAAACAAGTGGCTGAGAACAGAACTTGCTGAATGATGTTGCGAACAGCACTTGCATTAGCCTTTGCATCCTTCACAGCATATATCAACATAGCAATCGCGGGTAGGGTTATCAATGATGGAAGTCTTCATGTAGCGATGTCAGCCCCATGGACAGGCCCATACGCACCTGGAAGAGAGCTGTCATGTGGCTTCATAGTTGGATTGGAAACTGTCAAGAAAAGACAACTTCTGCCGGGGTATGACATCAAGTATGAGGTATGTGTTTCTCTTTTTCAAATCAATTGCTAGATATTTGTGCGAAAATTTGAATGAATGATACTTGTAATAGTGTATCTAGAGAACTTATTGACCATACTGAGTTTGTAATATTTGAACTCTTGTGATTAATTTTCAATGGTCCTGAGTTTGTCAATTACTGATCTTAAGGCAGACATAATCAATTTTTAGCTTCTCGAGTCGACGGACCCAAGAGATTATCTTCGTATGAACAGAAGACCTAACCCATGATATTTTTCTAATTTACATTATGGAACATTATTGAGATTACAGCTTCGGTCAAGCTGACCGTAGAAGACCTGCCTCGGGAATTCTGAGAAGCTAAATTATATCTGAAGTAATTGTCGTTGATAATCCTTTACCACATATCATAGCCTTGAGAGGTTAAATTGACACAATAGTAATACATAAAATAGCAGTGTGTGATAAAATGTTAAAACTACAACAATATATAATCAAATTAACGTAAAAATAATTGAGGGAATAAGAAGAACAAAGGTATAGAAAATACTCAGGTGTAAAACTTTAGATGCACAAATGAAATAATGATCATGCACGTGATTAAAAATTCACTAACGTCAAAGTAAGACGTGACATGAGTGTTTCAAGTGATTGAAATAGATCTGTCTAAAAATCGATTGAATTTGTTTGTTTGACAGGCATGTTAATGCAAAGTTTCAAAACTTTGGTAAGTAAGATTCAAGAAAAACTTACAAAAAAAGGGAAGCATTCTCAAAGATTCTCACGATTTCATCGTCATTAAACATAAATTATTCACAAATATGATCGATGACTGCCTCATTTATTTATAGGAGGTATCATAGGTAGGATAATCCTGATTTGACAGTCAAAGAATGCCAAGTATGTTTGTTTGTATGTTTGTAAATTTATTACAGCAGTGGAGAGAAAATAAATAGAAAATAGGTGAAGGTCAATTCCACTGTGAATTTGGGACATTCAATGTATTTTCCTCCCTAACAGGGGTCAAATTTTATTAGAAGGAAGCAAAGGAAGGTTTTGTTGTTAAAACATTTTTTTGTCGTGACCATAAAGTTGCAAAAAAATTTGAAAACATCCCTGGAATGGGATTCTCATTTTTTTTATGGGGTCAAATATGCTCTTGTGACTGACGGGACTTTTTTGACCACCATTTTTTGGTGTTTATTGAACTTGCATTTACTATCTCAGTTCACATGCCATACCTTATCGTCATAGTACATTGCAATTGTATTGAGATAAGCTTTCAAATCAGATGCATATTTAGACTGGTGGATCAATGGTTCTGCAGCAGCACCTCATTCATTGTGTGACTGATGTGACACGTCTTTGTGACTGACGGGACAGTATCTCAAAAGTATTTGATAGAAGTCTTTAGATTCAAATTATTGATGAAATATTAGATTAAGGTAACACAATTATCCACCAGAAAAGAATATATATTGTCAATTTAATACATTTAATACAAAATTATTTTAGTGTCATACAAAATAATAATGATTAAAATCAACAAAAAGCAAGTAATTTGCTGAATGTGGTCAATTTATCATGTTTGAATGTTACTGATGGGACAATTTTTACACACCATTCTTTATACAAATGAGTGAGAATAATCTTCAAGACGATTCACGCCCAGTTATCTGTCACTTTGTACCACACAGCGCTCCTGAAGAAACATTGGGGTTAAAAAAATGAACCGAAAACGGGACATATACTGCCTGAAACTATACGATCACACGAACATTTTAAGACAAAAACGAAAAAAATCTGTTGGGAATTTTTTGAGAAATTCCAGTTTAAAAAAATCTTGTTTATCTCATCACTTGAATACATGTAAAATGGCTTATAATGCAATAAACAAGCTTAAAAACACAATAAAACCTGTTAGTTTAGCTCCCTTAAGAATTTCAAACACGTTACAACAATGAAATGAAAATATTTTTTGACTTTATTGAAATAAATGTGACACATTGTTTGTCACACACTGAAAATTCAAAAACGCTAAAAATAACCCATTCATTATATTTTTTTCACTCTTTATCGTTAAGAGGTTTTAAACCTTGCTTGACATGTATATGGAAAGCTTTAAATGTGAAAAGTGGGTCTAAAAAGTATGTTTGGTCAAGTGGACTGCAGCAGATTGCCAACTTTCAAACATTATTATGCAGATAGCAGTGATCACAAATACACAAAGTTTCCTGACTCAGTAAAGGAGACTGGTACCGATTTCCTTCTCCCTTATCAAAATGGTTATTATAAAATATATTGCACAGTGAGCTGTCACAGCTCTTTCCAAATCCAAATGACTGACTTAAAAATGCAGGTTCCCATCCATTTTCTCATTGTTAAAGAGAAAATTAGCAGGTAAACCTCTGAAGGAAATTAATTTATCCAGTTACTGATCTCGAGTTACTCTCGAGCCTTGATAAGCAGAGCGGAATATGTTGCTCAAAAAACGTAGCCCCTATTACAGCTGTTGCATTCTAGTATGATAATATGAATGTAAGCATTCTTTCGTACCTCCCTAAATATGTTCTATTCAAAGAGATTCTCAGATTAAAACGTCTGTGCAAGGTGCAGGATATATATTCAAACCACCACCATAGTGTTCACTACAGTTAGGCATGTACAAGGTACCTGAAAAAGTGTAGCAAACATCAAGCCCAATTTCCGCACACAGCCGAGAACAGCCATGCCTATTTTCATAGCCTATATTATGTCTTAGGATTTGAGGATATTGCATCCAATATTAAATAGTACTTAATTTTGAACCATTTTTATCCAAAATTTAGGCCTCCAATGCAGATGCAGACAAAAAATATCAGCTGATTTCACAAACCTATGTTAGAAAATCAAATTGTGACGTGTTTACTTTAGCCTCAGATATCACTCTAGATATTAGTGTCAAATACTTCAGCCTGCATCACGTTTGCTCTATTTGAATTATTGTATATATAGTATCATATAAACTAAATGGTCCAGTGAGAAACCTGTCTGAAATAATAATAATCGGTGCTGTGAGAAGATACTTACTCATCATGTCTATATCTGTTTTAGACATGCTTTCACTTTTTAAAAGCTGTATGAAGCTTTTCATATTCAGTTTAAGGATAACAAATTTGTTTAATAACCCCCAAAGACTGAAAATATGGAGAATTTGGTTATTTTCAGCATTTTTGCATTTATACAGTGTGTGATAAACAATGTGTCACATTTACTTTTAAAAAGTCGCTAAATATTTTCATTTCATTGTTTTAACTTTATTGAAATTCCTTAGAGAGCCAAGCTAACAGGTTTAATCGCGTTTTCAAGCTTGTTCATTGAATTATAAGCCATTTCACATGTATTCAAGTAATGAGATAAACAAGATTTTCAAAAACCTGAATTTCTCAAAAAAATTCCCAACAGATTTTTTCGTTTTTGTCTTAAAACGTTTGTATGATCGTGTAGTTTCAGGTGGTATAGGTCCCGCTTTCGGTTCATTTTTTTAACCCCAATGTTTCTTCAGAAGCGCTGTGACCAGATAACAATGACAAAAATTCTGCCAAAAACAAATTATTCAGTGAGCGAGGTCAATTTATCATGTTTGGGCGTGACTGATGGGACAATGTACTCAACATATTTTCACCAAGATGAAAAAAAAGCCATAATCGTGACTCTTTTTCTAATTAACTTAAAAGAAGATAGAGATTTGAGATTTTATTGTCCAACCGACTGACCTTAGAAAAAGGGCCTCAAGATGCCGAAAATCAATTATATTATGTCTGAAAGTTAGCGCAGATAATGCTTTACAATATATCATAGTTTTGAGAGGTCAAAACAACAGGAGTACACAAATAACAGTTTGTGACATTATATTAGGGTAAACTGTTAAAACTACATCAAATAATATACAAACAATGTACCAGCAATGTCTTACGTAGATGAAGTGTGAATCCTCTTCAACATTAGTATTTGCAAATATGTTTTCAAAACGACTTCTGAATACCTTTGCTGGCCAGAAAAACATGACTTCGCTTTTATGTGATGCATGTGTGATCAGTAATATGAAGATATTAATCAACTGCTTCTTTCCATTTTGAGTTTTGCCTAAAATTCTGAACAGCATGGAGGAAAATGTTGATTATTTCAAAACGGAACATGATATGAGTAAAATTTTACCATAGATGTAGATGTGGGTCATGCTCTTGGTATTTGTGAAAAAGTACCAAAGAGATGTGAAACTTGAATAGGAGAGTTGTAGTGAAAGTGTTTTTAATGGATGAAGTTTGAGCCCTGCTACTGAAATATAACAACAGATATAGCTCATGAATGCCGTAACATGCAAATTCATAAAAAATTTATCTAAAAAGAGTAGTTTAATTTGTGACATGTCATAATCCGGTTACACACATGATATACCTATGACATGAAGAAGTTGTAAAGCAATGACAAAAAAGGTTCCATCAAAAATTATATTCAGAACCAGATATTTTTTGTTGTTGTTATCAGATGTGATGCTTTTCATATTTGTTTTTATTGTGTTTTGCTGGGCCTGGTGAAAAATGTGTTCGGATCCTGTAACCCAGCCTAATTATTTTTGAAATATAGAAAAATCATGAAAATAAGATATCAGTTTCACTTTAGCAGGCTTTTACTATATGTCATGTACACTTCAACTGACAACTAAGTCTGATCTAAAACAAATTTCTATTACAAATCTGATACCATATGACACCTCTGCAATCCAATCACATGCCAGTATTTCTTTTCGATAATTCCCATATCATTTGTTGTCGACTTATCCTCCCTTGTTTACTTGTTTGAGTGTTTGTCTCATGGTATAGGCCGGTTATTCCCCATGGGTTCGGGAATTTGTGTTGTTCATACCTCGGGCTAAAGCTCTCGGTTGATAAATATATCCTTCCCTCACCCGTGGTGAATAACCTATCAGGGTGGGCTGAAAAAAATTGTTTTGGAATTTCAATATGCCAGTGGTATAGAAAGTTGTTTGCTGCAGTCAATCTCTAAATTGTGCCCAATTTTAAAATTGGGCATAACTATTTCGACTATTGGCAAGTTATTTCGACTATTGGCAAAATATTTCCCCTTTTGGTAAAACCTTACAACTTTTCCCAAAGGTTCAAATTGCTATTCTATCTATTGGCACACCATTCTAACTATTGGCATACTTTGCCCAAAGGAACAATTAGCTATTCTAACTATTGGAACACTATTGTTCCTGTTGGCAAAATTTGCCAATCTCTAAATATCTTATGGGCCACTTAGGACATCAACAAATAGTTAGATTGTGCCCATTCCTGCAATTATCACCCACTTTTGACATTAAAATGCAGGGCACAGCAGCGGAAATCCCGAAAATGCAGATTTGGTTTTTTGCGATTTGCGTGACTTCTAGCAAAGATACAAACTTGATTTTTTTACCAGCCACCTAGTGACAATGACATACCAGTGACTACTACCAGAGAACTACACCAGGTGTCCATATGCTGATGAAGAAGCAGCTTATTGAAGGACAACAACAACAACAATTTTTACCTTTAAATGCGGCTTGAAAATTGCTATTTTTAGAGGTCAGTTTTATTTCTCTAGCTTGACTGGAAAAATGTCTAGAATTTATCTGTTTTTACTTCATAAATTACTGATAGGCATAAATCAATAATCAAATTCTAATCTATAGGCCTACAGCCTAATGGACAGCTCCTCATACTCCATTATGGACTGCTAATTGATCTTGTTTCTTTACTCCAATTAAGATTTTTATTGGTTCATTAGACAATTATGTGTTTTTTCTGCCCTCCCTGGTCATGTTGGCAACCCACAGAAGGCCTATTGTACATACACGAGTATAGGCCTAACATGTAGGCCTTTTAACAAATAAAAACTATACATAAATATGTATATTTATGTAAGTTCTCTTTAAAAAAAAATCGATGCAGGTAATACGCTGAAAGTGTTTTTAAGGGCATTAGGGAGGACTTGGGGTAACTACACTTCCCTTGGAATAATTTTCTGTGGGGTCAATTCAAATATTTTCAATTTTTTGGGCCAATTTTTAACAAAAAAAGCCAAATTCTGATTCCCAACATTTACTCAGAAATGGCTATATCTTAGATATAAGCGATCTGTTTATGGTGTTTCATACCCAAAATGGCCTTCAAAGAAGATTTAAGTATGCCATTGAGCCTTCTGAAAGCGAGGAAGCTGACTCAGGCCAAAAAATGGTCTAAAAAAGCATGCAAAATGGCTGAAAATATGCGTTTTAATAAAAGCCGGAGAAGCCCTGCACAGGTCACATGCCACAAAATTTGTTTTGCACCAATTTTCATATTTTGGCAATAACCAACTTTCTATACCACTGAAATTCCAAAAAAGTTTTTTTCAGCCCACCCTACCCCTCAGGCCATTTCTAGATATGCCCCTGCTGACCACAGCTCACAGTGTTTGATTTCACACATGTATGTCATATATGCTGGCATACTACCTCACAGATTTGATATGACATCCTATGATTGGCTGAACAACCTGTGACCTCACATGGAACGCTTGATTTCCAATGCTAACCTATGGGAACTGCCATATGAGTTCACAACTTTTACATTACAAGAAAAAAATCATTTTCTACATACTTTCTGGAAGGATAGTAACAATTTGCAAACTTTTTGCTAGTTGCAGAAAAGTTTTATGTCAGTATTTCTTTGAAATTTCATATATCAATACAATTTTTATCGTGAGGTGGGATATGGCACGGCACCCATTGACCAACAGTTCTATTGTTGTAATATTTATTTCTCTGACTGCATCCTTTTGAAAAGTTGGGATTCAAAGGAACAATACCATGCGGAATCAAATCCTTTGGCCTATTGCATGCTGCATGGATTTATATAAGTCGCCATATTTTGTGCATTTATATGGTCAACTTCAAATAGATTAGGCGCATGATAAGGAAGCTTCTGCACTAATATATTTGCATTGCCTGATCAGTGGTCACGAGAGGGCCGAGAGGCGATGCCATTATGCGAAGGGATTTCAAGAAGATGTTTTTTTCAGCCCACCCTAATAACCTATACTTGTCATGCCTTGTGAACAAGAGGAAAAGGCTTCCAACACTACTTTGGCTACATTGGATGTCCAGAAGTTATAGTGATGCATATGATTGAGTGTGAGCATAATTAAATATTAACTGTAATGAGATCACACAATATTATGTAGGATTTCCCTTAATGATTCAGCTAATAGAAATGACCCTGTAATAATATACACTGTAAAATTTGGATTTTGGGTTGGCTTAATTGATTGAGTGAGATGGTTGCACAATTCCTTTAAGCCATGATAGCTTGTTAGTTTGTAAGTTATAACAACATATTAAAAGATTGTCATAACTCAAAATAACAAGCTATCATGGCTCAAAAAAATTGTGCAACCATATCACTCAATCATTTGAGCTAACTCAGAATTTCAAAATTTACAGTGTAACATAGAATCAGCGGACAATATCACAATGAGCTATTCAGGAGTGCTGGGGAAAAGCTCAATTGATTGACAGGGAACAAATACGTCTGAATGTACAATATCTGGGAAACATTTCCTGTGGGCAGTACTTGACAATGGCCTGTGCTCTTGAGCTTGACACAGAAGTTCTATAAATAACAAAAGAACACGTCAAGTGGTCACTTAAATAGGTGCTGATTCTTGGAATGATATTTTCGACATAGCTTAGTCTTGTATTGTGATTTGAACAGGAGATTCTTTATCTCATTAGTATGCACCACAAATCACAGATAGACTCTTGAGTATGACATGTCTATATGATCAGGAAGCCTTTTCTAAGCATTTACACAAAGCTATTTGTATAGCTCAAGTTGAGGCCAAATTTGCTTAAATATACTCTTACTTTTCTTCCTACAACGACAGGTAGGGATAGGGTGCATTTTCGTTTTGATTCCAGTCTGTCAATTCGATATGTAAAAAGAGTGGACTGTTGCACTGTGAACATGAGTGATTCATAACGATAATGATTTTTCATGATCATACCAATATATTTAATGTTAATATTATTTAGGGAGACTATTCCCAACAAGCAAATATTCAAGATTGGGAGATTCTGAAATGCTGCTTCCATACTGTTCTGCCACATAATCTTAGAACTGCACGTTGAGATAGGCCTGTTATTATAGCTGTTTGCAGATTGGCGGTCCAAATAGTTTCAAATTAACTTTCAACTTGGTCATGTGAAATCACTGGCTTAAAAACGTTCTGTTTGTGTCAGTTGTGGTTCATCAGTTGATTGGGTGCTTTTCATACCTAAAAGCATAGGTGACAGTGAACAAATTAATTAAATGACTTAAGGTACTTCATCAAATAAGAAGATTAGGAGACCGACAGAAAACTGTCAATGACATGGCAAAGCAAGTTTGCAGGAAAATAAGAAAGTAATTTTTTGGACCACCAACATGCGCATGAATACCAATAATACCCTATAGACAATACAAGCGTATGCAATTCGAATTTGGAGATTGCAGGAGCAGAGCCATTTTGAAAATTATACACAGATATGGTGCAAATGCAATAGTTGACCTTGTACATCTCACTTACTTTGATAATGTTCTGGCATGCAAAGTATTTTCTCTTTTACAGCATTTACATATTTGAAGAAATACAAAACTAGTGGGAGCCTATTCCAAAGTCACATGACAAATTCCAATTAGAATACAACCATAGCAGGGATCACCAACTGTTATACATTGTTTGTTAAGTGCTGTGTTTGCTTTTAGCAGTTAGACATGAGTTAAAAATATCTTAGAATCTGCATCTTATGGAACTAACAACACCCAACAATAACTGTGATTTTTGAGAAAATGTTTTTCATAGTCAACTGTCAAATTTGATAGAATCTGTGACAAATATATCAAAACACACATTTCCAGGGCATTTCTTGGACTTGTCATACGCTAGCATATTGATGGATTAAATCGATTAACAAGCCCTGATATACCATGTCTATCAATGACTGGTACTTCCGCTCGTGACCACCAATCTCCAAAGAGCCCTAAGCTTGAATTATTTATAGATCTGTGTCCTTTATTGTTTACTTGGGTCAAACAGATCATCTTCCTTCCTTCCTTTAATGCTGCTTATTGCATCCAATTATAATACAACCATAAAGGCAATCTACTATGAGGTAATAATTATGGGTAGGTGGTGCAGTACATCCCTAGTATACTCCCCAAAACCTCAGTATATACCCGAGGCCTCAGTGGAATTAACTAGGGGTCTGAGCAGGGGGGGGGGGCACCAGGGGGACATGCGCTTCTCAGGGGCATCCAAAATATCCAATTTTATATTTAGCCAAGGTTGAAAAAGCATAATTATGGGGGAGGAGCACGTGGGGGGGGGGGGACAGGTCCAATATGTTGTCTATTCAGTCCTAATTCAGGTGCATGGTGGTCTGAAGACTCTGCACCTGTTTCCCATAGATGGATGGATGATTGGGGCTTTACGTCCTGTGTTTATGCACTTGGTAGGCTAATTAGGACAGGAGGAGGACACGGCAATGAGGTGAAGGATAATTAGTTATTATTTCTTTATTACAAATTCACGTTTCTATAGCTGAACCAATTTTCTAAGTAGGATTGAGCAAAACTAGGCCTATATGAGATAAAATTGATAATGCACAAAGAACTAGAAACTTGAGAGGGTCTACTATTGTCAATTTTATTTTTACTACTAATAAGTCTTCTATATAAATTGGGAATCAAGATTGCATTTAAATAATCCAACTATGTTTTTAAACATATTTATTCCTTTGCTTACGAGCCATGGGCTCAATTAGAAGCTCAAGCAACACAACAAGCATAATTCTGATCTTTGGAAGAGCTTGAATAACCATTATTTTATTACGAACAAAACTTCCACAATTCATATCCCATTACATTCATCTATTGTTGCGGTTACAATGACTTAGAGTACATCTGGAGATAAAACCCAAATGCTTCGTTTCAGGTAGAATAACTATTTATATCCAACCCATTCAGAATTTATTTTCTCCAAAGTTCTGCAGAATCACATTCTGACTTTAAACATCTTTTCATAGCAAGCTGACATAAAATAATGATATAAATAAGCAGGCGCGGACCGGCAACATTTCAGGACTTTGGCAAAGTTATAGACTTATAGTCAAGGGCCCGACACTCCTGTTTTCAGAATTAATTCACTTACGCAAAGATGGGAGGGCCGTTTGTCATACAGGGCCTTTTCTCACACAAGGCCCTCACACATTTGGCCCTGATCTAAAAGTTGGATAGCTTCCATGCAACAGTCTCAAGCTTGGGCATAAAGAGAGAAATGATGGCTTTCTTCCTGATTTTTCATTTTTTGGCACCTTGCATCCTCCATCCACTCCCCACCCCCCGCCTTGAGAGGTTGGGTCCAATGGCAGCTAACACTCTGCCTCATAAGCCAGTCCGCCCCTTTTCACACTGGGCCCTCATGTAAAACTTTGATTGCATTTAACAGTTACAATACAAGCTTGATCAAAAATATAGAACTTTTGGCTTTTTTTCTTGATTTTAAAATATTTTACACCTTGCATACCCCCCCCCCCCCCCGAGAGATTGGGTCCGGTAGCAGGTGCCACTCTGCCTCATAGGCCAGCCCGCCCCTGCAGTAAAATAATTGTCTCATTAAATGTGGATCCTTGGCTTAAAGGTGTGGCAATTATTGCCATGCAGTCATCAATAGAATATTGAAGTTAAGCATTGTCTGTATGGTCACGTTTAGTAGCAATTAATTGGCTGTAAAAATGTGTACATGTAATAAAAAAGGCAATATGACTCGTTTGAGCTTTAAACAAAAAGGAAAATTGATTCATAATCTTAATGATATCCGGGAGGAGATATTTATATTGGCGAAATTGAGTTAATTGCATGCCAATTATTGGGATATTAAATTAGTGTATCAAATTACTTAATTGTTCAATCTACCTGACAATGCTTGAAATGATCTGCCATTGGTATATGATATATATCAAGTCAAGGTCGATAAGAGAAACAATAATAACATCATAAAATGAATCTGATTTTAATATACTTGCATATATAATTTTTTTTTAAAACTTTTTATGGATGAATAATAATAAGGCATTATAGTTTTTGGTGGCTTCTACAGCTGAAGTAATGTACCCATAGAACATGAATTCTGAATAAAAATGGGATTTACTCAATAAAAATGCAATTTCATTTTTAAGTTACCCCTGTTCCTTAATTGATTATCTTAAAAATTTAGTTTATTTATGGAATTTTCAATAAACTAACTAAAGTTTATTTTAGTTAGGCCTATAAACTGTTTTTTTTTCTTTTTGGGGCAATAACATTAGGCCTGTCACTTTTGCAAAAAATTTAAAATGTCAAGGTCCTCATGCTTTTTTGGGGGAAGTAAGTTCTGAAGGAGTTAGGCCTATGATATCAATGGAAGTTGGATATAAAATGACCATTACGCATCTTTTGGCCTTTATTTCATGTCTCTATCTCAAACGGTTCCAGAGATATTGCATATTTCAATTTTTTTTACAACATGCGGAAAAAGTAAATTTTAAAATGAGCCAGGGGCTTGGGTTTTTTATCACATTTTGATGAAATTAGATTTTTTGTATTAGTAAAAACTTACTTCCCCCAAAAAAGCATGCGGACCTTGACATTTCAAAAATGTTTGCAAAAGTGACAGGCCTAGCATAACATGGGTCCATTACGGTGCGAGTTGCGGTTTTTCCTATCTTTTCCATGTTAATTTTTGGCCTGGGGGGAGGGGCATGGTCCAATGCCCCCCCCCCTATATGTGCCACTGTGTTTCACCATTTGGTCTGTGCTCTTCTTCTTCTTCTTTCTTCCCATCTGTACTGAAGCAGAAGCAGTCTGGTTTCAGACTGACTGTTATTTTTATGCGCAGTTTGCAGTCTGGCTGGATCAGATGAAAAAACAAATCGGGGTTCACTCCAGTCCTGGACGTTTGTTGGACAGCAGCTTCATTCATCCTCCTCATCATTGCAGTGTCCTATTCCTTTCCTCATTAGCCAACAGTGCATACATTTATTAAGTACCACAATTAAGTGAAATCATGACATCAAATTAGGTGATGTTTGGATAGGTGGTAGTTAGCTGACAAGGTATTTTTATAATCAAGATTCAATGCCAATATGATAAGTAAGTAAGTAAGTAAGTAAAAAGTAAGTAAAATTTTATTTAAAAGTCGGCAGTACAGAAATAACAAGTAACAGAAGCACAAGTGCTTGTTCCCGACAACGATCATAAAATGAGACAGATGAAATATTTACAGATGAAAATGAGAATTAAAGTTACATGGAATACAGACTGCATAAAAAGCAGTCACCACACTGACATTTAAAATCATAATCATTTAATTTACGTTTAAAATCTTTAAAATCATCCAGTTTAAAAACATCAGGTAAGCAATTCCATAAAAGAGCACCTTTGTATCTAAGAGCATTATATCCATACGTTACTGTGTTATAATTACATTGTCTCAATCTCACACAGTTTCGTAAATTATAGTTACTTTCAATTCTGATATAAAAATCAGGCGATACAGGTGGCATCTGAGCATTCAGAATTTTATGAACACAAATAAGTAACTCATACTTCCTTTGTACATACAGAGGTGACATTTTAGCTTTCTTTAGTAATTCTAGGTAACAAGACTGGAAATCAAGAAATACAAACTTTAAAGCTCTCTTTAACATTTTTTCTAAATTTCTAGCCTCTGTTTTTCCACAGCTGTCATACGCTAAAGAGCAATAACTGAAATTCGCTAGAACAAATGCTTCCAAGATTTGTAATTTACAGTTTGTGTTAAGGACATGCGACAAACGACTTAGAGCATTGATTTGTTTTGCACAGCGTTTCACAAGATCATTTACATGTGATTTAAAGCTGAGTGTATTGTCAATATTGACACCTAGAAGCTTAATACAGTTAGATGGCTGTATAACAAAGTCATTAACATGAAGTACAATAGGCCTTGTTCCTTGATCATTTTTCTTACAAATTACCATAAATTGGAATTTATCTGGATTCGCTTTCATGTGGTTTCTTTCAAACCATTGGACTGCAGAATCACAAACCTTTTCTAAATTATACTTGACAATTTCAATATCTTTGTGACAATAAGACAACGTATTGTCATCAGCATAATTGTATACAGAACATACATCTTGCAATCGTACAACCAAGTCATTTACAAAAATGTTAAACAATACGGGTCCCATCAGACTACCTTGGGGGATTCCCCTTTTAATGTATAACCAATTACTTCTTTTATCATTAACTTTTACTCTCTGCATGCGGTTTGTTAAATAGCTTTTTATGAAAGTACAACTGTTTAAGGAAATACCATAAGCATTAAGCTTTGCTACAAGCAGCCCATGTGGCACTGAGTCAAACGCACGCGAGAGATCCATTGCCACACAGCCCACTTTATCTCCATTATCTAATGATAAACGCCAGTCCTCAATACATTTCAAAATCACATTACTACAACTGTATTTAGATCTATATGCTGACAACATAGATGACAGTTTGTCTTGATAGAATGACATAAGTTGATCGCATAGAATACCTTCAAAAATTTTTGATGTAGACGTTAAAATGCTGACAGGTCTATAATTTTTCTTCAAGAGCTGATCATTCTTTTTATATACAGGGGAGACTTCAGCATGTTTACATTCATCAGGGAAAACATTATTTTTGAGACACAGATTAATTACATAGGTGAGAGAGTAACAAATCTCTTCAGCCCCAAGTTTCAAGAAATCAGCTGATATCAAATCATAGCCACAAGCTTTGTTACTCTTGAGGCCTTTCAACTTTTTGCAGGTGTCAGCAACTGATACCTGTGAAAAACTAAAGCTACTCTCAGGTAACACATTGAGGTTTATTCACGATTGACCATATGGTCAAGACACAGATTCACAGCTTCAGGTGTTATCAACTGCCAGTTCACTTCACAGCTTCAATTCTTCTTTTGTATTTGACCGCTTCTGGCTCAGTTTTGTTTCAGTCACAGAACAATGACAAACAACACATTTTCTTACAATGGGATGGTGTGCATTGATTGGAATTGAGCTGAACATCCAGATTTTCAGGGGGGAGGGCCTTGGAATTTTTCCTCAATGGGAAATCATATTTTATTTTGTGGTAACAGCGACATTAATTATTTATTTTTCAAGCATCCATATCCCAAAATTTTAATTTCTAAACTCAGCAACATTGAAAACGCACACATTTTTGAACAGCTTAAAAACTAACTTGTAAAGTAGATATTTTCATGAAACTTTACACTGATGTCTGTAGATATCTCTTGTGGTAGTCCAGAAAATGTCATAAAGAAGGCAAGCGAAACGGCTGGATTAGGCCACTTTTAGTGCATCATGTCCAAAAACCAAAATCACAACCAATGCAAATTGGTCGAAAATTGATTGCATGTGAAGTGTGTGACAGCTCAATATTTGGAGGGTGGAAATAATCAAAGTTTTTTGTTGATTTTTCTGTCAAGCTGGTGTTTTTCACATTTGTTTGTCGCATCATTTTGAACACTTTTTCATCATAAGCATCAGAAATTATCCCGTTTTTGGTCAAATTTAGATCTGAAATCTTGATGGACACCTGTTTTGACCATTTAAATGAATAATAAAGTGAAAGCATCTGTACTCTACTCCCCTGTCCCTTTTTCAATTTTGCAAATTTCAAATTTGACATTATGTCACTAAAGCATATCTGGTTCTTAGAAATATCCACGCAACCTGTTCAAACGTTCACAATCTTTAGTTGAGAAGCTAATAGGAAAATTTGCCAAGTGACATTAAGATAAATGTGGTGCTTCAAAAGTTATGATACTTTGAAAATGTGTGCGTTTTTAATGTTGATGAGTTTAAATCAAGCAACACCCCGTTAATAAAAACCCCACCAGAAATATTTATTTTAAGACTGCCCAGAAAGAGTTTATTCATTTTTCATTTTAAAAAAATCCAAACCAGAGCTTGTCACAAAAAAAATCATATGAACTGATTCTCTCTTTTCATAATCACAGACCATAATATATTTTCATTCAGGAGCACCTGCAGGAATGCTGGGACTTGCCAAAAATTACTCGTAGTTCATGTGAGGCAAAATGAGCAATGATTAAAATTAAATTTTCTCATATTATGCCCTGTGTGTTAGAAACAATTAAGAGACCTCATGGTAGGATAGGCCTACACCACCACACACTCACCAATCCACAAATTCCTATATAGTCCAGTAGAACCTTGAGATAACCGTACCACCGAGAGGGTACAGCTATTTTATTGTTGTTCTTGGATAAGTGGAATATGGTGATTCCAAATCTGGTATTCTCCAGTTTCTCAACCTTGAGCATTTTTAGATATTTTGGTTTCCATGGCAACCATTTTGGTAATTTGGACATCATACTTACAAACACTTATTTGTCCATAACTTTGTTAATTGTGATTGGAAATATGTCATTTTTACACAAATTGTTGTTTGGAATAATTTCTCTCCAAAATGTGTGAAATTAACCGGATTGCAGTTTTCATGAAGTTGCCATGGCAACTGATAACACGAAAACATTGCAATTTTTGAAAACAGACTTCAGGAAGTTGTCTTCTGTGGAAATAATATAAGGTACAGGCAGAAAATTAACATTGACAAAAAAAGTCCACTCTATGACAAAAAGTATTTTTAAGAAAAATTTGAAACCCAGCAGTAAATAAGGTTGCCATGGCAACCAACATCCCAAATAGCAATTTTTCTAAAAATACCGATAAATATTGAAATTGTCTATATCTTGACAAGTGTTGTTGGAAACTACTTCAAACTTGGTATTATTATGTATTATTTGCTCAGATTCATTATATGTGCATTTTTGGTTGCCGTGGTGATTGTCATAACAAATGAAACTTCAAACAATATCAGCTAATTGAACCAGGACCTGTAGAAAATAAAATGAAATTTATCATGCTTAGATGATGCTGATAACAATCAATTTTGATACCAAATGAAAGGTAATATTCCCAAGTGTTGAGAAATGAGGTTGTTTCTATATTTTGCTGAGGGAACACAAGCATTTCCATGGCAACAAGTCTGAAAGAAAAGGCATGAACTACCAGAAAAACCTTTAAAAGTGAATATCATTTGATGTATGCACACTATAAACACCGTTTTAATGTCCAAATATATGTTTTCAGGCATGCCGGTTTCAATGGAGCCATGCCAATATTTGTAGGGGGTCACCCTCATTTGCATATTCAACTTTCCTCATACGAAAACAACAAAATTTTCAATATATTTATGTCAAATTTTTCCATACCCACAATTAAAACTAAAAAAATTGAAATATAAAAAACATTGACATATGCAATTTTCAATTTCAATTTCATGCTGCTGATAGTGCCTTTCTGTCATGTCTATGGTTACAGTTTACAAACTAGGATATCACCATGGCAACCAAACAAACTTTTATAAATCATGCTCCTCAAATATCAGGTTTTCCTGGTTTGAAAAGTTTGTATATGCATGACGAAATGATGATGACTTAAACAAGAAGTAGTAAATAACTGCAGATATAGTTAAAAACACAATTTTATGTTGAATTACTAGTCACATAATTTACAAACGAAGAATAGACCTCTCTTATTGAAGCATCTCAAATATCAGATTTGAGATATGAATATTCATTAGTTGGTCAGCCTTTACTATAAAATTTGTGAGCTGGTCCAAAATAAATCTTGTAAGCTTCATCTAAGCCGGAATTGAATCTCTATTCTAATCTCACATTCAACAAATAAGGTTATCTTTATTCTATCCTTATCCTTATATACACAGAAGGCGCCACATCCAGTTGTATTTAGAGGTTCAACAAAGCTGTTGAATTCATTGGTAATTTTGGGTCATATGAGCCATTTTTAGGTAGGACCAATATCAATTTTTTTTTTCTGAAAGCAGATGCATGTTTCACAAGTTAAGAATAATCCATCAGAAATAACCCTTAGACCACAGGCCCATTACAGTACCTGATAGTCTAGTCTTAAAAGTCACAAGTGACCGAGTCCAGAAAAATCTCAATTTGGTTTGGGCCTGTGCCCTTGGTGACACTCTCATCAAGGCCATATAAGTTATGATGAGTCTGAAACATATCTGGCGTTTTTGTTCAACCAGACTCCTTTTTTGTCCTGGATCACCAGGTCTGGTCCATCATAAACTTTATGTGAAAAGAATTTGCAATGGCTTCCTTACACCATTTATGGTCATAGCCAATTGGCAGCAAATGATCTCCTTAACACCTTTAAAAGCTTAGCAATGGGCCGACATAACAAATGGCAAGATCAGGAAGCATGTCAAAATAAAATCCAAGTCAAAATCAATACATGTACACTCCTGGGCAAAAAAAATGGACCTTTATAGAATTTAATATTGTTTCAATACAAAACGGCAAGACCGATTTCTTGTCAGTCATTCAAAAGCAATTTTATCCTAGAATGGAAATGCTTTGGCTTTTTACTTTTGATGTTAATGTAATAGTACAGAAAATCAGCAACGCAGAGGAGCCTTGGAAAGCAGTGAAATATGAATGGAAAAAATGGACATTTTGCGGTGCACAAAGTTGTCAAGAAGCGCAGCCAAAAGACTGTGCTGCTTAAAAATTCAAAATAAAACACAATTCCACACTAAGATAATGTCGTTATTAATTGACTGACAGGAAATGAAGCTTTATTGCTGTGTATTTCCCATAAAAATCAAAGCATTTTGAAATGACGTAAATTCTACGAAGGTCCATTTTTTTTGCCCAGGAGTGTATTATACTATTAACACAAGGCTATGAATCTGGACTCATAGATTATCAATTTCCAAAATTTCTAGAAATACATGACCTTGTGAATCAGAATTTATTCAATTTCACGAAAGCAGTGAAGCCCATAGTCAACCACACCTGGCACAAGTGAACTCTTTTTTTCAGCCACACTGCATTTCTGATCATTTCCTTTAAAAAGCAATCTGATGCTATTGCAATTGGTGCTACATCTCAGGTAGGATACATACGAGGGGGTTTCCATAAGTTCTGTCCTACTTTCCATAACTTTTGTTTGAATTAATGCAGACACACGATATTTGAGTCAGATAAATTTGATGTAATTTGCAAGTAATCTTGAGGAAATAATATCATGGAAATAAAACAATATTTATCAATAATAAATATATTTGTCTATTAGGCCCCAAGCAAGGTAAAGTCTATTAATAGCCCCCCGTCACGTGACCTACGCAAGCCAATCAAGAACCTCCACCTTCATTCTGAAGATTTTTCCAAGAACAAGAACTGCAACTCTCCAAGACAAACTTTTAACAAGTAATTTTCCAGTGAGTTAAACTATTCTTGAACCCACCACCATCCCCAAAACAACCAACCTTTTACCTATTCAAATTAATGGACACGTGACTAGGGGCTATTTTCTTTCATCATGCTGCCAATTATATGTCAACATTTTTCTCAAATTATTGTTCTTTTCATATTGGGTCATCAGCCAAACTGTTGATGACTAATCGATTTCTTTGTGTTGAAATCCAAATCATTTACTAACTTAATTAAAATCTCACGTGAGTTAGACCTAAAACTTTTCGTTTGTTGTACTTGGGGTCTTAAGACAAAAATAAATGCTTAATTTGTTGCCATGGAAACCAGAAACCATGAAACGTGGCCCAGGTTTTGCAGTGATCACTTAAAATGAGTTTGACACCCAGAGAGTACTGGTGTCTTTACATAATGCAATGAAGTATATTAATTTTATATATACATAAATGGCTAATTGTGACATTATTTATACATAACCGTGGAAACAATATTGTTTTGATATCTCACATTATTTACCATCATTCATTTAGTTACTTAAATTTTTCAATTTTTAAAAAACTAGCATAGAGAGTACAGGCCTTCTCAGAAACACATGCAGGGAAGATAGCGTGAATAATTGAACTATTTCATGATGGTACAAGCTTTTCCTGAACTGAAATTACACAAATTAGAAAAATCAAGAACAAGAAATGCACAACGCTAAAACTGACCTCAATCTGAAGACTATGTGACATCCTTTTTTAAATGGATAAAAAGTAAGATGAAATGTTAAACAGTCTCAAAGTCATAGTTTAGGAAGTTGTGAAAAGGTGAAGATTGTTTTTAATATGAGTCCTGTCCTATATAATTTGAAATAATAACACATTTTAACCAGATTTACTCAACATAGTATGATATACTCATAACCATTAATACGTTATGTGAAAACTAGAAAGGTAGCATTTATTTGGGTTGTTTGAGCTGAATCTTGATAAATAATTTCACTTCAACGGAGCGACAAGAGTCTTTGCCAGTGAGATACAAGGCTGAGAGACAGTAAGAGTAGGGACATATTGAAGCTGGCATGAATGACCTCTACATGATATGGTGCAAATACTGAAAAATCACAATGTTTCTATTTGTTACCTTGTGATATTTGCTGGCTTCTCTCATTCATCATTATTCACTATTTTAGAGAAATAAGAAAAGAAGCTGATATAGTAAGCCAGTTGCTTTGAAGGAAAAGTGAATTTTTATAGCATCAACAACATTAACTTATAGCGCACAATTTGATTTATTTATAAACTAATTAAACTTCTTGAAATGGGAAGCTTCAAGAGCGTTTTGATGAAATGGGATGGCTCCCACTTAATGTGACAGGTCACTTTGTTCAAATTTGTGTATCAACCTTTCCAGCATATCTACAAATTGGTTCTTTGATTGCGTATAGAAACCTTTGGAAATTAAGATTGTTTAAAATAAGCCACAGAGGTATTCTGGTAGCATGATTTAAAAACAAATGTCTTGTTGCCATGGTGATACATGTATCTTGGTTTGTAAATAATAACCGTAAAAGGGCACTTTTTGCATTATGAAATTGGGGATTTCATCAGTCATTGTTTTTTTATAAACAGATTTTTAAGTCTTCATTTTGTATTTATATAAAGAATAATCATAAATATTGAAAATATTGTTGTGAGGACAATTGAATATGCAAATGAGGGTGACCCCCTACAAATATTGGCATGGCTCCATTGACACCGGCATGCCTGAAAACATATATTTGGACACTAAAACGGTATTTCTAGTGTGCATACATCAAATGATATTTGCTTTTAAAGGTTTTTCTGGGAGTTCATGCCTTTTCTTTCAGACTTGTTGCCATGGAAATGCTTGTGGTCTCTCAGCAAAATATAGAAACGACCTCATTTCTCAACTCTTGGGAATATTACATTTCATTTGGTATCAAAATTGATTGTTATCAGCATCATCTAAGCATGATAAATTTCATTTTATTTTCTACAGGTCCAGGTTCAATTAGCTGATATCGTTTGAAGTTTCATTTGTTATGACAATCACCACGGCAACCAAAAATGCACATATAATGAATCTGAGCAAATAATACATAATAATGCCAAGTTTGAAGTAGTTTCCAACAACACTTGTCAAGATATAGACAATTTCAATATTTATCGGTATTTTTAGAAAAATTGCTATTTGGGATATTGGTTACCATGGCAACTTTATTTACTGCTGGGTTTCAAATTTTTCTTAATAATACTTTTTGTCATAGAGTTGACTTTTTTGTCAATGTTAATTTTCTGCCTTTACCTAATGATATTGCCACAGAAGACAACTTTCAGAAGACTGTTTTCAAAAACTGCGATGTTTTTGAATTATCAGTTGCCATAGCAACTTCGTGAAAACTGCAATCCGGTTAATTTCACACATTTAAGAGAGACGTTATTCCAAACAACAATTTGTGTAAAAATGACATATTTCCAATCACGATTAACAAAGTTATGAACAAATAAGTGTTTATAAGTATGATATTCAAATTACCAAAATGGTTGCTATGGAAACCAAAATATCTAAAAATGCTCAAGGTTGAGAAACAAGAGAATATCAGATTTGGAATCACCATATTCCACTTATTCAAGAAAGACAATAAAATAGCTGTACCCTCTTGGTGGTACGGTTACCCCCTATTTTGCCCAAGTTCTACTGGACTATTAACCTAAACCCCTCTTATCCTCATGTGGCCTCAAATTCCCTCATCTTACCATAAATTCCCTCACTCAACTAAACTCAGCTCAACTCAACTACCCCCAGCTTTACCCTCTGTATCCCTCAACGACCGTTGGTTACCCCATCATCACAGTGGTTACCTTGTTAGACTATGTCGGCACCAGGGTGAATCCTGCCCGGAGGGCTATTGAGGGCCTTGACATCCGGTACTACTTGATTTTATTGGACCAGCAGGGTGCAGTACACAGGGGTAAGATGTTATTTACCACTCTTGGTACCGATGGAACTTTTATAGATCGATCATTGGTTGTCCAGACAGGACACGAAAACTGAACTGAAATTATTTATTTAAAACAAAAACAACTCCCAAGCCCCCCCACCCTTGGTATGAAATGTGCTCCCTGAATGTTGAATAAAAGCAAGTTCTAATCCTTGAGGTTTGGCAATCACACAAATCTTGGCTGTAATTCATGCTGTCTGTTGGTTATACCTTTAAAGTAACCAGGCATGACTGTTCACCAAACTAATAGTGGTCAAAAATAAAAGAGAGTTTTCAAACAGTGGTAAGGCCACACCAAAATAATTTTATGGATGACGGAATCGCCGCTTCTAAAATCGGGAAATTGAAATTAATATTAATTTCAAAATTAATTTTGCGCCCGCATGGATCACAAGAGTCTGGCAAAAAAAAAATTAAATCCCTCAGATTGATAATCACAGATTGACAACTATTGGATGTACAAACATGGCAGACCCCATTTTAGAAAGCTTAGAGAATTCCCCGTGTCCCTGTAATAGATTAGTAGCTATATGGTTTGTTTTTGTTGTCATTAAGGACATTTAAAACAAGAAAATCCATTAAAAACTCAATTTAATTTGGCACTTTTATTCTGTGAAGGCCTCCCAGTCTGCGTCTCTTTCATTTCTTTGTTTTATCTATTGACCTATCCATTCTCTTATTTATCTGGGATGCTATAATAGTATATTCTATGTGTTAATTTATGTATCTATGTTATAATATATAGGCCTATATATATATCTGGGTAGCTATCTCTACATAGATCAATATTTCTATGTTCTGTGATGCCATTTGAAAGAGACTGCTTTAGCCTTTAAGAGACCCCCGAATTGCATGATGCCTATATCTATCTATCTATCTATCTATCTATCTATCTATCTATCTATCTATCTATCTATCTATCTATCTATCTGTCTATCTGTCTATCTATCTAGCTATCTATTTTTCATTGCATATCTATGGCATATATACATCTCAAGAGATGTCAGCCTGCCTACCACATTATAATTTATGAACTATGACTATGTATCATATTTTCTTTGTTCTTAGTGGGCGATAAATTGAAATTTATGTTATTCATGCCCCTCAAAATTATTCTGGCAGATATTCCTTGGATATGAGTCCAGAATCCCATTCGATGTATTACTGTGTAAGGCAAGAGAGTCACATAGTCAGACTGGACTGAGCCACAACATGTGTCAATTTTAAAACGTTTTTAGTTCTGTTAGTTTCTGCCTTGACCATATAAATACATTGCCTTTAAACTATTATTTTTCACATGTGTATGCATTAAAATTTGCAGTTCTAACCTGCATAATTATTTAGAATTGGAAGCATGTTGCAGATTATTATTCCAGGGCTTTTGAAGTATATTTCGTTAGGATGGCAACTAAATAATCTTGATTGTAATATAGACTGTTCTATATGCGCACTGATACAAGGGGCCGTCTAGTTAATATCTCATCCCACCACATCCATCTTGGATTTTGTTCATCTGTATAGTGTATATGTAACAACATTAATGCAATTGAGGCGGGAAAGAGTTAAGCTATATGAAAATCTTTTTAATTTTTCGCTCGCCTAAAATCTATGGCTTTCTGTGAATAAAAAATAATATTTAAAAAAATATATTCGCTCGCTTCCATTTCAAACCTTGTCAAAAATTAATTTAGAAAAAAATTAAAATTAAAAATTCGCTCGCTCGCTCCACTTTTTCGCCCCAAAAATCCATCATCCATAAAATTTATTTGGTGTGGCCTAAAATACAATAAAATTGCAATAACTGTGACACAACTCAAAAAGGTGTCTGGCCATATGGTCAATCGTGAATAAACCTCAGTGAGGTTTATTCACGATTGACCATATGGTCAAGACACAGATTCACAGCTTCAGGTGTTATCAACTGCCAGTTCACTTCACAGTTTCAATTCTTCTTTTGTATTTGACCACTTCTGGCTCAGTTTTGTTTCAGTCACAGAACAATGACAAACAACAAATTTCTTACAATGGGATGGTGTGCAGTGATTGGAATTGAGTTGCTCATCCAGATTTTCAGGGGGGAGGGCCTTGGAAATTTCCCTCAATGGGAAATTATATTTTATTTTTTGGTAACAGCGACATTAATTATTTATTTTTCAAGCATCCCATATCCCAAAAATTTCATTTCTAAATCATGCAACACCGGGTTAATAAAAACCCCACCAGAAATATTTATTTAAGACTGCCCAGAAAGAGTTTATTCATTTTTATTTTTAAAAAATCCAAACCAGAGCTTGTCACACAAAAAAATCATATGAACTGATTCTTGCTTTTCATAATCACAGATCATAGTATATTTTCATTCAGTAGCAACCTGCATGAATGCTGGGACTTGCCAAAAATTACTCATAGTTCATGTGAGGCAAAATGAGCAATGATTAAAATTAAATTTTCTCATATTATGCCCTGTATGTTAGAAACAATTAAGAGACCTCATGGTAGGATAGGCCTGCACTGCCACACACTCACCAATCCACAACTTCCTTAACCTAAACCCCTCTTATCCTCACGTAGCCTCAAATTCCCTCATTTTACCTTAAATTCCCTCACCTGGCCTCAAATACCATAAACTAGCCCCTCACTCAACTAAACTCAACTACCCCCAGCTTTATCCTCTGTATCCCTCAACGACCGTTGGTTACGCCATCATCACAGTGGTTACCCTGTTAGACTATGTCAGCACAAGGAGTATCCTGGCAGGAGGGCTGTTGAGAGGGGTTGGGGTAGGATGGGTGATAGACTGATAGGTCTGACATCCGGTACTACTTGATTTTATTGGACCAGCAGGATGCAGTACAAAGTAGTAAGATGTTATGTACCACTCTTGGTACCGATGGAACTTTTATAGATCGATCATTGGTTGTCCAGACAGGACACGAAAACTGAACAGAAATTATTTATTAAAAAACGACTCCCAAGCCCCCCTCCCTTGATATGAAATGTGCTCCCTGAACGTTGAATAAAAGCAAGTTCTAATCCTTGAGGTTTGGCAATCACACAAATCTGGGCTCTCATTCATGCTGTCTCTCGGTTATACCTTTAAAGTAACCAGGCGTGACTGTTCACCAAACTGCTAGTGGTCAAAAATAAAAGAGAGTTTTCAAACGGTGGTCAAATACAATAGAATTGCAATAACTGTGACACAACTCAAGAAGGTGTTTGGCCATATGGTCAATCGTGAATAAACCTCATTACTCTGATCTCTTATGAATGAAATATCAACATGATCAGAATAGTGATCAATCAGTGATTCACAGTTCAAATTTTCAGCATCAATACATTCAGACAAATCATTTGCTATGTTTATGAAATAGTCATTAAACAAAGAACATACCTCAGACTGGTCAGAGACCAATCTTTCGTTTTCCTGTAAAGATATTACATTGCTAGACACTTGCTTATCTGACATGAATGGCTTAACTGTTTTCCAAAATGACTTAGAATTGGTTGATAGATTACATCTTTGGTTAAAATATTTTTGTATAGACGTCTTTTTTAATGCAGTAACTAAATTTCTCTGGGATTTGTAACGAGACCAAGACAGATTATCTTTAAATCGATCAAATTTTCGTCTGAGCATTGCTTTCACATTTATCGCTTTTCTAAGTTGACCATTCATGTAAGGTACTTGGGGCTTTCTAATTAACTTTTGTTTTACAGGTGCATGTATATCAATGACATCCGTAAGTAACTTATTATGAGACCATATTACGTCATCGGGTTCTTCAAATATTTCACAGATATGAAATGGCACATTAGAAAGATCTGAGACAAATTTTTCAGCATCAAAATTCTTCATGGACCGCTATCTAATCTGTTTTTTCTGATTAAGATTTGGATGCAATTTTGTGGCAGCACAGATATTGTTATGATGATCACTTACACCAATAGAGACATTGAGATGAGAAGCCAGTCTACTGGGTGAATTACTCATTATGACATCAATAAGAGAAGGTCTCTCAACACTTTTATAACATGTAGGCATATCAACAATGTTCTTTAGACTATACATATTCAAAAAGTCATCAATTGACTTAGTCGTGCATTGCATATCAATATTAATGTCGCCAACAATGAAAATACTCCTAATCTCAGACATATAGTTATCCATCAAGTAACTTAAGGACATTTCCAGTTCAACAGTCTTAACAGTAGGAGGTTTGTACACAAATATAAACAAAAATTTTTCATTTTTTAGCATAATTTCAATGGAAAGACACTCAACACCGTTACTACATAGAGTATTCATTCCTAATTCCATTAGGTATTGAGGATCTGACATACACAAGTAACCCTCCACCGTGAGAGTCACGATCTTTCCTGTGGATTCTGTAATCTCTTACACTGAATTGGGATGTCGTAAAAGAATCGTCAAGCTTGGTTTCAGAAATACAGAAAATATCAACATAATTATTTGTTAGGATCTCGGATACTTCATGCATCTTGTTCCTTAGACTATTTATGTTAAGATGACCAAAGATCAAGCTTTTGTGGAATCGCTTTCTAAAATTTGCTAGTTCAGGAAAGACAATTGAGTCACATTCAGAAACAGTCTCAGGGATAGGGTCATTTGGGCATTCCTGGTCAATAACCTATCTACGGGTAAACTCAACACAGAACTTCTGCTTGTGGCCATGCGAACCGATCATAACTGTCACTTGATAGTAGCTTGCCATTCTTTGCTTTAGAAGACAACAAACGAAAGATCAAGGTGACACATGCAGATTATCCACTTGGTGAAATGCATCGAATTTTAGTTGATGAAATATCGCATGCCTTTTGTATTGATAATTATGGTCTATGATTTCCGTTTTCTTAGATGTATAGACATGTTCACTTATCATTATCCACAATGAGCTGCATTGATGAATTATCCTCTAATGCGGTTTACTGTTTCCTGATCAGAAAGGGTAAGGCCCATTTTTCACCAACTATGTTTTTAAACGATCTTGAGGTTAACTAGCCTCAACTCCATTTCCGCCTGTTTCAGCATGTCTCGGGGGATATGGTTATCTATATAAAACATTCCGATCTCAAGCTATCTATAAATAATCATATATGGCAATGACCCATTTCTTGGTACTGTACGAATCTAATCAGCAGCCTAGGGCAGATTTCACAAAATGCTGCAAAAAGACTTACCACAACTTGGTCCACAAGTTACATTAGCACAATGGCGACAATGCTGATCTTGCAGTTACATTAGCAGTTACATTAGCAATGATAAAAACAGCTACCACTCCAAGCTGTTTATTTTGTCGGTGATCTATATAGGTAAATAATACACATTTTTCAATAAAATTTCAGAATTTCATATTTTAGATTTGCCTAGATAGTAAGAACACTGAGAAATTCCGATGTAAAAGTTGCTAATGTAACATCAGAGTCTAGAGAGACGGAATAGAGTTATATCCTAAGTGAATAACTGGCACACCTAGCGGAAGGCAGGTCATTCTGCTGAGTGATGTCAAGTGAGCAGCACGTACTGCAGAGAGCTCTCTGAGTCAGTGCTGCTGCTGCTATACTGCCCATGCTACTTTGATGGGCATGGGATGTATTTGACACCAGTGCTGTGTGTTATCTGGTGATAGGATGATGCTAATATTTTACCTGTGCTGTGTGTGATCAGGTGTGTACTTGTGTAAATTGTATACCAGTGCTGTGTGTGATCTGGTGATTTATTCTTTACCTGTGCTGTGTGTGATCAGGTGGGCATCTGTGCTGTGTGTGATCAGATGGAAAAGAACCAGTGCTGTGTGCAATGCTGGTAATATGGTAAATGTGATACCAGTGCTGTGTGTGATCTGGTAATATTTATTGTGTAATCTTGATACCGGTGCAATCTGGTGATAACTTGTGTTGAGTGTAGAGCTCTGGTACTGTGCCTCCAGTGTATGGAATGCTATGTTGATGAAATACATAGTAGAGGCTTGTGAATACTGTTCATGCAAGAAAGTGACTAGATCTTGTTAGTAATCACAGTGGAAATTATTGTTGTGAGAATTTGTTGAATGTTTTAATCAGTGTCACTGCTTGAGCAGGGCCATGCATTGATCAGTACTCTGGCCATTGTCACTGAACAATCATTGATTATGATTTATACATCAGGTAAATCTGTAAATAAGGTATTGCCATGGATAGGTGAATACTTTGGGAATATGAGAGCATTGAATAGTATTATGAGCAGCTACAGTGACAGCTTAAGTCTTGGTATTCACTTCCATGAGGTCATTGGAGTAACATTCTTTCCCAAATCAGGATGTTGAGTACATATATTTGACCTCCTGAGAATGCAGGTCAATGCTGAAAGCAGGTCAGTGCACCAAGAGCTAGCAAGCTAGTAACCACACTTGTGCAACCCCCACCCCTTCTGAAGGATTAGGGGGGGGGGGTGCCTGTCTTGGTACTTAATACACATGATGGATGAAAGAAACAGTCAGGAAAATTAAGAGATATTTTAAATGGACAATGCAGGTCATGTGACCCGGATGGTCATACAGGTATTTGAACCTGTTTCTAATTTTAATTAGGGAAATGTTATTGGTATAAACATTTCAAAACTCTATTGAAAAAATGTGAAATGCATAGGAGCTGGGAGTTTGTTGGAAATTAATAAATTACATAACAGGAGTGAGGTATAAGGATGTGGACTTGCATAAATTTGTGAGTTATTGGAGAAGGCACTGTAATAGATCTTGTGACCCTTGCCTTACATAATAAGGACAGTGACCTACATAATCTCAGGGTATGGCACATCTTGACATATATTTCTAGTCAGGATGAGTATGGCTGCCAACCTTGTAAACAAAAAGATTGGTCAGCTGGTCATGTGGGACAAGCTCTATATCCTAACCCCACCTGGAGGCTGTTGAAGGGTGATGAGCAAATGAGTAGTGGCTGGCAGTGACATGAAATTGTTAATAGAATGGTGGTAATTAATTGACCCAGGTAATTGGGAACTTGAAAGAGAAGATAAATTAGCAAGGGAAAGAACAGTTATATTCAGTTAGAAATAATTGAACACTGCCCATCAACATATTGAACCCATAGGACAATCCAAATATGAAAATAGCAGTCTTGTCTGCCCTGCCTGAAATATAACAATTTGTGTTGCAGCTAATAGGAAATTATATATATTTATGTGTAGACTTGAAAGTTCACCGGATATGATTCCCTGTGAAATGTTGCTGACCAGTGTGGCATACTTAGTCAAGAGAAAAGGAAACACTGGAGAAGCCAGTTGTTCAACAGTTGGTATCTATTGTCTTAGTAATGTGCTTGAAGAATATTTTTTAGTCTAATAACCTATATTGTTTATTAATTTGTTGTCTGGATTAAAGATCAAATTAAGTTTTAAAACATTGCAGCTGATTGATTTTGAAATCGTAATGTAAAGTTATGCCCTCTACTGATAGGAACAAACTTTGATTGTTTGGTGGTTTACTTTCACAGTGGAGGCCCAATTTAAGCCGAGGCCCATCTTCGGGGGCCAAATCTACAACAATGATTAATCAGTCAAATGTAGATCGACAGGTGGTTCTAATAAGATATGGTGTGTTGGTGAACACTTCTTTAATAAAAGATGTACACTGCAATTTATACGGATGACTGCGTGAACATTAAACATTGGTGTTGCAATAAGCTGTATTTTCTTTGTCAATGTGGACAAGCACCAGATAAATTTTCTGAATTCAACTGTGGTTATCTGAATTGACCTTAAAGGTTCAAGTGGAAGGTTGTTGGAAAAATAAAATAAATGAACAATATGAAAGTAATAAATTAATAGCGCAGCTGATATGACAGGGCTTATGGCAAAGATTGTATTTTGATGGCCTATTACTGAGTGTGTAATGATACCGAGAGGCAATACCATAGACCCTACAGCAAGTTACTTAAGTTTATCCCAGATAAATCAAGGTTTGACCTCTCTTGTTAGCTCTGCAAGGCAGTCTGGCCGGATAGTACTCGAAGTGGGGCCTACATCTGTGAAGTGATGCAAAGAACATGTAGTAGAAGATAACCGAATGAATAACATTAATAAATAAATAAAAATAAAATAAAAAATCAAGAATGGAAGCGGTAACTTTCCTTTGTCTTGTTAGATGGAAAGTAATAATATGAGGTTACTGTTTGAGTTCTCATTTATGAATTTACAATCATTGATATCCGTTGTAATGTCCACTCTCATTTTGGTTCCCGGAGACTCTGATTCTCTAGTGAAGCTTTACCCTTCACGTGGGAGCTGGATGGGAGGGGAGAATTATTTGCAATCTACCGTGTAATTATTTCTTAAATAACTGATTAAATAAATATATATATACAAAAATGTCAAAAATAGAAGTATGAAAGAAACATGACTCCTATATTAAAGAATTCTCATTTCTTGTGAGGGAGTTATATATACAATATGTGGAGAGTAAATGTGACAAGCAAGCGAGTCGAGAAGTGGCTTGATTGCAAATTTTTCTCCCCTCCCAGTCCGGCTCCCTGTGCAGTGTGACAGGTTTGAATGACTGGTATGACGATGGGGTAGCTGATGCATCTCAATAGGTCCCTGGTTGTACAAAAAATATGGGTTTTCCTGTATGATAAAGGAATTTGATACACATATCCCCCAGATGGAGGATGGGTACAAGATGCAGGTGTTGTGATAAGATATGGTTGTTATGAAATACCTTTGCTTTTCTCACTTGACCCTTTACATCATTAATAAACCAAATGTGAGTGCTATAAGATTAATCACTGATGAAGGGAATTGCAACCTACACGTCCTGGATAAAATGATTGGATCAACTGACTGGTGACATATATGTCAAGTCAGAAGATAACAATGAGCATCTTTGAAGCATCTTCAGAGGTCTTTTTCTGAGTTTAATTCCCAGAATTACTACCAACTTTGAGCATCTGGGACGCTGCAATTAACAAATGGAAGAATTTCCCAGATTGTCTGTAGTCTATAATTAGTACAATATGGATTGTCAGGAATTGCACTGAATAGTGGAAAATATCAAATGATAAATTACAATTTAATCGCAGAACACAGATTCAAATATTATCAAATTCGTTGCCTGGGTGATAAAAAAGAGGTTTTTTCTCATATAATGAGAGGGTCTTGTTCCAGAGACAGAAGCAAACAATACCAATTGATTTGATATGGACAAGCAGTCGGCAACAAGACATACCCTAGAACTTCTAAGCAACAAAGTAGTGGATTTTCGTGGCAGCTTCTTTGAAAAATTCCACTTGGTGGTGGAGGCATTCGAATGGGAGGATAGGCTCCCTGTCCTTGCCTCCGATTGGTCCAGCCATTTGGATCCAGGCTGGAATATATAGTGAATTTTATTGTAACTTGAAGGTTCTATAATTCTGCTATTTTCTCGGACAAAATTTGGAAGTTGTGTTTCTGGATTTTAAATGTGTATATCTCATTTGTGTGTAAAGCCAACTAAGAAGCATTGAATGGCAAAAGAACTTTTGGGGCCAAGTTTAGGCCACTACATGAATGGGTCTATTAAATTGTATAGTCAATTACCAGTGTCTACCGCCCCCCCCCCCCCCTTTCCCTCCCCTTGGATCTGTACTATGAGAAGATGTTAAGCCTAAAAAACTCAGGCTAAGTGGCCCTAGAATGCTTTGGGACTAAAGCTGTTGAGCATGTGCATGGCACTCTCTCCCAGGCTCCTCCATGTCCGACCAATTCCCCCCCCCCCCCAGGTGTGAAATGCAACTCAGAGTCAGAGCTATGGTTATTGTAAAGGAATAACAGGACTCCTGGAGTATAAGTGAATATAAGTGAACGAACAATTTGTGATCTTCTTTTCGTGAATATACCTATCCGGCTGTGTGGTCTTAGCAGGAATTACAACAAATAGAGCGTCTCAGGAGTGATATTTCAAAAAAGGTTTTTGAACAATCAAAGATTAAGTTTCTGCCGGGAGGTGGATCTATTTCTGGATCAGTACAGAATATAAAGTGTAATAAGGGAATTCCGTACAAAAAAAAAAAAAACAATAACAACAATTGGAATTCTAAGTTTGTTCTATCAAAAGTGTGCTATTGTTTATTGTGACTACATAATTATCATGGGATTCATGTCATATCTGCCATGTCACTCAGAAAGTCGACTCGGGAATTGGCCATGCAAATGAGTCGGAAACAGTTGGCAAATGAGCATGATGTGATGGAGTGAAGTTCGAACACTATATATATTCTGACTTAAAGTTTGGGAATTTGAATTGTTACTGATTCATAACAATAACTAATCAGATTACTGGCCTTATATTTAATGTTTGTATTTATTTTCAATACAACTCTTCAGTAAATCGATATGATTTGGTTTTATTTGATTTGAAAAATGAATAACAAGGAAAATGTTTATAATTTCTAGTTATCAGTCCGAACTACAAGTTATTTATGTGTCAATAACATAAGTTGGAGAAACAACACCAAGTGACATAATGAGTCTTTGTTAATAAATCACACTAGTTGTTTTGGGAAAAATCCGAAAAAAAAAACAATGTTTATGAAACGCTATGTAATCAATCAGTAAATTTCCCTCTGACACTGCACGTCACTGGAAAACAAACATAATCTAGTCCTGCGGAGTCTTGGAAAAACCATAGAATACCAGTGCAATGGCAGATGTGTAGGACTGTCTGCTACTATAAATATGCAATTAGAGATGTCGCTGCTGTAGATATTAGGGATATAAGGTTTGGGATGGAAAAGAAAGTTGTGCAACAGAGAGATTGATGTAATTACAGCCGGACTAACGCAGATTTGCAGGAATGCAAAATGGTACCAACCTTCTTTTGCAGGATAGTAACACCCTTGGATAATGTGCTAACAAATTTTGATAAACACCCGTGTAGGAGAAAGATGTACTATGAAGAGGCAATTGGAGGTCCAGGTAGAAATAGACTAGGAAGACATCGTCATTCTGAAGGACCTATGTCTAAACAATGTAGAGACTGATCAAAAGACCCCTAGCTGTAACGGCACTAGAAGAGGAAGGCATCTGTCCTTTGTGATGCCAATGAGACTGTCTGAAGAACATTTGGTTACTCGTTGTGAGCAATACATGTGCATTATTCAAACATCTTTTTACAATTAGCGAGTATCCACTATGTAATTTCATGTTAAAATCTGAAGCTCGTAAGATATGTATGAATGTAACTGTGCCTAAGCCATCTATACGTTGAGGTCCTGAGAACTGTGATACAATACAAACCACTTTTCCATGAATATCTGTCAGGATTTAGAAAAGGTTTTGGATGCAATGACGTTGTGATAAAAATGGCTGAAGACTGGCGAGAATCCCTAGATAAAGGTTTAATCACTGGAATTGTAGCGATAGATTTGTCTAAAGCTTTTGACTGTATGTCGCATGAATTACTAATTGCAAAACTACATGCATATGGCTTCTGCATAAATGCCTGCCAACTGACAAAAACATACCTCTCAAATAGAAAACAAAGAGTAAAAATTGGGAACACTCACTCTGACTGGGTCACAAATGTCAAGGGCGTCCCCCAGGGTTCAATTCTCGGACCCCTGATGTTCAATATCTTTATTAATGACTTTCTTTATCACAATTTCAATTCAAGTATCTATAATTATGCTGATGACAATACTCTCAGCTCAACCGGCAAGGAAGTTTCAGAAGTTGTCAATAAACTGCAACAAGATTGCAGTGATGCTCTAAAATGGTTCAAACTCAACAAGATGAAAGCTAACGCTGAAAAATTTCAATTGATGTTTCTTAGTAGACATTTACCACTCATAAATCAAAAAATAAAAGTGAATGATACTGAAATATGTGCAACTGAATCTATAAATGTCCTAGGAATTGAATTGGACACAAACTTAAACTTCAATATCCACATTGACAATGTCTGTAACCAAACAAGTAAACAGATTAATGCTTTAAAACGTATGAAACTAAATCTCGATAAGTCCTGTAAAACAACAATATATAATAGCTACATTAGCAGTAATTTTAACTACTGTCAAATTGCATGGATGTTCTCAAGCAAGTCTAATCTTGAAAAGCTAGAAAAAACTAACAAAAGAGCGCTAAAATTAGTTTCGAACAACAATGATATGAGCTATGAAAGTATTTGTGAATATGAAAAACAACTCAACAAAAAAAAAAGATGTATAAAACAGGTTGCCATTCAAATGTTCAAAATAAAAACAGGTATAGGTCCTCGGTATCTCCAAAGTCTCTTCACATCAAGAGAGTTGAATTATGATATGAGAGATAATAACCGCTTTAACATTCCAAATTATGCTACAACTAGTTATGGCAAAAAGAGTTTAAGATACTACGGCGCAAAGTTATGGTCGCTTATTCCCATAGAAATAAAGAATTTGGAGAACCTCAAAAGCTTCAAATCTGCTGTCAATGCCTGGTTACTGAACTTAGACAATGCAAGCAATTTTGAATTTCTGTAAACTTTTGAAGTTGGATTTGCTGTTTTTAATTGAATAATCCGAACATGTAATGATATATCACACTTAAGATCATTATTAGTACATGCGGATCAAGGGGAATACTGAATGTGTTGCGTGGGCATTGAGCGGTTACCGCTGGTCCATGCTTCATACTTTCTGTTTTCCTTTTCCGTTGTGTACGAGTAAATGACACTTTATGCCAATTTTGTATAAAAGCATTGGTATGGACACTAATTAATGGTGATTAATGACATTGAACACTTAACGTTTGAACCAACTGTATGTATATATGTGTGAAAGTGACAATTTGTTTACCATACTAGGTGCTAAAGATTATGAATTGCTATGTACCTGACTATGGTGCTGCTCTTTATGGTGCCTTGAGATACTCTTAAACAGGTAGAAATTGAATTAGTTATTTAGTAATAGGTAGTTGTAGATATTACTCATCATCAACTTGTTAAAATAGTATCATAATTGTATTATAATACTGTTTTTCTGTGATTCATTTCAATTGTTGTTTTGTCGTTCAGAAGCTATGCTTGGGTACTGCGTTACCACTTGATTTTAAAACGACGTTAAATAAAATTTTACCATACCATACCATAGTCTCTCGTGAGTCAATATGGCTGGCTTCAACTATACATACATGTATTGTAGGTTTTAGCATGTTGAGGTAAATATTGAATTACTGATTGTGATTCTTAATTGTCATGAATGCACAAGAGAAGGTATACAGTCTGTGCCAAAAGAACTCAGGAGGAAATTATGCCTTGGTTAGAGAAAATTGAAAAGGATGAGCAAGACGGGATGCATGTAATATTTTATCCTATAAATAGTAGGAGAGGGAGATGTACAATGCGAGATCAGCAGTGTCTCTAATTGCAACAATGATTTTGACTAGTGCTATAAATTGGAGGAGGCAGTCATTGTCAAAATATCTCTTTGCCTTGGCAGCACCCAGGCTGTGACCTCAGATTTGCCTTAGTAATGTTAAGACACTTTATATTTCACATTTAAACTTGTTATGTATCATGTGGTTCATGTGGTCATTTAGTGTCCAGACAGTGCGCACGGATGCTCAGATAGATAAGTGGATAATGCGACCAGTATACAACTTGCTGCTGACCTGTGGTGAAGGGCACCTAACAGACTCCGAATATGTATGTTTTAATAAAATTAGATGCTTCCAAAAAACCTGGGTATTGTTGGCTTCTTTTGGATTGTATGGAGAAGTATCACCTCCACCTACTAGGAACCTCTTGTGCCTGCTTGGCTGCTAATATGAAATAGGCCTAACATCTAACAGGATGGTGAGATGAACCCTGAAGAAGCTTCATGAAGATACGGAACCTATAATGAAAAGTAAATTTCTTCAAAAGAAAGCCGAACATTTTGGATTTTGAATGACATGGCGGTAGTGGTAGTTTTATTGTCTGGTGAGCTCACCGACCAATTAAGTATTGTCTACAATTACACACGGCTGTAGAATTTGATGACAGAATAACAAAGGGCTGAAATTTGTCTATAGTCTCCTGATAAGAAATCCAATAACGAAACATTTTTTGTATACGTTGTGCACATGACGCAGATGTGCTGTTTCAGGGCATTTCCGAAGAACATGCAACTCATCCTGAATTTCCCCTCAACCACACAACCTTTGTTCACATAATCGATGACTTGTCAGACCTGATAGACATAGGGGAGTACGGACTGCTCTGTAGTGCTCTTGAATTGGTGGCCACACAGTATCTAAAGAAGGAGGTGACAAATCTGAAGTCCTACCTGTGTAGTGTGTAAGGACCAGGCCATTGCATGTGGTTGTCCTGACATTCAAGAGTCATTTGATGGTCGACATGTATATACGGTATCAGCGGTTTGTAAATTTTTAGTGAACAATGTTAAACAGAGCTTTTCAGAGCACTCTCCTATACCGTTCTTTTCTAAGTAAAGGTACGCCACTATTTTATCAGAAATGATGTTAACTTGAACACATGGCCAATTTTGGACTTCAAAGGCGCGTTGCAGCAATTGGTGTTCAAAGATAGGTATATCAGTCAGTATGGTAAATTTCAGGTGATATAATACAAAATACATATGCAAAAATCAACGAATAGATCCATACTTAGAGATCAGTGGCTGAGCTCAGAGTTCACACCACTACGGGGACAACAAGAATGAAAGTTGGATGGCCTATAAACAGAGGTTGCAGTTAAGTGCATAGGTCGCATTAGAGTATCATGGCATCAGAGCACTCCTAGCCTTTTTGAAATTGAATTAGGTCCTTGAAACAAGTAAATGCTCCTATTTGGGTGTGTTTTTTCTGGTCACAGTAAATTAAAACATCAATTTCTGGTCCCTTAATCTCTTGTATTATTGGAATGGTATGGCCCACTGTCGTGCTATGAGAAGTAGGTCTGAATACTCTATGAGAGGGTACTTACAGGCAAATAAACTAATTTTAATGATGAAATATATTTTCAAATATGATACATGTAACACTAATAAGTGTAATGTTTTTTATGAAACTTTGGGCCGCTGAGCTTCTAAGGGGCTGAAGAACAAATGAGGTATGGGAAGGGTTTAATGAGGAATGGGATACCACATTTGTTGAGGGGTTACTGTACGCGGATGATTGACGGTATATAAGGGGGCATGGTTGCCAAAGGGAAACTATTCTCATGCCATATCTTAATCCCCTGCATGGAGCATGGTGTGGTAGATATTCCCTTTGGATACCATCTTATCCTAAGTGAATAACTGGCACACCTAGCGGAAGGCAGGTCATTCTGCTGAGTGATGTCGGAGGGAGAAAGTAAGGTAACAAAGAGGGGCGAGAGCATGTCGGAAGGTAGAAGTATACAGGAAGAAGAACCTGAGGGAGAGTATTAGTACGGGCCCAGTATGGGAATCTGGAATAACTTCAGACTCAATAAATGCATTTATAAGAGAAGCTGGAAGGATTACATTAAGTTGACTCCCACCCAACCCTCCCTATAAGAACAGGGGCTACCAACCTGAGCCATGCGGGAAACTATTCTCATGCCATATCTTAATCCCCTGCATGGAGCATGGTGTGGTAGATATTCCCTTTGGATACCATCTTATTAGCAGTCTCTCTTATTTTTCCTTCTTAAAAATTGTTTATAGTTATGAAGGTAACCACAAATGGTGCCAAACAAATATATTAAGTGTATTTTATCAATCACATGTCATTATGTTTTGCTAAAGTGTTTTCTGTTGATTCTTCAGAGTGCCAAAGTTGGCATGTAAGATGACCAGTAAGTTTTGCCGTCCATTATTGTCCTTATGAGAGATAAAAAAAGAATTTTTTAAGAGCAAAAAGCTGCATATTGGTGGATTCTTTTATTGATATTTATTCTTTAGCTCACTGATTTACTTGATGATGGGTTCACGTGCTTCAGGAAGCAACAGATAGATAATAAAAAAGGTGGGATAGTTTAAGATGCTCTGTGAGCACATTTTCATGAAATTTGCCCTAGGAATTGGATGTACATCGCTGGAACACAGACATGAAATATGTAGTTCTTGCGAAGTCCAGCAGGCGGTGTCACTACACTGTGTTGTCTTGTGTTTTAAAATGTGTTAATGATCAAAGGCTTGTGTTTTGCTTTTCAATAAAATTGTATTTTCTTTCAGGCAAGTGATTCAAACTGCAACGCAAGGAAGGGAATGAAAGGCGTGATAGACATGTGGGCCTCGATGGGGGAGCTTGATGCTATCATCGGAGATTCTTGCAGCGTTGTCTGTCAGCCTCTTGGTCTGTTGTCTGCTGCCTGGAACATTCCGCATGTATCTAACTACTGCGTCAGTGATGCTCTGTCTGACACCAAGACGTATCCTACATTTACCCGAGTCCTAGCAGGCTACACCACTTATATTCCAGTTCTCTCACAGATCTCGCAAACGTTCAATTTCTCTCGAGTGGCCCTGGTCACGGAAACAGCGGATCTATTCCAACTGATGGCAGATTATGGCAAGAATTATTTTGAAGCTCAAGGCCAAGAAGTCATCTACAAAGTGTTTTCGACAACTGCTGCGATCAAAGATGGCAAAGAAATTGTCCTGCCCGACAAGATAGAGAAACTTCGGCAAATCATCCGGGAGTTGAAGACTCAGACAAGATGTTTCATCATGCTGATGTATACAACAGGTAACAGGCTATTTGATCATTAACTGTATTTAAGATTTCAAAATAGATAATTCAGTCACTCATTTTGTCTCTGTTATAGATGTTTGCCTGTCGCTTCAAAATTCATTTTAAGGTGGCTCGCTACTCGTGTAATGACGTCATCTGAGCACATTCACGCGCAGCCATGCAGGCCCTATCTATCGTAACGTCACCACAGCAGCTGAGCTGTGCTGACACTGTTTCAGCATCTTTTTAAATTCTGATTATTTCATGAGTCGGCCGCTTCGTTTGCGATTTGCGTCACTTCTACTGGGGTTAGAGACTTTTCGTTTAGAGCATTAGATGCGCTATGACGAGGACTACGTACATCCGGAGTTTCAGGTTGATACTCGTAATAGAAAATTTTTACAGGCAATTTTCGGCAAGCAGGTCTAATTTCTCAAAAATGACTTTGAGACATAAATAAATTTTTATATCAAAATCCATCGTGGTAGGAAACCTTCTCTTATGCATTTTGTTATTCCACACAATATTTGGAAATAAATGACAAAGAAATGAGAAATCCTATCTCGCCAATTTTTTTAAGCGCCATGGTTTATAAAAAAAGTTAAAATGATCAAAATCAATATTTTGATTCCGAGCCCCTTAGAAAGCCCTTTAAACTAATTATATCTCTTTGAAATTGTAATCAGCTTTTCCTTTGAAGTTTCTTCTTTAATTCCATGCCCCATTTAATTATATGGGATGCATGACCACTGAATGACAGGGTAAAATTCACAGTAAAAAAGTTCAGAAAAAAATTGAGTTTTTAAGGTTTGCGTGAACTGACTTTCTTGTACATAACCTCAAATATTTAGAAAAAAAGGCTGGTTGCGACCACTTTTTTTACATATCCTTGCTATAAACTATATTTTAGACCAATCTAAACTATTTAAAAAAAAATCCTATCTTGGAAAGTTCATGAGTATCGAGCCACCTTAAAGCATGGACACAGGTATTGTATGAAATTGTCTATTTATTAAAATAGGTTGTGTTCATCTCAAATTCAAATATGTCCTGATATATTGATCAAACTTTGAAAGAAGCAAAAGGGAGCTTACAGGACCCAATCGCTGCATGGTGCACCAGGCCCTGCAACCGCTAATACATGAGTTTGATTGGTTTTATACATTTGTCTAACAAAGATCTTTCAGTCACATGTGCAGTTAAGCTGTGCTTTTAGGGATATATCTAATTTGGCATGTCTGTAGATGAAAAATTGCAAGGCATATCGGTGCATTGTAATGTCAAAGTACTCATAGTGTAGAGTAGCGCGGGGCATGCAGCCCCCCTTAACTTCGAGGAGCGATTTGACCTACTTTTTGTGGTCGATTATTTGAATGCTTATGCTGTCAGGAAGGGATCACTTAACTCTACTTATAACTAGTGAAACGAATGTCTACCAATTTTAATAAAGGAGTTACGGCCCTTTTTGTAAAAAAATTAAAATGGCCTTCTTACCCCACCCATCGGGCAAGAAGCCCCCCTATTATAATCCTATGGAAATTTTTTTTGCGGGCGCATTCAGCTTGAAAGTTATTTCTTGGGGTTCTTCTATCATTTTTAAGGCATTCTGTTCACTTTTTCTGAATTTCAGAATTTTTCTGTTCATACATTTATTTTTAAATATTTTTTGCCCTTTTTCAATTTCGGCCAAAATTTTTTCTATTTCAATTAGCTATTCTATCAAGATATAAGGTAAAGTACACATTATTAAATGGTTCCTGAAGCAGCTTCGAGGCCTCAGTGAAGGGGGCCCCATGCCCCATACCATTTGGGGCCTCTCGCCCCAAACCGACATATTTTAATTTTTCCTCTATATTTTGAGCTAAAATACAAAAAACATGATCCAAATCGTATTTATGTGATGGTCATAAAGTGAATCAATGCAGATATCCATTATACTTTTAAAAGTTTCCAAAGTTATTTCTGACAACCACTTTCAAAGAATTAATCAAAGTTACAAAAACCATGCACCTTTTTTTGTTTCTTTAATTACGACTATGGTTTGGTACTGAATGCCTTGAAAATTTGTGACGTCACCTAAGAAGCCTCTAGCTTCAATCCTATCAATAAGAAAAAGCACCAAAAATGTAAGTTTAGAAATAACCCTGGGGGGGCTTCTCACCTAACCCTGGCTTCTTGCCCCGACCCACTCTACATGTAGAGGAGAGCCAGTCTTTTTGATGTGATGAAACTTGCTTGCATCCAATCTCTTGAATTTTTAATCATATACTCCCGCATATAATTACATACACTCTAAAAAATGTTGGGACAAAATTGGTTTTTTAGATTCAAACTGGTTTTTTGAAAAACCAAATTTCAATGCAAAACCAACATGGATTTTTAAAAAAAGTTAGAAGTGAGTATGTTGCCATCTAATAGATTAGGTCGGGGCAAGAAGCCCGGGTTAGGTGAGAGGCCCCCCCAGGCTTATATCCAAACTTACATTTTTGATGCGTTTATCTATTGATAGGATTGAAGCTATAGCCGTTTTAGATGACGTCACAAATTTTCAGGGCAAACAGCACCAAACCATAGTAGAAATTAAAGAAACAAAAAAAGGTGCACAATTTTTGTAACTTTGACCAATTCTTTGAAAATTGTTGACAGAAATATCTTTGGAAATTTTTAAAAGTATAATGGATATCTGCATTGCTTCACTTTATGACCATCACATAAATATGATGTGGTTTTTTTTTTTGCCTTTTAGTTCAAAACATAGAGGTCAAATTAAAATATGTGGGTCTGGGGCGAGAGGCCCCACATGACATGGGGCATGAGGTCCCCTTCACTGGGGGTCGAAACTGCTTCAGGAACCATTTAATAATGTGTACTTTACCTTAAATATTGATAGAATAGCTAATTAAAATACATAAAATTTGGGCCAAAATTGAAACAAGGCAAAAAATATTAAAAATTAATGTAAATTCAGAAAAAGTGAATAGAATGCCTTAAAAATGAAAGAAGAACCCTAAGAAATAACTTTTAGGTTGAATGCGCTCGTAAAAAAAATTGCCATAGGATTATAATAGGGGGGCTTCTTGCCCGATGGGTGGGGTAAGAAGGCCATTTTTAATTTTTTTACAAAAATGGCCATAACTGCTTTATTAAAATTGGTAGACATTTGCTTCACTAGCTATTAGTAGAGCCAAGTGATCCCTTCCTGACAGCAAAAGCATTCGAACAATCGCCCATAAAAAGTAGGTCAAATCCCACCTCGAAGTTAAGGGGGGCCGCATGCCCCGACCTACTCTATTTGTATCAATCTAACCTTTTAAGATGTGAGACACTTCCTCCTCCTTGCCGATGAAGAAGGGTTGCTAAATGGTGACTATTTCTACCTTGGAGTAGATATGTTCCCAACATATTCTGACTCGCACATATGGAAGCCGGAAATTTCTGATGTCTACCTCTTCCAGGTAATGATGCTGGATGTTTGCATTCCACTCTTCTATAATAATCAATTTAACAGTGAATATTGTTTCCCAAAGGAATAATAATAATAAACAATATTTGCCCGGTTTACTTAAAGGTGACTGAAAAACTTCAAATGGTAAATTACCTTTTTCTCAGCTTTCTAATATATGTCTCAAAAGAGGGAAAGTTTTATTTTTCTAGTCATGGTGAAGAAGAAAATGGCATTGTACATAGCTTTAGGCAACTGGTCTTTGATGACAATTACGTTAAGCCATGGTCTGATGAGTATTTTTTAACTAAACTTTTGACCAGATCATTTTAAGTAAATAGTATAGTCCTTTGTTTTTGAGCTGCTGTGATTTTCAGACTCTACTGTGTTTTTATTGTGTTGTTGTTTTTACTACTGTAGGCTCTGGGGGGGTCAGAGTGTCCATCTCTCTTTTAGAGCAAAACTTCTCATAATCATGTTCCATATGGTTAGACCTTCAAGAAAAGTTTGGGTAACACTTCAGGTCGGTGCGCATTTTTTCTGTATAGCCTTTTTCGTAATTGCCGTGGACGTCAGAATTACTGATTTAACAAAATGTGAGTTTCATTGAATAAATCAAGATAAAGAATTAGTAATTCAGTGATAGTGATTTATTTCAATACAAGGGTGTAACTGACAAGTTTTAAAACAATTATGGTTCTATAGCAGTAGCACTTTGTGAAAAAAATGCAAAATTCAGCGGAATATCGTCAATAAATTCCTTTCAATTTGAACTTGTGCAAAATTTCGATACTCTCTCAGTCAAAAAGTATTATGGGTAGAGCTTTCAAATTTTACCCAAAATTTCCTTATGAGGTGCTCTTGGCAGCAATTACTTCCATTTACAGTTTATATATATTATACACTGCTCCTGGACTGATCTATGCTTCGAAATCTGCCCTACCCCAAAGTCGGAAAAATTCCGCAATTTCTCATGAATCAACATTTTCCAAAGTAATAGCCACAAAAGGATGATCTGCTTTTGTAGTCATGTTTTATTTATATCAAATATGATTTAGATTCACATTTAAACTTCTTTTTTAATAAAAAAAACATGTTTATTATCAGTATTAGATCCAAATTATGAGGTTCATCATTTCCTAGACATGAGACATAGTGAAATTTCGGTATGGATCAATTGCAGCGAACTTCATAACCGACTCCATCAAAAAAACAACAGAAGTGAAAAAAATTTATGGATGTGACAATGTAAGTACAATTTACACCAATGATATCATTATTAGTATCACAAAATGAACCAGAATCCACAGATTCCAAGCCTGGCTGGGCATTTACAAAACATCTGAAATCTGGATTTCATTATCAGGTACACCCTTGCCAGAATTATGTTGAAGCGTTTAAGTTTATATGGCAATTGGCAATTTACTGTTTTTACCATTCATTCAACAGTACAAATAAATTTCTTTTGCAATATTTTGGGGAATCGGCTTAATGCTCCATTGAAGGGATGCTGACCTGCTAGTCATTTCTTGAGGGCTGGAGTTTGGAAAGGGTGAACGATCCAGTGTGGGCGAGAGTGCATCATATTCACATAATGGATCAGTTGCTGTAAATTACTTAACTGACTCAATAAATATATCAACAGCAGAAAATAAAACAGCTAATTAATTTTTGTGGCAATTTTTTCACAATTTTCACCAATAATGATAATGTTGGTGAATGGTGACACAAAATTTATAAAATCATTGAACGATGCGATTTATTTTTAACCTACAAAAATCTCAACTTTGACATTGTCAACCAAACGATTTGTGAAGATGACTAGGCCTATAGTGGATTATTACATACTTATATATTCCTGTTCAAAATAATTTCGTACATCAACCATAAATAGAGACACTTATTTTGGAGGATATAACACTAATACATATAAAGTCTTGAAGGTATGAAATTGTAGGTCCCAGTAGATTTTGATCATATGCAAGATCATCTGGCTTCAGGGACTGTTCAGAATTTATGACTAGGGGAGTCAATACATGGCTGGTCATGGAACAACAGTATATATAATGTGTCTTGCTTTGTATGTCTAACAAGAATTTTTTTTCAAAAAAAAAGAGAGGCGATTTTTAGAGCTAATTCAGCTTTTTCATGCAATTTGGCCCCTTCCGCATCTAATTACGGCCGATCCCGCAATATACTGTACTTTTGTACCCTGTAAATATGTATAAAACTCGTTCCCCACCCGTTGGCCGTTGGGGATTTAAATAAATAGATAAATAAAATAGTAATTACATGTTTTTTTTTTTCAATTGTATCTCTCTTCTTTCAGATCTAAACTGTACTCTAAAAAATGTCGAGACAAAATTGGTTTTTTAGATTCAAAATGGTTTTTTGAAAAACCAAATTTCAATGCAAAAAACCAACATGGATTTTTTTAAAAATCCATGTTGGTTTTGAATTGAAATTTGGTTTTTCAAAAAACCATTTTGAATCTAAAAAACCAATTTTGTCCCGACATTTTTTAGAGTGATATGTATAATTTTTCCTTCAGGGTTACATGGCTATGGATGTTTCTACTGAGTTGGCGCCAGAATTTCCTCAATTCCAGGATGAATGTTTCGAAGCTTCAAAATCGCCTTTTTTTGCACCGTTCAATCAAATACCAATGAAGAAAGACATCTCTGTTCCAGCTGGTAAGAATTTATTTAACTAATTTAAATCAGATATCAAAGAAGAAGGATATCTCTGTCCCAGCTTGTAACATTTTATCGAACTAACTTCTATTGCACAGAGTACCACTTATATGAAAGAATAAAAGAGTAGTGAGGAAGTTGTTTACCCTTATAAGAAGGATAGTATATAAAAATAAGGATAGGTGGATAGTTCCAGTGAGTTGGATGCTGGGGGAGACGTTTACAGTGCCCAATGATGAGGTCATGTCACCTGAGGTTTAGTTTGAATGTGAGAAGGATGAGCAATATTTTGCCATTAGGTCAATCAACTGTCAATGCTAAACATCCTCAACCAATCTGCTTACAAGTGGAAGCAGCATTCTCATCCTTGGCAACTTTTCAAACGTTCATTTTTATTGTTGGTTCTGACTCAATTTATAATTCAATATTAACTGACCCAAATGTCTTGTGTCTGCATAAAATCTTACAATAGTTATGAGAAGTTGGACAGACCTTTCGGAAAACACCTCGCATACATTATCGTTCTCACTAACTTTCTACAGTATCTTTGAAGGAATAGTATAACTGTTGCAACTCAAAACTATCAGTTTCTGCTGTGCTTTGCAATCTTACTTGTGTTATGCAGTCTAATTAGTGCCTCTACCTGTTCAGTCTGTTATTATTCCTGTGCAGTGAAACTTGAAACAGGATTGTATGCAGACATGCTGTTTATAGTCCTCTAGGCGAAAAGCGATGGCTTTGAGCACAGGCTTAGTGTCAAAACTTTAAACGCATGCACATCTTTTTTACAGGAGAAACGCCTTAAGGCAGTAAAGAGATCAAATGTCATACGCGTAGCATGTGTTTGGAGTGACTTTGTAGATTGTAATGAAATAATCTGAAGTGCATGTCACACATGCTATATATGTGAAATATTATAAACTTGTTGATTTCATGTCTTTCGGGTGCGCTTACATATTGGATTCCATTTAAATATTTTTCAGCTTTGATGCACGACTCGGTTTTGATGTGGGGTCTAGCAGTAAACAAGACCATACAGCAAGGATATGCTCCAAACGACGGATTGAGGGTGACAAACAATATTTATAACATGACTTTCTCTGGAATAACCGGCCTTGTTGGAATTGACTCGAAGGGGGACAGACTGTTGAATCATTTGGTAAGTCCACAGGCATTACAGTTAGTCCCAAATCTGGCTTTTCGTTGTCTCAACTGCACTCTAAAAAATTTCAGACAAAATTGGTTTTTTAGATTGAAAATTATTTTTTGAAAAACCAAATTTCAATGGAAAAAACCAATATGGATTTTTTTTTTAAATCCATGTTTGCATTGAAATTTTGTTTTTCAAAAAACCATTTTGAATCTAAAAAACCAATTTTGTCTGAAATTTTTTAGAGTGTGCTGGAAATTACCTCCAACTCTCACAGTCTGTTTCTAATGATAACATATTCTTGCCTTGGGAGAGGATGTTGTGACAACTGTTACTTTCCTTCGTGTATCATGATAAATTTTATCTGAAAGCAACTTGGTCAAACATACTCAAGGAAAATGACCATGAATTTTAACTGTTTCTCTCATTCATGGTAAAATTTCATCTGAAAGTTAGCTGATCAAGTTTTTAAAGAATACAGTCAAAGAAAATGCTTATGAATTGTAGTTTCATAAGGAACAGTGCTTGATCGGTGAATCCAATGTTAAAACTGGCTTTGAGTGATTGATTTTATTAAACCGGGACGTTTGTACTGGCTAAACTAGTCAATTTTGCCCTCTGCCCATGCTCAACAGATCTTGGCATGATCAGTTAGAACTGGCCACTGGGACACCTAAATATATTTCAGTGGTACTTGGGTAAGAGAAAAATTTCCGTTGCATTTCCATAGCACAGGACAGGTTACTGAGCTAGGATCAAACACACAGTTCTGAGTTCTCATAACTCGCTAACGTGCATATTTTTAAAATGAAAGTCACTATATCCTCTCTCATACATGTCTAAATTTTAACAGGTTGATATCATCCAGAATGGGAAACGGATCCCTTTCTTGGAATGGAGAGCAACCGAACAACGAATGGTGAAGCATTACAAACCGGATGATCCAGATGATTATTCCGGAATTCTATGGGCTGGCAATAGCACCAAAGTCCCCAGGAATGCTCCGCTTTGTGGATGGTCTGGGGAACTCTGTATTGAGGAATCTAACTCAACTGCTGTCATTGCTGGAGTCTGTGCTGCTATCGGGGTGGTTTTCATTATCGCTATGATAATAACCGTAGTTCTCAGGAAGTTGGTGTAAGTTCATCTTTATCGAGTTTAAATTTCTTTTAATCATTTCATTTTAAATTGTCAGAAACTTGAAGTGATAACATACAACGTTAGCATTTTGGTCAATGTCATTCCAGTATGTGTCCAAATTTCCCATTCTTCTGAGTAATCTTAATCAATTTACTTATCAACATCCATTACCTTATTTGTCATCAGGAGTCTGCAGTTATGATTTCAATCTACTGTTTTCAAATATTTTTGGAAAATTTCAGAATATGTAATCAAAACAAGAAATCTTTATCTGATAATTGCATGAGATGTTACCAAAATATAGCAAAATAATATTTTCGATTTCTCATCCAGACTTGTGTAATTATAATTGTGCTGTAGAGTGTTGTAACTAACAGTTTAAAATGAAGAATTGTAATTTGTAATTTATTTTGATTTCCAACAGTATGGTGTTGCAAAGTTGGAGGCTGTGCACGCTTAGACAAATGTCTGTAATTTGGCCCAGCCTTGATTTCAGAAAAAAAAATGAAGCAATACAACATAAAATTATAGCAAAGAAAAAAACACACACAAGAAACAGTATAACAGCAACATTTACGGTAATAAGATTAGCAAATGAATATAAGTTATAAATACAACATGCAGTAGACTAGAGAAAGAATTTAAAAATAATAATAATAAAAAAATAAACAGCAAAAAATCGTCATGACAATATCACAGTCCCATAAAATAGTCATAGATCTACACAATATGGACACATTTCAAAGATCGAGTAGAGTGTAAAATTATATGAGTGGGAATTGATAAATACAAATGCATCACAAAACAATGGGAGAATGATTGATTAAAAAAAAAATATATATATGCATTATTGATATATTTGAATACAATATAGTTATCATACAATATCTACAATACTAATTACACCTGGCTTTTCAAAGGGGGGGGGGGGGTTACAACAAAGTGAGGGTTAGCCAGAATGCTGCCCCGAATAATAAAATCGACAGATTTTGAAACTATCAGATGTGAATCTTTATAAAAATTGATGATGTTAATGTGAATTTATACAAAAATTATTAACTTTTATCTGATGCATTGAACCTTAGGCTAGAAGCAAAAATAAAGGAGTCCAAATCATACATCTTGCCCTGGACTGAAGTGGAAATACGTCCAAAGGAATCGTTGAGAACAACAAGTCATGGAACGATGCATTCTGAACAGATGCTTGGAGTGTTTTTTATCGAAACAGCAAATGTGAAGAATGACGTTGCAGCCGTTAAGTGGTTGGGACCGCAGAGGGTAGACATGGGAGACAGACGAGCTCTGCTTGATATGAAAGCCATGATTGGATTAAAGGTTTGGCCTTCAGACAATGTTTTTCCTTTGTCATCTAACATACTTTACTTAATAAGGTATTTTCCTTTGTCATTTAACATTCTTTTCTTTATAAAGTCTTAATTATCTATTATCTGATTTGTGAATCATACCCCATACAAAGCTCACTTTAGGTTTTTACAAAATTACCTTTTGAGACAAGGTTACTGTCATCCGAATTTTTCCTCAGTGAGAGCAATTCACGTAGGGGCCTTAATAAATTAGCAGATACATGTGGTTTGTGATCATTATTGTCCAATGCTTTGGATGAACAAGTCACAGTAATCAATTTTTTTTACACATATCTGAAGCTGAACAGTCTATACAGAAATTATTAATTAAGCTATACGTCTATCTTCAGCATGATAACATCAGTGGGTTCTCGGGAGTGTGTCTGGAAGTCCCTAACGCTTGTATTCTAATGCAATACGCCCAACGAGGAAGTCTCCAAGACATACTGGTAAATGATGAACTGAAACTCACCGGAGATTTCAAACTTTCGATCGCAAATGATATTGCTGTAGGCATGAAATTCCTTCATTCCAGTGAAATAGGTAAGTTTTTTAGATGGAAATTATCACATTTTGTTAAATATGTCCTTTGTGCAGACCAATTTCTGAATATATTGACAATGTTCTGTTTTTCTGTCAAATTTAATTATTCTATTTATATATAACACAGTTACCCAAGAATATATGCAAAAATTTATCGAGAAAGACATTTCTAAGAGACTCAAATAACAGTATGTCCACATAATAACCTCTTGAACTCATAGGGTATCTCCGTCTAATTACTATGGTCTTACGTTCCGTTCCTAATGTTACCATAAGTAAACCTTATAAGGTTTTTCACAAGATTTATCAGTGCTTAAATGTTTGATGTCCTTATTAAATTCATTTTAGAATATCATGGTCACCTGACAAGCAGCAACTGTGTGGTGGACAGTAGATGGACTTGCAAGATTACGGACCATGGGTTGAGATCTTTGAAAACGTTGAGTAAACTTGATGATAAAACTGATTCGTCATCAGACAATGAACTGTGGACTGCTCCTGAGTTGCTGGTCCAACGCAGGACAGCAAAGCGAGGTTCAAAGGAAGGAGATGTGTTCAGCTATGGCATAATTGTGCAAGAGATTATCTTAGAAGGATTTCCATATTGTCTGAATACCCCTTTGCTAGAGGCTGAAGATATCTTAAAGGAGGTTGCGCTTGGTACCGATCCACCTTATCGACCGACTCTTGGACCATGTGAGTATTACTGCAATTTCAGGAAGTATGAGTTTCTGCAAAATGATAGAAAACGTTGCAAATGTGATTCTTGTGATTGGTTGAGGCACTGAATTACATAGCATAAAACTAATTTGAATAGCATAAAAACGTATTTCAAAGCCACTGACGTGTCTGGTGTTGCTTGTAACTGTTAGAGTTTACCTGATAATCTTATCCACCTACAAAACTCAGCTGCTCACTGAAGTGGAATATTACGTTTTTCATTGCTTCCTACGTGTGACTTACAGATTTGGAGGATGTTTTATTGTACATGGACCAATCAGGCAAGCTGCAAATGCTACGTAGACAGTGAAAAATCTGACCACAGAAACTCATACTAACTGAATCTGCAGTAATTAGAATTAAAAAAAGAATTCTTAATACCTCTGTGACTATTTGTCATTATAATTGGAACTGTACTGTTAGCCCCCCATGCACCCTCTCCTATACTCTTTACCCTCAGCTCAAACTCTTTTACCTTCAGCTTATGTCTTTTCTCTTCTCCAACCCCAAATAACCTCGCCAGTCCTCACCTGTGTTCTACTTCCACGACTTCCCTAACTTCCCTCACCGTCCCTAACTTCCCTCACCGTCCCTAACTTCCCTCACCTTCCTAACTTCCCTCACCGTCCCTAACTTCCCTCACCTTCCTAACTTCCCTCACCATCCCTCACCTTCCTAACTTCCCTCACCGTCCCTAACTTCCCTCACCTTCCTAACTTCCCTCACCGTCCCTAACTTCCCTCACCGTCCCTAACTCCCCTCACCTTCCCTCAGTTTCCTTCAGCTCCCTTCAGTTTTCTTCAGTTTCCTTCAGCTCCCTTCAGTTTTCTTCAGCTCCCTTAATTGGTTGTACTTTCCCATCCTCACCTACCATTGGCTTTCCTCACCACATGCTCTCTCATGAAACTGTGGTTGCCTCGCGGGAGTGAGGTTGTATCCGGCTACATTATTAATATGAGGCCTACAGTGCTAGTTGTTACATAATTTTGCTCCTTAAAGTGAAAGCATGTTACAATCATATTCATTTCTTTAAATTGTCTGTTTCTCCTAGAGTAATCATTCAAACTGTACAACAAATAATTATAAACATCATTTCGAATAGTTACAGGAGATTCAAGATGGGTAGAACTTATGCAAGAATGTTGGAAAGAAAAACCTGCTGAGCGACTGACATTTGACCATATCCTTGCCAAGATCAAATCCTTGCACGGCGGAAAACAGTTCAGTCTGGTGGATAAAATGGTCAGTCGACTTGAGGCGCACACGCAGAACTTGGAAGAGATTGTCAATGAAAGGTATGGCCAGCAATATTGTCTTCATCCTGACAGGCACAATGTTTAGTACTTTTCAAAGCATAGTCTGTAGAATGTAGTATAGACATGGGAGTCACAAACATTAATGTATCCTTTGATACTTGTCAAACAAGATGGAAGGTAATTATTAAAGACTAGCGGCCCATAATAGTTTCTAAATGAACATTCTACTTGGCCTTATAATGTCAATAAGGACTTGGTTAATGATTTGTATGGTCGCTTACTATCTATAAGTGTCATCAGCATTTTTTCAAATACCAATCAGCATGGGTGTCGACAAATAAACAAACTTTGTAACTGGTATGCACATGATAAGGGGATCAGAAGAGTAACAAGTACATGCAACTGTCAATGACATGGCAAAGCCAATTTGGAAGTTTAGAAGTTAAAACAGTGGGGTCGCTAACCTGCAAAGAGCTCTAAGGATTACCAAGGAAACTTAATGATGCCAAGATCTTTAGAAAAATTAATTGGGCATCTTTTAGTCTGCAAGGGTTCATAGCAATAGCATAACTAATCTGATCTTTGGTACAAAGCCAAGCCATAAGAATTACAAGCATCTCACAAATACAGTGGCATCCCTATCCTATGGGGGGAAGGGCATGGGGAGCACGTGGCCCCCTTATTGGACCTGTGGCCCCAGGTGCCACCAATACGAACTTTGCAACTCTGGCTAAAATATACAATAGAATAGTGGGTGCCCCCCCAGAGAATTGCGTGCCCCTCGGTGCCCATCCTCGAGACTCCCAGTTACGCCACTGCACTAATATTTTTAATGAAGCAGAAACTGACAAGCAATAATATTCGTGCTCAGAATAACTTGCACACCATTATTTTTGAGGATGTCCAAGCTGTTTGTGGGCTTGTATTGGTGCCTGGCTCAGTTGTAGCAGATCGGGAGGCTGACTTTTTGACCGAGGTATATATTTTTCACTATTTGGCATGTACACGAATTTGTATACCTGCAAAAACGAACATATACACGAATTTGGCATTCGTGTAAGTGTGAAATATTGCAATTCACGAATTTGTGTAGGTGCAAAAACGAACATTGCAACCTTAAACTTGGCTAAAACTAACTCTAACCCTAATTTTGAGGTATATATTTTTCACTATTTGGCATGTACACGAATTTGTATACCTGCAAAAACGAACATATACACGAATTTGGCATTCGTGTAAGTGTGAAATATTGCAATTCACGAATTTGTGTAGGTGCAAAAACGAACATTGCAACCTTAAACTTGGCTAAAACTAACTCTAACCCTAATTTTGAGGTATATATTTTTCACTATTTGGCATGTACACGAATTTGTATACCTGCAAAAACGAACATATACACGAATTTGGCATTCGTGTAAGTGTGAAATATTGCAATTCACGAATTTGTGTAGGTGCAAAAACGAACATTGCAACCTTAAACTTGGCTAAAACTAACTCTAACCCTAATTTTAGCCCTAAACCCTAATTATCTAGCACTTCCACGAATGCTAGAAATTGCAGTTACACAAATGAAAAATGCAGCACATACACGAATGTTAGTGTTTACATATACACGAGTTATATGCTCGTTTTTGCATGTCCACAAATTCGTTCATGCTCGTTTTTACACCTCCACAAATTCGTGTACATGCCAAATAATGAAAAATATATACATGTAATTGGAGGTATATATTTTTCACTATTTGGCATGTACACGAATTAGTAAACCTGCAAAAACGAACATGTACACGAATTTATCATTCGTGTAAGTCTGAAATATTGCAATTCACGAATTTGGGAAGGTGCAATTATGAACATTGCAACCTTAAACTTGCTAAAACGAACTCTAAACCTAATATTAACAATAAACCCTAATGATATAGCACTTTCACGAATGTTAGTGTTAGCAGATACACGAATGAATAATAAAGCACATTCACGAGTGTTAGTTATTACATGTAAACGAGCACCTATGCTCGTTTTTTCATGTCCACGAATTCGTACATGCTCGTTTTTACACCTCCACGAATTCGTGAACATGCAAAATAATGAAAAATATATACATGAATTTTAGCCCTAAACCCTAATTATCTAGCACTTCCACGAATGCTAGAAATTGCAGTTACACAAATGAAAAATGCAGCACATACACGAATGTTAGTTTTTACATATACACGAGTTATGCTCGTTTTTGCATGTCCACAAATTCGTTCATGCTCGTTTTTACACCTCCAAGAATTCGTGTACATTCCAAATAATGAAAAATATATACATGTTTGACCTGCTTTCAATAGCCTGGATGGGCTACCTGTACATTAAATTTTGACAGATTTTTCATCCTAGATCACAGCATGCTCAAAACCAAAAAATACATATTGTTGTGCTTTAAACTAGACAAAGACGACCATTTTCTGACATTTCATTTCATTTTTTTTGGTTTTCAGGCAAATTTTTGTTTCTCCAGTATTTTTAATGCAAATTTTCATTACTCCTATTTGTTTTTAGGCATATTTTTGTTTCTCATGTTTGTTTTAAGGCTTATTTTGTTATAAGGCATATTTTTATTTGTCCTTTTAGTTTTTGATATATTTTCATTACCTCTTGCACCCACTCATGATCTACCTTTTCTGGCAACAGGGCGTGGTTATTTGAATGAAATTTGGATTTAAAGTTGACAATACAGTCAGCTAAGATTCCATAATTATTTAAAAGCGGCAAAAACTCATAATTCGTGACATTTCATAATTATCCAGGTGATGCATGATGCATACTAATAATGAGGTGAAGAAACTCATTGTAAACCGAAATTGAAATACAATAAAAAACAAAGGAAACTGTGAAAATAACTTTCTCTCCCATTGATAAAGTCAAATTTGTACTAATGAGCAATGAATCATCAAATATTAGTTATATTTTAGTTGGTATCAGCCATAAAAAAACAGCAAGTTTTGTGGAAAAGTTAACTTTGACGTGAACTTAAAACCGTAATACTTCAGAGAGCCACAATGTCCATTCTCAGCCGTTCTAATAAACCGAGATTTTTATTTCACCAAAGACAATTATCATTACCATAGCTGTATTCATGAGCATAATGATTACCTTCGATCATAAATATCAGAGAAATCTTAAGTATGTCTGAGTCACAAATGGTATAACATTTCATGCTGTCACCTTTTATTGCAGAACTCAAGAACTCCAAGAAGAGAAGATCAAGATGGAACATCTGCTCATGGAACTTCTACCTCGCAGTGTGATGCACAAGTTGAAAATAGGTGAAGCAGTGAAGCCTGAGTCCTTTGACGACATCACTATCTTCTTTTCTGATATTGTATCCTTCACAAGAATCTCTGCGGCTGGGACTCCCATAGACGTCATCAAGATGCTGAATCTTATGTACACCATGTTTGATGACATTGCTGTCAAATATGACGTCTACAAAGTGGCTACCATTGGAGATGCCTATTTTGTTGCGAGTGGTGTGCCAATCAGAAATGGAGATAACCACGCTGTGGAGATTTGTGGGATGGCTCTTGAGCTGAACCAGTCAATTGGAGGTCTGTATATTCCTCACATTCCTTCAGAAACCTTGAAGATGAGGATTGGAATTCACTCGGGGCCTTGTGTGGCAGGAGTGGCGGGTGTGAAGATGCCCCGTTATCTTCTCTTTGGTGACACAGTCGACATTGCCAATCGGATGGAGTCTCAGGGAGAGAGCATGCGCATCCATGTCAGTGAATCTACTGCTAAACTTCTGGAAAAGAGCGGGAAGTTTGGTCTGGAGAGGAGGGAGAAGAGTGAAATTAAGGGTTTGGGATTGGTCCACTCATATTGGTTGATGAACCAGATCGAGTGAGGTCTAATATATTTTGTCTCTGCACCTGAGTGGAGAAATAAGACATCAAAAGATTGACTTTGAGCGTCTATAATATTTTACACTTTAAAATTGTATATAGAAGTAAGGTGGACATTGGTGGTGACTGCATTATAAGACATTTCCTGCAAGACCAACTTGTTTCGCAACCGCCTTCCTTCTATACAAGGTGGTATTTTGCTATTCTCTTAGCGGATTTTACATCCTGAGCAGAGACCTTACTCTAATCAGAGACCATTCATTATTCATTATTCGACCATGGCATTCTAAAGTAACCGTATATTTGGCATCAAACTCCAGTGAGGAGCCAATTGATTTTATGGCATATTGTATGAGTTGTGTGCTCAGATATATCAAGTGTAACTGTTAAATAATTGTATATCAAAAGAAGACAAGCTATTAAAAGGGTTACGCTGTACTTGCCCTGTTGACGAATGACATCTACTTGAATCTCCTAGCCAGAATTGTTCATAGAACCTTCTTTTGGTTACTCTGCCAGTTGAAGAATTGATTGTAATCCAGAAAGATAGAAAGATGTTGTGAATTTCAGAAAACATTTTCAGTTGCTCTTTTTGGTGTTTACCTATAAGATGCTTCTTGAAAATTAAACTTTTTTGTCCTCAGTGATATGAATCTCAGATTTCTTTTTCAAAGTTTGAATCTGCTATTTGTCTTGCATCTACATGGCCAATTGTGCAGCGTACGTAAAACGTACGTAAGCTCTTTCATGCGTATTTCGTACGTAAATACCCTGTTTTCACGTACGAAATTCGTACGAAAATTTACGTACGTGAAACGTACGTAGATTTTCGTACGAATTTCGTACGTGTTGACGTACGTAATTCATACGTTAATTTTACGCATGAAAATCGTATGAATTACGTACGAAAACCATACGTTTTCTAGACTTAGAAAAATTCTGATATTTTACGACATTCTCATTCCAAATAGGCCAGTGGGCCTATGGGCCTACCTCAAAGTTTGGAAGTGACTCTGTTTCTATCAAATTGAGGCGATAACCATGACATTTTTTTGACAAACAAATAAACATTAGATTCTACCCATTAATTACTGGTCTTTGGACTATGATTTGCTTTGTTCGCTGATTGTTTTTAGTTATGCTAGGTACGTCTAAACTTAAGCCCATCCCGGTAACTACTGCACTGAAAGGGCCAAAGTAAATGACCTCAAAATATACTGAAATCTAGAAAAAATCATTCGAAGACAGAGCCTTGTTTTTTTCATTTCTTTATTTTGTAAGATTAGATACAATGTATTTTATCATTATACCCCTATAACAAGCATGGCGTGGCTGACATGACCAATGATCAGAGGGTTACTGACCGTTAGGCCAGACATAACAGTAATTTACTGATTCTTACCTTCTCTGACCTACTGAAACAACTGATTTACATACCCATGATGTTGCTTACATGGTTGACACAAAAAACCTTGTTGCTTTAAGAAGGCTTTCAAAAATATAATCATTATTCATTAATGTTATAATTAAACTGACAGTTCATTCTTTGAATTTGTGTAGTCAATTGTTGGGAGGTACTGATAATCAAAGAACAGCAAGCATGTACATTGTACATGTAAATAATACAATTAAACACATCATAAATATATCAATAAATAAAAAGATTTGGGAAATACTTGAAAATCTGATCTAAGGCCTAACTGGTACATACCACTGTTCATGATATTACACAAGTTTGTTCATATTAAGTTCTGATCTCCTTAAGTAGGGGGGAGGGTTGATCTAATGGTAGCGTGCTAGGCAGCCAATCGCTGGATCGAGGGTTCGAATCCAGTTCTTGCCAGGTCACCAGGGCCTATGTAGGAAGGCTGCCTCAGTCATCCTTTGAATCATTGCTGTGTCTTCTTCCTGTTGTTATTAGGCTACCAAGTGCATAAATACGTCCTGGACATAATCATCCATCCATCCATCTCTTCTGAAGTTAGATCCTTGTTCGATGTGGTCACTCAACCTGGAATAAAAAAAAATGTAACATTTGAAAATTGAAAATCCATAACTATCATTGCATGATTAAAAAAAGTGATATTCATTGAAAATTTATCTCAGTAACGGAACCCTTTTTTAACTGTCAATCCCAATTTCTTACAAAGTCAAAAGATAAATTTGTCTTTAGATTGACACATGCATGAATGAGTGACTAATAGGCCGCGTTAGTGGAACTCTCCTTTTATCTGCTCTCTGGCGTCTCGGCGCAGAAATAAACTTTTTCCTGGAACACGCCGCCATTTTTTACCATTGCGAAGTCGATTGACGCTTGGATTCCAGGCTCCAGGACAGTTGTAAAACCACTAAAACACTACGGATTGTATCGCAGTCTTAAATGGAATGTTTACCATGGATTCCACCATTATTCAGTCGAATGACAACTTGTATCTTCTGTTACGGCCCGACCAAGATGGAAAAATGTGGCGGGAGTCGGCCTGACGGACTAAGTCTTGATCGAGCAAAATATCCGGATTAATCACAGGTATGTCTTGTAAAAGTGGCGGGATCCAAGGATTAGACCCATAAGTACACGCGGTTGGGCTAATCCAGTGTTGTCAAGCTGCTTCATTTTAACGATGTTATGGACCTCGTGAAACCCGGCCCCATTGCATTGTACAGGCCTACAAAATGGCGGGTGTTCCCGGAAAAAGTTTATTTGTGCGCCGAAACGTCAGAGTGCTGGAAAAAGGAGAATTCTACTAACACGGCCTATCGGTTGAGAGAACCTGCTTAGAGTTTATGTAGCTGGATGCTCCACTCAAGGTTTGCTCAGTGGTAGATGGGGCTGGTGGGGCATTTGCACCACCACTCAAAAAATTATAATTTTTCCTGACATCTTCCATGAAGGTGTGACCACTATGTGAAAATAACTTTTCTCAAATAACGCAAGGGAGCAAAATATTTTTTTATATCTTGATTCAATTTTCTGTTCATTGACATGTTATTATCTCAAGCGAGACAAATTATTCATGGATCCACAGATTTGTTTTATAAGTTAGTCTAGCCCTACAGTAGCTTTTTTTAAAATGGAAAATAGTTGCTTCATCATTTCTTATAGCCTTACTTCTTGTTATCGCTTCAGGCTCCTACTCCTTGGTCTGGAAACTATGTTGATCTACCTTGTCTGGCTGCCGCCCTCGTTTGCCTTCGCCTCGGCCAAGCATTTATAATTCTAATATATACATAGGTGTACGGGTGGCCGTTTCGCAGGGGGGAGGCTGTCACTAATTTGCCCTGAAATTTCTCCCCTTTGTCAGGGGGGGGGGGGGGCAGGAGGGGCTCCCCTCTCGCAGTGGATTTCAACCACCGTCAAGTTAGAAAGATTCTAATGCCATGGCACCTGCTGGATATGGTACACAATGACATGCAAATTACTTAATTGAAAACGGGGAAAAAATCTGTGGGGAAATTTTGAGAAAAATTTTTACTGTGTGGCAGTTTGTCACATTGCCAATGGCTGCAACATAAAAATTCATTTTTTCTCACAAATTTTCCAACAAATTTTTTTCCCATTTTCAGTTATGTAATCTGCAATGATTCTGCATGTCCTTGCGGACCATATCCAGCAGGTGCAATGCCATTACTAGAATTTTTTTTTATGGTGGTTAAAACCCACTATGCTCTGACCCTCTGGGCAAATGTCTATAGATAGGCCTACCGGAGTATTAATTATTTAGATCTAATTCTAACTGTATTCTTCAGTGGCGCCATTTTCAAAATAAAGTGGTGGGGCACTGACTACTTTTTAAATTTTTTTGCGTGGGCACAGCAGTTACGGAAGCTCTGAATTTTTTTACCCTTTTTTTGGCAAAAAGTTGTGGGGCATCAATCCTAGCTCCTGTCCGTACAGCAAGGGGCAGTCCAGACGATTGTTGGAGTGGCTATAGACTTTACTCCCACAAAGAACTTTTTTTTCCTTCGCAGTGCGTCAACGAAAATTTTTTTCCACATGCGGACTCTCAACAAAACTTTTTATCGGAATTTTAACATTACGTTACTCTAGCTCTAGAGCTGGAAACAAACTTTTTTTTTAATTTCCATGTGCTGAGCAAACTTTTTTTTCAGTATCAAGTGGGAAACAAACTTTTTTTTACACCAAAAGTCCATAGCCCCCCCCCCCCCCCCCCCCCAAGACTTGGCAACAGATCATCTGGTTAGACTGGTCGGCCCCAAAGCCATCAGAAGAGCAGCCACTTTCATAGGTGTACGGCACGTGCGATTTTTGGGGGGGGGGAGCGACATTTGCCCGAATTTCACGATCTAAATTTATAAACATTTCAAATTAAATTTCCTGGAATGCAATAATTTTCGGTAGTTTTTAGGCCTATTTAATTATCTGCCCGAATTTTTTAGCCTTTTTGCCCGAATCTTACTGTTTCCCAAACTTTTCGGGGGGGGCCATTGCCCCCCCCTGTCCCCCCTCCGATACGCCTATGGCCACTTTACTGGGGCTAGCACAGTCCAAGCCTAAACAATAAAACCAGGGACAGTCAGAAGGCCTTACTGAACAGTAATGTTTCTGAATCTGATTAAAATACACACAAATTCTCGCAAGCTTGGAGATTTTCATGACTTGAAAATTTAGTAGTCCCATCATCAGTCATCACACACAAAAAACTTACCAGCTACGCCTACCTTCCAAGGAGAGATCTCTGATTTTGTTTGCATCTAGTCTTCCCAACTAAGTCCAGCCTGTGATGACACTGATAAATGAACACGGAGGCCAGAAATATTGCATTATTGGCTGTCTTCTGCTTCTTCATTTTTGTTGTTGTTTTTTCTGCTGTGAAGACAAATCCACCAGATGGCATGACGTCACCAGTGACAGGTTGCCAAGGTGATTGTTGATGACATCACAATAGGCAAGGTGCTTGTGACGTCATTGGAATGTTGATCTTGGGTGGACTGACAGGCAGGAAAGCTCATCAAAAATGTTTAGAGAATTTATTGTTGTGTCTACAAAACAATCATCGACAAAACAACAATACTCAAAAGGTTAGTGCTTCAGAATATACTCAACTGATCAATAGCTCTACTGGTGCTCAAATTTATGATTAAATTCCGTTTAAAGCTACCACATCATGGTAGGCCCTACTGCTGGTAATTTTTTTCTGAGATAATCATTGTGTTGTCATTTGTCAACTTGTTGTTGTGGCTTCTTAAATGGCATTACTCAGGTCTATTAATTTTATCACTTGTGCGGAGTTTACAAACGCTGGAGCTAAGTCCAGTAAAATTTTAAAAAAGGTGCTCCCACCTTTATGACTAGTTAGGGGGTGACCCCGGGGGCTGACCATTTAATAATATCCATGTCCAGGGTTTTTTTTTTTTTTTTAATTGATAATTTTTTTTACTCGGTTTTTGTGAAATAAATAAATTTTTTTTGTGTACATGCTTGCTATAAATAATTTCTGCAAAAGATATTTTTAACAAGGAGTTGCTTTATTTTGGAAAGAAAATTCGGGGACTTTGTGCTCTTGAAATAAATGATTAGTAGGCCTACCCCCATGGGCACATCGACTTTGCAGCAACGTTGCAACGACGTCACACTTTTCGTCAAATGACGTAGAATTGTATGGTTGAAATTATGTTGTCACAACGTTGTGAAGCAACGTCAAAGATATGACGTTAGGGGCCGACCAGATGATAGATGAGGGGGCTATGGACTTTACCCCCAGGACGAACTTTTTTTTCGTTCGCGGTGCGTCGACAAATCATTTTTTTCGCATGCGCACTCGCGACAAACTTTTTTTATCGGAATTTTAACATTAGGCCCCTACGGTACCCTTGCTACAGGTGGAAACAAACTTTTTTTTTTATTTCAATGTGCTGAACAAACTTTTTTTTTCAGTGTCAAGTGGGAAACAATCTTTTTTTTTCACCAAATATCCATAGCCCCCCCCAAAGATCATCTGGTCGGCCCCTTAGCATGCAACGTTATGGCGATGTTTTACAACATTGTGAGGCAATGTCAGGAGTTCGACGTTCGCTTGCGACGTTGTTGCAACTTTGTAAAAAAACCACGACGTCGTGTTCACGTTGGGGCGACATAGTCTCTACCATACATATCTACGTGACCAACAGACCAGCCCTCCACCAATTAGCAATGTCGGAGTTTACGTCGTGTGCCCACTGGGACTGCCATTTGCGTGATTCCATGAAATAGATAATTTCCACCGATGGAAACTGCAAGCTCCCCCCCTTCCCCCGGATATTAATTAAATTGTCACCCGCTTATAGTCTGACAACAACCTCAATTCCTCAATTAAGCTAGGATTAATTTATATCATTAAATCAAGTCATGACTTTATGGGTGGATTGAGACCATTTTTGAAGAGGTATCAGATGTAAAAGCTCCATAAAATTTTAACAGCCTATAGATGTTATTCCAATTTTAATATAGGCTAACTGATTCTTTTTTTTGTATTTCAGGGAACTGAAGGAAGCCATGTCTTACTTCATTGTAAGGAACACAAATTTCGAGGCTGAAAAGGGAAATTAAAATCTAAATCTGCTGCTGCAAACATGCACAGAAAGGTACTAAAGCAATTTCAGAATTTTATCTGCACTTCGATGTTATGGTGGCCCATAAATTGTTTGTCTTTTTTTTTTGGGCATGGCAGACGAGGGTCGGGCATGGCGCGGCGCCATGCTCAAATGGCCTAGCTGGAACACTGATAAATTTATCATGACATATCATAATGTTAAACATTGAACGATGTCCAGCCCTAATATTGGGAGGTGTCACATAGCCCTTATTTATTATGTAAATCCCCTATGGCGAGCCCTGTAATCTAGGGCTGCAACGGTTCACTGCCTCACGGTTCGGTACGGTCCTCGGTTTGAGACTCACGGTTCGGTTTTTTTCACGGTTCTTTAAAAATCGGCAAATCTGTACTTTTTTCACAATAACATCCTTTGGCAATAATGATACCATGGAGATGGATTGCTTTTACTTTTTCAATGGCTGAGCTGAGTTAAATGACTGATTTAGTCTCATTTAATGTAAAAATTGCCCTATACTGATACTAAGGGGAATGAATTCATATCATAAGTTTTTGCATGCAACAGCATTACAAATCTTGAATATTAGTCTAAATCATTAATGAACACTGGAAATGTTACTGCAATCAATTAACTACAATCTTTTTCTACAAGGCCATAATTGTAGGCCCATACAATTTGAATTGCACTTCAGACTTCACAGAAGTTCACACCTCTGCCTCCTTTGACTGACATTGGCAGGTGTCAAAAGGGGTAAAATGTCAATTGCAATTTATGTCTATTGTGCAGACCACTTGAAACATCCAATTGTTTGAAGGCAATTCAATTGAATTGGCTTCACCAAATGCACTGCAGCTCTGCCATGCATTGCTGAGCTCCTTCACCAAATTGAACTTGTGCGATCGAGGCGCCTCTGGCGGCGGAAATCGGAACTACGGTTTACCGAATTATTCGTCGTGGTGACGGTGCGGTGAACCGTGACGCCTGAAACCGCGGTTTATTCGTACCGCAATAAACCGTTGCAGCCCTACTGTAATCTCATGATTTTCAAAAATGAGATTTATAATATCTTACAAAACCATGGTATTCCAGTGCTTTTCCTAGGACGAAAATCCAATTAGCCACAAAGGCCAATTTTGAGTGAAATGCATGCATGTGTGGCTAATTTGCATGCAAAATATGTGATATTCATTAGCCACAAGGAGGATGCTAATCAGTGGCGGATCCAGACACGATAGTCTAGGGGGGGCCTGGACGTGTTTCGGTATTCGCGGGCCCGCGTTATCGCAATTTTTCTTCAAAATGCTACTATTAATCTTGGTGATCTAGGGGGGGCCCGGGCCCCCTAGGCCCCCTGTATCCGCCACTGCTAATGTGGCTAATGGATAGAAAAAGCACTGGTATTCCCGTTGCTTTTCTTGTGTTGTTTTCTGTTGAATTGGATGTTATTTACGCATATTTGGCAATTACAAGACATTTCTTTTTTTAATTGGATTTTTAACTGATATTAAAAACTAATTAACTGGGTTTAAAAAAAGTACAGATATAGGCTATTGCCACCAACACAGTATTTTTGTTATGAAGCTCTTATAGTAAACAGTAACACAGCTGGAAATAATTTTATTTTCGATTTCAGGTCTTCTTCACAAGGAAAAGGAATGCCCTTACCTGAATTAGAGAGATATATCTCTATGGTCGCCATTCCAGAAGCTTCAGGTCTTCCATACACTTCCAGTAAGCATTAATGTTGTAAAATTCAGTTTAATATTGTTTCGTCTCAGACTCGCAGTGGCACTATGATAGAACTTAATGAGAGTATGGTTCACAACAATGAGCAATGAACCTAATGAATGTCATGTCACAGGGGAATAGCCAACAGCACAAGTCTGTAGGACGATTGTTTATTCTGCAGCAGACATGACATGAATTTATATTTATATTTTATTAATATCTCTCAGTCAAAAAGTAGTAGACCCCCTCTCAAAACTATTAATAATTTCAACTTTTCAAGAGCCACTATTTTATTTGAATGGCCCCAAGAATATCCATAGGTACCACTCCGACTAACCAGAGCCTCAAAACATTGTGACGTCATCACTTCACTACCCCCCCCCCTTGTTTCCATGACAATATGTATGTAGTTCACAACGATGAACCACATGCCGTGAATCACATGGTTTTTTGCCTGAACTTCACTGGCCATTGTGGAATATCGGCTCTGAAGTATTGAGGTAGCACATATCACCAAAAAAAAAAGTTTTCCAAGGGCTGTTATAAGAAACGCTTTAAACATTCAGTTATGTTGACTTAAAGTTCGAGAGATGAAGTCGAAAATTTTGTCAGTGCTTTGCAAACTTGAGTAGACATAATAACATCCTACCATACTCTCCCTGATGTCTGTGTTTTTCTGTTTGCAGTGCGGGCAGTGCCTAGAGCAGAGTGACGATGAATTGTTGGGACTGCATAATGTGCATACGTTTGGGACCTGATTTTGCAACCAATCAATTTTGACTAATCAAGTTACACCATATTGGATTACCAAATTTATTTGGTGAGAGTAATTCTTTTTTTAAAGCTGCCAATGAACAATTTTTGCATCACTGTATAGTTTTAATGCTTTCTTTCCAGTTTTATTTTGCAATCACAGCTAATTCATTCATGGGCTATAATGTTTTTCTTTATGGACACGTCCTTTTTCAATAGGGGTCCTTCGAAATTGTTACTCCAAATCTCATAATATTCCTTTATAAAATTTGTCTTGTGAACAGCAGGCTCATTTGGTAAGCCTGGAGTACTCTGTCTACTGCAATACACTAGTCCTACAAAGGCTGACTCAAAACGAAGACTTGATCCCGCCAGCATATTTAGGTCCAGCGATACACCACCCATAATTTTTGTTCTTTTTGATTTCAGCTCTTTTTCACAAGACAAGGTCAGTCACTCCCTAATTTAGAGAGACACCTCTCTGGTTGCCATTCGAGAAGTCTTCCCTGTTCTTTTGGTAAGCATTAACTATGTTCACTTCAACTTACTTACACAGATCATAGTTTAACATAAATTACAATTATTACATGTTCAGGTGGGCCTAACCAATATACATAAGAGGTAAATAGCCTAAATGTCATACAGTTACTCTTGGAAGTAAGTACACCCTTCAATGATTTGCCTTTGAAGACTATGTTTAAGTTGGCTCCCGGTTTTGACTAATATTACACAAATAATTTTTGCAACGATTCTTGTATCACACCGTTGAGTTTTCCTATTACATGAACATCCCTGGCCATTTAATTTGCACATGGGGCCTTTGTGCTAGATAGGGGTTATAATCTCGCAAAAGTAAGTACACCCCTAGTGCAATGCCAAAAGATAGGAGAGGATGTACTTACTTTTGCAAGATTATAACCTCTCTGGCATAAAGACCCCTGGTACATATTCAATGACCATGCTAGTAGATATAGTAAGAATCTTCAATGGTGTTAATCAACCATCATATTGATGATGCAGTTATTAGTGCTGCTATGGCCTAGCCATTGCCGCAAGACAAGTTTAAAATGCCATTGGGGAGTTCAATGGCATATCACTGAGTGGTTTACTTACTTCGGAGAGCAACTGTACATGTCCAAGATACTGTGATGAAAATTCAAATATCATAAATTGCAGTTTTGCGTTTTACTGATATTGAATGAGGGGAAATTCATGAGTATCTTTTCAAAAGAGCATTCAGTGGTGTCTTTATTGGCCGAATCGACACTGAACTTTGCAATCTCCATCATCACTATTTCCTTAACATTGTTACCAAACATTACCTTATTGAAAATTTTTTCGTCCGTTAAGCCCAATGACTATGAAATTGTATTTAGACTTAATCTAATATTATTTCAATTATCTATTTTTCAGAGGCAGCTTCTCATGTTGTGGGACAAGCCATGCTCAGCAAGACATTTTGGATTGGTTATACAACGTATGTCTGAAGCTGGGTGACACGTTGGAATAAAATGAGGAGAGGCAGATGAAAAATTATTGAAAATATGGACTATTGACTCAAATACAAGATAAACAGTATCTATCGCAATAATCATGGTTGAAAATGAAGCATAAAGAAAAAAAAGCGGGGACAAAAAGGACAATTGCAATTGAAACCAAATTAAATTTCATTGAATTTATACCTGTATACAGTATAAGCATAATTGTACAAATAAATATTTTAATTTCATATCACTGTGTTGTTCTACCCATCATGAATTACAAAATTTCTAAATGAAATAGACCTGATTAATAAGCTAAATTCCAATGCCTAAAATAATAGATTTAACGTATGAAATTCGTACGAAAAGTGCCTATGCGAAATACGTACGAAATTCGTACGAAATTCGTACGAAAATGTACGTACGAACTACGGATCGGCTCTTTCTTGTGAGTTTCGTACGTAAAATTTACGTACGTTTTACGCACGTTTTACGTACGTAATTCGTACGTTGCACAATTGCTAGTGTACATAAGAGTGTCTGCTATAATTTGCAGAGACATAAATGTAAGCCTTACTATAGAATTTGAAATTACATAGTGTCTGGTATTTTCTTTTGTAGTTCATATGATATGTGCTATATTAGTATGCATCTAAAAACGAGTTTCTCTATATTTACCCGAGAAAGTCACCTTATTCTGTGCTCCAATATTTCACTATATATTGTTACATCTCTGTAGAATCAGACATTGTTGTCACGATCACAAGTTCAATTGTGTGAGAAAAAGATTATTATCCATCCAAATTATCCTTCAAAGTATCGTTATTGACTGACGGCATGATGTCTTGCTGAGGCTGTGTGTGGAGCATCCTTTTGTTTAGCTGTTTAAAAGACTAAAGCACAAACAGTCATAGGCGTAGGAGGTCAATTAATTTGGGGGGGGGGCTTCCCCAAAAAATATTGCCCAAATTGCTCCAAAAAATAAAGAGTCCCAAAATTTTCTTCCCGAAACTGCATGAAAAATCTACTTCCCAAAATTTTACCCCTGTTTTATTGAGTGATCTTTGACTGTGAATTGCCAAACATGAGGATGATTCATAACCAGTCTCAGCCCTGTGGGCAATTTGGCGTGTTTTGACGTCAGGGGATGTCAATGTGACGTCGCAGACGTTATCCTGACGTAAGGTGACGTCAGAATGCCCACTGAGAGCAAAAAATAATATAAGCCTTTCAGTCAGTAAAGGTAACTTGAAGGATGTATAGCTGATGGATAAAAATGAAATATATTGTTATTAATAATGTATGGAATTGTATTTAAGTGGATGTGCTCAGGGGACATTGTTTTGATACGCACTGTGATATGCTTTTGTTGTAGCTTAAATTTGTTAATATATTTATTAATATATTGCCCGTGATATTATCATAAAGCGAATAACTGTATCCTTCAATTTTTGAGGCATATATTTTTTAATCTTTTGCATGTAGACGAATTTGTAAACCTGTAAAAACGAACATGTTCATAATCCTTTTGAATTGTACAACAACGTAAAACTTCTTTGTGCAAATTGGAGTCAAAAACCCTTATTTGAAATTTAAACTCTTGCTTTTTTCATTTTCTTTTGATGTGTCGTATAAAGTAAACTGAACAGCAAAAGAAAGTTGTCGCTTGATTTTGGCTTATATTTTTGCAAAAGAATTATATAGGTTTACTCCTATGATCAACTAGCATCTCATCGCCAAAAGTCACTCAGCTGTGGCCATTTCCTGTATACCTTTAGACTTGTTTATCCCTTTTCAGTTTTTGCAATAAAATATGGCGTTACCAACAAGTTATGTCAAAAATAAATGGCACCATTTTAAACAGTGCTCAAACAGATAATAAAAGCGAAATATTACCACTTCAACTCTATTTTTTAATTTTGCAGGACAATTTGAGTTTTGCAGATTTGAAAATGCAGCAGACAAAATCATTATGGTTAGGGCCCTTAGAATTGAGCTTTTTAACACAATTTTCAGACAATATAACTATGTTGTCCAAGAATTGCCACATTTTTTTTTCAATGCTAAATTCACTGTTTAAAACAATATTTAAGGTGATGAAGTCCATGTTCTTAAAATCACATTAACATGACTGCTGTTACAGCCGATAGTTCTACTTGCCCGATATGCTAATCGGGCTGCTTTTTGCATGCCAGACACTAAAATAGGCATTTGTCATAATATCTACTCCCCTCACCATGCTTTGCCAATATCCCTCACGAAATATCCAAAAAAAGCAACCAAGCCACATTTTCTACTGACCTTTTCCATAAGTTCTACTGTGCTATGTTAGAAACTTTGTCGTACTTTATTTGACATCCATCTCTTCTACATCAAATAGTGTCAAAATAGTGTTTCGAGGTTAGGACCTATTTGGACACTATTTCATCTGAACTCTTGGTAGTCCTTGACTGCCAATTTTCCTACAGCACAAGAGGGCGCTCCACGTATATTGTAGAGCAGCACCAGAACAGCTATCAGCAGAGAACAACTGTCACAACAGTTGATGGTGAGCGAAAAGTGAGTGAAAAGACAATTTATTTAACTGAATAGTGAATATAATAGTACGTCAACCCAGCAGTGCTTGGAGCCTGTGCAGGGCCGTAGCCTGCTTTGGGGTGGGGGGGGGGTAGCTAACCCCCCCCCCCTGGAATTTGGCAGCAATTTTTTTTTTTAATACAAAAATTTCAAATATCTACAGTTTTCGGGGTTGCATATGTATTACTCTGGATCAGACTCTGCCCCCCCCCCACTAGGATTCAGCCCAGGCTGTGGCCCTGCTACCCTGGAGGGGGGGGGGGGTACTCACTATTAAAGAGTGTATAAAGGCTCCACTGCATGGTTCAGGTTTTTTGGCCTTATATATATAGGATTAAAATGGTTGTGGTTTTTATGAATTAAGATTAATTTGGTTGCCCTTTTTTCACCCCCAACATGTTTGGTACCCTTAGAATCGGCTTCAAAAGACGATTATTATAGCATAATATTTATAACAATTAAATTGGTTTTGAATATTCTTACTAAAAGATTTAAAATGGCTTGTGGTTTTGGCGTTTGTCTCGGATTAAAATGGTTTTGGTGGCACATCCCTATGCAAAAGTCCGCGAGGTACACCCCCCCCCCCCCGGGCCCTGCTCTGTGACTTATCCATGCTGCATTTCCATTGTGTGGAAATGGATGTTAATTTTAAAGTTACAGATTTTAAACTTGGCACGAAGACAGATGGAATATGGTCCGATATAAAACGGCAATAACAGTAGATTTAAATGAAATAAATTCAGTAACGTCGTCTTTTAAAGTGCGTCGATCGATCGTATGGCGAAAATCCAGCTGTCAGACAGGGGCATATCTAGAAATGCCTTCAGGGGAGGGCGGCATTTTCTGTCTCTTCCATGTTAGTTTTGGGCCTGAGTGGGGCCATGGTCCAATGCCCCCCCCCTAAATACGCCACTGCTGTCAGAAGCTGGAGAGACAAATCTAACACTAGCTATATGTTGGAGTTGTGGAGTCGGAGGTTTTTGGGTTCGGAGTCCTGACTCTCGAATTAATGTAATTTCCAAAAACACAGCTACAAAAAATGTGAAATTTATCGCAAATTTTACACAAAACTTCCTGCACAAGTTTGCCTCTAAATAGCCCACACTGGTGCTGATGGGGCGTAAAACACAAACTCACTCACTCACTCACTCCTGCACAAGTATTCCTTACAGAATCTTATAAATTAAGATGTATTTGGGGGGGGGGGGGGGCTTTCGACCTTCTGTGAAAAAAAAACAACTTTGTTCAGCACATTGAAAATAAGCCCAAAAAAAAGTTTGTTTCCACCTGTAGCTATATAGGGTACCGTTATGTTAAAAATCAGATCCAAAAGTTTGTCACAAGTCACTTATAATACTCAAAATGATGATAAACTTGTGTGTTTCTTCTTTTCAGTGACCTGGAAAATGTGGACTATTTTGCACTTTCGCCATTCTTCAAATTTACGGTAAGTTTATCAGCAACACTTGCTTGTCTGCCTGCAAAGACCTAATGAAACTATGCTAATATACACTTAACTGATGAAATATTCCAAATACTGTAGCCGTAATAGCAGGGGTCAACAACTTATTTATTTATCAATATTTTAAAATATACAGCAGGCAATATGATTTCCTCCAGAACCATCACAAGACTTTGAAACTTATGAAAGATTTTTCTAAAGACGACCCGTGACCCACAAGTTTGTTACCATAATTAAGCAAATGAGTAATGACAGTTATTCTGTTTGAAAGTCATTGCCTTCAGCTTTAAAAATGTAAAATTATTTTCCTACACTCTTTTTCAGGTACTGGCTAGATGAATTGTGAAAATACAGAAGTTGGGAGCAAAAAGAACGACAAAAATGTCTCATTTGGGAAATTGGCTCCAGGACAGACTTCAGCCCACCATGTTTGGGAAAATAAAAGGAGTTTAATCCTGAAAAGTAGCCAATGCGTTCATCGCAGCCCGAGGAGTGATGTTCTGGTCCTAGTAATTATCAAATGGTAATTTTTGTCGTCTTCTTCGAATTAAATTGTTGTCTCAGTATAGTTAATACCAGCCATTTTGATTAATTGATATGTTGTATATATACTGTTCGTCAAAGTTTATTTTTAAGTTGCCAGGCCTGCCTAATTTCATCTTAAAAAAACATTTGTTGACCTAAATATTTTCCCGTTTTTAATTGAAATTTAGAGGTTTTCAAATTGTGTTTCTTTTACATAATTTTCCAAAATGTTCCTTCTGCGGAGAGGGGGGAGGGTTGGTCTAGTGGTAGCATGCAGGACTGCAAATCGCTGGGTCCAGGTTTCGAATCCAGCTCTTGCCGGGTCACCTGGGCCTATGTTGGATGGCTGTTTCAATCATCCTTCGCCTCATTGCCATGTCCTCCTCCAGTCCTAATTAGCCTACCAAGTGCATAAATACAGGACGTAAAGCCTTAAACATCCATTCATCCTTCTGAGGAGCATTGAGTTTCATTGTCATTACATTGTATTGTTGTTTTAATAGTAGAATTTAATGCGCTTGGATTTATATCACATTATTTCTAATTGTATATTTTCAGAGCTGCAACAATAGATGGCATGACTGCAAATTTGGCTCATGGAAAATTGACCGATGACATACTTTGGCAAATGGAACCTTCACAAATGTAGATTTCGAACAGAAGCTGTTAATGGCATGAATTCTTAGTCTCCTGTATAACTGCTCTTTAAATAAAGTTTTCACTTACATTTTATATTAAAATACATGCTCAGGCCTTTACATTTTTGGTTAAAATTTATGAACTGAAAACCAAGTGACCTATATCATTAAAAAAATGCTGAATATTTAAAAGCATGTGAATTTCATTTTTGCTGGATTGCAAGCACTGCAGGTTGAAAGTGTTATGGTGTAAAAACTCTGGTGTTTTAACGTTTGGCGCAACTGCACTGCGCTTTTTTGTATTTATAGAATAATTGAGCGGTGATTTTCATTTGTATGAGGAGCCTGCTCTGGTTGATTAATGCACTTTTCCGCTTTTTGGACAGCACTGAAATGCCCTCAAATGAGGCTCATTTAAAGGCACTTGTGCAGTTTTACTCCAAATTTTCGGCACCAGTAGTCTAAGAAAAATTGGGGGGGGGGGGGGAGTCACTGTATCTTTTAATAGAAAAAATGCTATTTTCAGCTTAAAATCTAATAAAAACACTAAAATAGAGGCTGAGGGATGAATTTTAACAGTAAGAATGCAAATAAGGTGTCAAATGAAAGCAGAGAAGTAGCTCTATATGATGCTGGAGGCGCTTTTTTGAATTTTTGCATGTGTACTTTTTGTTTGCCTATTAAAAATGCCAATAATGGCTCAGTTTCAACTAAAACGCCATGGAACAGGCATTAAAATCAAAAATTTAAAAAAGCTACGCCTTCACCATCTTGCAGCACTGCTTCTCTGCTTTCATTTGACACCTGATTTGCATTTCTACCATTAAAACTCATCCCTCTGCCATATTTTTTGAAGTTTTTTTTCACATTTTAAGTTAACAATAGCATTTTTCACCATTAAAAAATACAGTGACTCTTCTGAAAAAAATTTTTGGTCCTTGACCTATCATATTCGATGACTGATGTCGAAAATTTTAATGAAATATGTGAAACTGCCCTTAATACAGCAGCATTTAACGAAATGGCAGTGTACAGCTACGTAGCTCAAAAAGCTCAAAAGTGCATTAACAAACCTTAGTGTTACGTAAGTGTCTTATATCATAAATAATTCTGAATATTTAAATTCATGTCTTTATTGAATTTCTTTATATCATGGAAGCACACAAGACATTTGAATCACTATATATTAACAATTGCCAACAACATCATAGTATTTCACCAATTGTAGAATATACATACTATTACATAGTATACAAACAAAAACATAACTTACACAGCATTAACTGACATGAATAGACCTAAATAGAAATATTTTCACAATGGCGAAATGCATAAAATGAATAATTTTATGTCAATGGGATTTATTTTGTAAATGACTCTGTAATGTAGGCCTATCTATAGCCGAGGCTAACTATCTCTTAACTAAACATTTGATGTCAAGCAATCATATCTGGTGCTAAGGAATTTGATTCACACACAAGGAAAACTTTTGATACTGGACAAGAAATAATCTAAATACATATTTTTGAATGAACTGTCTCTGAGAATATCAGGCATGTCCTGTTCGCATGACCACCTCAGAATTTCACTAAATATTGCAGAGTCACACATTAACTTCCTAAACCTTGAAAAATGTCAAAAAATTTCTTTGGCGCCAATACTTTTTTACTGTGGCCATTAAAAGTTAAAAGGTTTTCAGCCAACTTTTGGCTGATATTTCAAGTTCTCGGCAGCAAGAAATACCCCAAAATGACGCTTTCATTACTGTGACTTAGACTTGCCTTGCACATACAAAATTGATTTGATATTATGCCTAATAATGTTCTCAATATTCAAATATTTTAAAAAATTGATTTCATCTAAATTCTGGCATCTGGGGTAAAATTGAAAATGACCGATTTTTGCCTTTTTTGTCATTTTCAAAAATCATACCAAGTTCAAAAGTCAATATTTTCTAAAGTGGACCTAAAGACTCGATCATTTTCACTCACAGCTTGGGAAAACATCTGAAATTTGGTTACTTATTAAAATTTCTGGGAAATTCGTATCTTTTTATATACAGCAGGAGTAATTATCCTATTTTTCGTATATTTTTCTGATAATTCTGAGATAATATTGACAATATATATTGTGCCTGCACCCTGCAGTTAGTTCTCTCATAGAAGTTTTGTTTCTCACTATAATAGTAGATTTTAAGTTTGGTTAGCATGAATGTTAAAATAAGAGCATTGGACCTAGTTTTGGGGTCAATTAAGGTTAAATGTCTCTGAATTTAGTTAAATTTCAAGAAAATTCTGCAATTTTCCACACATTCATTGATATCTCTGACTGGTAACAGTCTTCTGTACAAGCAGGCAAGCGAACGAGGCTGCAGACTGACAAAATTCGAGTGGAATTGGGCATCGAATTGGAATCTAGGCCAGTGGAACTGCTGCCTTTCAGGTCCGTGCTGTTGCCAATCAGGTCCGCGCTCAGCAGAACTCAGCAGGACTGAGCCAGAAATGCTCAGAAATACATGTGAGTGAGGACCTGATTGGCAGCACCTCCAGCGAAATGTTGTAGCCTGCTTGCTCACGCTCGCAACTTCAGCAGGCTATTGTAGCCTGTAGATACCTTCTAATAGAACAAACAATTTATCAAGATTTTTTTCTTGTAAATTATAGCTCAATAGCCTGAGTAAAATTTATTACGAAATTGTGGTTGGTATGGAAACACAGCATCCATCAAGGCGACACGATGACATTTCGCCTTGTAGCTCAGCTCCTGTTGCACTTGGAGCTTTGGTTGATGGCTTGTCTGATACCCCTATTACCTGACCTCATCCCCATTTATTTAAAATGTTACTCATGCTATAGAGCTATAGTTTGGACATCTGGTAACTGTCGTGGTCTAGAAATATAAATATTGTGATAAATTGTATATTTCTATTTGAAAGATCTCTTAAAATGATGAATTTTTTTTTTTTAATTGCCAAAAAATTCACAAAATTCTGAGTTTTGTTGACCTAATTTGACTTCAAAATAAGGTTAAATGCTCTCGCTTTAAAATTCGTACAAAGGAGAGTTGAAATTTGATGAATATAAATTAGTTCTGATGTCATTGTGGCCGAAATTCCTGACGACATTTGGGCAGAAAGCTGAAATATCAATACTGTTCAGAAAGATTCTTGATGGATGCTTTGTTTCCATGCCAACCACAATTTTGTAACAAATTTTACTTATGTTTTTGAGCTATGATTTACAAGCAAAAATATATTGATAAATTATAAATTTCTATTAGAAGATATCTCATGAATGTGTGGAAAATCAGAGAATTTTCTTGAAATTTAACTAAATTCACAGATATTTGACCTTAATGACTCCAAAACTAGGTCAAATGCACTTATTTTGACATTCCTGCTAAAGGAACTTAAAATATACTATTATAGTGAGAAACAAACTTCTATGAGAGAACTAACTGCAGGGTTCTGGCACAATATAATTATATTGTCAATAGTATCTTAGATTTATCAGAAAAATTCAGAAAAATAGCATAATTACTCCTATTGTATTAAAAAAATACCAATATCCTCACGGAAATTTCAATAATTAAACAAATTTCCAATCGTTTTTCCAAGCTGTGTGTGAAAATGATAGAGTTTTAAAGTACGCTATAGAAAATATTGACTTTTAAACTTGGCATGATTTTTGAAAATGACAATAAGGCAAAAAGCGAGCATTTTCAATTTTACCGCGGACACCAGGATTTAGATGAAATCAATTTTTTTTTAATATTTGCATGTTGAGAACATTATTAGGCATAAAATAAACCAATTTTGTATGTGCCAGGCAAGTCTGAGTCTCAGTAAGGCCACACATAATTGATCTTTAACTTCTCGGATCCTCTCGAGGCACTTTTTCTAGGGTCAGTCGGTACGACAAAAAAAAAGGTGAAACATTTTTTTAAAATAATTTCAAACAATTTTTTTTTCCATCGGCAGGAAATCTATTGTGTCGGCGTGTCCGCGAAGCAAAGAATCAATTTTGTGTGGCCTAATGAAAGCGTCAATTTGGGGTATTTCTTGCTGCTGAGAACTTCACATATCGGACAAAAGTTGGCTGAAAACCTTTTAACTTTGAATGGCCACAGTAAAAAAAAATAATTTGCACCAATGAAATTTTTTTCACATTTTTCTTGGTTCAGGAGGTTATTGTGTGACTTTGCAAAATTTTGTGAAATTCTGAGATGGTCATCCGAACAGCTTGTCCCATATCATTTGACTCTTTCAGAGACACTTCATTAAATAAAATAAAAGGTACCCTAGCCATTGAAATCTGGAAAGAAATGATTGTTTTTTTCCAATATCACATAAAAGTACACACCTTTGGCAAGAGAGTTATTAAGAGGAAAAATCAGACTAGCACTACACAGTTAATTTATAATAGTTTAACCATTCAACAATATTCAAACGGCAGTATCACAACGAGGACGACGCCGATCGAGTGACGACAATAGCTCTTCGTTTTCAACGAAAACAGACGAGCTAAAAATCCATCTTGAGTCCTTCATATTTAAAATTACATTTCAATGATAAATTATATCATAAATTACGAAGATCCGTAACACTCAATCCATTTTTCTACCTCAAGGTGGCCGACAGAGATGTTCGCAAGCGCATCAACCATGTCTTGGTGTGTCACAGGCATCTCTTGGTCGATTCTCATATTTTCAATATTTTCGGATGAGAATTCCTCTATCTTCATTGGTAATGGCATCATTGCAGCATCACTGCAATAAAAGATATAACAATTATAAATTGGATGTCATGATCTCAAAAAGTTCTACATGATTTTAGGGCAGAAAATCTATAACGTCTCTCTTACAGTTTATTCTCACAACATGCGAACTGGTTGCTCTTCATCTATAGGTCACACAGCAGAAATACACCCACTCACAGGTAGATTAGCAAATATCTAATTTTTCCTGTCACATTTTTGTGATGTTTTGCTGCTGTTTTTGTCAGATTTTTGACCATGGAATTTCATTCCAAGATAAATGAGAGAGCATGGAAGGATCACCATATCCACTTTGCCAAGAAGTGCCAAATGGATTTTTCACATTTTGTTTCAATATTGTGACTACAATATTGGGCTTTTTAACATTGATTTGTAAACCAGTAAGACACACATTTTCTTTTACAGGTCTAGTTTGAAGGTGTTGTAATCACTTTAGCTACAATGAATTGTTTTCCTCTGGTTGGCATGATTCTGAAGTACAGAAATCCCCCAAATTGAGAAGATACAATTAGCTTTCTTAGACATGTTCTCAATGTGAGACGGCAGACACCAACACTAGCTGTGTATGCAGAAACAGGAAGATTTCCTCTAAAGATAAGGCAACAAATAATTGGAGTAAGCTATTGGGCTAAAGTTAAAAATCTACCAAGTGATGATATCTTACATAAATGCCTAAATATACAGATAAATAATCACAATGCTGGTCAGAACAACTGGTACAGCAAGATAACAAAAATAACTAGTATTCAACCTTTAAAAAGGTTAGGCAATGATACGACCACCAATATATGAGTAAAACAAATTATATGAGACTATGTCAGACTATTATGGTAGAGACCCTGTAAGCTGAAGTTTCTACTCATATTATGTCGTAAAGTAGACACGCTAAGCCCGTGCAAAATTTGAAGAAAATTGTCCAAGTCAATCGCAAGATATAGCCATTTACCCCTTTTGGGGGTAACTACCTAAAACCGAAACTGTTCATCCAGTAACATCCATAAGTACAAGCCTAGATCCAACATAAACTTGACATTCCATTTTAAACAACCAAATTCCTCAAAATACGTATTTACCCCCCTTTGACCTTGATTACGAGTGTAAATTACCCTATACTGTAACGTTTTCTCTTTTAACATGTGCCTGAGTCAATATCCCATACGTGTGCAAAATTTGAAGTAAATCGTCCATGTCAGTCAGAAGTTATAGTCATTTACCCCTTTTGGGGTAATTACTCAAAACCGAAACTTTTCATCCAGTAACATCCATACGAATAACCCTAGACCAAACGTGCAACAAATATTCCATTTAAACAACCAAGTTCCTCAAAATATGTATTTACCCCCTTTGAACTTGATTACGAGGGTAAATCACCCTATTCTGTGAATTTTTTCCTTTTAGCATGCGCCTGAGTCAATGTCACAAACGTGTGCAAAATTTGAAGTAAATCGTCCATGTCAATCACAAGTTATAGTCATTTACCCCTTTTGGGGGTAATTACCCAAAACCGAAACTTTTCATCCAGTAAAATCCTACCGGATAGCCGTAGACCAAACATACAGCTGATATTCCATTTTGAACAACATAACTCCTCAAAATATATATTCACCCCTTTTGGCATTGATTACGAGGGTAAATACCCTATGTTGGCAATTCCGTTAAAATGGTTCGTTTAATATGTGCCTGAGTCAATATCCCAAACGTGTGCAAAATTTGAAGAAAATCGTCCATGTCAATCACAAGTTATAGACATTTACCCCTTTTTGGGGGGTAATTACCAAGCTTCGGGCAACAAGGATTACATAATACAGAAACCATTAATATATTACCATACTATCATTGAAATCCTTTCGTTAAAACCAAAGTTTTACTATGTTTTCACTCTTGGGGCAAAACACCCCATTTTCAACACCCCATTACATAGTTACCCCTTCACATAATCAAAATATAAAATATCACTTACCTTGAATGGTTAGTCAGGCTACCTATCAGTGAAAGAACTGAGTTTCTAGCTTGCTTAGTTTTTCTGGAAACCTGTGCAAACCTGTTTTAGTCAAATTGGGGTAATTACCCCCTTACCCTCATTGCACAACAACAATTATGGGTTACAAATGTTGGGATACATGTTTATATATATATTCCAAAGTTTCAAATTGATTCTTGTAATATTAAAAAAGTTATTCCACTTTTAAGTTTTCCAATTTTCGACTTTGAGATGACCTGTGACCTTGAGTTCAAGGTCAAGGTCAACCATCTTCTCCCAAAATGAAGTACTAACCAAGGACTATATATGTACCAAGTTTCAAGTCTCTAGCACAAAAACCTACTGGCCAAGAAAATAATAATTACCAACTAGTATTCAACCTTTAAAAAGGTTAGGCAATGATTCGACCTCCAATATATGAGTAAAACAAATTATATGAGACTATGTCAGACTATTATGGTAGAGACCCTGTAAGCTGAAGTTTCTACTCATATTATGTCGTAAAGTAGACATGCTAAGCCCGTGCAAAATTTGAAGAAAATTGTCCAAGTCAATCACAAGATATAGCCATTTACCCCTTTTGGGGGTAACTACCTAAAACCGAAACTGTTCATCCAGTAACATCCATAAGTACAAGCCTAGATCCAACATAAACTTGACATTCCATTTTAAACAACCAAATTCCTCAAAATACGTATTTACCCCCCTTTGACCTTGATTACGAGGGTAAATTACCCAATACTGTAACGTTTTCTCTTTTAACATGTGCCTGAGTCAATATCCTATACGTGTGCAAAATTTGAAGTAAATCGTCCATGTCAGTCACAAGTTATAGTCATTTACCCCTTTTGGGGGTAATTACTCAAAACCGAAACTTTTCATCCAGTAACATCCATACGAATAACCCTAGACCAAACGTGCAACAAATATTTCATTTTAAACAACCAAGTTCCTCAAAATATGTATTTACCCCCTTTGAACTTGATTACGAGGGTAAATCACCCTATTCTGTGAATTTTTTCCTTTTAGCATGTGCCTGAGTCAATGTCACAAACGTGTGCAAAATTTGAAGTAAATCGTCCATGTCAATCACAAGTTATAGTCATTTACCCCTTTTGGGGGTAATTACCCAAAACCGAAACTCTTCATCCAGTAAAATCCTACCGGATAGCCGTAGACCAAACATACAGCTGATATTCCATTTTGAACAACATAACTCCTCAAAATATATATTCACCCCTTTTGGTATTGATTACGAGGGTAAATACCCTATGTTGGCAATACTGTTAAAATTATTCGTTTAATATGTGCCTGAGTCAATATCCCAAACGTGTGCAAAATTTGAAGAAAATCGTCCATGTCAATCAGAAGTTATAGACATTTACCCCTTTTTGGGGGGTAATTACCAAGCTTCGGGCAACAAGGATTACATAATACAGAAACCATTAATATATTACCATACTATCATTGAAATCCTTTCGTTAAAACCAAAGTTTTACAATGTTTTCACTCTTGGGGCAAAACACCCTATTTTCAACACCCCATTACATAGTTACCCCTTCACATAATCAAAATATAAAATATCACTTACCTTGAATGGTTAGTCAGGCTACCTATCAGTGAAAGAACTGAGTTTCTAGCTTGCTTAGTTTTTCTGGAAACCTGTGCAAACCTGTTTTAGTCAAATTGGGGTAATTACCCCCTTACCCTCATTGCACAAAAACAATTATGGGTTACAAATGTTGGGATACATGTTTATATATATATTCCAAAGTTTCAAATTGATTCTTGTAATATTAAAAAAGTTATTCCACTTTTAAGTTTTCCAATTTTCGACTTTGAGATGACCTGTGACCTTGAGTTCAAGGTCAAGGTCAACCATCTTCTCCCAAAATGAAGTACTAACCATGGACTATATATGTACCAAGTTTCAAGTCTCTAGCACAAAAACCTACTGGCCAAGAAAATAATAATAATAACTAGATGGCTATAACTGACCATGGTCAGTGATGAAGAATTTACCAATATATTTATTATTTAAAGGTATATTGTATATGTTTATGAGTACAGACTATTGTGTGAATGCTCATGCTTAATTTAGTATATTTAGTTCAGTTTATTTAGTTCAGTTTAGCTTATTTATTTTAATTAATTTAGTTTAGTTTATTTAGTATAGTTTACTCAGTTTGGTTTATTTAGTTAAGTGCATTTAATTTTGTTTTATTGACCACTTGACAAGAAAAAAACAAATATGAACATTCACATACTGAGCATCATAGATGTAGTGAGATCAGTATAATGTATCACATTAACAAAGTATGTCCATGCAACTTTTATACTCATTTTGTATTTCTTCACTGCAAATTGACTTCTTTTAGCTCAGGGCACTAATTTGGTTATAATAGGTAAAGTTGAATTTTTCAGGGTTGACCGATCTTTTTAACTATTAATGGTACACCAAAATGAACATTAAATAAAATAAAGAGGAGAATCTGAGGTATTCAGAACTGCTTTCATCATTCCTATACCTTAATTAGAACCGAAGATAGAACCGATTGAATTAATGACAAAAATGTGAAATATCACCAAAAAATTGACTCTGAAAATGTCAAGTTTTGAACATTATCTTTATCTCAAAGGCAAACGCTTTACAGCAGAGACTTGAAATTGCACACACTACTGTAAAGGTGTTAGGATTACATCTTCAAGGAGTATTAATTTTTTTGAAGATTGCCTTCTTTGTGAAAAAAATGTTAAAGTGTAAAATCATGACCTAAAACATGAAATTTTCAGGGTCCGGCGATCTTTTTAACTAGTAGAGATACGTTAAAATGCATAGAAAACAAATACTAGAGGAGATTACGGCCTTTCCGAATATGTTTTTAGTTTTTCTCTAGCTTAATTACAACCGGAGATAAAGGCGATCAAAGTTTGGCAACAAATGCGAAATTGGAAAATGACCAGTCAATTTAGCTGTCATTTTTTGACCTTGTGACCTTTATTATGCAATGTACATCAATCCGATGAACTTAAAACTTTGCAAGGGTCCTCTAGGGCACTGTGGCACCAAACACTGAAGAGATTGTGGAAATTCCTCAATTATTTCCTAGTTAAAAAAATTAGGTATCTCAAATATCCAATTTTGCCAAATATTTGACCTTGAGTTTGACCTTGAAAATACCTTTCTAGGTCAAAACCAATATTTTTCCCATATTGGAAATATGTGACAAAGGGGGGGTCATTCTATTATTTGAACTGTGTAGGATCAATATTTATTGCTCTGGAGGGCAAAAATAGGCTGATTTTGCATGTTGCGCGGTATGCAATATTTGGAATTTTTTTATAAATCAACATGAAGAAATAGATCAATTCCGATTTCAGGGTTCAAACAATCCAGCTGCCGGCTATAAAAGTCTATAATATGATCCCGATATCTTTGAAAAAACATAATTGTTGGAATTTTTGAAAATGTAGTGAATTGAAACTTTGACGGGTCATATGACCTTGAAAAATGAGGTCAAGGTCAAATTTTAAGATTGGTATGGGGTTTAAATGGGTATATTTGGGGGGGTCCATTAAACATTTGCATTACCTAAAATGACTCCTTCATGGATTTTGAACTCATGCACCTCAAATTTAGCAAATACACCATACCAAGATGGCCGCCATTCCATAAATACTTAAAATATCAAAATTAAAAATATGTCTTACCATGTCCCATACCATAGAGCAACTTTTCGCCCTATCAGCATGCTGCTATCATTTATGGTTTTTGCCGAACTTGAAACAAATCGAAAATGACCTAAATATTCAGTGTGGAATGTTCCGCTTGAGTGATTTCGATTATTTTTTCGCCAAAGTATAGAATTTTATTGTTCATGGACATAAACTAAAGCAAATTACTCTAGTTTATAAGTTTATTGAGATTTTGCTCATTAAAATATACTAAAATTCACGCTAAAAAGGTCCTATATACATTAAAAATAAAAATTCAAACTCAGGACCGGAATACAGTAGTCTACAAGTATACAGGTACATTCACAAAAATAATCAGGAAAATCGAAGCAACTTTTTCGGATATAATAATAACTAGAAATCGGGTAACCGCGATGCGGTGACAAAACTTCACCAATCATATAATTATTGGCCGTGAAATTTATGTGAGAAAACACAGAAATGATATTGGACATGAACTTGAACATGAACATGAACTCGAACATGAACTTGCACATAAACTTGTACATGCAATTGCATGCGTCTTGCACATGTTACATAAAACGCAATATCACACAATATCACAAGCAATATTATGCAATATCAAATGTAAAGTTACATGTAATGTATTAAACATACAATATCACTTGCAATATCATGCAAAATCATATCACATGTAATATTAATTTATCACCTGTAATTTTGCATGTTACTTAGAATGTACATAGTGTGCACAGATAATTATGGAAGTACTTATAAACTATCTGTCTGTGGACTAGTTGTGATGTGACAGATAGTCAGCAGACAGATAAACCCTTACTGTAACATGTCAATCGGTTTGTGGCCATACACTGACTGATTCACTGACTAATTCGCTGACTGATACACTGACTGACACACTGACTGATACACTGACTGATACACTGACTGATACACTGACTGATACACTGACTGATACACTGACTGATACACTGACTGATACACTGACTGATACAAAGATATTTGACCAAAAACATGTAATTTTGAGGGTTGGGCATTCTTTTAAACCATCAGAGTTACAAGAAAACATTCAGAGAATGAAAACTAGAGGAAAATTTGAGCTTGCCGAATATTATATACAGAAAATAACATGGACCAGCACATGGACCAGTACATGGACCAGTACATGGACCAGTACATGGACCAGTACATGGACCAGTACATGGACCAGTACATGGACCAGTACATGGACCAGTACATGGACCAGTACATGGACCAGTACAAGGACCAGTACAAGGACCAGTCAAAAGACCAGGAACATCAATCAGTAAATCAACAGTACAACAACCTCGGAATTTTAGGGATGCATTGGCTAAGATACTTCTAGTCCTGAAAACAAATAGAAATGACTGCAATTTCTGAAAACATACATTTTTCAGGGTCTGGCGGTCTTTTTAACCATCAGTGATACAAGAAATTGTTCAAATATAGAAACTAGAGGAGAATTTGTGCTTTCCAAATCTATTTTCACTTTCTCCGTTACTTTGTTAGGACCGGAGATAAGGCCGATTGAAATTATGGTACAATTCAGAAATGTGGACTTCAGAAATTCTTGAAAAAATGTAGTTTTTCACTTAAAATTACTCTAGAACCAAAACGGTTCAATGGAAACATATATAACTTGGCAGGATTATGTGAACGAAAGATGAAAGTATGCTCAAATAGCTTCATTGAAATAAAATGATTATTTCCTTGCCAAAATGGTGATAAATTGTGAAAATTTGACAAAAAACATGAAATTTTCAGGGTCCGGCGATCTTTTAAACCGTCAGAGCTACGACAAAATGTTCAGAAGACTAAAACTAGAAGAGAGTTTGGCCTTTCCAAATCTGTTTTCAGATTCTCTGTAACTTAATTAAGACCGGAGCTACAGCCGATTGAAAAAACGCTATAATTGAGAAATGTGAAAAAATATCGTAAATTTTTCCCTAATTTTTTGACCTTGTGACCTATACGGTCTAACGTAGGTTAAGCCGAGGACCTTGAAAATTTATACGATGCCTCTAGACTATTGTAGCAAGTATGTGTGACATTTTTGTAACAATATTTTGATTCCTTGCCTGTGTAAAAAAATCAAATTTCAAAAAAGTAAAATTTTTCATCATGTTTGACCTTGAATTTGACCTTGAAAATAATTTTCTAGGTCAAAACCAATATGATTTTCAGAATCAGGATGGAAAAATGGGGGGATCAATTTATTATTGTAACCCTCTCGAATCGATATTTCCATGTCAAAAACGCAATAATTTGTCAATTTTTAACATTCTCCGGTTTGCGATATTTGGAATTTTGTAGAAAATTAAGGTAAAATGTTAGAGGAATTTGGGTTACATATTCTAAATGCACATATTTTTGTCTGTAAACAAATAATATATCAAGGTGATATCATGAAAATAACATAATTTTCAGAATTTTTGAAAATAAGCACTTTTTGCACTTTGAAGAGCCAAATGACCTTGAAAAATGAGGTCAAGGTCAAATTTGAAGGTGGGTATGGGGGTTTTAGGGGTATCTTTGGGGGGGTTCACTATACATTGTAATGGCCTAAAATCGATATTTCAGGGTGAAATTACCAAGGTCACTGGTTTGGATGACGCGGTTGTTATTAAAAATTACATAACTCAATAACAAAGCATGACATCGTCACAAAAATAACTTCTTACCATGGGCCAGACATTCAGACATCACATTGCATCAATTTTGACACCATGTGGCTTACAGATTTTGCTATCATGCATGACAATCTCCAGCAATAAATATAGACCTGTGCAACCTTGACCTTGACCTACTTTCTTGAAATTGGGTCAGATTATGTAAGGTACTTGTAACACTTAGAACCTTAATGGAAAATGAAATACGCATGTAATTGCCTGTGATATGCTCTCGAGAAATATATGAAAAAACAAACTTTGAAATGGCCTGTGACCTTGAAAAATAATTCAAGGTCACTGAAACTGGGTCAGTGTAATGAGGTCATGTAACACTATGTACCTGATTTTTTTGAAATTTTTTTGAAGAAATTTTTCGTACGGAAAAATAAAAATAAATAATAACTAGAAATCGGGTAACCGCGATGCGGTGACAAAACTTCACCAATCATATAATTATTGGCAGTGAAATTAATGTGAGAAAACACAGAAATGATATTGTAAATGACATTGGACATGACCTTGAACATGCACATGAACTCGGACATGAACTTGCACATGTACTTGCACATAAACTTGTACATAAACTTGTACATGCAGTTGCATGCGTCTTGCACATGTAATATTACATGCAATATCACACACAATATCACATGTAATATTATGCAATATCAAATGTAAAGTTACATTTAATGTATTAAACATACAATATCACTTGCAATATCATGCAAAATCATATCACATGTGATATTAATTTATCACCTGTAATTTTGCATGTTACTTAGAATGTACATAGTGTGCACAGATATATGGAAGTACTTACAAACTATCCGTCCCTGGACTAGTTGTGATGTGATATATAGTCAGCAGACAGATAAACCCTTACTGTAACATGTCAATCGGTTTGTGGCCATACACTGACTGATTCGCTGACTGATACACTGACTGATACACTGACTGATGCTTATGATACACTGTCTGATACACTGTCTGATACACTGACTGATACACTGACTGATACAATGACTGATACAAAAATATTTGACCGAAAACATGTAATTTTGAGGGTTGGGCGTTCTTTTAAACCAACAGAGTGACAAGAAAACATTCAGAGATTGAAAACTGGAGGAAAATTTGAGCTTGCCGAATATTATATATACAGAAAATAACATGGACCAGTACATGGACCAGTACATGGACCAGTACATGGACCAGTACATGGACCAGTACATGGACCAGTACATGGACCAGTACATGGACCAGTACATGGACCAGTACATTGAACAGTACATTGAACAGTACATTGAACAGTACATTGAACAGTCCAATGACCAGCGCATTGACCATGCGTCAACCTGTACATCAACCAGTGCATCAAGCGGAACATCAATCAGTTCATCAACAGTACATCAACCTTGGAATTTTAGGAATGCATTGGCTAAGATACTTCTAGTCCTGAAAACATTGAAATGACTGCAATTTCTGAAAACATATATTTTTCAGGGTCCGGCGATCTTTTTAACCGTCAGTGGTACAAGAAAGTGTTAAATATAGAAACTAGAGGAGAATTTGTGCTTTCCAAATCTATTTTCAGATTCTCCGTAACTTTATTAGGACCAGAGATACGGCCGATTGAAATTACGGTAAAATTCAGAAATGTGGACTTCAGAAATTTCTGAAAAAATGTAGTTTTTCACTTAAAATTACTCTAGAACCAAAACGGTTCAATGGAAACATATATAACTTGGCAGGATTATGTGAACAAAAGATGAAAGTATGCTCAAATAGCTTCATTAAAATAAAATGATTATTTCCTTGTCAAAATGATGATAAATTGTGAAAATTTGACAAAAAACATGAAATTTTCAGGGTCCGGCGATCTTTTAAACCACCAGAGATACGACAAAATGTTCATATATAAAACCTAGGGGAGGATTTGGCCTTTCCAAATCTGTTTTCAGATTCTCTGTAACTTAATTAGGACCGGAGCTACAGCCGATTGAAATAACGCTATCATTGTGAAATGTGAAAAAATATCGTAAATTTTTCCCTAATTTTTTGACCTTGTGACCTTTACGGTCTAATGTAGGTTAATCCGAGGACCTTGAAAATTTTTACAATGCCTCTAGACTATTGTAGCAAGTATGTGTGACATTTTTGTAACAATATTTTGATTCCTTGTCTGTGTAAAAAAATCTAATGTCAAAGAAGTAAAATTTTTCATCATGTTTGACCTTGATTTTGACCTTGAAAATAAGTTTCTAGGTCAAAACAAATATGATTTTCAGAATCAGCATGTGAAAATGGGGGGATCAATTAATTATTGTAACTCTCTCTGATCGATATTTCCATGTCCAAAACGCAATAATTTGTCATTTTTTAACATTCTCCGGTTTGCGATATTTGGAATTTTGTAGAAAATTAAGGTATAATGTTAGAGGAATTTGGGTTGCATATTCTTAATGCACATATTTTTGTCTGTCTAGAGATAATATATCAAGGTGATATCATGAAAAAAACATAATTTTCAGAATTTTTGAAAATAAGCACTTTTTGCACTTTGAAGAGCCAAATGACCTTGAAAAATGAGGTCAAGGTCAAATTTGAAGGTGGTTATGGGGGTTTTAGGGGTATCTTTGGGGGGGTTCACTATACATTGTTATGGCCTAAAATCGATATTTCAGGGTGAAATTACCAAGGTCATTGGTTTTGATGACGCGGTTGTTATTAAAAAGTACATAACTCAAAAACAAAGCATGACATCATCACAAAAATAACTTCTTACCATGCGCCAGACATTTGGGCATCACATTGCATCAATTTTGATACCTTGTGTTTTACAGATTTTGCTATCATGCGTGACAATCTCCAGCACTAAATATGGACCTGTGCGACCTTGACCTTGACCTACTTTCATGAAATTGGGTCAGATTATGTAATGTACTTGTAGCATTTAGACACTAAGTGGAAAATGAAATACGCACGTAATTGCCTGTGATGTGCTCTTGAGAAACATATGAAAAAACAAACTTTGAAATGGCCTGTGACCTTGAAAAATAATTCAAGGTCACTGATACTAGGTCAGTGTAATGAGGTCATGTAATACTATATACCTGATTTTTTTGAAAATTTTTTGAAGAAATTTTTGTCCGGAAAAAAGAAAAATAAATAATAAAAATACTTACGAAAACAAGAAACTTCACCTATGTAATAGGTGAAGTTTAATAAAAATATTTACGAAAACAAGAAACTTCACCTATGTAATAGGTGAAGTTTAATAATAAGAAGAATAATAGCAAAAACAATAAGAATTTACCATAGGTATGGTAAATTCTTAATAATAACTAGTATTCAACCTTTAAAAAGGTTAGGCAATGATTCGACCTCAAATATATGAATAAAACAAATTATATGAGACTATGTCGGACTATTATGGTAGAGACCCTGTAAGCTGAAGTTTCTACTTATATTATGTGGTAAAGTAGACACACTTAGCCCATGCAAAATTTGAAGAAAATTGTCCATGTCAATCACAAGATATAGCCATTTACCCCTTTTGGGGGTTACTACCTAAAACCGAAACTGTTCATCCAGTAACATCCATTAAGTACAAGCCTAGATCCAACATAAACTTGACATTCCATTTTAAACAACCAAATTCCTCAAAATACGTATTTACCCCCCTTTGACCTTGATTAGGAGGGTAAATTATCCTATACTGTAACGTTTTCTCTTTTAACATGTGCCTGAGTCAATATCCCATACGTGTGCAAAATTTGAAGTAAATCGTCCATGTCAGTCACAAGTTATAGTCATTTACCCCTTTTGGGGGTAATTATTAAAAACCGAAACTTTTCATCCAGTAACATCCATACGAATAACCTAGACCAAACGTGCAACTAATATTCCATTTTAAACAACCAAGTTCTTCAAAATATGTATTTACCCCCTTAGAACTTGATTACGAGGGTAAATCACCCTATTCTGTGAATTTTTTCCTTTTAGCATGTGTCTGAGTCAATGTCACAAACGTGTGCAAAATTTGAAGTAAATCGTCCATGTCAATCACAAGTTATAGTCATTTACCCCTTTTGGGGGTAATTACCCAAAACAGAAACTTTTCATCCAGTAAAATCCAACCGGATAGCAGTAGACCAAACATACAGCTGATATTCCATTTTGAACAACATAACTCCTCAAAATATATATTCACCCCTTTTGGCATTGATTACGAGGGTAAATACCCTATGTTGGCAATACTGTTAAAATTATTTGTTCAATATGTGCCTGAGTCAATATCCCAAACGTGTGCAAAATTTGAAGTAAATCGTCCATGTCAATCACAAGTTATAGACATTTTCCCCCTTTTGGGGGTAATTACCCAAAACAGAAACTTTTCATCCAGTAAAATCCAACCGGATACCCGTAGACCAAACATACAGCTGATATTCCATTTTGAACAACATAACTCCTCAAAATATATATTCACCCCTTTTGGCATTGATTACGAGGGTAAATACCCTATGTTGGCAATACTGTTAAAATTATTCGTTTAATATGTGCCTGAGTCAATATCCCAAACGTGTGCAAAATTTGAAGAAAATCGTCCAGGTCAATCACAAGTTATAGACATTTACCCCTTTTTGGGGGGTAATTACCAAGCTTCGGGCAACAAGGATTACATAATACAGAAACCATTAATATATTACCAGACTATCATTGAAATCCTTTCATTAAAACCAAAGTTTTACAATGTTTTCACTCTTGGGGCAAAACACCCTATTTTCAACACCCCATTACATAGTTACCCCTTCACATAATCAAAATATAAAATATCACTTACCTTGAATGGTTAGTCAGGCTACCTATTAGTGAAAGAACTGAGTTTCTAGCTTGCTTAGTTTTTCTGGAAACCTGTGCAAACCTGTTTTAGTCAAATTGGGGTAATTACCCCCTTACCCTCATTGCACAAAAACAATAATGGGTTACAAATGTTGGGATACATGTTTATATATATATTCCAAAGTTTCAAATTGATTCTTGTAATATTAAAAAAGTTATTCCACTTTTAAGTTTTCCAATTTTCGACTTTGAGATGACCTGTGACCTTGAGTTCAAGGTCAAGGTCAACCATCTTCTCCCAAAATGAAGTACTAACCATGGACTATATATGTACCAAGTTTCAAGTCTCTAGCACAAAAACCTACTGGCCAAGAAAATAATAATAATAATAACTAGACATCAATATTACTGGTGAACCAGTAATGAGCATTCACCATGTGAAAGGATTTACTTGATTATCAACTTGACTTTAATTCTTCATATTGACATTTATATTGACACTTGAATTGACTTCATTTTGACATTCATATTGACATTCATTCTGATATTTATATCGACATTCATGCTGATATTCATACTGACATTCATATCTATCTTCAAATTTATATTGATGTTCACATTGACATTCATATCAACATCCATATTGACATTCATTGACATTCATATTGACACTGATATCAATTGACACTGATGACACTGATATTGACACTGATGACACTGATATCTACACTAATATTGACATTCATTTTGACATTCATTAATTTTGACGTTCATGTTGATATTCATGTTGACATTCATGTTGACATTCATATATATTGACATTCATATTGACATTCATATTGAATTCATAATGACATTAATATTGAGTTTATATTGACCTTAATTTATTCTTTAATTCATTCTATTCTGCACTTATCTCATTTCTCCATTTTTCCTGTCTTTGACTGGTGATGACCTTGATAACTGATGAACTTCTACACAAGGTCAAATATATTTTAGATCATTCAAGTTACTCTTGATTGGAAATGATAGACCACAATTGAACAACCTTGCTTGAAAAAGTTGTGAAAAGTAGCCTTTCATTCACTTTCTGTGACCTTGACCTTGATGTCAAGGTCATGGATGTTTAATGAAAATATTCCTCTATCACAGGGCTATATATGTTCCAAGTTTCATTGAGTTGTCTTCATTCAAAGCAAAGTTAAAAAATATTTTCACTTTTGGGCAAAATATTCTAATTTTGAAAGTCAAATATCTCAGTAACCCCTTGCATGATTTTCACCACATTTCTCGCTGCACTGGCCCATGCTATAGAGCATCTTTTACTATAATTTCATGAAAGTGCTGATTGTAGTTTTCTCAAAACCGTGCGCAAACTGGTTTTCATTAAAAGGGGTTAAGGTAATTACCCCTTTTTGAAAATTATCAAATTCATGGCTGATATTTGTTCAATAGGGGTCTACTAATTTAACAGTGAAGACCAGGTGTCTCTATCTTTATTAGTTCAGGAGATAGACCTCCAAAATCAGTGACTTTGAGGTGACCTGTGACCTTGAAAAATAGGTCAAGGTCAAAAATATTTTGCAAATCATGTTTTCTCATCTAGGACTACCTATACACTTAATTTCATGTTGAAATTCCAAAAAAAAGTGGCAGAAAAATAATAATAATAATACGACCAAAATCAATACCATTCACCATAGTGATGGTGAATGCTAATAATAATAATAATAATAATAATAATAATAAAATCAAAGAAAACAATATGATTCTCCCAATAGGTCGAATCATAATAATAATAATAAAATCAAAGAAAACAAGATGATTCTCCCGATAGGTCGAATCATAATGACAAATGCTAACATCGCCTGGCTAAACAAAGAGCCTTGCAAGATTATAAAGGAAATCAAACTTAAACTATATTCAGAGGAACAGTCCAGAATTTTGAATGAAATTAATAACTCAGATAAATTTCCCAAACTGCGCACATATAAAATTTTCAAGACAAGTTACTGTCTAGAACCATATCTAAATCTAAACCTCTCAAAGAAAACATACAGCAACATTGCCAGATTCAGAGTTAGCTCCCATAATCTAAAAATTGAAACGTACCCAAAATTCCGATAGAACAGAGAAAGTGTGACCACGACTGGCAAAAAGGCAGCCGTAAACTGTTTAGGCACGGCATCTGCAGTAAACTGCCTTAAAGTGGTAAAAACCGCCTTTTACTGCGTCAAATGCCTTTTACTCTAAATCGGCCTCAATTTGGTCAGTCCAAACAAAAAGCCCAAAAATAGGAAAATATGCCTTGTAATGCTTGAAATGCAGATTATTCGTCAATTGAAATATTATCAATCAATACTACATGTAAGTTCTGCAACAATTAAGAAATAGGAATATCTTAAATTTTTTTTTATGATCTTCACAATATCAAGCAATTGGGATTTTGAGCTAAATTTGGGGTTTAAGGCAGTTTACGGCAGAAAATTGCCTAAAACTAACTCTCGGCAAGGCTGTTTTTACCGGTAAAAACCGCCCGGTAACAACCACCTTGCCATAAACTTGCCAACCCTGAGTGTGACAAATGTAATACTGACAGTATAGAAGACAAGATTCACTGTCTCTTAATTTGTACTTATAACAATATCCCTAGAGTAGAGCTTCTTGACAGCGTTAGTTGCCTTATGCCCAACCCAAGTAGTCTCGATAAAAGTGAACAATTTATTGCACTGATGTCAGATAAAAGACCAGAGATAATAAAGGCTATAGGTCATTACCTTAATAGAGTAATGTAAGTGTAGCTAAGAAATTATTGATTCAAAATTTAAAGAGTATATTTTACATGTTTTAGGTGTGTTGCTGTGCCTCCCTACATGTGGAGTAGAAATTTCCGAACCTTGACTTTGGACAATTTGCTAAAGAGAATTTGTCAAATGAACTTGTGAAGTAACTCTATAAATGCCTTTTATTATTTCATATTATAACTGTCTGAATGCTACATATGTGTATGTAGGGCATGTTTTCAGAATACATTAAATTGTTTGTAGCATTTGTATTTTATTTTTATGTATGACTATAAATGATACTAATTAGATGTAGATTTATTTTGAAATATCTTCAAGACTTACTTTTGTGTTACAGGGCCTCATAGCAGTTGCTGTTGGTTCATGTAACATATTATCGTATTAAATTAAGTAAATGTTTAATGACTGAAAAGACATCTGTAATTCGATATTGACACTCTGAATTGGGACTATCAGAAATTTACCATTTTATTTTATGTATTCTAGATGTAACCACTAGAACCGGGACCAGTATTGTAAAATTTTATATACTTAATTGCATTTTAACTCTCTGTAGATTAGTGTAGACATTGATTCTGCTTTTGTTTTTCTATGATTTTGATGACATGTGTACTACACGCCGTGTAGCCTATCACTTTTGATATCCAGTTTGTCAAATAAAAGTTTATATATTTATAAATGGAAACTTTCCAACAATTCCTTGTGGTAGCTTCTTTTTCGAAAATGTATTTCTCCACTTGATAGGCCAATTAGGACAGGAGGAGGACATGGCAATGAGGTGAAGGAGATTGAAACGGCAGTCCAACATAGGTTCAGGGGACAGCTGGATTCGAACCCTGGACCAAGCAATTGACAGTCACGCATTCTACAACTAGACCAACCCTCCTCCTATGTGCAAGAGAAATTGGTCACACAAAATTATTACAAATACTTACCAACGCACATTTGTGATGTCTAATGCCGAATAACCCTCCATTGCCAAAGAAAGTTGTTCAGAATCCAGGTCTTCATCAACCATAATGTCTCGAAAATTCTTTATTATAAGGCTTTGGCGAGTTTCTGCAAAACAGAAAGTGACTATGAAATAAAGTACCTACTACCTGGCAATGTTAGCTTTTCCCTTAATTCAATTTGATTCATACAGAATATTTGGTCCAACACACAACAGAAAACTAGACAGCGCATGGAATGCGCACCTCCAGGGCTAGATAATTGACAAGGAAATATATATGTGAGTGGAGTTGAGGAAAGGGTTAACAGGTTTTGAAGTAAGGCAGGTGAGATTGGGGCCTCCTGGCTATGATACATGACTAGGGAATTCATCATAAAGGGGGAGTTGATGAAGTGTTCAGTGAGGTCAGGTGCTAAGCGGATAACTTAGGGAGGACTATGGCTGTTTGGTGGTGCCGCAGTTTAAGTTGTGCCATTTTAGTCCCAATTTCCAGCTACAAACTGAGCCAACCCACTCCTCAAACCTCAGTCATGGAGGTAACATGATAAATGTACTCTATGGACAACTGTAAAACTCTTAATTTACCATAGTTGCACCAAAAAGATACATATTTTTTGTATACAGGCCTCTTTTAGATGTACCAGGTATACAATTAAGTTTCCCCAAAGACAGAAAAGGTTAGGCTGAGCTACATCATAAATCTGTAGAGGATCATATGGAAGTCTGAAGAACATGATAAATGTGTTAGGCCTATCAGCACTTAATGAATACTTTAAAGTTGATGAAAGCTAAGACACCATGGAAGCAATCAGATGTTCTTTAAATCAATGGTTTGATGGGAATTGAAAGGACTTGAGAAGACAATCACACACAAAACCCACTTGATAGTCTTACAGATATGAGAAAACAACAATTATATTGAAGATAGCAGCATCAGAGGCTTCAGATTGAGATTTTATGAAATTCACATGCGTTATATATATAGCATTTTGACACAATGTACTTCCAAAACTATCAATGTTGGCGACCTTGGATGAGATTCAAATGCCTCAAGATTAGCAATTTCAATTGTTATTCAATAAACTGTCAGCGATATGAACACTTGGAGGCCAATAATTTAACCTTCAGGCCGTCAGGCTTGTAAAGTATAGTGGGCATATCACCCATTAGATCATGGCAATTATATCAGTGGCGTCATATTCAAGAAGTGGTGGGGCATTGACAACTTTTTGAAATTTTTTTTGCATGAGCACAGCGGAAGTACGAAATCTCTGAATTTTGTTACCCTTTTTTTTTTTGCAATAAAGCGGTGGCGCATCTGCCTCACCAGCCCCATAGGAACTGACGCCACTGAATTATACATTCGTTCAAGAGCAAACATTTTTTCTTTAATTACCTTTTATTGAAAGACCAGTCACTCAGCAGCGTTACTGGCAAGTATAAATATACATGTATGTAGCAATATAGAGCAGATCTGTCATTAATAGAGACCATTCAAAAGCTATCCTTTCATATTACAGCTAAACACTTTGATGTAGAATTAGAGTGGACTGCGGTACTGTGAAAATGGCACTCGTGACTCATGATAGCCAAAGAAGTGTCATCTTCTCTACTTTCAACTTGGGAAACATAGAGGCCGTTTGATTAGTCATGATCAAGAGAAAGCCATTTGACTTCTCATAACGGATTTTAGAGTGAAAATCAGATGCATAATCCTTTCGTTTGGCGGTCACCAACAATTGGGATAAGTCTCCTTCAATCAAAAATTTTAACATTGAAAGTATTGGGTTTGATCATGACAAATCATCAGCATGATGACACACGAAGTGCCATTTTCACTGTGTCACAGTCCACTCTAATTCTATATCAAAGTGTTTGGCTGTAATGAACAAATACGGAGCCATATACATGATGAGTAGGTCTTAAAATCACTTATCGGCCAATTCATCGAAATATCAGGAAGTCACATGCAATGCGAGCCTGAAGACAAACGGCGTATATCACAACTACTGCCAATCTTCTTTTGTCCAAATATGCTGTAATGTCATCTCTAGTGCAGAAAATTTAATGATGGATGGCCGATCAGGAGTCCATCACGAAGACATATTTGACAAAGAAACAACAAAAACTTATGATTGGCTACAGAACAGAGAAGCATGGCAATCATTAATACAATACAATATAAATATTACAAGGTTGGATTTGACACATATCTGTGGATACAGTGGTTGCATTCATATTGCTGTTTATTTATTGTTCACCTTCACAATATTTATATAATTGTTATTATTTATGGAGGAAGAAATAGGGGAATTTGAATATCCAACGTCAGTCCACCAGCATGCAGATTCTCTGCTACGACCTGAAACAGAAAAGGGAAATTTTCATCTAAATGATCTAATATGTAGTGAATGGCACCTGAAAACGAGTTTAAAATAAAAAACCACACATCGATCGTGTTTGTGTTGTCAATATATTACGGTTTTGTGAATTGACACACTTTTATTTATGCAATGAATCATTTAATTAAGGCACCTGTGACAATGCCCTGCAAGAAATTGACCAGTCTAGCAAAAAACTTTCTCTGTTACTACGGGGGCCTGGTCCCGGGACCACCATTCAATCTTAAGTTTTTGTAAATAAATGATTTCTTGTTCAGTTTTGGTGAAATAAATAAAATCTTTTCGGGCAATTTTGAAATAAATAATTTCTAGAGGGGGTATTTCTGAATAAGGCGTTGCTTGATTTGGGAATGAATATTAAGGGACTTTGCGTGCTTGAAATAAATAATTATAGGTGCTGTTTTTGTGAAATAAATAATTTCCTGCCGAGGAAAACTCCAAGCCCCCACTGATTATTAAATGGTCGCCCCCTAAAGTAGACCTACAGCATATTATCTGCCATGTGAAGACTGCATACAGTATGTATTGTGTGCATGTATGTAACTCAATGGAGGATTTATATGAGCACCGATCAATTCACAATTACTAAACTTGTTTATTGTTACGAAGTGCCGTCAGGCACATCCATGGTACAGGATCAATATGCACTGCAGCTTGTGTGGTGATGAATCAGCAAGTTGCTCCTGGCTTATATAAAACTCAACAAAGCAATAATAAAAATATAACATACATGTAGAAGCGGAGATACAAAATTTTCCAGTTAACATCATGACACTTTATGCTTGTGTTAGTCCTTATTCAGAAAGAATGCAAAACTTTTTATTAAATAAAAGTTTGGCTTGTGAATCAAATGATTTCCAAATATAATTTTTGGGTGCAATATCTTGCAATAATCCATAAATATTCTAACTTACAGAGTTCCTAATTTAGAGCAATAGGGCGTGTTCAGAGGAAAACCCCATCATTCTATGACCAATACAGCAGCCAGAGGTGTCAAAATTTCTCATTTTCTAATGACACAAGAAAATATTAAAATGATTGGCAAGAAGCAGAATTTGTCACTTTTCACAGAACAGGCTGGTGAAAGATCAAGGGCTCTGATGAGACCTGCTGGCCTTGCCTTGTGGAAGTTGTGCAGTAGTTGTGCAATGTGCACTACAGTAACTGTTGTCATGGTCAAATGAAAAGTTCTGCAGTCAGCAGAAAGTCAAAATGTTAGAACCATGCACTATTAACATCAAGGAAAAGATTCACCTCCGGGATAGGGCTGTGTGCAGGTGGAGTGTGTATTTAGCAACTGAATAACATTGTTTTTTTAGTGGTTGAATTAGGGGCTGCACAACCCCCCCCCCCCCAATCTTCTGGCCACGGCATTTCATAGGCCTATACCTGCTGGCAGAATAGGCGATTTGTAAAGTTTGTCACAACTTAAAATGTAGCAAGAGACAGTGAGCTCTCCACTAATGAAGACAGAAAAAAATAGTGACGTCAACTGTCAACTGTTGTGACGTCATAGGCTAGCAATTGTTTGTTAAATTGTAGCGTCAAGAAATCACTTCAGACGTAAACAAAGCAAGTGGAAACTTTGTCAAATTAATCAGGAAATCTGCCACGATTGAATTTTGTTTCTGCTGTGACAAGTTGACATACATCATCAAACACTTCTCCTCTGCTTTATTAGCCTTTACCCCTTACTGGACTGAAGGGACATTAATGTGCATCCCCAGCTTTCTGCCTGTTGGCCATTTATGTCAATTTATGTCCCTGCAGGCTGCTATGACGTCACAAGCACACAATTGTTTTTTAGGAATGCTCATACCAGTAACTGTTACGTGACAAACTGGCATCAAATTTTCATGATGTTTTGGAGATGTTTTTTGACGACGTTTTTAATATGGCATGGCACTCGGCTGTCCTTTCTTTACTTGTTGACAGCCCTGAAGCAAGTAAACTGACAGGCGTCTTTTAGGTAGCTAGCCAGATCACAGCAGCTTTGAACTGCCTGTACAGCAACAACAATCTTTTAGTGCACTCAGCTGCACTGACAGTTTTGCATGCACGAGTGACTTGTTCAGTTGTTGCATCATGAAAATAATATCGTAGTCATTTTGTTGATAGCACCATGAGTGTACTGGTCAGGTAAACATTTAGCAGACAGGTAATCATGAGCTATACATTTTGCAGCCATAAGATATCACCAATCCACTGTTCCAAATATGGTGACACTGACAGCCCACTGAAGTGAATTATGTCCCAACTGTCATTTGTATTATTAGTATGTTATAGTATGTTATTTAAAACACTTACCTTGGCAAATGAGGCTGGAATTCCTATATATATCCTTCAGCTAATGCAGAAACACATCCTCCCACCACCATGGCCAGTGGCCAACTGACTGCCAGGCCTTGGGTTGCATAGCAACCTATATTAGGTGTCGGCAATCTCCAGCATAAAATCCGATGATGGCCGAAGTCGCCGAATTTGACACATCACAAAAAACGTTTTTTAGTGATTTTCTTGACACTTGGATGCAAATTTGCAGTGACTGCACATGCATCATGAGTGGATCTATCAATAGACCATATTTGAGTGGCTGGGAAGCTATACAGAGAAAGAAAAGTACAAAACCAATTTTTACTTAATTGTCTTTATTGGGCTGCCCTACGCAAATCCGGAAATCATGGGCCACGGCGGAAAATGGCTGTCGCAAAACAGACCTCCAGCGCCAGCTGGCCCTGGAGGAATTAAATCATTCATATAAATTAGGTCATACACACAAAATAATCCATGCTAGGATGATTATGTATAGTCAAATGGGTGCAGCACCAGTGCACATTTTGGGGACGGCCAAGTAATATTTCAGCTTGCATGCACGCATGAATGTCAATATCCATATTTCATGATTCCAAATAGCATATGATTGGAAGTACTGATAATTTGAAACATGCAAAGAGCAATTTCAGAATTTCCCACCAAAATTTCCACTCTTGCAACGACAACATAAATGGAGATGTGTGGTGACAATTAATCCGTCAATCCTTAATCCATTAATAAAGATGCCAACAAATTGAGTAACTATTAGCTAAGTTAACATATTTTTTCTCATCAACGAAAGTAAGTTCCCTTAGTTAATTGTAAGTCGATTAATAAAGTCTGGAAAGTCCAGTAATTTTAGTAAAAAAAGGTGCAACAAGACACATTTTTACATGAAAAAGACTTGAGTTGACAAAAGATTACTAAACACTAAATATTGAAAATCAGACAGACTTTTCTGTCTGATATTTTTAATCGATAAAAAAAAACAAACGTTTAACTTTAACTTCAGCAAACTTAGCCACAATTTTAAGTTATTAACTATAACTCAGCTAATGATTTGATTAACTTATTAACTGTTAACACACCTCCAATAAAAATGAAGTAATTCTTCTATGTGGGCAAACCTGATTACTTCACCAGTGAACTGTGCCCAATTGTCACTTTGGATTTGCTGAGGGCTTCGGCCAAGGCAACGAAAATGTCTAATCAACATTTTGGCAACATTTCGTCCTGTGCCAATTTCTCCAGGGGCATCGCATGCCTTCCACGCCCATCCCATCCTAAAAAAATATAAATTTAATCATTTATTCCATACACAAATACTACAATTTGGTGTACAGGTACAAAAATAAAATAGATCAGATAAAAACTTAGTTTGTACAACCAAAAATAAAAACAAAATAGTTAGTACACAATACAGTTAAAAATGGTATAAAGTTCATCGTTGTTAAAACTAGGTATCGTTAAACATCTCAACTCCAAAATCTGACTAGTACATTGTATATCACATTTATTAAACTTGGAGTAGAACATTCTCTTAATATCATTAGTATTGAGCAAATCATCTTCCAAATATGAAAATACCTTATTTTTCAAGGTAACTTCTTTTTAAACACTTACATCATAATGTTATTGTTAATCTATAATGTCAATGTCAGATATATAAACAAACATTTCATTATAAAAATAAATCTAAAATAATACTTAAACTTGCAGGAGCAGGTTAAGCAGCAGGTTGACATGAGCAGGAAAGAGATCTTTACATTGCGCTGCCTGCAAAAAGAATGATAATAGACTACAAACCTTGAAAAATAGTCAATGACTATCAGGAGCCATAAGGATCTTTGTGGATCAACTTCAAGGAACCTTTCATCCACAAATCTGGTATGATCTATTCCAATGCGCTTGAAGACCTGATATACTTGAATCGGGTGGTTGTGAAGAATATTTCGATTGGTGTTTGCCTGAAATAAATATAAGCAGTTTGAGACAATGAATATTATAAAACAAATTTAGTGACCACAATATTGTAAACCTATAATACTGGAAACAATTTAGCTTGGTTGTCCCTAAATAGCAAGTGCTTATAAATACATTTTCAAATGGACAACATTATTTCAAAAACTGCATCTAAAAAACCAAGTCCTTTCGGTTCAGGAAACAAGGTAGGGTATGTGCCTGACAATCCCTGAAATAGGAAATTCCTAGGAAATGATCAGAAACTTGGGAGAATCGTGAAATGCAAACCAGGACTGAATGAATTTTTTTTTAAATTACGGCCAAAACACATCCTCTTTTCGAGGAAAATAATTGGACCATTGGTAAATTTGTGTTCGAAAACTGACTGAAAATTATAACAGTGCAGAGGGCTGGGGACGCGCTACTGTCTCATTTTTGGAATTGTTTCCGGATAAAGCTTGTCAAAACCAATTGGTCTCCTAGCTAAGTAAACAGACCACACACATTTCAAATTTTAGCAAAATCCATTGATTTTTGGACTCCCCCCCCCCCACTTATTTACATCATATAGGGAAATATTAGATGAAAATGAAAGCAGTACTTAGTAGACAGCTCACTGTATCTTTTAAACATACCCTTAATAGGTCTATACTGCATGTTCCTACATTTAAATTCCAGCTTTTTCTGTGAAACGGACTTGCATGCTTAAACACCCCATATTATACTAAACATGTGAGATATTTAAAAAACTTTAATATTTCTATGAACTAGAGTTATGCCCCAGTCTCACGGCGGCTCCCGGAGAACTATTTAGATCGGCGTCGAAGTATTTCCTGGTAATTTGGATGAATTTGGGTGATCCGCCGTCGACTTTTAACATCCCCCCAGGGGAAGTTTTTGTTCCCCTCAGCGGTTCCTAGAAATGGGAAAACTGCGCCGTGGATGTCAAAAAAGATTCAACAGGTACAAACTTTTTTTTCATGACGGCGGAGCAGAGCCCAAAATTTTCTTAATTTTTGGATGTCCGGCGTGGATTTTTTCAGTGAGAACGCCTCAAAAACATCTCCGCCGGGATATTAGGACATCCCCTGCCCCTGAGGGGACCTCTCCTGCCCCCGCGGGAACCTTTCCTGCCCCCGCGGGGACCTTTCCTGCCTCTGGGAGGACATTTGAAGCCTCGCCGGCAGTTTTTGACATCCCGCCGCGGTGAAATAGGTTCACTGAGGGGCAGTTATAGGTTCCCTGAGGGGTACTTTTTATATCTCGGGGCGATATACAAGTATCCCTCAGGAGGAGCAAATTCCTTTCCCCTGGCGAACTTTTGGGGACGGCGTACAACTTTTCTTCCCCGCAGTGAAAAAAAAGAACCCCGCCGTGATATGCTTTTAATTAATTATGTAATGGTTTTATAAACATTGTATGTCGCCGTGATGGTCATTTTTTTCCTAGAATTCAACTCAAGCTGCCCCTCAGTGGTAAAAAGTTCTCCGTAACGTGCCGTGAGACTGGGGCATTATCAATCTTTTGTTTACCACCCATAACTCATTTTTTCATAATTTCACCCCTATGGTCATTCTACCTCCTGAGTGGGTGCATAATTTTAAACAGCTATTTTTATTAATTCTGGCATTCATTATCACAATGAAAGGGTTTATGTTAATTGATAATCAGTTAAGATACCCCAATAAGCAGTCTGGGGAATTGCCATCACATGATGACAATTGCAATTGCCACAAAGTCCTGGCCCTGACAAGATGATTGAGTGAGTGGGGTTGATCAGTTGGGTATCAAAAGGAAGTCTGATCTCTTTGCACCCGTCCTCATCACACAGCAGCATGACAGAAGCGGGACACATTCTATCCGATTTTGAGAAATATGAGGGGCGTTCAGAAAGTTCAAGGCTTTTTTTTATATGGACACTTATTTTCAATCTAGAATGGAATGGATTTTCGAAATTTTTGACAATTTGGACACTTTTAAGTCATTCTATGGTTGCCATGGAAACAGGAAGTTTGGCTAGGTGGAGCAGGTAGTACGGAGATCAAGAAAATCAATGAATTGCGGCTGAGAGAGACCTCACTCTGCCACTTGTATTAGTAGGATTGACAATAATTAACACAAGAAATATAGGCCTAATATTTCTTTTCAAAAATACTCGCAGGTACTACAAAAGCATTAATTCATACACCTGACGCATTGAAATAAATGTTCCTTGAAGCATTCCAGGAAAAGTTTATGTGAAAGCATTTCAGTCATCCAAAGCCTTTTCTCCTCCAGTGCCTGAAACTATTGCCCCCAGTGATTAAGGTAATGGAAAACAGGTCTTATGTAAAGCTATATCTCAAAGGAAAAGCTGGGATGGATAATGCTGTCCATTTAGGTCTCTTGCTCATACCAGTGAATCCATGCTTTGTCATTAGTCCTGATGTAGTTAAGGACTCAAATTCTGGCACCTGAATCGCTCTTGCCAAATCGGGCATGCAGGAGTGCTTTCCCACATTGGTTCGCTGTAAGAATACAAACATTTGGTATGCCTGAAAGTATATTAAGAAGCTAATATCATATTTCTTGTGTCAAATATTGTCAATCTTACTAATACAAGTGATAGAGAGAAGTCTTTCTCAGCCGCAATTCATTGATTTTCTTGATCTCCGTACTACCTGCTCCACCTAGCCAAACTTTCTGTTTCCATGGCAACCACAGAATGACTTAAAAATGTCTAAATGTTCCAAAATTTTGGAAACCCATTCCAAAACTGCTGAATTTTATCCTGTAAAAAATTCATAGTCCTAGATTGAAAATAAGTGTCCATATAAAAGAAAGCCGTGAACTTTCTGAACGCCCCTCGTACTACAAAGTCATCAGCAGCTGATGACAGTTTTCCTAATTTCTCTGGAGCCTTCAGGTTCTTTTCCTCATTATGTAATGGATAAACCTGCCAAAATTTATAGAGTTAGTTGATACTGTGATACAACTTTATACCAAGTTTGGAAGTGATAGTAGTAGCAGCAGTTATTTCTAAATAGCCTGTCAAAGACGATTTTGACCACTGCTTAAGTCATGGCTGGGCCATGACACTTTTAGAAGGTCGTGGGAGGGTGATGACAGTGCTAGGGTGAGTGTCATGTGGGGCTGAAGACATTGATTGTCATGAGCATATGGTAATTTCCTTGACTGATAAGTGAAGGTGAGCTATGACTGTCACACACATTACTTTGGATTGTATACATTTTTCTTCCGTATGCTGGGGCATCCAGAGAATCTGTGTGCTCAGCCCTTTCATCCCATTAAACACACTGTACTCATTAGAACTGCATACTTCTTTATTTTCCCTGAGCTTCCTTGACAGTGCAGTCAGAGTGAAGTTAACACAGTACTACCTTGTAACTTTAAAGTTACTTTAGTACTGTTGTAAGGAAATAAGTAGAAATTATTTTATGAGTCCTTTGTGTACAAGTCTCTCAGACAGATTCAATGTACTCAGTGATTATTGTCAATTTGTGGTACCAATTAATTCTACTCACATGGTAGTTAATACAATATTATGAAAATATTGATAATCAAATTTTGTAGTTTTATAATTTTTTTATTGTCGCCTGACTGACTGCTCCGAGATGGAAATATGAAATAAAATTAAATCTGATTTCTTGTTTTTTTCTATTTGCCAACCGACCGACTGGTCCATATGCCTCCGAGAAATTTCCGAGTAACAAGGAATAAAAAAAAACGTGGCCTTATTTCTAGAAAATTGTATGCCCGAATCAGATCCTAGCTGGAACAATAAAACGACATATTTACTGTACTTCAAAACAGTGAAAATAGCTCCAAAATAAAACTGGGGGGGGGAGGTTAATAACCCATGGATTTTGCTGAAATTTGAACTGTGTGGTCTGTTCACATGAGATTAATTGGTTTAAAGACTAGCTTGATTGGAAAAAGTCCAAAATATAGTCAGGACTGTGGGCCTTCATAAAATATACATGTACAGTACAGAACATAGTTTTGAGCTAAGCATGCAATTTTGCGCATCACCGTGTCCCCAAATTTCCATGTAAATTTACTGTTAAAACATGTCTGCTGTCTTCTGGCACCGATTTTCAGCACGCATAAATTAATATAGATTCTCCGTAAAATGTGATTGACACAAAATTGATTACTTTTCTGGTGATAATCTCAAACTTTGACATTCAGATTGATGAAAATTATGAAAAACCATGCCTGAAAGTAATTTGGAGACAACATTGTCCGCCGAAAGGAATCAGCATTTCAATTAACAGTAGTGGAAAGTGTTCAGAAAAGATACAGAATACTGCCATAAGATTTCCAAATTTTTCAAAGCAATTTCTGCATTCAAAGGTCTTCATTGAGCAAAATACTGCAATTTCTTTCATAACATACCTTTGTAACAATGCAAAATTGGCACCATGCCAAACACCCTTCCACTTCAATGCTCGATATGCCTGTGTACCTTTTCCGTAGCTTGAAATAGAGATTTTGGCAACACAGCGTTAATTTTAGTGAGTTCTGTTTGAAACTTCAGTTAACACACTGCACTTTAATGGAAAAGGCACCAACGGAAATATTGGTTTTGTGGCATATTGGATGGGATTAATATTATGAAATTATCACATAACAGCCACAGGACTTCCAAAAGCTGTCCTACAAAGGTTTAAAAACATATATAAAGGATAAAGCAGATTTAGAATGAAAAACTAAATTTAAGAATAACCAACTGGAAATGAAAAAAGTGAACCAAACCTACGGAACAATGGGGTCTTTATGCATACCCAGGAAAGAAAAATTCACATAGACAATCATTAAATATCAATACTCTAAATAAATCTGAATTTTATATACAGTGTATATAGGCTTGTAGCACACTATTGTGTACACATTTTGGCCACCGATGATGAAAAATGAAAGTTGTAGCACAATTAACTACTTCTTATATTTTGATAGCTAATATATTAGGGAAACTAAATCCAGAAGGATTGAGCTTAACGAGCTTTCGTTGTTCCATAATATGGGGTGAATCGGTACACTGGGGTGAATCGTGACAGAACTGGAATATGGTTTATTTCTTCAAAAAAATAACTACTTCCACTTAATCCAGGAAGTTAATTATTAGAACACTTATAACACACATACTGGAGTACATTATACTGGGGTTTTACATTTCTAACTGCTGACAATGAGGGGCTGCACCTTAAGCTCCGCCCTGCAAAAATTGAATTCTCCACAGTTGGTCAAAACACTTGTGCCACAAAAAGTATAAGTGTTAAAGCCACCAAACCACCAGGAAACGTTCATGATATAGTGTTGACCAACTCTGGAAAAAATTGTAACCATAGGCATAACAGCATTGACTATGCTCAACAAAACCAAGCCAAAGTCTATTTTAGTGTTATTTTTGGATGAAAGTAAATTATTGGTAAATGCACAAAAAGCGAAATTGGGGGTCAAGTAATATGAAATGAATAATTAACATGGTTAAAACATAGTGGAAAATCAATTTAACCTTTTAAAATTGGTAAATGATGATTAAACACTATATATTGCGATAACGATAAATTCCCTGAAATTAACAAGAAATCATGTGATATAATATAGAGATGAAGGTATCAAAATAAGGAAATTCGGTTCCAAATCAGTTAGAAATAGATCCAGGGAACCAGATTATTAGACATATTATTTGATTTTGGATGTTGGATCTTGGATTCTGTTCCAAGTTAATAGCAGATTTTTGGCTCACCCCAAAATATCCCAAGTAATTTTCATTTGAATATAAATGCATGATCCATTGTAGAAAATAATTCAAATTGGCATTATTGATATTGGATTTCATCCAGAATTACCTGTCTATTGCATAATTAGCAGAAAAATACGGTTTTTGACAATTTTCTCTCATTTATCATATTTTTAAAAATATGCTTATTTTGCGCATAATTGAGTTCTGATTGCTCTCTAAAATTTTTTTTGGCTTCTTAAATATATTTGCTAAAGATTATTCACAAGTATCCATGCTACTGGCATGACCATGGTGATGTAGCAGCAGGAAGTGTCGGTTTCATAAAACGCGACGTACTTGTGAACGCACTAAGATCAGCTCTAATAAGTTCAATATGATGGTTAGAGACTTAATATTTTGTCCAGTATTGCAGTTTGATGCATGAATATCTGTAAAAAAATGTCAACCTTACCTCTAAAAGTTTGACACCTAAACCTACAAATTTGTAAAACGCGACGTACTTGTGAACATTTGCATAAGCAATGCGAAAGTATCCTAAATGTGCCCTTATAATGGTCTCAGGAACTGAAGAAGTGCTGGTCTAGAAGAACGATACTATGGGGCTTTCACTCAGCCATTAACAGTGTTCCATAAATAAAGCATATATATTCCAGGAGGGGTCAAAAGTGCATGTAAGAAAATTAATTGTTTTCAAACTATGTGACATCTTCATGTAAAAAATTCTCTTGGCGAACGCTAACACTGTAAAACCATGATTTTTTTAACTAAATATGTTCTTTGTGTTTCATTCTATCATACTGAACTGATTATTTCATCTTGAAAATTGTTAAAATATCAAAAGCATCACCGTTTATAAGCAATACTGTTTGTGAATGAGCTATAAACAAGGTAAAAAATGTGTTTTTTGAGCAGAATTTTGATTTATGGTGATAGGCAAATCAACCAACACATAGCAAACCATATATTTCTGAAAACTACACATTCTCCTCTAGTAAATCAGATTACGTGCCAAGTCCCAATGACATATCATGTCAAAATTACAAGCTTTCCCGTCTGAAAAAAGCCGCTGTACACAATACCATGCTACAAGCCTATATATAAAGCATTTTTTTGGAAGACTAGCATAAGACCCGTAAAAGCACGCACATGAGGGAAGGCGGTAGGTAATAAAGGGTGTTTTCTGATGGCCTACGGTTATATTATAAGAAAATATCATGTCACTTTCTGTGACTGTAATTTGAACATGAAACCTGGCTAAGGACATTGTAGAGAATACAGAAAAGGTTCTTGCAAGTTTTGATAACTGGACAATCAGTAGTTTTGTTGGAGTAGCGTAAGGGGTCCGTGAATTAATAGTATGATTTGACAAAAATCTGTGGGTGGCAGGACAGCATTTACACTTAAATTGTATTTTAAAATTTGATCATCTTTAATGTGGTTTGGTCAAAAACCCTTTTTTGCCATCCTATCTACCAGGTAAAATAATAAACTTTCCAGATATTGCGGAGAAGAACTGGAAGTTTCTGAAATTAATGATCATAGGATCTTGAAATTTTGTTACTTGCATTTACGACAGTAGCGAAGACCATTAAATTTCACAAAAAAAGTATCACATTTAGCAGTCCCGTTGTTTACCAAATTTTGACGACTCTAGCGAGGTCCCCTAGATAAGGGGACGATAAGAAAAAGGGTCCCCAGCCTGGGGTAACGTGACGTTATCAGGAAGACACCCTTAATCAGCTCTGGCAGTGCTTAACAGGCAACAGCAAGCAGGGGGGTGCAGCAATAAATTTGAAACTTGACACCAAGATCACATGTGGATTGAAGTATCTAATCTGATTTTATCAGAATTTTAGACTCAATCTGTGGTTATGTGCCCCGTGGTAATATGGGGCCACATTGTCACTCAGACACTGGTGTTACCATTATCTGATGACCATGCAGGATGGTTTTAATTGGTCAGTTGCCAGTAGTTTATCAATTTCACACCAGAGGTGAGGGTGGTCAACCTCCTCATGACAGGGGGGTAGGAGGGGGTCCCAGGGGAGAGAGGGGGTCCCAAAGGAAGGGGTGAGGAAGAAGCTGCAAGACTCAGCAGCCCTGCCTGTCAAACTGGACAGCAGCAGCTGGACCCTTGGGTGGCCTGAATCCAAGATAATCATTTACACATTTCCCCATGAAATTATGATGGAAGTAGTCTAAGCCATTCTCTACTCATGAATGGAATTTCACAAAGATTTATAGTGGTACCAGAGCTGTTGGCAATTTTAATTCAAGATTGAAAAAAAAAACAGATAACCTAATGATTTAAGCTATTAACAAAAAATATGTGCAATCATAGGCAATCTTTCATTATTATAGTGGCCAATGGACTGTTCAAAGTGTTCAAAAGGGACCATGCTCAATAAATAACTCCACTTACCTATGTTACATTATGACATTGTGTTATTCCCATTTCACAGATAATGTGTTATTCCCATTTCACAGATATTAATGTTATCCTTTTTTACTTTTTGTATGATGTCCTTGATTAAAATCAACTTCACTTCTTGCATGAAATTCTTAACATAAAACAGTGTCTATTCCATAGTCATTTTAGAATAAATGAAGCATTATTTTCATGCTTGTAAACAATCTTGCAGCAGCAGTCTTTATCAAATAATACTTTTTTATATCTTCAAAAGTTTACTCCCATTTTTCATATATCCAGAGCTAGGGCAAATCTGTCATGTCTCCTTCATATCTGATAAGCAACTGAGGGAAGAGGGTGTTTATCACCAATCAACACATTGACCAGTACACCCTCCCCTCATGAGCCCTCCCCCCTTTCTTCAACCTCCCCCCTCCATCCAATGGCCCCAATTGGCCAATTTCTTCATCCATAAATGTGTATCTTTATGCTCCTCCCCTCTTCTCAACCATGCTTGTTTGTGTGCCAATCAACAAATTTGAGTGCAATATCTTGATTTCTGTATTTATTACAAGTACAATGCATGGGGTGCAGAAAATCTTTTGAATTGCCACTTCTGAGACTGACAAGACCTTAAACTATGTTTGCTGTGAATGCATGATTATGTTGGATGTCATGAAGCTAACCAGTACCCATAAGCATTATGGGGCACTGAGCTAACTTAAAATTCCTTTTTTAAGAATTCCCCTGTTATGCGTTGGCACTAACTAATTTTTGACAACAGTTTGTGACAGTCTGGATGAAATGCAGAATATATTGATTTAAACATGTAGGGCTATAAACATGTAGGCCTATTTAAATTTATTTAATATGTTATGTAATCCTTTTTTTTGAGGCGCTTGTTTGCAAGTGCACCTTTATTGCTAGAAGAAAGTTGCAAAGCTTGTCTTCACTTCAGAGGTCGCACTGTTTCAGGAAGAAAGTTACACATTGTATAGATAGATAGATAGCTAGACAGATAGACAGACAGATAGACAGATAGATAGATAGATAGATAGATAGATAGATAGATAGATAGATAGATAGATAGATAGATAGATAGATAGATAGATAGATAGATAGATAGATAGATAGATAGATAGATAGAGTGCTTCCACACTATTTTATAACTTAACAAAACATACATGTATACTCTTGTAGGCTGACAATTGATTGGTTTTTTTCAGGGGTAATCTTTCTTTTCATGGAAATTTCCACTAGGCCTATCTCTTGAATATTAATAGCTTCACTCATAAAATGTGATTTCTCATCAACTGACATACATGTGAGACATTCCAGTGTCTCAAGTTCAGAGACCCCCTGAGGTGACTTCTGTGAGGTCTTTAAAGAGGGTCAATTGGGGAATAGGCTGATTAAAAGGATGTCTTGCTTAGAACTTCAAGACAAAGTGGGGCTTCTTTTGAGTTCAGGGAAGTTAAGCCTCCATAGAGATAAAATCCAACATAGTTCAATATAGCCAGAACAGAAGTTAATTGACAAAGGTGGATTTATATAAAGAAGAGCAGATAGAAGTACAGAAAGAAAGGTAAATAGAAAATTTGAAAGACCTGAAAAAGATTGATAGTTTTATAGAAAGAGAGAAACAGAGATCTTTATAGAGGCAAACAAAAATATGACAGGAAGGACGGTAAATTTAGAAATATGGAAGTTAAAAAAGGGAAAAATAGAAGTTAAGGGAAAAATAGAAGTTAGGGAAAGAGAAATAGACTGGAGGAAGAAAAGCAGATTGAAAATGGAGAGAAGGAAAATAGGACAGACAGAGAGAAATAAAGAAGGATGGAAAGAAATATAGGATGGGTACACAGCATAGAAAGGAAACCCAGATTGTGAGAAAGACTAAATAGAATGTAAAGAGAGAAAAATTGATGGATAGACAGTCTTTAAAAAAAGACCAGATAGAAAGATTAAGTGGACGAGAGATAGAGATACAGAAAGAAAGAGAAGATAATCTTCTATATACATATAATAAATTATGTAAATGGCACTGCCATGAAATTTGCGCAGCATTGTCATAGAACTACTGCATTATCTTCAACATTCCATGCAGAAGGCCAACCTATCTTTTTAAAGGACTGGGCAAATGGGCAGATAGATAAGATTAGATAGATAAGATCAGATCTATAGATAAGATTAGATAGATAGATAGATAGATAGATAGATAGATAGATAGATAGATAGATAGATAAATAGACAGATTGCACTAAATTGTTGATGTTACATAACTGAGATCAATAAAACCATAGCTATTCAGAGGTGACTGTTTACTATTAGACTGTCACATAATTTGTTGATAGTTAATGAAGATTATGTAACCTTAAGTGTTGTTATGATTTCTTACTTGATGATCTATTTAAGTCATTAACATTGACTTTTAATTTTTATTCACTTCTTGCAATCAGATGGTATGGAAATAATTATTTCCAATGTTGATACACATGTTGATTTATATCCCTGAAATATGTCATTGGAGGTTGTTATAGGACAAGACTGAAATTTTAAATCTATTTTGGAATTTATTTAACATATTTTAATTATTTACCAAACTAAACTCTGACTAAACTACTAGCTCCACTTTTATGGCAACTACAGGCACTTCCTGTTCAGGCAGTCACTGCAGACAGGAGCACCACACAGAATGAGCTGTCCTTGTGCTTGGTGAGCTGCGCTCATATAAAATACCCTCTCCATATATTCCTTTGTAACGGGTCTTTTCAGCTATGCATGGCTTTACTGACAGTACCAATATTTCACCTTTGTGGCCCTTTAGTTTAGGTGCAAACTGTGCATAAAATGTATCACAACTTCAAAATTGTTCATCATAGAGACCTAAAACAAAAACGCACAGCAACAGCAGCAGTCACTCAAAGTGGCTGCTTTCACTTTTATTAGAAGAAAGCATGGCAGAAAGGAAGGAGATGGTAGGAAGGAACGATGGGAGGAAGGAAGCAAGGAAGGAATGCAGCAAATAAGAAAGAAATGAATTCAGGACTGAATTAAGACATTGAGGAAAGAATTAGAGAAGGAATTAAGGAATGAAGGACAAAGGAAGAACAGATGGAAGAATGATAGGTAGATAGATAGATTACAGGGGCAGATTCAGAAAATGTCGGAGGGGGGGGGGTTTACGAATGAAAATGTACTAAAAATATCGGGATTCTTGTTTTTTTTACATTAAAATGTACAGGCCAAAGGGGGGGTTGAACCCCCTAAACCCCCGCCCTGGGTCCGCTACTGAGACCGATAGATTGCTACATAGATATATACAGATAGATGGATGGCTGATAGAGCTGTTGCATCCTGCATATGTACACCATAACCAATTAGCCATAGGCCAAGGAGGCAGGCGGGCCAGGGGGACGGGGATGGTGGCTTATCCAATTTCCAAAACATGATTTTTCATGCCATTTCATGTGTAGCATTTTTAGGGCAAGGTGGGCAATATTTGGGGCTACCTCCACCCCCCCCCCCCAAAAATTGTTGACCTCATGAATACACATATGACTATAGGTTACTTCATAGAGCTATAAGTTATAGATCCATGGTTACATTAATATGGCAGGCAGAATACACGCCAATGGGTTTACAAGTAATAATTTTGTTTCAACTCACAGGAAGGAATCATTACAGCAAAGATAATGTTGACATATTCACACTTGCAAATTTACATTTTTATCCTCGTTGGATAAAGAAACAAAACAGTGCCAGTGCACTCTCTACCCGTCTTCAGTGCTAGTCTTGATAGAAATAAAGGCAGACAGAGAGACAAGGAGAGAGATTGAGAGGAAAAAAATCCAAGAAAGAAAAAGGAAGATTGATTGGAAGATTTCTACTTCCTATTTGCCATATATTTTTCTGTAAGGATCTATTAATCTATCTATGAATCTACATGTATCTATCTAGCTTCCTCCCTCCCTCATCTCTCCCTCCCTAATTTCCTTTCTCCCTCCCTTCATCCCTTTCTCCCTCCTTTCACCCCTTTCTCTCTTCCTTCATCCCTTTCTCCATCCCTTCCTCCCTTCACCCCTTCCTTCCTTTGTCCTTTCCTTTCCTTTCTCTCTCTCTTTGCCATGGCCGCTACAAAAACGTATGCTGGCAACATTGTCTTACCCCCTACAAGGACATAGGCTGGGTTTTATGATAAAAATATATATCTAAATTTTCACCCCCTTCCTATACTCCCATATCATGGGTATTGTGCTAGTATTACTAAATCAGTGTTCAGTCTGAGGGGCCGGATTTTTCCCACAAATGCCCCTTTGAAGCTCAATGAGAGATAACTAGAAAATGTTTGCCTCATAAGCAAATGCCACTCATCAGTCAAAAGCAGATTCTGAAGGATATTCAACCAATTTGGAAGGATAATTATAAACACAAATCCATGGATTCAAAACCAGCGTTTGGCGATTGTATATTGGGGATTGAAATCATGAAGAGGGTGATCTATATATTATTACATGGATTGTTTTATATTGAGCAGTGATAGCCAGACTGGTAGTGTTTGCTGCGAGCCATTAAAACTTTGAGGGAGCCCGTAAGCAAATGCCTCTACCAAATTTCAGAACTGCAAGTAAAATACTAAAGTCACAGTGGGCAATTCAAAATATGGTGTCCATTTTGGCAGCCATCTTGGAAATTTCCTGATAATTTACGAGGGAACCCCTAAGCAAATCCCCAAAACCAATGTCATGGATATAAGTGAAATAATAAAGTTGCAGTGGGCAATTCAAAATATGGCGGCCATTTTGGAAGCCATCTTGGATTTTTCTAAAAATTTCTGAGGGGAACCCCGGAGTGAACCCCTATACCAAATTGCATAAATGTAAGTGAAATACTAAAGTCACAATGGTTAATTCAAAATATGGTGGCCATTTTGGGAGCCATCTTGGATTTTTTCCAAAATTTTCCGAGCGGAATCCCTAAGTCAATACCTGCACCAAATTTCATAAATCTAAGTGAAATGCTAAGGTCACAGTGGGCAATTCAAAACATGGCAGCCATTTCGGAAGCCATCTTGGATGTTTCCGAAACTACCGAGGGGGACCCCTAAGTGAATCCCTATAACAAATTTCAAAAATCTAAGTGAAATTCTCGGTCACAGTGGGCAATTCAAAATATGGTGATCATTTTGGCAGCCATCTTCGATTTTTCCAAAAATGTTTGAGGGGAACCCCCTGTACCACATTTCATAAGTCTAAGTGAAATACTAAGGTTACAGTGGACAATTCAAAATATGGCAGCCATTTTTGCAGCCATCTTGGATTCCAAAAATAGCAGAGGGAGACACCAAGTGAATCCCTATACCAAATTTCATAAATCCAAGTGAAATACTAAAGGTGCAATGGGCAATTCAAATTATGTTGACAAGGGAAAGTGGACGAGTGGACATGGACACATGGACAAGTGGACAAGAGTCCGATTTCACCAAAATCCGGTTAAGCCTCTAATAACTGCTTTGGCCGGTTAAAAATTATGTCTGTGACACAATCAATATCCCTTAACCCTGCCATAATTCTCGACTTCAACTAATTTGAATGATAATCAATATGAACTGATGAACATTTCAATTGCATAAACGAGCAACTTACAAGGCAAATGTAATGTTCAAATGTGTTTAACATCAAAATCAGAGGGGCTAGATTTGCTCCATGAACAAGGTTCGGAATTGCCCAGAACATTAGGAAAATAGGAGCATGTAATTTACCAAATATGTATAATGTAAATGTTACTTATCATGACAGTAAGTAACAATGTGCAAGCACTTTAACAGCTGCTTGTAGATAGCCTATATCTATACTCATCTATCTATCTATCTATCTAGCAATCTGTATTGGTCTATCTCCCTTAATTCTTTCCTTCCTTCCTTTCTTGGTTCCATCCATCGATTCTTCCATCCTTCCTTGCTTGCTTTATTCTCTTCTTTTATAGTGTTAAGCTTTTCTACAATCCCCTGGCTGGCACTTGGCTGTTGCCAAGTTGCTGCTGCTTTCACTGCTGCAGAACATTTAAAATTCGCGGGAAAAACATACATTTTAGTTTAGAAAATAAAAATTTACTTTCACAGAAATTTACCAAAACTTGATAGCTCTCGATGTAAGCAAGATGAAATAATGTTGTGCATGTATACTAAGTTTTAAAGTGATAGGTGAAATAGTGTGACCTCCTATATGGTCAGAAGCTTCCCGAAAATTCCTCCTGCAATACAGGTTGCAAGCAGCTGTAAAAACTGTACATGTAAATTGAATTGTGTGAAACATCTCAGTTTTGAAAGTTTTAATTTCACATTGAAATTGCTCATTGATGAGATGCCTACCTTCTTAACTTGCAGTTGTAGACCAAACTAAAGAATTTTGCAGCCTAATCAGTTACTCAGTTGGTCAGTAAGCTCCAAACTTGCACAATTGCAAAGATTTGTCATGAAGGGCCATGAGAAAACATTTTATCCCCAAGCCCAAGGGGCCGGATTTGTTATAGAAACATGCATATTCCTGATCCCATGGTGAATACCATGAGACAAACACTTTTACATGCAGTCAAACATGATTCCGATGAAGAGTCGATAAGTGGACAACAAAGAATACGCGGTCTGGGCAGTGAGTAACAGTCTTGTCATTGGCTGACAGAGGTGTCAGATGGTATAATCTCTGAGACATAAATCCAAGCATGGTCAAAGATATTCCCTCAGCTTTTTGCTGGCCAGTGATAATATAATAACACTACGGATTTATAAAGCGGCAATTTCAGTAAACTGCTCATCAGCACTTTTTCTGATCAATCAATTTTAGAAATTCTGAAACAAATCGGTTTTTAGATTCTTGTTGAAGCTTTCTATTGTCTTTGCTGCTCTCACTTTTTCAGGCAAACTGTTCCGTAGTTTTGGTGCTGCATAGGAAAATGCCCATTCTTCAAACTTATTTTTGTTGCATGGAGCAGGTTCTACTAAGAGTAGCTTGTGGTTGCTTCTCAGGTTATGCTTCTGCTGAGATTTGATATGTATTATGGAAGCTGATTGCTGTGATTGGTAACCAGTGCACTTGTTTCCAGCTATGGCTATGTGTCCTGCTGCAGCACATTCATGCAAGCAATTTGTGATTTGATGTTTGTAAAAAGTTCACAAAAAACTACTGCAGACACAGGCCAGAACCTGAATGAGGAATGTGTCTTAAATAAAGAATTGTCTTACATGTCTATAGTAATACCAGTATATATACCAGTAATAGTATTTACTAATGATGTCTAAGATTCTAGTCTTGTGACAAGCAAGACACTAGAGACAAATAAGACTCTATAGACTCTTTTAGGCTCCGGCCTGTGCTGCAGACAAGAAACTGGTTTTGCATCAAAAGTTTCACATTTTTGTGATAAAACACAATGTAAATTTTAATTAGATTGAATTATAAATAACTTAAAGATGCATAAATGCAAAATAATATATATATATATCAAGCTGACCATTTATTTGCATCTACAGTGGGTTGAAAAAGTATACACCCCCATGGAGTGGTCTTCCAATTTTCTGTCATATCTTCCTTCAGAAATGCATCATCAATCCCATACTTCTACATACTCATACTGACCTCTCTTGTAACCTATATATTCACCATAAAATTCTTGGTGGTAGACCTAAGTCATGGAAGAGTAGAAAAAATTAAACTAGCAAAAATTTGTGTTGCGAAAGTATACACCCCTTGTAAGTTGTTTTTCAGTGACAATAATGTTGTTTTGACCTGAAAAAGTAAAATTATGATATAAATAGATGATCTCTGATTGGTTTTTAACATCTTGGATTGTTTTACCCAATTTCTGTAACTTCTGTGGTCGACTGTGGATGGACAATATCACAAACTCAACCTACTGTAAATATAACTTGTAAAAAATTTGATATGAAAATAAAACATATCTAATGAATTCAATAAGATGCATTTGAGAATTTTTGAGGTTGAATGGGGAAAGAAAAATATTTTGAGCCCTAATTACACATCAGCATCCCCCACAGCAGTGTCAGAATGAACTAACATTTATACCTGACAAAAGGTGTTGGGATACTCTTTCCTTGGGAAGCCCCCAAAAAGCAAGAAAAGGGCTGGACAGGCAGGGACACACCCTGATACAACCTAGAAAAAGTTTCACTTCAGTATCTGCAACAGAATTTGAAAATACATATGGTCATACGAACCTGCAGCGATACTTAGTTTTGGACCTCTCCCATTTGATGTCTTGTGTCTTTTAATGTGTGTTTTCAATAATGCCATTATCCATGTATGGTTCTATCAGCTATGAATATAAAGTAGGTGTGATTTGTCAATGCTCAATCAAGTTTAAGCGATATTTTTTCTCGTCTCCCAATTTGTGATAAAATATGAAAATTATCAAAAATTTTGATCATACTCATTTTGTAGTTCTATCAAAGATATCAAACTGGAAAGTGTCTTAGGTTCTATCAGTGTAAGTTTACACTTGTCCAGCTCATTTCCTTGAAATTTTCTCATGTGTCTGAGAAGATGGTTCCAAATTTGTATGACGAGCGAAAACGGCACCTGGAATACATATTTTGGACCAGTCTACACAAGAAGGAAGTTTCTAAAAAATTACTTAAAACAGCACTAACTGCTTAAACAATATAGATAATCATTCCCATAATGCTCTCTTGGACTTTCACAAGCTGGAAACTTTTTATAGCCGCATACCATTTCACTACATGAAGGGGGTGTATACTTTTGCAACACTGATTTTCACTGAATTATTTTTTTTATACTCGTCCTTGACTTACCAGCCAGAATTTTTTGGTGAATATAGGTTACAAGAGAGGTCAGTATGAGCATGTAGAAGTATGGGATTGATGATGCATTTCTGAAGGAAGATATGACAGAAAATTGGAAGACCACTCCAGGGGGGTGTATACTTTTTCAACCCACTGTATTGGTCGGACCATATATGTATGACTTGTATGTCCATCAATCTCCCAGGCATAACTGATCATCATTAACATCACTACCTTCAGTACCGTATAAGCTTAAGGGGTACTGCTTATGGGGTACTGCTTATGGGGTACTGCTTATGGGGTACTGCTTATGGGGTACTGCTTACGGGGTACTGCTTATGGGGCACTGCTAGCTTGTATTTCCCAACAGCAGTTGTGCTCATCTAACTGCACATGAATGGCCACATACACCTTTCACTGCATATTGTCAAATTCAGGCAGAAATGATCTGCTATACCAAGGCCAAATAATTCAGACTAATCTTTTTTTTTTTAATGCAGGGGTATCTCTCTTACTCTCCATCTTTTATTTGCTATTTCTTTCTTTCTTCCTGTCCTATAACTTATGTTTGTTTTTTCTTTCCTGCAACTCATTCTGGCAGTGAGGGGGTACATTTCTTTCTACAATGCCCATCCAGGGCTGTTATCAATATGGGTCCTTATCATTTTGCCATTTTATCTTAATTTGGTTCAAACATCAAGTTCCTTTGATGAACAACCTCCTGTTGGAGGATGGTGATGAGCCCTGCCATTGTAGATTGGCTCCCTTTGCAGGGCCCTGTTGGTGGTCACATTAATGTGCAGGGGGACATCTCTCAGATCATGGCAGGTCCCTTGTACCTGCCATGCTCAGATACAGCAGCTGATTTGTGTGAAAATGAATATTCAATAGCTAGCTTGTGGAAATTTTCCATTCAAGAAATATACATGTAGACAGATAGGTTGGTCAGACTCAGACTGCACTTCCAGCTAGGCTAAAGACTAAACCCTCAACCCCCTTCCATGACAGGCATACATTACCCACCCTGCCAAGACAACTGCATGGGAGTATGGCACTCTGTGATCAGGGTTGATGGGCTTTCATGATATTTTAAGCTTCATATATGAAGACATTTGGAGATAAAGTCATATTTGATGAAGTTATCCAAAGTAACTGTTGTTTATTTAAAGAGTGGTCTTGTTACAGTTCTTTTTAATGGAGCAGACACACTTTTAAAACTTCAACAAAAATCTGAGATGTTCCAAAATGAGAGTTATAAAGCAATTTTAATGGAGTTAATTGATTCCTGAAACTATTGGCCAAGTTGTTTTCCACATTAACCAATAACATGAATAAGCCTTTTCACACATTGTTGGTAGATTTTCCGATCTAAGAAGTAAAATAGACAACACATTTGGGGTCATGAGAAAAAGGTTATTTGGCCAATAGTTTTACGGCTCTTTAATCCTCTTTAAATTGTTTCATATATATCTTCCTTCATGACACTTCCAAGATTTTGTTGAGGTTTTACAGGTGTGTCTGCTCCCTTAAGAAGAGCTGTAATTGGTTGGTAAAGGAAGATTTTTTACCTGAAAACGTTTCTTCAGATTCAGATATGTGTATTTATATATGTACTAGCATAACACCCGTGAAAACATGGGAGGGGAGGGAAGAATAGAAAAAAAATCACTTCTATTTCTGTGACAGTAATTAAACCAAACATGGCTAAGGACCTTGTAGAGAATTGCAGGGAAATTCTTGCAAGTTTTCATAACTGTACCTATAAAAATCAGATATGGCAAGTTGACATCCCTATATTGATTAGCCAGGGTAACTTTAGTGGGGAACCAATGTGGCCAAAAAAGTTTCCACAGAAGATAACACTGACCAACCCTTGTCCCAGCCAAGGATCTATAACTTAACCCCTTATAGCTCTATATCCCAGCTGTGCCATTTTGTCAATCTGTGACATACCCCCCCCCCTCCTCTCAGGCCTGGTTAGCTGCATTCCCTTCATATTTGATATCAAGGGGTTAACTACACTAGATCTCAAGATTTGCCAGTACCCTGTTATCATATTGCCACGACTCACTCAGCGTGAGCATCAGAACACGACATCAGAGGGCATTGTAGCAGAGCTGAGTCATGACAGGGCCAATACATTTCTTCTATTGCCATGGCATATATCATGCTAAACAGTGCCAGTTCACAAGTCAATAACAGAACAAATTCACAAGACAGAAATAAAAAATATGTAAACATTTCACAATGTATTGTTGCCTAGGTACCACAGAAACAACCTCCTCTGAAGAAATTCAAGATACATTTTTGTAAAATCACTTTAGTCAAAATAAAAGTGTTGGTCCTCATTTTAAGCTATTAAGATCAGCTTTTTAGACCCTATCATGATACAAACCTACAATATTGATAGAACTCAATAATACAGTGTATGACTCCATTATAATAATTTAACCACCTTCTTTTCCTTCAAATTTTGTTAATTCTACTGAAATGACACAGATTTTGGATCCTTTGCACTCCTTGACCCCATGCGGACTTGATTGCCTATTATGTAATGGAGCGTGGCCAGGCCTTTGAAGTTTGCTGCTGGAATGTACTGACTCAGCATAGCCTGAGTCAGCCGAAAAAGAAAATAAATTAATATTTCCATAAATAAATGAAGGGATAGATAGATAGATAGATAGATAAGATAAGACCAACAGGTATCCCAGTAGTAGCAAAGTTAATTGTCACTAGAAAGTTTTCCATTGACAAATAAAGAAAATACCATTTAGGCTAAGATAGATTAAAAGACAGAACTATAGATAGTTAGACAAACAGATGTATTTATCATGAAGTTTAAACTGTACCAGAAGGAGTGTGCCTGGGGACAGCAAGGTTGGCAGGGCTGAGAGTGAGAGGACTGGCCACTGCATTGGCCAGCCTCATACCTTCCTACTTCTAGGTCCGTTTTGAACCTCCAATTCCTTGCCCAAGACTCCCTCATATGTTGCCTCAGGCACCTGAAACTTCCCATGTGAACTGAAAAACGGCCATTATATATAACAGTTTCTTATGATTAATTTATTTCATTGCAATCACCTATAATAAATGATTGAAATAGTGATTTCATATGAGGTCGTATCACCAGGTTGCTGCTCGTTTGACTCTTCACTTTCGGAACCAGGCTAAGGAACCAGGCTAAGGAACCAGGCTAAGGAACCAGGCTCAGGAACCAGGCTCAGACATAGAGCTATAAGGGATAGATCCATGCTCAGAGAAGGGTCATTGGTGACCAAGGAAGGGGAGTTGGTGTGGTTGCCCCTTGCTGTTGCTTATCTCCTTAATGTCATGATAAGTTTACAGCACCCCATCTCTGTGATCAGCAGCACAGGAATCCACAAGTCCCAAGACAGTTTTGACTTATATGTTTCAATATATTTTGACTGGCTAAAACTGGCCTTTTTCAGTTTGAGCATTGCCAAATAATTGGTTATAAGCTTCCATAGGAAGTTTTTTTAGAATACCTGACCATTGTTGGCTATATATAATTATATATCGAAACATATTTATTGGAATATATACTGTCTGGTGATTCCTATCCTATCCTATCCTATCCTATCTCATGCCATCACATACCATGCCATGCCATGCCATCCTATCCTATCGGAACATATATATTCTCTGGTGATTCCTGTCCTATCCTATCCTATCCCATCCTATTCGCAGAGTACTTCCTCTCTGTTTATTAGTCATGATCTTTTATGAATGCAAGATATCTTTTTTTTTCATAATAAAATAAATATCATATATATATATTGGCAACAAATTAACATTGTTTGTAAAGATAATAGGATATTCAAGTTCTAGGAAATTTTGCAAGGTTGGTGGTACACCATACATTTATAAGTGTATTGTGTGAGAAAATTTTAAAGAACGTAATGAAACTTCTTAACTTGGTCTCGGTGTAGGCCTATTACTTTTTTGCTTGATACTCACAATTTTCTAATCTGGATTAACAGATTAGAAAATTGACATTTCAACTAATATCTTAAAATGTGATTAAAACGAAATTATAAGTTTTAATGCAGAGTATTTAGTTTTTCTTTGACTTTTCAAAGTTAAATCTTCTGGAATTATAGGTTACAATCATCTCAAATGCACAGGGAAATAAATTGACACATTATGTCTCCGAAAGTGCGATTTCATAAGACTGATTTTCCACTGCAACTTTGGATCCCGAACTTTTGATCCATAGGCTTAGAGGGGGTTCCAGTCAGACTAGAAAGTGACACCACACGTTTTTGTTGACCATTAATAGTACAGTAACAAGATTAAGCACTATACGCCTAAAGGAGATCGGACTGATGCTAATTTCTTTTCACCCTCCACCCCCTGTTATTTCTGAGTCTGGTTCCAGGAGTGTCTTGCTTCCAACCAATATGACTGTGAGGCCTACAGAATGAGTCGGCAATTCTAGGTCTATGCATGGAACAATCACACACTGTGGTTGCTTCATGGTCTATGCATAGAGCTATAAGGGGTTAACTTTTAGATCCATGGTCTATGTAACCTATCAAATTTAGCCTGTCAAGCTCTCACTGAGGGGAAGGGGTACTTGTACCTTGGAGTTTTCCCGTTCATTTCTTGCCCATTTTTGCTGAAATAGAATTCTTTCGTAAACAATTGATAGGCAAACTTCCGCTAGTAAAGATGTTTGATCTAACATAATTATCATTTTATTTATTAGAATGTGCGACTTTTGTTTACATTTAGATTTTCTGAACATTAAAACTGCTGAGTCAGCGCATTCCCCGTGGACATCAAAGGCTGCTGAAGCGTGGGTGGGCCTGGTGTTACGTAACAACCATGCACCATTACTTACTAGGCAATCAAGCCCAGAGGTCACTGGGTGCAAAGGATCAATTAAAAAAAAATACAAATTATACAATTAATTAAACAAGATTGCCATCTTTCCCTTTCTCTTTTTCTCAGTCACTTTAACAACACATAGTTATTTCCTGAACTATATGTCTGTTAAGTCCAAGTCTTGCAATTTCGTCTAATTTGTGGCACTGCTGAGGCTTGACTCATTAGTCTCACAATAATGCATTGTATGTATGTTGACAAAGAGGTTTTAGGCAAGGCAGTTTAGCATCATTGCAAAGATGTGTCACTCTGGGAAGAATAACAGGCTCTTTCTCAGAATGGGATTTGTTACATCTTGACAAAGGCAGGTATTCCCTGTCAGGATGGATTTGTTAATGCCAATAAGAAAATTTGTAAGTGACATATGATAACTTATATAGCTGAGGAATCAGCCCAGTGTTAATTGGATGACTAATTGGATGGGGCATCAGCTCTTCAGGGGATTTCATTCTTTATTGATTATACTAATAAAGGAGCTTAAAACTGAGGAAGCAGTCTATGAACACTGCATGGTCAATTAAAACTCTCCAGGGAGTCAATGCCAGGCAAACTGGGTTAAGGGAGGGGGTGAAGTTGGGGGAAGCAGGGGAGGGGGTGGCTTGAGCAGGGTGCATTGCTGGGGTGTGTTGTGGTCACGTTGTGAGGGTATCAAGTAACCCCTACTGACACCTGGCTGATAAGGGCTGCACAATTAATCGTCGTGGCTATAAGACGACCATGAATTATGGTCGTCTTATCAGGACGACCACGCAGGACCGTCGTCAAAATTAGGTAAACAACGGGACTGTTTAGAGATAGGAAAATTGTTAAGAATATATAACTGATGGCAACTTCTAGGTGTGTGCAAACTTTCGTTTCAAATTAAAAATTTTAATGAAAATTCCATTTTTTTATGATGCTCAGTGTATATATGTATAATCCAGTTTCACACACTATTTAATACTTACTTTTGTGTACAAACGCCGGGAACCTAAATGGCCCTATGAAGAATGGCAATCCGTTATCGTATTTCTTGCCTTTTCCGTAGTTATAACCTTTTCGTTGTCAAGGAAAAGTTCTTCGTCTATCAAGGCGTGCGATTGAACCGTTGTGAGAAGGTAATTTCGCCTGTTTCTTTTATGCCCTTTTGAGGCCCCATCATCATCAATTACGTTGACAAATCCATACGCATCGACAAAAGTTTCAAGAGTATATTCCATATGTCTTTCGTCACAGTAGTTGATCAAGCAGCCATCAGAGAGATTACGTAAGGCAGAAATTATGGTCTGGAATTTCGCCGGGCTGTATATTGCTGCCATTCCTCAGGCTATACTTGACATCTGCAACAGAAAGAACCAGACTTGTTACAATACTAGCTTTGAGCAGAATAAAGAATCATGGCATATCTATCGACTCTACCCATATTCAATCTTTAGAAGAAATGTTGCCTGTTCAAACGGATGTTTCCACAATTATCCTGCACTTGTTTGAACAGTCTGGCAAGTCAAGTCAGCTAACTAAACGTAGGTCTACCTGATAAAAAAATCAGAAAATATCAGAAGAATTTATAAATGATGGTATCTGGGACAACAAAAATTATTATCACAGTCAAGCTTCCACATTCATGATAATTTTTTTTTCCAAACCTTAGATAATTCGGGGGAAAAAGCCATTTTTTTAGAAATTAAATAACAACATTCCCATCTACAAGATTAAAAAAAAAAATTCCTTGGAATCCCTAGATTAATTACACTTTCATTCATAGCCATCTTGACTATTCAATTTTTCCTACATGAACACGGCAAATAAATTATAGGCAATACAGCTCATTGATTATATATATAAAAGTTATGAATATCTATCATATTACTAATATTGCCATTGACGGGTAATGAAATTCCAAGATGATACTGGCCTACAGAAGAATCAAAATTCTGAACTTAGAAACACACCAGTACAAAGAAACATGCACATTCCAACTGACCTGAACTCTGGTGGATAGTTGAACGCTGATCTGCGTCTACGACAGTATATCACAGTGTCAAATTACAGCTGAAAAAAAAAGCATTTGGATAAACACACTTTATGGCAAGGAGACCATTCCAGTTCACAATTTTAGACTTTAGACAGTCACTCTGGATTGTACATGTTGTATGCGTTGACCTTTTCATTCTATAAACTATTAACTTGCCTCAAATAAAATCCATCAAACATGATTTTTATATTACTAAAAACTTAATAGAAAATGTTTGCACCAAATAGGAGTGATATATCTGTGATATTGTAATAAATTTGATTTCACGCACGACATGACTAGTAATATGAAAGTGACTTGACTGCTCTATGGTGTCTGTCTAAGTGACTTTCCTCATGAGGTGCTCAATTTAGAGGTGCCGTGGCCTAGTGCATAAGGTGTTCGCCTGGCAACTGAGACGTTGCAGGTTCGACTCCCACCCATGGCACGGAGGAACCGAGCAGATCCCCCATAACTCTTGCTTCACTTCACCTAGGTGTAAATGGGTACTTGGCTATAGGCAGTGATGGCGATTGTAGAGTGACTGGCTGTACACTCCCCGGGGAGTTGAGAAAGGCTCAAGCTTGAACAGGCCTGCCAAGGGTGTAATTGTAAAGTCTGTTGAGACCGACTTCGTCGGTGTAATGGACTATAAAAAAGAAAGTCTACATTAATATGTACCACCTGACTGGCATCAAGTATGACACAAGTGGAGACACTCAGTGACAAAAAATGTTCACCGGTGGAGCTTTTAGCTGGTGCAGCAGTGGCGTAGGCCTACCCTTCAAAATTTTTAACAGGGAAAAGATTCTGCCACCAGACCATTACTTTGGATAAAAATACCAGGAGTAGGGGACAGTGGGGCACCATGAGCATTAATTAAGGCAATCAAGTGATTACAGAAAGCCTATTACTCTCAACTAAAGAAATGTAATCAACCAGACATTATTGGCCTTGGTAATGGCAGCAATATAAGCATAGGCCTACATGCATGTGTAATATCAGGCCATGTGCAACGTTGAACCAGCGATGAAACGTCCCACCACTGTCAGCGGTGAAACGACTCGCGGTAAAATGTACGTCCGGCTACCGTCTGGGCCATCGCCATCTTTCCTTGGGTGAAATAACTGAATCTTCAGGGCATGGTTTTGGGGTGATTTGTGGCTTTGAAAAATCTAAAAAAAATCTAAACATCTAGATTTTACCATAGGAAAACATGTTGAATGCTTGAAATATTTTAATCAGGCCGATTTTTTGAGAAATGACAGGAATAAGAACATGTCAACAAAACTTCGGACATCAACCTCGAGTGCTTCGGACGCACTTTTGACATAGAAAGAATGGTCTTACAGGGGGCAGTTTTACAGTATTTGCACTTAAAGTGTCTCATGGGGGGTCAAAACAAAGTTTTGCAGATGAGAATTTCATTTGTACTATCATGAAATGAAGATATTACTGATGCGTAAATCGAGGGGAACAGAAGTGACTTTTTTGTTTATCACCAATCACCACTCCTTAGCGTATGAAAGGATCGAATTTTTGAAAATAAAGTTTATGAGAAAAAGTATCCACGTGAATACATTTGGATCCTTTTTTTTAAAATGGAAATAGAGTCATCTGATCGTATTGAATCATCAAAACCAATGAAAAAACTAAAATTTTTATTAAATGTGGCAAAAATATCTTTTTTCACAATTTTTATGACGAAAATAAAGAAATTTCACTTGTCATGCCCTGGAAGTTTCTGTTTCAGCCTGTTTTGTAAGGTTTCAGTCTTGATAGACCAACCATTGCCAAGGTATATAATCCCTAGGTTTCCTACAAACCCTGTGTCAAGTTTTGTTGCTGTACGACAAAACTCATTGGGTTTACCTTGTGTAAAAGACAATGTTCTAGAGAGAAAAATCTCCAAAAAACATCGAAAATCACAGGCTCAGAAAAAAAAAAATTTTAGTTGCTCCATAAACAAGATTTTTTTGTATTATCTAGTAAAGTGATTCAATTATTCGCAAAAATTTCTAACTAATACTCTCAAGCCTGGTTTTCTCATAAATATTTAGTGCAATTTGATGATGGAAAAACATATACTGAAATTTTCAGTATTCATAAATTCACTTTATAGACATCCAGAATAAATTATTTTGTACAGCCATGGCCTTTTCCGTGACAAATCAATCGTTAAAAGACTTGAATCGGAGCACAAATTCTGATGGGCTGAAGAGGACATTTTTTGACATTGAGGATTTTCATTTCTAAGAAAATCTGCGTTCATTGCCTGGGTATTTTCTTTACTTGTATTTGTCATATTCATGTAGAGGCACATAACTGAGCAACGAAAACAAAAATTTAATATTTGCCTAAATATGAAAAATCAGCCGAGTGCAAATACCGTAAAACCGCCCATGGGGCCCAAACTTGGCGCAAAATGTAGGAAATTAAATTTCCTAACCATTGGTAATTAGAAGGTGCTGCGCCCTGTATGAAGTAATTCTCATACATCTAACACACAAACTGCAGTGCCACTGCTCCTTCAATGCAAATGCAAGACAAACTTCATTATTCTCAGGGTTGGAAATTCACTAAATATCTAACCCGTCCCCTGAAAATTCCTAACCGTTCCTCTGGAAAATCTGACCGGTCCAAAAGTGAATTAGCCGGTCCTCATTGATAAATGCCAAATGTAAATAAATATTAATGCCTGTAAAAAATATATAATATTTATAATTCATAATATTCTGCATCAAAAATTTAAGGCCAATCATGAACCAGGAGATCAGTCACATGACAAGCCAAAAAATAATGATATTGGTGTCATAAAAGTGTTATTGGCTAGTGGAGAGTGATATTGGCGTGCCCCTATGCTTTAAGCAGCAACAATGCACTTAATTGCCTATTACTTAAGGGAAGGCCTGGGTAGGAGGAAATTTAACTTCTTGAAATGTCAATATATAATTTTATAAATATGCCGACGGTAAATATTGGGAAAAATTAAGTATAATTCATATAAAAAATGTAGGTATCTTCAGAAAAACCAGTATTTTACAAAATTTTAATTAATATGTATCAGCCTGAAAATTGTGGTGCAGAATATAACAAATAGTAGATGTTGAGTCGACCAATATTGAGTTTTATTGGCCTTAGCAGGTAATATTGGTCTCGGCCTACGGCCTCGACCAATATTACTGCTTCGGCCAATAAAACTCAATATTGTTCTCCTCACCATCCACTATCTATATAATATTATTAGTTATATCGAATACATGTATAGATAGATAGAACGGAAGAAAAAGAGATAATCACGTTCTAAGGTACAAAATGAAGCAGTGAAAATTAAAGGTCAATTGTAGTTTGGATAGACAGTTAAACAGATGGATAGATCGATAGATAGAATCATATAAATAACAGAAAAAAAGAAATTCAGATTTCCAGTAGTGTGCTGGATGTCACATTCAGCAATGCGCTGGATGACACAATCCAGCTTCAACCTTCGTAAATTCACCCTGTGTCAAGCTGGACTATGCCACCCAGTGCACCCAATAGCAGTGGTCGAAATACATTGTAGGCAGTGTTATTTGAGGGGGTCTCTCTGTTGCAAGGCCCAAAGAGTTGCAGCGCTTGTAGCCGGGAGTCTGGGCGCAAGCGGGCTACCATGAGCGCCCTGAAGCCAAAGAGTTTCAGATGGTCTAAAAATTAATTCTGAGCATTTTAAAGGCATATTTTATCTCAGAAAATTAGTTTTGAAATTGACATTGCTGATGTAGCCTATATGACACAGGAGGTTGTTATTTGGTCAATTTTGGTGCTTCATGCTTATTCTTCTACACATTCAGTATTTGGGGGGGTTTTTTCAGGACCCCCTCTGGGTCCTTCTAAAAATGTATTTGAGGGGGTCACAAGAGTATTTGGGGGGGGGGGGTAGGTCTGGAAACACAGGTCTGGGCCAACACCATCTTTGCTTGGGTGAAATAACAGAATCTTTAGGACGTGGTTTTGGGGTGACTTGTGTCTTTGAAAAATCTAAAAAAAATACAGGCATCTACCTTTTGTCTTTAGAAAACACATTGGATACTTGAAATATTTTTATTAGGCCGATTTACGGAGAAATCACAGGAAATATAACATGTAAACAAAACTTCGGACATCAACCTGGAGTGCTTCGGACGCACTTTTAAAATAGAAAGAATAGTCGTACAGAGCCGAAGCGTAGCTCAAAATGTAGGAAATTAAATTTCCTAAACACTGGTACCAGTTAGAAGGTGCTGCGCCCAATATTAAGGCCTCCAGAGCGTGCTGCGTCATTGACGCAGCAATTGCACAAGAAAAGATTGGATGGATACTGAGCTCTGCTCTGCTGATCAGGGAGGGGGGGTCAAAACCCCCTTGACCCCCCCTTATTTCGAACACTGCCCAATTGGTCACATGGCTATGCAATCATCTGATCATATCTACCATTAACGACATCTGATTTCGACATGACAGTTGAATTCGACACTCACCACCCTGCCTTACAAGTGATTCAATCAGTCCATCAAGTTGTTGACATTTTTGCCGACACTAAAACGAATTTTCCTGCGTGTCAAGCACTTGTCACTTGAAAGCCCTCCAATGTACAGGTCGAATTCAACTGTCGTGTCGAATCTAAAAGTCGCCAATACATCTATTAATCTCTCTATCTATCCATCTGAATCTCAGTTGCTTCAGTATTGGTGAGGCATTTGTGCTAATTAAGCATAGTTGTTTCGTGCGAGTGATATAGCATGCCCTGGAGAAAGATGCGCTGGAATGCACATTCCAGCGTGCGCTGGAATGCACATTCCAGCGCTGGTCGGTTCTGGGACTGACCAGCAGGCAGCTCTGATCACTAGAGCTTTCTAACCAGTTTTGTTCGATGTTATTATTTTCTTTCAAGCTCTTTCACCCACCTCCATTCCAGTTTAGTGTCCCGTTCTCTGCTTATAGCTTTTTCTCTGTTGTTCTTTGATATTTATAAGTGCGCCATCTCACGGACTTTTTGGAACTAAATATATTGTTTTGTTGACCGGAGAATTTATGGCAGGTTGACAGAAGTCGTCAATGCTTCATACGGTCGGTCAAAGCTTAAGACGGAATATCATCTAACGAAATAGCGTCCGTCAAAATAGTGCAATAGCATCTTGGGGGATATTTGACCTTTTTCAAATATCCACATAGGGCCTATTTGGAATATCCAAAGTGTTTTGAAAGGCAATTTTTTTTGTAGATACTATGGCCGTAGAGACATTGTCACAAGCAACTGCTACATTTTCAAATCTGCAAAATTCAAAAATAGAGTCGAAGTGGTTATTTTTCACTTTCATTATCTGTTTGGGCATTGTTTAAAAAGGCGCCATTTGTTTTTGGCATAACTTGTAGGTGATGCCATATTTTAGTTCAAAAACTGAAATGGGATAAGCAATTCTAAAGGTGTACAGGAAATGGTCACAGCTGAGTGATTTTTTGCAATAACACACTAGTTTGTTTAAAAAATAACAATTTTTTCCGAAATTATAAGCCAAAATCAAGTGACAACTTTCTTTTGCTTTTTAGTTTATTTTTGTCTTCACTATAGCAGATGTACATGTATCATCTGGTCAGTCCTTTAAAAAAGACTCTCTTTGTGCCTTTTTGTTGTACAATGTACATAAGTCCTTCTTTGTCAAAACTCTGAACTTGAATAATTCGGGAAAGGGTATTGCTAATTGTATGATACTCTCAGAAATTTTAGTAGATTATCAGGTAAAACAATTAACAGTCAGTTGCCGGTTCGATTTCCAAACAAAAACCTTTAAAATGTCAACTACGCCATTTTTCAAACAGTTAATTTCCAAAACATGTTATTTTAACAGTAACTATAGAAAAGACAATTACTGAAGTTTCTAACAGTGTGTAGGTTCAATATATATTATTCACTAGGGGGAAAATTATTGATAGGGTTAGCATAACATCTTCAGTGATCTTCAGTCCCTCTTGTGTTTTTGCATGATGTCAATGTATACATATACAAAATAAATCCATGTTTTAAAAGTTGCAAGCATTATGCTTTCTTTGTTCTTTGTCAGTCAAGAGGTTTGCTAATTTATAGTAGTTTGTGTTCAGTCCAATTTTCCGGCAGACTTTTCAGCTTGATGTAGCTGAATGAAATTTCACATTAACTATCGCATGCATTTCTATGCATTAACTTTTTTTAAATATGCCTTTTGCGAGTGTTTAGAAAAAATAGGACCAAGAGCATAATTGGCAGTTGCCTAAGCTCCATATGGTCATCCGATGGAACATCATCTGATGAAATAGGGACCGATGAAATATCCAATTTGCATCTTGGGGGATATTTGACCAAAGTGCTATTTGGAATATCCAAAGTCTTTTGAAAAGCACTTTTTGATATTAGACACAATGGCAGAAGAGACATTGTCACAAGCACAGGTGCGTGCAATTACATGTATGCACACGTGTCCGTGCGCCCACTAGCATGTGTGGATGTGTCAAATTTGGTAAAAAAAAATGCTTCAGACACAATCCACGAAGAGTGATACACATGACACATTCTAACTACAGGGGGAGACAAAAGCCTTCATGAAGCACAAAGAGCCATCTAGCAGAAACAAATAAAAGCAAGCAGCAACACACCAAAATGTTGTTTTTAACTGGATGCATGGTTCATTTCTAATGTTGCATATTATATTTTAAAAAGTGACAAGGGTGATGTTTTGCCATTGGGCCAATGCTAAACATCCTAAACCAAACTGCTTATGGAAGCCAGGATGCTCATTTGATGTGAAGAAAACAAACTGTCTCAACTCTCACAGTACCACATATTTGAGGCATACAAATGCCAATTTTCTGTTATTCGCAAATAGTAACAAATGGGTCAAAAGTAAGTGCAGGCCCCCCCTCCAATTAAATTGTGTTTCATTGGTGCTGCGAAGAAAATGGCTGAAATTTGTGTCATAAATATCTCAAATATTGTATTTATGAGCCAATAGCATGTTTATCCATAGCAGTTTGGTTGAGGTTGCCATAAAACAGGGTCACTTTGGCATTTTGGAGCACCACATATTTTTTCTGAGAAAACTATCCTTTGAATAGCAACTGTTTTGTTCTATACACACGTAACTCATTCAGAGAGGTTATATTGCTTATTATTGGACAGTGCATCATTGCTGTGTTTACTTGTTAAATGACGCAAATTGCAATAGTTGAATTCGACCATTCTACAAAAATGGTATTCTTCAGCATCTAAGACAGTCAACATAACTTTTAGAGTTATACGTCTGTTTGTCTAGTAAAGTTTTATACCTAATTGACTGTTATCAATTACTAACTGTTCTTAGACTTTAGAACTCTTCCTAATTGCCATTTCTGGTGGTGGCCAAAGTAACTCCAAAACTTTGGAGATTTTGAGTAACATTAATTGGCGAGAGCAGTAGTCACTTAATATTATTTGGTCAATTGAATTGTCGATAGTATGTTTTGAACCAGATCTTGGTCTGTCACTTTCCGGCCGCATCTCAACAACAAGAATGACACCTAGTGAAAAATGCGGAACACACTTCTGCTGGTAAAAATTTTATTTACAAAAATCGCATGTCTGTGTTGACTACATGCATCATCCTCCCATTGCAGGGTTCATTGTCATTCACCCTGCCAACAAGTACTTTAAAATTCTGAAGTTTTCAAATTATTTTACAGCTTTTTCTCCGGTGTGATTTAAATAATTGTTCATGATTTTCTGCAAAGAAACTCATTCAAACCATTAAAAGGCAATAATGAAACACTTAACCATCCATTCATTTGCTTTTAGAGATCTCAAACTGTTAATTATGTCTTTCACACTGGAGGAGAGAAAATCTTTATGTTACAACTTCACAAAACATTATATCATGTGGTCAGGGTAGGTTCACTAGCCTACACTGAGAGGTGAGGATGACACACATAACATATAAACAAATCATGTGTCATGCCAAATTGTGATATATCATCTTTAAAAAATTGTCCATAATTTCCACCACGTAAGCTTGCACTTAACCCAGCAAGAACAAAGTATACACTTCCCTGCAAAATTACACTATTTTCAAGTCTGCTTCATTCCAGAATTGCCTCCACAAGAAGCATTGGTTTCATAATATGAATAAATGGATTGCAAATATTTTCAATCTTTATGATGGGGGTGGGGGAAAGCGCTTTTCCCTCCACCCAAGGCTACAGTAGCTTGCTTCAGTTGTGAGCGAAAGCGTGCAGGCTATACAACATTTCATTGGAGGAGTTCTATTTCACTTCTTCGCTCACATGAATTACTGATGCGGGGCTGACAACAGTCTGCCATAGAAGCAGGTGAGTGAGCAAGGCTGCAGACTTGACAAAATTCATATCGAATTGGATGTCGAATTGGAATCTAGGGCACTAGAACATTTGCCTCTAAGGTCCATGCTGTTGCCTGTCAGGTCCGCACTCAGCAGAACACAGCAGGACTAGGCTGAGCTCCCCCCTCCTCTGCTGGCTATGCCACTGAAAACAAATATCCAAGTCTGTTGCCACAAGTTCACTTTATTCACAATGTGTGATACAATAAATGTACAAAAATATTTAGCTCTGAACACAGAGTCACACTATATAATACAAACCTTGACAATATATAGGATATGTGCCTGGATATCCAATGTAAATCATACGATTTTTGGCAAGTTCAGCAATAAAGCAAGGTAACCCATTATAATACATTTGTCCTCCGTGAGCAATTAAAGCTATCCTGAACAATTCTGCCGGTTCTGATACTGGGGTTTTTCATAGAAGGGTTTTATGAAGCTCCTCATAGTGTTCGGTTGCATATAATCAGCTAGAAACATTTGCAGAGTGATGCAGTTGAATTAAAAATATGATTCGCTGCTACAAACTCGCAAGCTATTTTAAAATGGCTTCACAATCTTACATGTACTTCAAATGCTTTTCCATATTAAATATCTCATTATTCTTGATTTTACTCAGTATTGTCAGTTAACCAATAGGAGTGGACTAACCCCAAACCCTTAATTTCACTCTTCTCCCTCCTCTCCAGACCAAACTTCCCGCTCTTTTCCAGAAGTTTAGCAGTAGATTCACTGACATGGATGCGCATGCTCTCTCCCTGAGACTCCATCCGATTGGCAATGTCGACTGTGTCTCCAAAGAGAAGATAACGGGGCATCTTGACACCAGCTACTCCTGCCACACAAGGCCCCGAGTGAATTCCAATCCTCATCTTCAAGGTTTCTGAAGGAATGTGGGGAATATACAGACTTCCAATTGACTGGTTCAGCTCAAGAGCCATCCCACAAATCTCCATAGCATGTTTGTCTCCATTTCTGATTGGCACCCCACTCGCAACAAAATAGGCATCTCCAATGGTAGCCACTTTGTAGACGTCATATTTGACAGCAATGTCATCAAACATGGTGTACATAAGATTCAGCATCTTGATAACATCAATCGGAGTCCCGGCTGCAGAGATTCTGGTGAAGGATACAATATCAGAAAAGAAGATAGTGATGTTGTCAAAGGACTCAGGTTTCACGGCTTCACCAATTTTCAGCTTGAGCATCACACTACGAGGCAGCAGTTCCATGAGCAGCAGTTCCATTTTGATCTTCTCTTCCTGGAGTTCTTGCGTTCTGCAATTGAAGATCAATTTGTTTTTATGGAAGGAGGCTTTATTATTTTGCCCTAAGTTTGAGGCATCTCCACATTATTTCATATTCAAGTTTTTACTGGTTTTCATTTTTTTAGTACAAGACAACAGCTATAGACAACTATGATCTAGGATCATTGTCTGAAGTACGAAAATTCTGGTATTTTGATGAGGGCTCATAGCCAGCTGGGATATCCAAGACAGAGAATGAGGCATGAGCCTCTGAGACTGAGGCCCCCATCCCTAGCCAAAGGCACCAGAGACCGAGTCCAGGGCAGAGGATTGGGCATCTGCGATTGAGATATTGACCATTTGTTCTGAGACTGAGATAGGGCTTCAATTATTCCTTGGTTGTGAACAATCTTGCATAAAGTAATTGTTGTTAGAGTTTAATGTGTATATCTTAAATTTATATATAATAAACACGTTTTAGAAAAAAAATTTCTTATTTCAACCTTTCATTGACAATCTCCTCCAAGTTCTGCGTGTGCGCCTCAAGTCGACTGACCATTTTATCCACCAGACTGAACTGTTTTCCTCCATGCAAGGATTTGATCTTGGCAAGGATATGGTCAAATGTCAGTCGCTCTGTGGGTTTTTCTTTCCAACAATCTTGCATCAGATCTATCCATCTGGAGTCTTCTGAAACTGATATATCTGTGAACTTAACTTAAATGACAAGGCTTTAAAACAAGGAGCTACAGCCCAAACAGAATGTACCATTTGTAAGCTTACTTTCTTGCTTTTGATATTTTTATGAAAATGGTTTCACTGATAAATAGCTTTCAAATATTATACATATATATATATATATAAGCAGGTAGGTTGTTAGCAATATTTATCACTCCGATCAACGGTAGTGCAATTTTCATTGCTATAAAATCACAAAGTAAAAGGGTGTGAGTGTAAAAGCTGTTTTCCAGCCAGTGAACTATATCTATGTGGGTGTATGACTGAGCATTATTTTTGTTTTTACTGCGTTGAATAGCCTTATGGCTAAAACATGGTAAATTCATTATTTCAATAGATTTAAAGATTGTAACTTTTAGGAAAAAACCCCTGAAGAAAGCCATGTATTTCACTTACGATTTCCCAAAGTTGGTCGATAAGGTGGATTGATGCCAGATGCTACTCTCTGTAAGGTTTCTTCAGGGTCAAGATGGGGCATATTTAGACAATAAGGCAATCCCTCCAAAATAATCTCTTGCACAATTATGCCATAGCTGAACACATCTCCTTCCTTTGAACCTCGCTGCGCTGTCCTGCGTTGGACCAATAATTCAGGAGCAGTCCACAGTTCATTGTCTGATGTCGAGTCTGTTTTATCATCAAGTTTACTCAACATTTTCAGAGATCTCAACCCATGGTCTGTAATCTTGCAAGTCCATCTGCTGTCCACTAGACAGTTGCTGCTTGTCAGGTGACCATGATATTCTAAAATGAATTTAATAAGGACATCGAACATTTAAGCACTGATAAATCTTGTGAAAAACCTGATAAGGTTTACTAGTGGTAACATTTGGAAGGCAAGACCATTGTAATTAGACGAAGATACCCTATGGGTTCAAGAGGTTATTATGTGGACACACTGTTATTTGAGTCTCTTAGAAATGTCTTTCTCGATAAATTTTTGCATAGATTCTTGGGTAACTGTGTTATATATAAATAGAATAATTAAATTTGACAGAAAAACAGAACATTGTCAATATATTCAGAAATTGGTCTGCACAAAGGACATATTTAACAAAATGTGATAATTTCCATCTAAAAAACTTACCTATTTCACTGGAATGAAGGAATTTCATGCCTACAGCAATATCATTAGTGATTGAAAGTTTGAAATCTCCAGTCAGTTTCAATTCATCACTTGCCAAAACATCTTGGAGACTTCCTCTTTGGGCGTATTGCATCAGAATACATGCGTTGGGAACCTCCAGGCACACTCCTAGGAAACCATTGACGTTATCATGCTGAAAATAGAGGATGGCATCATCAATGCTTTTGCAGTAAACAAGATCTCCAGTCCTCCATGACTCAATTGCTCTCCCACTCTGCCTCTCAATAATAATTTTTCTTCATGGTGGCCCTGAGCCACCGGTCATGCAGTTAGGCCTCTTTGGGGTCTCCGACCAGACAATGTTATGATTGTTTTTGTTTTATGACATGTAAACTGCATATTTGAGGATAATTATTGAATCTGAATCAGAAATCTGAATCTAAGCCAGGCATGTATTTTTTGTGCATTTTGCATCCCAAGGGCAGACCGCAAAGGGCTATTAAAAATTATGCAATATAAAAATTGAACTTTTTGGACCTTAATTAGTTTAATCTTGTAACACCTTTCTCAAGTATGAAAGCATAGGAACACAATGCTGAAAGACTTGACCTGACTTTGTTATGCTGGTATACCCCGGATCAGCAGGGGCAGGTCAACGTCAATGTTCGTGGAGGGAGCTGTGCTTCCATTTTTTGCGACCACTTTTTGACAATGAGATGAGAAAAAAGTCTGGCACATGCCCTATTGTTTCAGGGATGTCCAGGGTCTTTCAGTTTCCCAAGCCTAATTCTATTTTATGTCCCATGGGCAGGGGTCACAGCCATTACTATTAGGCCGATGGAAAAAAACTTAAATAAGGAATTGGTTTGAGACTTTTGTGGTTTTAGATGTAAGAACAACACATATGGCCTAATACATATGACATATGTATGTCAATAAATATATTATAGAATATATCCAGACGTTGCATCCAGATGTATAGCCTAACATGTGTTTTATATCACATCTTGGACAATATTTGAGGCGCATGTGTTTTGTAGTATGCCTAGGGATTGAGGAATGTCAAGACGTGACTGCATCATATCAAAATAAGGAAACTGCAGTTTCTCTCATTTGTTTGGCCTAAGTGAAGGTCATTGAACTAGTCTGTCAACCACACCATGCAATAAAACGGGCAAGCATAACCTTTCAAGAGGCTCAGTCTCATTAAGGGTGAAGATTGTCCTTTATGCCAGTATCTTTTTTGTGTTTAGAGATATAGGACAGGCATGCTTGGTTGTGTGATCGCTGGCATGAACTATGCATGCACTCAAAACATTTTAGCAAATGTCTTCCTTGCTATTTGTTCCTACATAAAGGAAATCATTGATTAATGTAAATGTGGGAGGTTCTTGTCTTGTGCAGTATAACCCATATTCATGTAAGAGCAACCGGAATAAATTGTTTTACAGGTGTGATAAATACACTGTCTGACATGTTTTTATGCAAATAAGCTTGCTTGTTATATCTCCAAACAAAAAGGCATGCAGTCTTGTGTAAATCATAAACTACTGAGGATTCTTCCAGCTTCCAAGTGCTTAATGATCAAGTATCACAATCAACATTACATTGTATAACATTCCATTGTCTATGAAAACTTTATACTCATCCTAAAAAAACATTTTTTGTGGATGGTGGTATTACATCATGACTGCCACAGCAACGGGGTCATCTAAAGACAATACATGCACATGTTGTCCTAATGAAGTAATGTTGATACCTCAATTTGAGGAAGTTTGACTGCCATGAAAGATATGTAGAACAAAAAAAGCCAAACCTTCAACCCAATCATGACCTTCAGATCAAGCAGAGCTCGTCTGTCTCCCATGTCTATCCTCTGTGGTCCCAACCACTTAATGGCAACGACGTCATTCTTCACTTTTGCTGTTTCAATAAGAGACACCCCAAACATCTGTTCGGAGTTCATTGTTACTCGACTTGTTGTTCTCAGCACTTCCTTTGGACGTATTTCAACCTGAGTCCAGGGTAAGATGTAGGATTTTGACTCCTTTATTTTTGCTTCAACCCTGCAGATATCATAACAAAATAAGAAATGAAATTGAAACCGTATTTCCATACACTAATCAATTGTCAGCTAATGGATAGGTAATAGTAACATTTACAGTGTTTATATTTCAGAATAGAAGGTAAGACCTAGCAGGCTAGCTTAGTCCGTGCTGGTGTGCCACAGACTTTGTTTGAATGCAGCACTTACTACTATCACCTCGAAATTACACTGTGCAATGAATTATGTTACAAAACGCCCAGCAATTTAATTTCCTTAGAATCAAACGGACAATTGATTGATGTACACTATTAATTATTCAAATTTACTTTACTAAAACTTACAACAGCTTCTTCAGAACCATTGAGATTATAGCAGCAACGATGAAAACCATCACTACAGCAGTACAGGCTCCTGCAATGACAGCAGTTGAGTTTGATTCCTCAATACAGAGTTCCCCAGACCATCCACAAAGTGGAGCATTCCTAGGGACAGTGGTGCTATTACTGGCCCAGAGAATTCCAGAATAATCGTCCGGATCATCCGGTTTGAATTGTTTCACCATGCGCTGTTCTGCTGGTCTCCATTCCATTAAAGGAACTCGTTTGCCATTCTGGATTATCTCAACCTGATGAAAATAATATTTATTTATTAATATATCAAGATACATTGCAATATATCATATCATATCATCTCATCTCATATCATCTGGGTACACAAGAAACAAACTCTAGTTGCTATGGTCATCCTTCCAACATCCTGTCAACTCTTAGCTCAATAAAACATTTATACTTGTATTTGATGTTTGGAAAAGAAATATCTGTCTCTCTCTTAATGACACTATCTCATTTCCAATTACAGTGTTCTTCTGGAATACTTGGAAGTTTGTCTTTCAATGCATAGACCTTCGGGTGCAGCAGACAGAAATCTTTTACCGCCATGGATTTTTGGTCTGATAATGGTCCATATTCTCTCATGCAAGTTAGAAAAATTGGGTTGAAACATGGTGGGGTGGCATGACTCAGGCACATTTGTTTCTTCTGTTAACATTAGATAAAGATCTCACTTACTATTATGAATCATTCAGAGTAACATGGGAAGCATCTAGGTAGGCCTATGACCAAACAAGAAGCATTTTAGTGCATTCCCTAAGCACTCATAATGTCTCGACTGTAATTTGAACTCACCAGAAGTTTTGGATGTCGATCACCATTGTTATCGATCACCACCTGCCCTGTCATTCCCAAGAATGTCATGTTGTAAATGTTTTTTGTAACTTTCAGTCCGTCATTTGGAGGAAAACCTTGCTCCATGGTTTTGTTGGCCGCAAGGGCCCATAGCAAGACTGCATCATGCATCATTGCTGAAAAAGAAATAGTTACTTTTACAGGACATGGACAGTAGGAGATAAGTCAACAGTTTAGACTTGGACTTTAAATATTCTGACTAAATTCAAGAACATCGTCAACTTTGAGCAAAACTTAGGCAATTAATTTGAACCTTCCCACCACTATCAAGAGGAAGTTACCATTTCTAGATGACAATCGTGGTTGGAATCTTCTGAACGTTCTGCCAACTTGTATGATTACAATTTCCAATCTCACATTTTCCCAAATTCATGCAATGGAATTTGGTCTTACTGAATTCTCAGATGGTAAAATTGGGGCTGGCTACTCAACGCTTCTAGTCGAAAGGTAATGTATATTAAATAGTTTCATACCTGCTGTAACAGAGATGTCTTCTTTTGAAGGTAACTGATTGAAAGGAGCAAAAAAGGGTGAGCGAGAAGCTTCATAACACTTATCTCTAAACTCTTCAAACTCTGGAACTGTGTCTGTTGCAACATCAAGCGATATATAACCCTGGAAGAGGTAGGCATCAGAAATTTCTGGTTTCCAAATATGTGTGTCAGAAAATGTTGGGAATATTCCTGCACCTCCGATATAGAGATAGTCACCATTCAACATTCCCTCTTCGTCAGCAAGCAGAAGAAAGTGTCTAACATCTGTAAATCAACAATTACAATGCACTTGTTTTCACAATATAATTTCAAAGAATATGAAAAGATATGTAATACAACATAATATATTGTTCCATGACCCCTATGTAACAAGCCCCCTGATTGGCCAACAACCCACCTGCATAATGTGATGTTCACTTGCGTGCGGTGGTGTGTGACAGGCAGGTCAATAACAAATGTTATATTCACTGATCAGTGAATATAATATACAATTATGGACTTCGGTTGAGGTCAATATCTGGTTTTCAAAAAATTTTTTTTTCCTAATTTTTTTTTTAAATACTAAAAAAAAAAAACCTTTTCACTTTTTTTTCAAAATTTTTTTTTCTCATACATTATATTGGAAGCATAGTGGTCATGTAATAAAACAAATACGGCACTTATTATCGTGCAATATGAAAATTTATCTGCACTCATAAATTCATATTGAACTCGGGCTGCGCCCTCGTTCAATATGAATTTCCTCGTGCAAATGAATTTTCATATTGCACTCATATCATGCCGTATTTGTACAATATCATATTGCTAGCGGAAATACTCGCTTCTCATTGGCTGATAGCCGTGCAATATTCTACGATATTGCACGCATTATATTGCACGATCATTTTAACATGTGAGAGATGGGACGGACCTGAGAGGAAGCACAACGTTTCAGTGCTGCTGCAGCCACAGGCTGGCAAACAATTTGTGTTTTCCGATTTTAGTAAAAAGTGCACTGTACGGCAACGGAGGCAGTTAGTAAGCTCGTTTTTGCGGTAAAAGATGCGTCTTTTTAAGGGCTATTAGGATATTTATTTTTTGTACTGATTATATTATTTTTATTTCCAGAATAAAGCAATAAGTAACGGAAAAACAGCATTTTTTCCGATTTGTTTTTGTGTTTAGAGGTCTAAAGTCTGCTATAAAGTTTCAGAAAAAAATCTAAAATAAAATCCATCATCAAGTAAATCATTTTTCCATTCCGAAAGTGTGAACATTTTTTTGTGAGTGAAATATTTATTGCCTTTTGACGAGATACATTATAAAAAGGCGGATCAAAAGAAACACAAAAACAGTTTGGACAAGGAATTCCAGCCCTTTTCTTTGCATTTGACACAAAAAAATACCGTGCAAGCACGTAAACCCCGCTGGCTCTATGTGAAGCCATTGAGACCATTCGGATCAATGTGTCCGTTCGTGTGTCCGTGTGTCCGTCCGTCGTGTGTCCGTGTTGTTGTTGTTCAGTGTGTCGGTCGGTCCGACCGTCCGTGTGTCCGTACGTCCGTCCGTCCGTACGTCCGTCCGTCCGTGTGTCCGTACATCCGTCCGTCCATGTGTCCGTATGTCCGTGCGTCCGTCCGTCCATCCTTCTGTCCGTTTGTCCGTGTGTCTGTCCGTGTGTCTGTCCGTGTGTCCGTACGTCCGTGAATCCAGTATGGATCATGCAGATGGGAATGACAAGTCCGTGCGTCCGTACGGAATATCTGTCAGATAACCAGTACGGACACACGGACGTACGGACACACGGGCGTACGGACGTACGGACACACGGACGGACATTGTCATTCCCATCTGCATGACAAAATAAGATAACAGGCAAAATTTGAATGAAATATGAGCAACACAACGTCCGTGTGTCCGTCCGTCCGTCCGTCCGTGTGTCCGTACATCCGTACGTCCGTGTGTCCGTACGGACGCACGGACTTGTCATTCCCATCTGCATGACAAAATAAGATAACAGGCAAAATTTGAATGAAATATGAGCAACACAAAGTGAGTTATGCTTGACGAAATCCCCAGCACATTGAGGCATTGAGGACACACGGGCGTACGGACGTACGGACACACGGACGGACATTGTCATTCCCATCTGCATGACAAAATAAGATAACAGGCAAAATTTGAATGAAATATGTGCAACACAACGTCCGTGTGTCCGTGTGTCCGTCCGTCCGTCCGTGTGTCCGTACGTCCGTGTGTCCGTACGGACGCACGGACTTGTCATTCCCATCTGCATGACAAAATAAGATAACAGGCAAAATTTGAATGAAATATGAGCAACACAAAGTGAGTTATGCTTGACGAAATCCCCAGCACATTGAGGCATTGAGGACTGCAGTACCCCGTAGGCTATTACATAGCCAGCGGGGTAAAAACCATATGATATAACAGTTATTGCACATCACCTCGTGCAATATCAGTTTTTATGGCACCTCGGTGACTAATATTGCACTCGGTGCTGTGCGATAACTGTATAATATGGACTTCATTAACCAGAAAAAACAGTTTATCAAGCCGGTATTTAAAAATGGTGCAAATATTGGCATTTTTAAAATAATTCATGTGATGACAAAAGAGCACTAGCTCTGAAAAGCTTACTAATGTGATAAGCTCCGGGCAAGTTAAAAAAACAGACCTTTGTACAAATTGATATTATTCAAAAGGTCCTAACCCACTGGAAGGGAAGTCATACAAAAAACTGTTACTGGCACCGAATGAATCATGAATTTATTATGATGTGCAACTTGATTAAAGGTTTATTATAATTTTTGATTTGTACGGTGGTCCCTGCATTATAAGACTGATCCTTCTGCAGCCATGAAGCAGTCTCTCGTGGGGGTGCAGTCTCTTGTTGGGGTGCAAAATGCACTACAAATACTATTTAGTGCGGGAGAAAGGTCAAATAAGGCAAGGCGTTCTTACAATGGGGGTTTTATAATGCAGGGACTGCTATATGTGTTACAGGTGAGTCCTATAAGAAATCATCCGGTGTAGGATTACTTCTGATCTTAACTACAGAGCTTTCAGGCTAGTCATCATATATATTAAAGGTTTTGACTGAAGTCGTATGATATGTCAGAGTCTTCTCCCTTTCCTTCGTAACAAACATCAACAGAGCTTAATGCGCTTTCTGGCCTGTAGTGAAATCTTTTGATGTTTCAGAGCCCTGTCATTTGTCAACAACCTGATATGTCATCAATGGTGTTTTGTCAAAGACCAAAAAAGTTCACTTTTTAAGTAACAGTCTTTGACAAACACATAATCTGAACTGAAATCGTATAGGGCTTATACATTGTAAAATTCATCAGTTGTTGGTCTACCACCATAGCATCGCTTCAATTTTGGAATTGTTATGATCACATATATATACCTAAGAAATTGGCAAATTATAGGTATTTTTTATGTTTGTACCTAATAAGTCAAATAGAATAGATGTACAATAATTGTACATATTACATTTCAACCTAGCTTTCCATTCATCATAGCTTCCGATGCCATCGGAAGCTATAATGATGTACAGTTATAAAAACAAGTCTGTTTTGGTCACTGAACTAGGTGATTTCAAGTGATAAAAGGGACTGTTGTTTGTCTGTATTATAGGCATGTTGGAGGGTAAGAGGGGCTGAGTGCAGGGGGTGCAAGCATCTCCCAGCTCTACAATTTTGGATTCACTAAAAAGTTTTGGAGTTGTTCAAATATATGTCATCAAACCTCAATCATTCTTAAAATATGCAATTTGAAATTATATAAAATCAAGATCATTAAATTTCGACAAATATAATTCCACTGCACAAAAAAAGATATGCTTGGGGATTCTATTCAAAGTCATTGCTAGGTATATGAATCACAAATCAGTAAAAATATAGAAAACAACTACCTGTAGTGTACATCAATAGGATAAGGCATCTTGTCTGAGTCTTCAATTCGCGGACAATTTGTCGTAGTTGTTCTATTCTCTCTGGCAATACAATTTCCTCACCACCTTTTAATGCATTTGTTGTAGAAAACACTTTGTAGATGACTTCTTGTCCTTGAGCTTCAAAATAAGCTTTACCGTAATCAGCCATGAGTCGGAATATATCAGCCGTTTCAGTGACAAGTGCCACACGAGTGAAGTTGAATGTTTGCGAGACCTTGGACACCACTGGTACATAAGGAATATGGCCAGAGACAACTCTTGTAAATGTTGGATATGTTTTCGTATTGGAAAGTGCGTCACTTGTACAGTAGTTAGACACATGTGGAATGTTCCAGGCAGCTGACAACAGACCATGGGGTTGACAGACAACGCTGCAAGAATCTCCGATGATCGCATCCAGCCCACCTAAAGATGACCACATGTCCAGCACAGTGACCATTGCTTGTCTTGCATTGCAGTTGGAATCTCTTGCCTGTAACAAGAAGTGTGATCAGAGAATGAAAGAGGGACTCCCAAAGTAATTAGGGTTAAAAAGTAAATCCGAAACTACACTTGTTATCAGGCAGAGATGGTTTTTTTAAAAACGTCTCCAATTTTAAGTATTTGGAATATTTTTGTCCTTTACTCACATTAGTTAGATGGGGTAGAAATATCAATATTATCCATTTTGTTTCTCGCAACCTTATCAATCTGATCTACAACAACCATATCTAAGTCTCGTCTCAACCTTCTCTTCCATTTCCACTCCACCACTTTCCACGAAAACCCTTTCCTCACTCTCTTCCCACTGCTGTGGAGTTGACTTTAGTTGCCTGCAGATAGCATAGTTGCATCCCATTGGACACAAGGATAGGCCTGCACCAACAATTCCCTCTCTCTCTCTGCCATTCTTACTCTCATTACACCCATTATCACGGGTACTATGCTAGTGCATTCAATTCTTGAGAAGAGTCAACCACATTATTAAAGAGTTGTCTTTGTCCTTTCTTTGATGGCTGAGTCTTTTGAAGAGTTTCAAGTTTTCAAGTATTGAAAACATCTTTTACAAATCACCTGTGTTACTAGTGCAGAACTTATGCTCAGTGTTTTTAGGTACTTGAAACTTGAAGTTGAAGTTAGCCAGGTATAGATTCATTTTCATATGCTAAACACGTCCTCATTATACCAGCACAATACAACCAACGAAGCAAGCAAGCGGCGATAAATAGAATCTGTATTACTACAAAAGTGATAAGTGGCTAAATATATCACAAAGCTCTACACAGAGTAATACAATTTCCGGTTAAAGCATGACATCTCTTTAACTAATAGTTCTTGTAATGCTTATGGTTGCTACAGTAAAAACAGCATTGAAAGACCATTAATTACAGGACTTCAAAGTGAATGTCGTAACAGAGGAGATAATTTTCTGTGATCTGAACGAGATGGGCAAACAGTCCTGGCAATCAGCCACTAGCCAGCAAACTCATTTGGATGCAAAAATCAATTAATTTCTGGCACAGACAGTGGACAATAAGACAGACACATTGGATGTTTAATGGTATCACCTTAAGCATGTTTGTTGAAATTTCGTGAATTGTCAAATTAGAGAATATGAAAACGGTCAAATTATGCAAATTCACGATCACACTTCTGAAGCAAACATACTTAAGGGTACACCATTAAATGTCAAGTGGAGGCTTGGAGCTTTTCTAAATAAATAATTTCTTGCTCACTTTTGATGAAATAAATAAATTCTTTTTGGGCAGTCTTGAAATAAATAATTTCTGGTGAGGATATTTCTTAACAAGGTGTTGCTTGATTTTGGAATGAATATTCGGACACTTTGAGCGCTTTGATAAATAATTACTGCCCTTAATAACGTAAATAAATAATTTCCCGACCAGGAAAGATAAACCAAAAATATTTAAAGACTTTGTGGGTCATTTTTGCGAAAACACCCAATTTGATGTCCTGCATTCGCGTGTGTCTACCTTTGTAGGACTGAAATTGATTTTTGGCTAAATATTTCGAATAACATTTTTCCTAGAAGAAAAACAAAAATCTAATGCCATATCACCCATTAAGTAGTCCAAATGTCCTTACCGTGACATGTCCGCAACTCAACATTTTAATTTTCAAACTTGTGCAAATTGAAAATTACTGCATAAAATGTGACATGCAAAGTGTAGATTTCTAGATATATGTTACATTAACTACCTAGAAGTGTTTTTTCTGAAATATAACTAATTTATCCACATATTAGGGCGTGTTGAAGCTGTGTTCCAATTTTGAGATAAACTCTTTGGCCACGGTAAAGACAGAGGTAAAGTTTCCACCAGAGTGAGTCAATACAGCATGATGTCTCCAGATGCCACTATAGCGTGTAAAGAACCAGGATATAACTAATTTTTTGTAGGGACCATCTCAGATCTATGTTACAAGCTCCAAATGATGAAAGACTTTACATTGAAGGTCCCTAACTAAAGGGACAAAAATACCCAGCCAAGTGCAATTTGTCATCAGTTATTGTGTACTGCAGTGGTGGAGCTTCTAAGTTTCTGGAGGGGGCCACAGGCAAGTTGGACTTGCAGAGATACTTTCCCTTTAGCAGGAGTACCCTCCTAATTGACCTCCGATATTAGGAGGGTACTCATACCAAAGAGGAGGTATCTGTGAGTACAATTTACAAATCAAGTATATGTTTCCCCCTCTTGATACACAGTAGCTACACCACAGAGGCAGCAGCCACTCAACCATGACAACTGGGTCAACTGGTCATGGTTGGGTGACTGGGGACCATCTCCAAAGCACACCTGGAGCATATCCCATACAGATTTCCTTCAGGAAATTGGTCAAATATAGCCTAATAAGTTTATGAAGATTTGGGATCACATAATAGAAGTGTACAAACACACTGTATGATATTCAACTTTTCACTACTCCTATGATGTTCACATTTTATGAAAAGTGTAATAATCATAATAAGCAAGGAAGAATTAGTTTGTTGTTATAGACATTTTTTTTTATGACAAAAAATATTTATAACAACTATAATTAGGCATGTCCAATCATGAGGTAACATACATCAGGTTTGTCAAATCACAGTAGGTGCATTGGAGGTAGAGATGTGACTACACATACATAGGAAATAAATTGAATATTCGGAAAATAGAATATGTGTTTGAAGAAACCTCATATTTCACACAAAGGTCCCTACAATTCTTTTTTTTGAAAAAGAATTTCTTGTTACCATACCATAAGGAAAGCCACAGCTGCCATCTGTTAGTCACTCGATGAAATAGGTTTTATCTTGACTTTGTCGCAACTAAATTTCATCTTTACCGAACCCTCAACAGCAGAGGGAGTTCAAAAGGTATGATGATGTAAATGACACCAGTGGTTTAGGAGGCTGTTCTGGAAGTAGTTTTGGTACTCTGAATGATGTAGTCCACTTTTTCTGGATGAAATGCTGCATAACATGGCTTTTCCGTGGCCAAAATCTGTCTTTACCTAGGTCAAATCAATGCAAATATACTGTGACACGGTAAAGACAAGGTTGGCACCGGTAAAGACATCTGAGTAAATTTGCTTTGATTTTATTCTGCACGGTACAGACAATTTTTCAAAATAATTGAAAATGTCACATATTCACCAAAATTAGTTATCTCTTTACATGCAGCATTGTAGTACCACATATAGCATTATATGAATAGAAAAAAATATTAGTTGAGTATTATTGGCTCAGCTTCCTGACATAAAAAATTGGCAATGTCTTTACTGTTACTGCGCGCTTTCGTGAAAATGACCCTTGTGTAGTTATATGATATCAAAAAAATTCACAACAGATGTTTTTCAAGATTTAGTCTCAAAATTTTGCCATGAACGTCCTTGTGAATGCTGCACTGGTGGCTTATTTTCTAAATTTTTGAAAAACACCATCATATTTACACAGAAAATGGCTTTATACCTATAATTGCAAATTGACAGGACGTTATTTTATGTGGCATGGAGTTACCTAGTTGAAAGACTGTTATTGATTGAAGCTGATGGTGAAGTGGCAATATGTCTTGGTAAACAGCCACAGTCAGAAAACTCATTAGGAGGCAGGAATTATTTTCATTTCTAATATAGACAGACACACTGGGCAGACGAAGAAGTAGCATCCATTTGTTAACTCAGGTGTCTGTGTACACTGTGCAGGACCTGCCACTGTTGTTTGTCAGTGCACTGTTCCCAGCATTATCACATATTATATAGTAATTTACTTTCCTTAACCGCAAGAAATAATAAATATAGTAATTTACGTTCCTTAACTGCAAGATATTGAAGGATTTGATTTTGAAACGTTCAAAAATTGATAAATTTGCGGCCATTTTGTTATGCAACTTCGGAGATGAAGGACCAAGAATATCGCTTTGGAACCTTTTTTTTCTTTTTCAGATTGAGCATACCTGAAATATGCCAAAAAGTTGGGCTCCCGATTTTTTTTTGCTATTCAAATATTTCAAAAACCCTGCAAGTCTTATCATATGATGGCAGTTCTACAGAAAACACTTTCACTTCAAGCTTGCCAAAGCAACACTGTAAATTCTGAAATTCTGAGTTAGCTCAAATGATTGAGTGAGATTGCTGCACAATTTGTTTGAGCCATGATAGCTTGCTGTTTTGAGTTATGATAATCTTTATGTTGTTATAACTTTCAAACAACAAGCTATCTTGGCTCAAAGGAATTGTGCAACCATCTCACTCAATCAATAAAGCTAACTCAATATTCAAAATTTACAGTCAACACTGTGCATCTGACATGCATTGTTGTGTACATATTATAGGATGCAAACAATCTTTTCCAATTATGATGCTGGCTTTTTTTACTGTAATGTACCTCTCTGAGATCTGCTCTTAACTTGAAAAATTCCATTTATGATCATGAAAGGATATTGCAAAATGTTATACATTGTTGCTATGTGTGATTTCTGCAGTTTAATACACATTAGTTGAAAATAGACATGGATCATGACAGCCATGTTTCTGCAGAAACACTTAGAACCAACACCCAACAATAACTGTCAATTGGAGAGCATGTGTAAAACACCAGTATTTTCACCTGATGTGTATGATGAGCTTGTATGATGCATAGATGGAGCTTGAAATTAATATGTTGCTGCTTCATTTGGGCTTATTTACCCCTCATTTGAGAGAACTCAATGCATTTCACAAATGTTACCTGTTGCTTTTCTCTATCCTTTCTACTGTCTTGTTGTCTGAGCCGGATCAGACCATCATGATATCTCTGTATTTTAGTGACAACCATCTTTTTTTGCAGTTTTTTGCGTCTGAAATAACTATTCACAAGCACTGATCTCAACATGGCTGAAAATTGCAAGATGTTTTGGATATATAATTGTCATTCTCGGTACACTATGCAGTTGCAACTTTAGGTACAGAAGACAGTTAAAAAATCTTTAGAATATACCTCAGCAAACGTGTTAAGCCTGATGTCGGTTGCCGTAAGACTTTTAAATGATAAATAGATATGAGAACTGGATTTTTTTTTCATGAGCTTCACTCTTTCTTAACTCTTGTCAAGGCATTTGATTTCTTATGATCTTATTTATGTACATAAATTGGTCAATAAAATTGAAGGTCCTTAAACATTTGCTGCTAAATGAGTGATACACAGCTAATTGCTATTTAGGCCAGTGGAAAAGGCCAATAAAATGTATATATAACTAGATTTCTAATCATTTCAAGGCAGTATCGATATGACTTCCAGAATAATTTGAAAAGACACGTACCTCATACTTGATGTCATAACCCGGTAGAAGTTGTCTTTTCTTTATGGTTTCCAATCCGACTATGAAGCCACACGACAGCTCTTTTCCTGGAGAAAAAGGTCCTGTCCAAGGGGCAGTCATTGCTACGTGAAGACTTCCATCACTAATAATTCTGCCAGTGATTGCTGTATCGACATTGGCAGACACAAGAAAAGCTACCAGAAGCAGTTTTTGTTTTGGACTCATTTTCATTTGGACGAAAGTGATACCTGGAATGTGTACATTGGTGCTTCTGTGCAGACAATTGCCTGACAAGACAAAAGAAGTAAGTACCTATAAAACGTCAATCATCTATAAAGACTATGAATATATAAATAATCCCTAATGGCAAGTACACTCATTTACTACAAGTTGCAACTTAGAAGTTAAGGCCAAAACAAGCACACGCCTCTGATGCAAACGCACAACTGACGATCTAAGTGGGCCTTTGAGAGGCACATATCTCTTATCTCTACCTCAATACAAGAACGCGCATGTCTGCAGCCAAGCTACCATACGCCACTTTGTTGCACACAAAACCTTTGATCATATGGCTCTTGTATCTTGTCACAAAACTTCTCGCATATTTATTCACCTGACGAAGTAACTTGTGCATTCATTATGCCTCTCTGTCTGTCTTTCTGAGGATAAAAATGCGTTTGTCTTTCTGCAGAGGGAAATGCTTTTAGACTGAGATTAACACAGGCCTTAATTGTGTCTGGTTCCAGGCAGTTTAATGTTGGATAGCTACTATACTGATCAACCACTTGCCCTGCTCCCCCTGGAGGAATCCGGAACCACCCGAGGGGCAGGCTACAGCAGGCTTCCCCCCCCCCACCTTTCATCCCACAGGCCAGGGTTCAATCCCAGGCTGGGCAGTCAATTCAGTGCATTTTTACCCTCGGCAATGTATACATTGCCAACGGGTATTGTAGTTACTTTGGGAAAATTTGTCCGTCCGGCGGGCGGGCGGGCGGACGGGCGGGCGGGCGTCCGGATAACGGGCGTCCCACTTGTGTATTGGTAGTAATGCCAAAACTATGGAATGTATACTTCTTATTTTTGGGACATTATTATATCTTTTATCCTAGTTGTGCCTTTTAGGGGTTTAATCCACATGAGATGAATACTTTTCTCACAATTATTGAAAAATGTGAAAAAATTTTTTTTTGTGTATTGGGTGTCAAGCCAAAACTATGGCATGCATATTCATCATTTTTGGGTAAATATGGTATCTTTTATCCCAGTTGAGCCTTTCATAGGTCTAATCCCCATGACATTAATACTTTTCTCACAATCATTGAAAAATGTAAAAAATTGTTTTTTTTTTGTTTCTGTGACAGAGCTAAAAAACTACAGTACTTTTGACACTGAAATTGGCATATTGTATGTATTAAATACCCAAGATGTGTTTTTTGTGGGTCTAAATGCTCTGAGAAAGTTGAACGGACGACAATTTACCAAAAATATGAAAAAATACTATTATTTTAAACTTGTATAATTCAGTCAATTTTGAAGTTAAATCTATGAAATTTTCCACTTAGGTGTCTAACTTATGCCTCTTTAAACGTCTCTAATCAGTTGGAATGTTGGTCCTATGAATCTTTATAAAACCCCAAAAATTCGAAAAAATGCCAATTTTCCAACATTTCTGCATGAAAAGCCAAATGGTAACGGGTAAGTTAGTTAACTTTAGGTCTTATTGTAGTTAGACACACTATTGACTAATATTCACAGCCATTGCATGAGTTGTTGCAATTTTTTCCATTGAAATGTATGATTGAAAAAAGGCAAAAAATCATTGAAATGTCTATTTACTCTCCATTTTCTTCTGATGTCATACCAGTCGTTGACATTTTTTTGTCAAAATAAACCTGACATGTTTCACATCATCATCATGCTGATTTTGAACAATATGAAAACTTTTATTCGCAGCATAGGTCAATATTAACAAAATTAGATAAATATTGAGGATTTTCAGATAATCATATATCAGTAAATATTGGCCCTGGTCAATCAAATTTGCCACAGTAATGTCTAAGTTTTACTTTTTCTACATCTCCTCATGAAATATTATCAAGAAGAAATACATACATTTTATATATAATTATGTGGACTTTCAAAGCATTAATTAAGTATATTCAAAAACATGCATTTGTGTGTTAATATTTTATAATGTTGACACTAAATCTTTTTAAAACTCCCAATTATTATAACTTCATGGTTAATATCTAAACTCAGTGATGTGAATTTTTAGAAGATGAATAAATGTCAGCCCCTTTTATTTAGTTGTTTGCATGAAAATTAAATGTGATTGAATCAGACAGATTGGCTTTTGTTGAATGGAGCACTGGAGAAGTCTTGATTATGTAATGTTATGTCACAGGGTAATTGTCTTCCCTGCTAATCCTTTGACAAGAAATCTTAAACTCTCAATTGTAACTTAATGGTTTAAATCTAACATCAGTTATGTACATTTTAACATATGAAGTACTGTCAGCTTACTTTTATTTTGGTCTTTAATGGAAAACATATAAGACAGACTGGCAATAAAACCGCTATGTATATATAGAGGGTTATCAAAGAAAAATTACTTGGCATGCAAACCCAATTTCTGCAAATTTCAGTGTGTAATTTTACATTTCAAGACATTATTGGATAAATCTGTCTTTTAATTCATTTTAAAACTCACTCCAATTGTATTTTTAGCATTTCAAAGAAATATTGTTTAGAGGGTAAAAGTGTCATCATTGGAAGGGGTCCAGTTTTTTTTGTGAATCAGCCAGGAGACACTATGTCTGTGCTTCATTGTACCCCTCCCCTCCAGCCATTCAAGTTATGTAACATTGTGTCACTAATCCTGTCCAGTGACCAAAGCTAGGAACAAAGGAGGACAAAAGCAGTGCACAGCACCCTGAACTTTTTAACAAATTTTCTTTTTTCTTAGAAATATGTCCAGACTGCATTGACACCAACTTTGTAGTCTTTTATTGAACAAATAAAGAAATTTCCAATTTTAATAAAAGATTTAGGCCAACTAGAAGCTGAGATATGACTTTTTGTAGCCCATACAGGCTGTACACAGAGTTGGGACTTGTTTCTCTTGTTTTGTTTTTCTTTACAGCTATTGTTATTCTCCAAAGTTTGACCAGCATTTAACCTTTGTATTAACTAGCAACGTGCTTAGTCTTAAAAGATATATACTGGCATAAACCTTGTTTTAGTGTTACTATTTACAATGGTTTTGGTTGGAGACATCTTATATAATTTAATTTTTTAGACCCATATTCCATATATGTAATTTATGATAAGAATAGCTAAGGCTAGATAGACTAGATAGATGGATGGATAGATAGATAGATAGATGGATAGATAGATAGATAGATAGATAGATAGATAGATAGATAGATAGATAGATAGATAGATAGATAGATAGATAGATAGATAGAAAGATAGAAAGATAGAAAGATATAGATAGATAGATAGATAGATAGATAGATAGATAGATAGATAGATAGATAGATAGATAGATAGAGAGATAGATAGATAGATAGATAGAGAGATAGATAGATAGATAGATAGATAGATAGATAGACACATGTAGATAGATAGATATATATATATAGATAGATAGATTGATAGATGCATACATAGATGGATAGATTAATATGATAATGCCGCAGCATAGAAGACGGGACATGTATATGCTCATGTGGTCAACAATATTCAATATAACAAACTAAAAGGAATTAGAATTCCAAAACAGATGTTCAACCACCCATAAATTGAAACTCATGAACAGAGTTGCATGCGAATAAAAAACCGGAAACATCATCCTTATCAAACCTTCGTCGTAATAATTCATGTCACAATTTTGACTGATGAAATTCACAGCTTTGACGCTTTTTTAGTAGAGATCTTTTTACTTTCTTTGACATCATCTTTACGCATAACAATTAAAAAAAGGATCTGTTGTGGAAAGGAATAATTCTGAAAATATGTTGATCCTGAACACAAGAGAGCCTTGTCCTGAAATCTCGAATGAACCACAATCTAAATATGACAACGAAAATCAAATTCTTTTAAAAATTTGTTCCAGCTATTCACAATTTTTTCACCTGCACTGTTGCAGTGACATTAGGTCTGCGTGCTGTTCAGCGCAACATTGCAGACCTACAGTGACACCAGCTGTCAAGGAGACACCCAGAACAACATAATAAGTATCCCAGTTGACTAAAATAAATCATATTTACTTCTGAAGTCAAAAACTTAAGAAAAAAATTCATCAGCCGGAGGTTTGATGAAAACCACATGTCCAAGCATTTCATAAAGCTCACACATTTTAATAAACTCCGGAATATTAACTTAATTATAGGCCTTTTCACATCATCACATGTCTAAGCAGTTAATTTTTTTGTCAACTTTCAGGTATGTTACAAATATAGACCAAAACACATCACTTATGCATTCAATAACTTTCATTAATTTTTATTGTTTTCTACTATATAATTTCTAGCATTCTAGGAGGAACAATTTCATTGGAAACTACACACTTATTTCAATGAAGCTATTGGCACATGCATCTGGAAACTGAAAAATACTTGGAAGCAGCATTATTGGGCTTACATCATTCAACAACCTTGTCCAAATGTGCTTGCTGTCATTCCTCTTCCGATGTATCGCTGAAAATAAAATTATAGGATATGAAATAAGTGCATATAACCCAAACCACTATTTAAGGCGCATTATGTTTCCCAGATATAAAAGTTATGAAGCTGTGATGGGATTAATTATTGTATTGTTAAGCACAGTCTTGGAGAAATGAAATTAACCATTGGTTCCAATTGAAATTGTCAGTGCGCCACACTGTTAAAATGTCACTGCCACCAAAATTGACTGACTTGGGGCACTTCTTGACTGAAAACCACTGAAAAGTTTATCAGACATGTCGAGAACTCTCTAATAAACAATTTTATATCTGCTAGTGTACAATCTGAAAATTTTGCTAAAATCTCTGCCAAATGTGTATCAAACATCTCAACAGAAGCCATCATTTTAAGTTGCTTTGGATACAGTTGTCATTATAATAAAGATTAAAAAAAAAAAAACAGAAATCATCCATTTTCATTAATTAAGGTAGGCCTACTACGTTTTGCAAAAACATCAAAAATGCTATTTTCAGGCTCAAAATATGATTTGTAAGTTTTTTTGGGGTTCATAAACATGGGACCTACCAACAAATTCACAAAGAGACATAATTTAGACATCTTATTGGGACATTTCATAGATTTAACTTCAAAATTGACTGAATGATGCAGGTTTTGAAATAATAGCATTTTTTCATATTTTTGGTAAATTTTCTTCAGTTCGACTTTCTTAAAACATTTAGACCCCCAAAAAACAAATCTTGGGTACTTAATGCATAAAATATGCAAATTTCAGTGTCAAACGTACAGCAGTTTTTAAGTTCTGTCCCAGAAACAAACAAAAAAATATATATTTTTCACACTTTTCAATGATTGTGAGAAAAGTGTTAATGTCAAGGGGATTAGACCTATAAAAGACTCAACTGGGATAAAAGATATCACATCTACTCAAAAATGATAAATATACAAGCCAAACTTTTGGCCTGACGTCCAATACACACAAAAAAATATTTTTTCACATTTTTCAATAATTGTGAGAAAAGCATTAATCTCATGTGGATTAAACACCTGAAAGGCTCAAAGGCACAACTAGTAGGGATGCCAAAACCTGCTAGGTGGAGCTGATCGCAGTTTTGCTTCTTGTGAAGAAAAAATGACACCTAAAATCTCAGTGCATAGTGGTCTCACTTTACAGGCTTTTTTACATTGAAAACAGTGTAGAATTTTTCAAAATTTGATGGAATCTGTTTCTAAGATATATTAACTTGCTGTATTTCAATATTTGGTTCACATTTTTACATTTGTCATGTGAAAAAAATTGAATTTAAAACTTCGGAGATGAGAATGGATATGAAATATATAAAAGACGCGCATCTTTTTCATATTTTAAGAAAGCCAATACTCTCATGAAACATTTTGTAGCCTTTGCAGAATTTTCAGAGGCCGTAGAGTGCCAGCACAACCCAGTTTTTGACTCCACTTCAGCTTCCAGTTGAGGGCAAGGGAGACTGACACCTGGTGGTCATTTTATGAAGTTCTGTAAAAATGCTCGAAATATCAATACATTTTTTATTGTAGGGTTTTTGTAGATTAAAAAAGTTGTTTTTTAACCAAAATAATCCATTATGACGTTGTCAACACACTTATCGAAAGTCAAACAAAATTTGATTTTAGCTATTTTATTTTCCAAAAATGGCTATTCTTTCATGCAAAATGGCTCCCTAGAGAAAAAATGATTGAGGGGACCCCCGCTTTTTTTCTTCATAAATAGATCAATCTTGTTAAAACATCAATGCTATTCATTTATTTTTGGAAAAGCAGTGGAGCAGATTTTTTTTTTCCAGTCTAAAAAACTGGGGTGTTTTTTGGGCATTTTTGGAATATGTGGTAGGCCTATACCTCTCCTTTGCTGTGACAATACAAATTTGTGGCCTTTGAAATTTATATTCCCAAAATACAGGCCTATTTTCCTTTGCAAAATTTGGAGTAAATCATCCAAGTCATACAATGATTATAGTCCTTTACCCCCCTTTGGGGATGGGGGTAATTACTGAAAAACGAAATTCTTATCCACAGTCTGAAGTTATTCAAGTTACCTAAAAACAAACATTTCTATCAACTTACATCCACAGTGTTAAGGCAAGTGTTAAAACTTCCAAATATACCGTTAAAAACACAAGAAATACTCAATATGAATATTCACCCCTTTCAACCTTGATTATGAGGGTAAATTACCCCAAGATATATCAAGGTTGAAATTGTACCTGCATTGTGTATCCAAGTCAACAGGCTAACAATTCCCAAACATTTTGAAACACAAATGTCCCAGTCAATCAAAGTTTTAGCTATTTACCCCCTTTAGGGTAATTACCCCCCAAACATCATTTTTGGTATATATTATGATTCAAATTCATGAATACCATACAGTATAAACACATTAACTTTCACGAAAGGCGCTCCGTTCAAACGAAGTTCAAGTGTAAGTCTTCATGACTTTCTTGAATGAAAAAGGACTGTATTTTTGCATAGACATTACATACTTTGTGCTATTGTAGACTATAATAATTTGATACTGTTATCTTTTTGTCACTTGAACTAGTTAGTATATCATTCCAGCTTTCAAATAAACACAAGAAAGTAATTCTTTAATGATTTTGCGGTCATTTATGGTCATGGTGTCACTTTTTTTATAGTTGGGCGTTTTCGTTTGCTTCCGAACGCCTGGACTTTATGTTGTTTAATTTAGCACAGTGAGGTTAATTTCAATGTTAGGAAATTTTTTTTGGCTGATTTTTAATCACAAAATCATAGTGCATGCCTCTGTATCAAGAATTATCACTTTTGTTCATTTATTAGAAATGGTGTGTCATCCCTACAACTAGGATGAAAGATGCAATGATATCCCAGAAATAAAAAGTATACATCCCATAGTTTTGGCATTTCTCCCAATACACAAGTGGGACGGCCGTTATTCGGACGCCCGCCCGCCAGACGGACAAATTTTACCGAAGTAACTACAAGACCTGTCGGCAATTTATATATTGCGAAAGGGTAAAAATTGGCCTATTAGCCTATTATAATTTACCCGGTCTTAAATATTGTCAGATAGATTCCTGATTTCCACAAGAAAACATAGCAAAATTTCAGTGCTGCATTCAAGACCTGTTTTTATGATTTATAGTTTGGGGTATTAAAAGGTAACATGTGCCAGCTCTCCCCATGTCAACGGCATGTGGTTTGCAAGTGGTTGAAAATCAGTGGCGGATACAGGGCCAGGGGGGGGCCTAGGGGGGCCCGGGCCCCCCCTAGAGCACCAAGATTAATAGTAGCATTTTGAAGAAAAATTGCGATAACGCGGGCCCGCGAATGCCGAAACACGTCCGGCCCCCCCTAGACAATCGTGTCTGGATCCGCCACTGGAAAACATAGGCCTAATAGCAGATCTATTTATCTGCTGAGATAACCGGTGACTACCGTAATCAGGTATTTGAAACAGCTACTATTACCTAATTTACAGTTGGGGGTGCAAAGAATGCCAACTTAAATTTAGACGATTGCAATTTACAGCAACATCAACAAAGTGCTATCTGTGACTTGTACTTAATCCCTGCAATGTTCCTGGGCTTCACAAAGCTTGTACAAGGCAATAATGAGTTGAAATACATCGTTTTAGATTGGGGATGAAATGTCTCAATCAGTGGTCGAAATAGGCCATGTTATTTGGGGGGGTCTCTCTGTTGGAAGACCCAAAGGGTTGAAGCCCTTGTAACTGGCAGTCCGCGAGCCGCCAGCGGGCCGCCAGAGGTGCCCTGAAGCCGAAGTTTTTCAGATGCTCTAAAAATGAACTCTGGCCTTTTTAAAGGTATGTTTTATCTCAGAAAATGAGTTGTGAAAACCCTATTGGTAATGTCTATAAATTACAAGAGGTTGTTGTTTGCTGATTAGGCTTTACTTACTGCTTCCTGCTCACTTCGCAGCACACTTTCAGTATTTGGGGGGGTTTTTGAGGACCCCCTCTGGGTCCTTCTGAAAAATGTATTTTAGGGGGTCACATGAGCATTTGGGGGGGTCAAACCCCCCCTGACCCCCCCTTATTTCGACCACTGAAGAGCTTCACTGTCAGTGCAGCAATGACGTCAGAGGTGACGTCACTATTGTTTTCCGTGTGTTGTCTGTCAACAGAGTGTCGGGAGTGCCGAAAATTCACGAAATAAACTTCCAAGAAAATCGTAAGGGTAAAAACAGTTCTTTGACGGAGTAGATCACTTAGGATTGGTCAGTTTTTTTCACAATCAAGATGAACACATGCAATTGATTAAAAAAACAATTTGCTGATGTAGTCACGTTGGTTCGTGACGAGAAAAAAGAGTAAGGATCATATTATGGGATGTCTGAATCAAAATTTTTTATTGAACCATCTGATCAGGATCCTCGCATGTTTATCGTAAGGGACATGACACCTCGCTTCGCTCGGCGAGCCTGACGGCTCTATGTCCCGTCTATTAGAGTAATTTTAATCCTGTACAATTTCTAAAGCTTTACAATGATTCAAGATTCCTATACATGGATGTATCACAAAATCCAATCATCAACTGGAATTATTCTTTTTTCTCAAATTATTCTTTTTACAAAAAGCACAAAATCAGCCATAGGCCTACTTGCCCGAATCACATGATCCAGATTTCATTTTGACTAGTAGATATATCATTTCAAGTTTCATCTCTTGGTAACCATTGATGTTTCATTGGACCCCCCCCCCCCTCATCACAGTGGCACACTTCTGAGGTGTGACGTATGCCACCCTCTATTCTTTTGTCAGGTTACATAATGGCATTGCATAAGGTGATTAAAAGATTGGGGTAGAGCAGACAATAGCCAATTGATATGGGTGCTAAGCAGCTGAGGAGGGGGACTAAGGAAGCCCCTTTAACCCCTTTAAGGGGAATGTCTGCAAGGATAATGTAATTTAACTGAAATTGTTACAACATCCAACAATTTACATGGCTACATTCTAAAATGGATCCAGGATCAAGATGATGTAGAACTGAAGTCAATGACACTGTTTGATTAGATATAAGATTTACAGACAGAAATTTATTGAACTGATAGATATCTAATTTTTGTTCAAACAGTAGCTACCCTTATTGCTATTCAGTTTTATGCAGTTTAAATAAAATAGTAATTTTATCTTTTCTGCAGGAATTATGACACATCTTAATAGAAAAACTGATAATTGGATTGATCAAACTACCAAAAATCTATCTATCTATCTATCCATCTATCTATCTACACTGAGCGCCATTAAAAACGCAACATCGTTAAACAACAACATTTTCTAAGTTCTTGTTGCTCAATAATTATAAAATTTTGCATAGACCTCAAGTATGACCTTCAGAGCAATTGTGGAAAAAATCGTGAAAAACGGTTGACTTTTCACTGCGCACTACTCATTTTAGTGAGGTCTGTCTGAAACTTCAATTCACGGACAGTGCTTCACTGGAAAATGAGGCAATGGAAATATTGGTTTTGTGGCTTGTTGGATGGGAATAATCTTGTAAAATTTTCACAAAACATGCAAAAGACTTCAAAATGCTGTCCCACGAACGTTTAAAAAAAATATTGAAGATAAAGTAAATTTTGAATAAAAAACTCAAAATATAGGCTTGAGTATCTGGAAATGGAGCATATGAACCCAAATTACCGAACAAAGGCGTTGTTATTCATACCAAGGATAAAAACAAAGACACAGATAATCATTCTATAACCAAACTCGAAAAAAATCTGAATAAAACATCTTTGTTGAGGATTTTGACAAAAAGCTCCAGTAGGGGCAGGCCAGCATAAACACTAAAAAAACTGTAATTTCATCATCTCTAATTGTGGTTGGGTCAAATTTACCTTTTTTCCGCCCCATCAATTAATTAAAATTGTAAACTTTCCTGACTAATCAAACATTATGTGGAAAGAATATCAAAGTTATTGAAATTAATGATCACAGGATCTTGAAATTTTGTGACTTGCATTTTCAACAATAGCCACGACGATTTAATTTGACACAAGAGTTTTGCTCTCAGAAATCTGTAAATTTTTGCGAATATACCTGATGACAACAGCTAAGTGTGTGCAAAATTTCGTCGTTATATTTTGAGAGGAAGTACCATTTTTTAGCCATTTTGCGATGTTGCGTTTTTAATGGCGCTCAGTGTATCTATCTATCTATCTATCTATCTATCTATCTATCTATCTATCTATCTAAACAGTCCCCTACATGTCCTGATCGTTTTCTGACTGTCTTTATCTCAATTGTTGTCCATTTGTAGCTGTCTTTTGAATGGTCATTACCTGTCTATTGTGCACTGCATTGCTTTATTTTCCTGTCTGTCACCACTGTATATGTGACCTGCTCCACCAAAATGGGTTCAAAGTCGGCCCGCTATCATATTCAGCTGTGAAAATGGATTTGTTCTAATGGAATTTGGCTTTAAAATGAGGTTTCATTTGTCTTGATATCTCTACCCAATCAAAAGATATGGCACCCCAAACATTGATGATACGAAACATTGAACTTTGAGAAAATGGCATTTGAATTCCCCGCCATTACAACAAAAGAACTATGAAAATAAAGAATGATGCCCAATTTAGATAATCTAAAAGCAGTTTTTGATTAAAATGTCTTAAATAATCAAAGCAAATTACTTTTGCCAAAACGTGGTACCAACAGCTAAAAATCATCAAAATGTGACCTTTTGACACATTTTGCTAATTTCTGGAAAATACTGATTGCCTACTTTGGACTCATTTCGGTGGAGCAGGTCACATATTACATTCAGACAAAAATAAGTTTGATAAAAAACCAACTTTCTAAAATGGTAGGGGAAGAGGGGACGAATTACTGTGGGTAATCCATGCCGGATAATATTGTTCTTAATATTGTCACCGAAACCACTCATCTTCTTGACTTCATTTATTTTTAAATTTTCTTTCTCAAATTGTTTGTTCACAAAAAGGCACAGATTTTGCCAAAGGCCACCAATAGGCATAGTGGAATACTTGCCTGAATTTCATTATCCAGATTATACCAAATATACCACTTCTACAGTAAAATGTAATGTCTTGCTAATTGCTAACCATTGATTTTCGGTTCATTTGATCTTGTGCCACACTTTTTGACTCCTTGCCCAAATTTTAACTGTTTCCCCTCTTTTTCTGGGGGGGACCCATCCTGCAAGCTGATTGCATGTGGATTTTGAATTCCCGCCAACACAAAATGGCAGACAGGAAACATTTATATCATTTGCTCACAGCTCTTGGCCATTCAATGAAAGTTTTTCAACGGGAATTTCATGTTCATGAGGATATTAGAGTACCCAGTGGGGTCCTGCCTCAATGTATCCCACTGTCTGGAGAATAGCTGCTGAGTAGCCGAGGGTATGCTGCCGCGCAGCCTATGTTTTAACATAGTAACTGGGAGACCAAAAGGTCTGCCATGCAGTGGACAGATTTGGTCTCCCAGTCATTACCAAACTGGCATCACCAATTCTTACCAGGCACTATTATCATTTGGTTGACTTAATTTATAGTTCTTGGGCATATTTGAAATGAAGGCGTCTGCTTCTTATATCAAAAATATTATTCACTGTCTCTGCAATATATACTTTTTCGCATGTCATCTTTCCAATTTCAGATATAAAATCATTTCTGTCACACTCATTTTCATGGCAATCAGTGCAACTCCTAAATTAGCAGCCAGGTCAACAGATTAAAATATTTTAGCAAGCATATCATATAAATATACTGTGATTGGATCTATATGTACAGAGCTCTGCAGATTATAAATGTCGCACATCATGGACGCTGCAAAGTGACGTTGGTCTCCCATTCAAAAATCCTTAAAATGCTCTGGCAGTTCCTCTTCCACTGTATTCATATTTCATTGATCTTTTCATGTACAGTTCTCAATCTTTTTTTAAAAAGATTTCTTGTTTAGTCGTCAGTCTTTATCTGTCCAATATTTTCTGGATATGCATCTGATGTACCAAAAGCAGCCACAGCTTCAGGCTTAAAAAATTATCTGAAAAGGTCAAGAGGATAGACCACAGTCTTGTCTTTCACATCAAAGGAGCAAATGGATATACTTACAGGCCAAAAAGTGTACCTCTGATGAAAAATGCAGCTCTTTGAATCAGTTATACATTTTCTCGGATTATATGCCGGCTGATACTTGGCTTGGTTGCTCAGCATCCACAGGTCACAGAGTAGAAATATACATAATCATGGGTAGATGAGCCTATTTGAAATATTACAACTACTTTTTTGCGATCTTTTGACGCCCTTTTTCTGCACTCTTTGTTTCTAAGCGAGCTGGTATTGTCACTGAAATCCTGGAATATCTTGTGGGCAAATTATCTACCTCTCGACATCTTCAATCCTTGTGCCACTTACAATACATCACACTGTAATATTTGAAATTTTCAGTCAGCTTACAGTCTGTCACTTTAATATAGAAAAATGAGGACCAGTTCACTGTGAAAAATGAATTTCATGACTCATCATAGCCAATGAAGTGTCATCTTCTCTACTTTCAATATGGGAAACATAGAGTCAGTTTGATTAGCCATGATCAAGACTCAAGAGAAGGCCATTTGACTTTTCATAACTGATTTTTGAATGAAAATCAGATGCATAATCCTTTCGTTTTGCTGTCACCAACAAGCTGGATAAGTCTCCTTAAATCAAATTAAAATTGAAAGTATTGGGTATGATCATGACAAATTATTGATCAGTATGATAACACACTAAATACCATTTTCACAGTGCACTCCTTTTCTATATCAAACTTATAATCAAAGTGACCGACTTGAAATGATTAAGTGAGATGGTTGAACAATTTGTTTGCGCTTACTATCAAGCATAGATAGGTAGGCCTACATTTAAGGTAGCGGTATCTTAGTGAATGCTGTTTGATAATGACAATGTCTTGAGAGAAGAACATGTTAAAAAAAAAAGCCAAATTACTACAAATGTAATTGCTGTCAGCAACATAACACCACGCAGGACTGTCTATGTAGACATTGTTGGCTATATCTATGTATAAAGTGCACTTTCACACCTCTTTGATACTGAATTAAATGGCTTCAAAGTTGCCAGGTGAGTTGTCATAAGTTCCTGTGTTGACATGGTTTAGGAGAATTTTAATCTCTTACCTCACATTTTGTCATCTACAGTGCGATATGTTTAATTTTCCCTCTCCAAGTGAATCCTTTGCAATGAACATTTAGTATATATAGATAGTCCCATGTGGATCACTACACGTCTTTAAAAAAATGTCCCAATTAAGAAATCTTTGGCAATTAGTCCATGGCTCTGTTTTGCAGTCTGTCACTTTGATATAGAAGAAGAGTGGACTGTTGCACTGTGAAAATGGCACTTCATGTGTCATCATGCTGATGATTTGTCATGATCAAACCCAATACTTTCAATGTTAATTTGATTTCAGGAGACATACCCCGCATGTTGGTGACAGCAGAACGAAAGGATTATGCATCTGATTTTCACTCTAAAATCAGTTATGACAAGTCAAATGGCCTTCTCTTGATCATGACTAATCAAACAGCCTCTATGTTTCCCATGTTGAAAGTAGAGAAGATGACACGTCATCGGCTATCATGAGTCACAAAATGCATTTTTCACAGTGAACTGGTCCTCATTTTTTCTATATAAAATTGACAGATTTTAATATCTTCTGCTTTGACTGTGTTTATGAGGCTCTCTGAAGAAAGAGGTGACTGAATTTTAATCTTGTTGTATTATTTTACGTTGATTGTTGGCTATAATCCCTTGTTTTGAGCGTAAGGTTAATATACTCTAAAATTGACACCAATTTAAATGTGATTAGCATTAGATTCTCAAGCCTATGGTTTAGTGACCATGATCAAGGAAAGGTGACAAAAGTAAATCCATCATAGACCAGGTTATCAAGTCCCAGGGCAACAATGTTTTAACCTCTTTATAAGTAGTCTTTAAAATCCCTTCAATTAGCCAACAACTGGATAAACTCAATTTCCAGGCATGTAGAGAAAGAACAGGTACCATAATATGGGGTGAATTGGGACAGAATTGGCCGTTTTTTCTGTTATTGCATGGACAAAAATGAATCCAGAAATCAAACGTTGGTGTCAAATTGTGTCTGGGCACAAGGTCTAAGTACCTCTTGAAGCTTGATATAGTATCTTAAATTCCCAATGCTCAAGGCCCAAAAAAACCACTGTCCCAATTCACCCCATACTTTGGGGTGAATCGGGACACTCGATCATCTCCACAATTAATAGTTCCTACCTTCTTTGAGTGATTTCTACTTGTGAATAAACATTAGAAAACATGTTCAATATGCCAAAAAAATTATTTTGACGCAAATCTTAAATCAATTTCATTAATAATATGCAGTTTTTAGAGGTATATATTTTTCACTATTTGGCATGTACACGAATTTGTATACCTGCAAAAACGAACATGTGAACGAATTTGGCATTCGTGTAAGTGTGAAATATTGCAATTCACGAATTTGTGTAGGTGTAAAAACGAACATTGCAACCTTAAACTTGACTAAAACTAACTCTAAACCTAATTTTGACCCTAAAACTGCATGATATAACACCTCCACGAATGTTAGAAATGGCAGGTACACAAATGAATAATAAAGCACATACACGAGTGCTAGTTATTACACATACACGAGCACCTATGCTCGTTTTTTCATGTCCACAAATTCGTACATGCTCGTTTTTACACCTCGACGAATTCGTGAACATGCCAAATGGTAAAAAATATATACATGGTTTTTAGAAAAATGTGATAAATGAGAGAAATCTATAAAAATGCAGTTTTCTTCAAATTTTCCTGGTAACTGATAATTGGACTTAATCCACTATAAATGATGCCAAGGGCAGATTTCACGAAAATGTGCTCACAGAGAATCTTAAACTGTCCCACCTTTTTTATTATCTGTCTGTTGCTTCCTGAAGCACGTGAACCCATCATCAAGTAAATCAGCGAGCTAAAGAATAAATATCAATAAAAGAATCCATCAATATGCCGCTTTTTGCTCTTAAAAAATATTTTTTTGTTCTGTCATAAGGACAATAATGGACGGAAAAACTTACCGGTCATCTGTCATGCCAACTTTGGCACTCTGTAGAATCAATAGAAAACACTTTAGCAAAACGTAATGATATGTGATAGATAAAATACACCTAAAATACTTGTTTCGCACCATTTGTAATTACCTTCATAACTATAAACTATTTTTAAAAAGGAAAAATAAAAGAGACTGCTAATGTAACTCCATTCCGTCTCACTGGACTCTGATGTTACATTAGCAACTTTTACATTGTAATTTCTCGGTGTTCTTGCTATCTAGGCAAATCTAAAATATGAAATTCTGAAATTTTATTGAAAAATGTGGATTATTTACCTATATAGATCACCGACAAAATAAACAACTTGGAGTGGTAGCTGTTTTTTCATTGCTAATGTAACTGCTAATGTAACTGCAAGATTAGCATTGTCGCCATTGTGCTAATGTAACTTGTGGACCAAGTTGTGGTAAGTCATTTTGCAGAATTTCGTGAAATCTGCCCAAGTTCAATAATATTTGTCAAAAAGCCACGCCAGTACACTCAAATGAAAATTATTTTGGTTAATTTCGAAACTTTGTCATTGACCTGGATTTGAATTCAGGACCAAACATACACAATCCAATATCCAGTCTTTAACTATGGTCCCTTAGAACCACAACATAATTTTAAAGTTTGCAGCAAGATTGATGGCTCTATTATTTAAACTTTATATGGTACAAGCAAAGTTTTGACCAGCTTGTAAAATATCAATTCTGCAGTGCCAAGTTTAAGTTACTGCAGCTTCTCACTGCCTGCAGTCAGAAGTATAAAATTCTATCACAATATGCGGTGGTATGTGTGCTTCATGTGTGCCAAAAATCTAGTTCCTAGGCTTAGTACAAATTGGTGTTTTTTTTAGTAAATAAAAAGTTTCTCTGTTCTGTCCCGATTCACCCCCCAGAGTCCCTATTCACCCCATATTACGGTAGCATTCTAGGTGTAAATCCCAGAAGATTTTCTACAAGGCGAGGAGACTTCCAAATGGTCTCAGATGTGGGTCTGACTTTCAGTGTGTTTTTACTTTGCCTTGCAAGACTGAGGTTACATTAAGTACAATACCGCCAAGTGCATTTAGAAACTTCACATCCAAAACTTTCAAACTCACACTATATATAAATCTATAATGTGAATAAAGTAAAGTTTTCTGAAGGAAGAATTTGAAGATATTAATTTTGAGTTTGTTGAATACTTTTGGTCGGTCATATGGCGGCCAGTATTTTACTATTTGAGCAGCTTAAATATTGAATGAAACAAGCTGCAGTTAGCTCTTAATGAGCAAGAAAATTAAAAAGTTCTTCGTCCACTAAGGGAACATTCAGAATTTATGACTGGGGGGGGGATGTGTTTCAAGGGGGGGTAATCATTTTAGACAAAATGTCCAAGAGGGGGTAGGAAAATTTTACAAAACATATATGCAATAAAACACGCATACACTCTGTTTATTCACGCTTTTTTATACACGAAAAAGTCCGCGAATCTGTGCGAGTGACCGTCCAAGTGGCACATCTGTGACATTATATGTGTGTATTTAAATGTATGCCGAGGGGGGGGGTTACTAAAAATGCACATGAAACCTAAGGGTGGGGTACTAAAAATCCGCATGAATCTCAAGGGGGGATATCAATTTTTGATGGGAAGTTCTGACAAAACTCCCACCCCCCCCCCCCAGTCATAAATTCTGAACGGTCCCTAAATACACAGCACTAAAAACTGCTTAATCTTGTTGGATCAAGAACAACAGAATGCCGCTCAGCCAATAAATCAAACGAAGAAAGTACCTTCATTGCATTGATCCCTCACTGCAATTGGTGAATGAGCAGAATCTTAATTGTGTTAATCATAGTCTGTAAATTTGTTTTGCAGAAATCGTGAGTCATCATACTAATCACAGCGAGCTTGAACAAACTTTGGGGTTAAAAAAATTGACCAAGAAAACGATTAGTGCAGTGATGCAAAGGAAGATCAGATGAACACTTTGATGTATCAAACGAACAAATCTGTTGGGAATTTTGTTTAGATATTTGAGTTTTAAACTTTATATTTATCACACCTTATTGTTAGCATGCAATCTCCATCTAAAAATGATCAAAACTGCCCATTTTTCCCGTAAGGTAATATCTAAGATACAAGTCATTATTCAGAAGTAAAAATATGCAGTCATTGCCACAAGAGCAAGTACATACCACCTCATTCGGACCGACAGAGTGTGATAAACCTATAACAGTAAACATTTCTCAGAAAATTTATAAAATATGTTTATTTGCCAGCTCGTCCTCAGTTTCATCATTTTGGTGAATAATTGTAGTAGAATCTACTTCGCTTTTGAACTCTATGGTGTGTTATTTAGGATTTTATGCGTTTTTTAAAGAAATTTCAACACTGTGAAACAAGTACTTTTGCAACCTTGTAAAGTGTAGCCAATATTGTGTGAATCATCAGAAAACGCTTATATATAATGTTTAGAAGCATTTAGTTAAGTATGGAGTAAAATACTTTGACATTGCAGTCTTAATGTGCAATAGTTGTACATGTTTGTATTAACTACATTTTCACATAATTTACTGAATTTATGCTATTTTTGTTGTTCTATACAATTAAAGATTGGTTTATTTTGGATGCCAGATAACCAACATCAAAATTAGACACCCAACATCCATTTTAAGTACTCAAAATACATTAAGCATGAATATTACTGTTAATTTACAGCTTTTAATCTTAGTTTTGTCTTTTTGTCCAATTGCAAAGACTTTTCATGTAATATCAGGGGATTCAACTTCATGGTGAAGCAGATACTTAGAGTAGGTCGGGGCATGCGGGCCGGCCCCCCTTAACTTCGAGGTGCGATTTGACCTACTTTTTATGGGTGATTATTTGAATGCTTATGCTGTCAGGAAGGGATCACTTGACTCTACTTATAACTAGTGAAACAAATGTCTACCAATTTTAATAAAGGAGTTACGGCCATTTTTGTAAAAAAATTAAAATGGCCTTCTTACCCCACCCATCGGGCAAGAAGCCCCCCTATTATAATCCTATGGCAATTTTTTTTGCGAGCGCATTCAGCCTAAAAGTTATTTCTTAGGGTTCTTCTATCCTTTTTAAGGCATTCTATTCACTTTTTCTGAATTTCAGAATTTTTCTGTTCATACTTTTATTTTTTAATATTTTTGTCCTGTTTCAATTTCGGGCCAAATTTTTTCTTTTTTAATTAGCTATTCTATCAAGATTTAAGGTAAAGTACATATTATTAAATGGTTTCTGAAGCAGCTTCGAGGCTTCGAGGCCTCAGTGAAGGGGACCCAATGCCCCCTACTTTAGTTTGATGCTGTTCGCCCTGAAAATTTGTGACATCGCCTAAAACGCCTCTAGCTTCAATCCTGTCAATAGATAAACACACCAAAAATGTAAGTTTGGATATAAGCCTGGGGGGGGGCCTCTCACCTAACCCGGGCTTCTTGCCCCGACCTACTCTACAAACAGTCTATGCATGCATTGTCTGATAATTTACTCAACTTTGTCTATCCTTTTGCATTGTTATGAAATGCTTGTTTCATGGTGGCAAAATTCGTGATAAAATGCACAAAAACCTCAACAAAGCCTGCTACAATGAGATGATGAGACCAAATTTGCTAAAATTATTTACCAGAATTATGTTACTAACACAACCTGGTATTGCAAACATTTTCTCAGGCCTTTAGCCTGAAATGTTAGCTGTTATAGGTTTATCACACCCTATCAGTCTGGATGAAGTGGTACATACTATCTGCAGAGACAATGACTGCATATTTTTACTTCTGAATAATAACTTTTATCTTAGATATTACCTAACAGGAAAAATGGACAGTTTTGATCACTTTTTCGTGGAGATTACATTCTAAGAATAGGGTGTGATAAATAAAAAATCTAAAACTCAAATATCTCAAAAAATTCCCAACAGATTTTTTCGTTTGATACATCAAAATGTTCGTCTGACCTTCTTCTACATCATTGCGCTAATCGTTTTCTTTGTCAATTTTTTTAACCCCAAAGTTTGTTCAAGCTCACTGTGTGTACGTACGGCTTTACTTATGACAGTAGACGAAAAACAAGTGCTTACAGAAAAGCTGTCGTTGGCCATCAACAACCTCATATCAAATGCATTGAAATATGCTTTCTACTTGTCAAATGTTGAGAAACTTGTGACCTCAATGACACTCAATTGGTCACTCATTTGGATAGCATTGCAAATATAGGCTATGACCTCATAAATTGCTTATAACTCATAGAGAATGAATAGGCATATGACCTCAGAAGGAAAATTTCATCCCAGTTTTGTAAGCACTTGCCTTTCCTCTGCAGTAACTTTGTTATGTGTTCATCTGTGTGGTCAGATCTTTAATGCAATGTTTCCATAATAACAATTACCTTTCTTTTTCAGCAATGATGCATGATGCAGATTTGCTATGGGCTCTGGCTGCAAATAAAACCATGGAGCAGGGTTTTCCTCCAAATGACGGACTGAAAGTTACAAAAAACATTTACAACATGACATTTTCGGGATTGACAGGACAGGTGGTGATTGATAACAATGGTGATCGACATCCAAAGCTTTTGGTAAGTTTAAACTATTCTTGTCAACACAAAATATAAAATTCAAATATGGAATTTTTTGACTGAACACTGAAATCTTTGTTATCAGATTGTGACCGGAAGTTGAATTTGACTTTTGTTTATCTTCCTCGCTTTTCTGCGTAGCATGTGTTCAACTTATCGCCTCATTCTGTTGACTAAGATTGCAGTGTGCAGTCACAAATTCCAGGTTTGAATTTTACTTTTTATGTTGAGAATAATTTTTTTTTCTAGAAACATCATAGTCCTTCGTCTATGTGCAAGAGTTTCCCTCATTGTAACTGTTGAGATTCTGTCAGAACCAAATGTGTCTAACTCAGATTAAAGCTGAGGTATTGTGGGTGCACACCATGTTAATCTAATGACTCACTTGCATTAGGTGAGGTTGTTTCCTATATTTGTCAAGTTGTCAGATATTATATTATAGTCTGTAATTTTGATATAGCAAAGTAGCTGAACAAACCAGGTTGAAGATCAAAAGTATGTTGATGATGAACAACTTATACTATCCTTCAAACCAACATTTCTTGAACAGGAACTTGCCAGAAAGAAAATGGAGAAATGCATTACAGACATAAGGAATTTCCTACACAGAGACAAGCTGTGCAACAATGGTGAAAAGATTGAAGTTCTCCTAATTGGTTCAGCAAACCAACTAAAAAAACTCCATGTGTCATCGCTAACTATTGAAAATTTTGAAATCAAAGTGACCAATCATGTCAGAAATTTAGTCGTGTTCTTCGATAAACACATGACTATGCACTGCAGGACAACATAAATCAAGAAATTTTTATACCGGCTGCAACAGAGATTTCTTCTTTAGAAGGTTATTGATTGAAGGGAGCAAAGAAAGGTGATCGAGATGCTTTATAACACTTTTCTCTAAACTCTTCAAACTCCGGAACTAAATCTGCAGCAACATCCAGAGACATGTAACCCTGGAAGAGGTAGACGTCGGAAATTTCTGGTTTCCAAATATGCCAATTAGAAAATGTTGGGAATATTCCAGTTCCTTGAATATAGAAATAGTCACCATTCAACATTCCCTCCTCATCAGCAAGGAGAAGGTAGTGCCTGACATCTGTAAATAAACAATTACAATTATGCACTTCATCATTTTATAATTTTGGAGAATATGGCAACATATAAACAATTACAATTATGCACTTCATCATATTATGATTTTGGAGAATATGGCAACATGCAAACAATTACAATTATGCACGTCATCATACTATTATCATTTTGGAGAATATGGCGACATATAAACAATTACAATTATGCACTTCATCATATTATAATTTTGGAGAATATGGCAACATATAAACAATTACAATTATGCACTTCATCATACTATTATCATTTTGGAAAATATGGCAACATATTATAATTGTTTATATAAAAATAGGGATGAAATCTTTTGGCGTTTCATAGCTATTACATTTGTCAACAAAGCCCAGGATTAATGTCTGATAGAAATATATGAATCAATTACAGGAATTCGTGTTGAAGTAGACTTTCTGGACTTCAATACATATCAGTTTGGCTCTACGTGACATGTGGAAGAAATCTACTCACATGTGATCAATCTCAAGTCAATTTTGTACACAAAAAGAAACTGTGAGGTCCAAATCCATTTCATCAGTTTTTCTGTTTATTTCAGTAGATTGCACCAAAATAAACGGTCTGTGGAATTTTGTATAGCTTTTCTGTACATTGCCGATTTAACACAGAGATAATATATATCTGTAAGCAGCTGGGCAGGCAAATAAATTATTGTATAATAGAATAGATCTGGATTACTCTAAAAATATATTTAAAAAATGACAAAACATAAAATATACGATAGATAGTCAATCAATCATGCAATCAATCAACAAATAAACAAATCAACCATCAATTTGTCCAATCTATCTATCTATCTATCTATCTATCTATCTATCTGTCTGTCTATCTATCTATCTATCTATCTATCTATCTATCTATCTATCTATCTATATGTCTATCTATATGTCTAGGTGTCTATCTGTCTATATCTATATTAATCTTTTTTCTATCTTATTTAATCTTTCTATCTGACCGTCTGCCTATGGATCTAATTACTACAATTTCACAGAGGCTCCTCAAAATGCGGTTTGAGATGTTCAAATATGGTGCAGGATCTACTGGTGTCAGTCAAGCTCACAATCCAAATTCACACATTGACCAACCAAAAATTGAGTGTGAAAGAACACTGAGTGATCAAAAGCGAGAAACATCATGACTTTATTTCACAGTTATGGTTAGTCTCACAGTTATTAGTTTTTAAAAATAAAGTTCACAGTTATGGTATATATGTTGATATCTGTGTACTACAGCTCAGATCCATAGTGAAAATGGACTGCATTGCTACCACATGTCACGTAGAGCTCCATACATCATGTAATAAATATTTCCATTTGCAATTACTCATTTATTTTCCAGTGTTGAACCTAGTGCTTAGTGGCTATTGTTTCTAAAGTAATATGCCCTAATACCTGAGCTAAAATAACGTGACTTATCTTGATAGTTTTAGTCCAATATTGAAAATACACATTTTGCTCATGATCACATCAATGGAAATCAACAAGTCTACTGCTACGCGAATTCCTGTAATCAATGTACTGCAATTATATAAGAGTTGTCTGAGGTAACAGATATTCTTGTGTATCTATATCATAAGCATACTGGAGGGGGAGGCTCTTCTTGTACAGTAATCCTATGAATTATTGACAAAGCATGTGGAACGTAAAGCAATATCAAATCAATAAACCTCTACCTGTAGTGTACATCAGAGGGATAAGACATCTTGTCTGGGTCTTCAATTCGCGGACGATTTGTCGTAGTTGTTCCATTCTCTCTGACAGTACAATTTCCTCACCATCTTTTAATGCATTTGTTGTAGAAAACACTTTGTAGATGACTTCCTGGCCTTGAGTTGAATATTTGTGAAACCTTGGACAACACTGGTACATAAGGTAAATGGCCAGAGACAACTCTTGTAAATGTTGGATATGTCTTCGTATCGGAGAGGGCGTCACTGGTACAGTAGTTAGACACATGTGGAATGTTCCAGGCAGCTGACAACAGGCCATGGGGTTGACAGACAACACTGCAAGAATCTCCGATGATCGCGTCCAGCCCACGTAAAGATGACCACATGTCCATTGCTTGTCTTGCGTTACAGTTCGAATCTCTTGCCTGTTAGAAAAAGAACCGTTTTAAATATCCCCGAGTAGTCACTGATTTTTTGCATGTCATTCGGGAGAAGACTATCAATAGGTCATTTGGTGTGCTTCCCGTAGGATAAAAATAGCACTCCCCCTTATCGTAGTGCCACCTACCGATAATACATGTCGTATTCCCCATATACGAGGGGCGTTCAGAAAGTTCTTACCAATTTTTCTGAGAGATGCTTATATTTGAGCTAGAGTCTTCAAATTTTCAGGAATGCATCTTGAGCTATCAAGGAAACAAATGGCCAAGCACCTTTGAGACACAATATATTTAAGTTGTTATTTTGTTGCCATAGAAACGGCAAGATGGGGAACCCAGCGCAGCTCATTTTTCTAGTGAACTTATTGTTGTGTTTTCTCTGAAATCTAGGGCCAAATTATGTTAAAAAGGACTGCAAACCTGTGCAGGGCCTACTGGCAATTGTTATTGTAACTTTTTGATGTCACAATGCTGTGCAAATCCATTGTTTAGAGGTTTAAACCTAATTTTTGCACTGTAAAGAGTGATGTTCGATGAGCATTTACATGGACCTGAAACGCAATAAGAGAGCTTCATTCAAATTATGTTTTCTCACAGGAAAGAATGGTACACAAACCCAGGATCTCATTAGGACAGCATTTCTAGATAGCTCGATGATGATTTAGCACCATGTGACTGTTGTTTATGCCCAAATCTAAAAGATGAGCTGAGAGGTGAAAGATATGCTACAAATCAGGACCTTTGACATGCCATTTCCTGGGCTTTTCTAAGTTAATGCTTTGAAAATTGCTTCACCAGGTGGATTGAAAGGATGCAAAAATTTGTTTCATGCCACAGAGAGTACTTTGAAAAATTGTGAAGCTGCTGGTGAACATCTATGTTCACAATTAATTGTGTATATACAATAAATTTTATGGCGATTTACACAGCTAAATTGTTGAGTTTTGTATGAAAAATTAAGCTGCGCTGCCTACCCCAAGGTTTGGTTTCCATGGCAACAGAAAAGGAAGTTAAACATTGGCCACGGATGTAATATTTTTAGAATCAATGGCTTAACACCTGAATTTTGTACTGTGGGAATTTCCTTCAAGTACGTCAAAGAGAAAGCCCTGCTACAAAAATTGGTAAGAACTTCCTGAACACCCCTCGTATATGGAGACAGACCTAATAAGTTCACACTATGACTAAGGGAGATATTTAAATTAGATCATGTGAAAATATCATGAAACATGTGCACATCAAGATTGTCTGTGGAATTTGTGCATACAAAAGTCTGTAAATCTCTATGCGCAAACATCCCATGTATGCAATATTATACAGTTATCGCAGTGCATGGAGTGCAATGGTAGTTTTTATGGCACCGAGGTGACTTATATTGCACAAAGGCACAGTTGTACATGGTCAGCATTACACATCATTTCTGTTACATCCGCCCAAAATACAGATGTAACTTGAATATTTCTTTGTTTGTTTTTTGTTGTTGTTCACATTTTTATGACCTGTTTAACTAATGTATACCTTTAAGTGTATATTTTGTAAGCTCACAGTTCTTGAAGTCTTCTTGCAGCATTAAGCGATATGATTTTGCACCAAAAAAAGGTAAATACACCATCTGGCTGTAAAATCAACATTTCTTTTTCATGGACGAATTACACCTGCCCAACCACCAACAAATTACCAATCGACAGCGAACTCTACCAATCTCCAGTCCAACGCCCAGACTTATCAGAACAACCCTACGTATCCGAACACAGCACCCCGTCCATCATTTCCTTATGATCCCCAATCCAATTCGCATACGTTCCAAGCCATTGCATACCGCCCGCCATTCCCTTATGAAAACAATGTCAGAAGCCCAATTCCACGATTTAATAATTGGAACTCCAATGGACCCCCGCTTTTCTGGACCAAGATTAGACGCCGTTTGAAGACAATCCCAGCCTTATTCACTGACAATAATTTCATGGAATATCAGAGGATGGACTTCGAACAATTCTGCTCTTAGAGAGAACATTCTCCACAATTTAAATGCTGATATTGTGTGTGTGTCAGAGACACATCTCGCTCAAAATCAAACTATTGACATAAATGAATATACACTCACCAGCAAAAGAAACGCAACACTTGATTTTGGCTTATAATTTTGCAAAGAAATTTTTTTGGACAAAACTAATTATTTGGTGTTGATCCTTAGATCAACTAGTGTCTTTTTGCCAAAAATCATTCAGCTGCGACCATTTCCTGTCTGTCTTTTGACTTGTTTATCACATTTCAGTTTTTGTATAAAAATGTGACCTTCTCAACAAGTTACACCAAAATTAAAGGCACCATTTTGAGTATTGCATGAAGAGACAATAAAAGCCGAAAAATTTGCACAGCAACTCCATTTTTGAATTTTACAGGACAATTTTAAATTTGGAGTTTTGCACATCTCAAAATGTAGCAGACAAATTCTCCATGGTTCGGGCCCTTAGAATAGAGCTTTGTTAATACAATTTTCAGACAATTTTGCTATGTTGTCTAAGAATTGCCACATTTAAAAGAAAAGTAAAATTCATAGTTTAAAACATTTTTTTGCGGCGACAAAGGCAATATTCTTAAAATCACAATAATATGACTGGTGTGCAATTGTAAAATAAAAAAACAATGTGGATCAAAGCGCGAGATGTTCTAGATTATTGAGTCCAGACACATCTACTAAACAGATACGCCAGTAAAAGAGTTCCAGGTCCACAGTTCCAAGTAAAGTTTCTCGTTTCAGAACTGAAGTGTCATTCTGAAAAGTTCCTACAGGGGGGGTTTTAGTCTAGGACTCCAATAAATCCAGCAATTTTTGCATTATCATTTCTTCCTTTGCACGAATGTTATTAGCCAGGGAAAACATTTTTCTGTCTATTTTTTTTGTCTTACAACATGTTCTGCCTATTTTGGTGGGCTAATAACATTTTTACACAGACAGAAATAAGACTGGAATTATTGGAGTCCTAGACTAAAGCCCCCCCTGTAGGAACTTTTCAGAATGACACTTCAGTTCTGAAATGAGAAACTTTACTTGGAAGTATGGACCTGGAACTTTTTTACTGGCATATCTGTTTAGTCCGTGTCTGAACTCAATAATCTGGAACATCCTGCGCTTTGATCCATATTTTTATTTTTATTTTTAACTGCATACGGGTCATGTTAACTTGATTTCAAGAATATTGCCTTTGTCGTCGCAAAAAATTGTTTTAAACAGTGAATTTTAGACAACATAACAAAATTGTCTGAAAATTTTAATTACAAAGTTCAATTCTAAGGGCCCGAACCATGGACATTTTGTCAGCTACATTTTGAATGATTTTTTCGCACAAAGACACAAGGTGATCTAAGGATCAATGCCATATAATCTGTTTTGTCCAAAAAAATTTCTTTGCAAAATCGTAAGCCAAAATCAAGTGTTGCGTTTCTTTTGCTGGTGAGTAGGGTGCATCAAAAAAAGTGAAAGTCAAAAGCGTGATCCGCAACAGTGATAATGTTGTTCCACTGATAGAATAATGTCTTCCTGCAAAATTTTGGATTTTTCAGAGGTGATTTAGAGGTCCCACACAGGCCTCGAAGATTTTTATTAGTTTTTCGCCAAAAAATTGTGAAAATTTGCTGTATCTCGAAAACTATTGCAGCTACATTCATGGAAATAGTGTCAAAATATCCGCAGACCCCAATTTCCTATTCAACTTCTATAGTAACTATGTGTCTCAAATGCATAGTTTGTGAATTATTGACTAAAACCCTTATTTTTTGCCATATTTCGTGCTATTATTAAATTTTTTGGTGCCGTAGACTCTGTAAGTCTTGTTTTTGTCTTGTTTGTGTTTTGTTTAGGTTCCTATCAGCACCCAGTACCATTGATGATATCCTAAATTATGTATTATAACATGTAACATGTTATCTAAACATAAGATAGTGATGTCATCTATTGTCTTTTCGACTTACCGGAACCATTTTTACCACTTTCCTATTGTAATATGAGATAAGTTGAAGCAGCCTATTGAAATTACAGAAATGACAAGGCTAAAGCCATGAAATACAGGGCAAGATGTGAAATATTACAGACACTTATTGTTGTCTTTACACAACCTGTCAAGAAAATAATGTTCAAAAATGTAATTGTCAATAGAACTGAGCCTGTTGACATAAGCCACTGTATTTCCAAAAGAATTGATACCATTGAGACTACAGAAACGACAAGCTAAAAGGTATGAATCAGGACATCAAATGAAATAAATAATAAAAATAATATATAATGTAGTAGGCCTATGATTTAATATTGTGCCCATTCAAGATAAATCTGCTCATCGGCACTCTCCTTACCGAATGTTTATCATACCAATCATTATAATGATAACTTCTGGACACTGCCGAAGAAGGGTTGGAACTTGAATCCACAGCGGGCAAGGCAGACATGTTAACCAGTGTGCAACGAAGCCACATTGACATAAATATGCAAGATGCCAGTCATTCTTATGACACAGGGAAATACATGTTCAATAATTGATCCTTCAAAAATATTATTGCCATCGACATCATTCTGTTGGCCTGAGCCTTGAATACCTCAAGGTAAATTTGAATTTGTTTATGTACATAGGCCTACATGCAATCCAGATGATTTGGTGTTTCAGGCTTTCTTCATCCTCAAGTTTAGTTATAAATGCAGTCATGTTCAATAACCTGTAGAATGTTGTGAAAAGGTCCATTGGAATGCACAGCTCTGGCAAAGTCTGTTGCATGATTTTTTGCTGTTTTCTTCACCAATCACCATCATTCGCAATATCAATGTTTATTCATTGACAGCTGGGATATTTGCATCACTGGTTTAATAGATGACACCGCAACTCCATTCATTGATGGGCAGGTGAAGAAAACAGCTGTGAATTTGCAACTGCTGCATCATAAACCTCAAATCAACCCACTGAGTTGGCCAACCTACTTTTGTCAGGAACTGGTGCCTGCCAGGGAAGTTAAATAGACTTTGCCTGTGCATTCCAATAGAACTTTTCACATTATTCTACAGGTTTTTGAACATGACTGCATAACTAAACTTGAGAAAAAAGAAAGCTTGAAACACCAAATCATCTGGATTGCATGTAGACATATGTATGTGAATTCAAATTTACCTTGAGTTATTCAAGGCTCAGGCCAACAGATTGATGTCGATGGCAGTAATATTTTGAAGGATCAATTATTGAACATGTATTTCCCTGTGTCATAAGAATGACTGGCATCTTGCATATTTATGTCAATGTGGCTTCGTTGCACACTGGTTAACATGTCTGCTTTGCACGCTGTGGATGCAAGTTCCAACCCTTCTTAGGCAATGTCCAGAAGTTATCACTATAATGATTGGTATGATAGACATACCGTATGGCGAGTGCCAATGAGCAGATTTATCTTGAATGGGCATATATAAAATCATAGGCCTAGTACATTATATTATTTTATTATTTATTTCACTTGATGTCCTGTTTCATACCATTTAGCTTGTCATTTCTGTAGTCTCAGTGGTATCAATTATTTTTGCTATTATTAAATTTTTTGGTGCCGTAGACTCTGTAAGTCTTGTTTAAGTCTTTTTGTGTTTTGTTTAGGTTCCCATTTGTGCCCAGAACAATTGATGATGTCCTAAATTATGTATTGTTATGTCACAGGTTATCTAGAATAAGATAGTGATGTCATATATTGTCTTTTCGACTTCCCAGAACCATTTCTAATGTTTTCATATGGTTATATGCGATTAGTTGAAGCAGCCTATTAAATTACAGAAATGACAAGGTTAAAGCTTCAAAACACAGGGCAAGATGTGAAATATTACAGACACTAATCATTGTCTTTACACAGCCTGTGAAGAAAATAATGTTCAATAATATTTACAAAATATAACTGTCAGTAGAACTGAGCCTGTTGATATAAACCACTGTATTTCCATGAAATATGCCAAAAAATAAGGTTTTTGGTCAATAATTCACAAACAATGCATTTTAGACACATAGTTACTATAGAAGTTGAATAGGAAATTGGGGTCTGCGGACATTTTGACACCATTCTCATGAATGTAGCTGCAATAGTTTTTGAGATACAGCAAATTTTCGCAATTTTTTGGCGAAAAACTAATAAAAATCTTCGGGGCCTGTGTGGGACCTCTAAATCACCTCTGAAAAATCCAAAATTTTGCAGGAAGACATTATTCTATCAGTGGAACAACATTATCGCTGTTGCGGATCACGCTTTTGACTTTCACTTTTTTTGATGCACCCTACTGGTGAGTGTATATTTTATGCTCATAATAGACAAATCACCCATAAAAGAGCGCCTAAGACTTTTGGTGGTATTGGTATCTTTATAAAACATTCTGTATTTCATGACTTTGATGTTTCAATTATTGATCTATGTATAGAAGGTATACAGGGTATAAATCTATAAGATAAACATACAGGGTATAATTTGATTGTGTTTAATTGTTGTCTGCCTCCTGTTAATTCGGTATATGGACAAGATTCTGTTAATTTTTTTAGTAATTTATCACAACAACTGTATACTTATAATGAGAGTGACCACTTTGTGATTTGCGGAGATCTGAATGGTAGAATTGGAAATTTAAATGATGTAATTGATGACTTTGATAACTTACCAAAAAGACTGTGTATTGATGATGTGGTTCAAGGACACGGCGAAGAACTTATACATTTTGTAAAGGACTCTAAATTATGTATCTTAAATAGCAGATTTGGAGAAAAAAGTAATATGTTCACATATACTTCAGATAAAGGTAGATCGTTTGTAGACTACATGTTAACACCTCATGATTGTTTTACAAAATGTGTTGATTTCGAAATATTACCTGTTAATCATCTATTAGAAAAATTAAACCTGGTGTCCATGGTGTCAACGAACTGTAAGCCACCTGATCATGCAGTTCTTAAATTGAAACTTTGTACACATGACTACTTTGAAGTTAATGCAGAAGTAAACAAAGAGGTTGATGTACACAATTTCACAGATGACATGCAGAGTGCATGAAATGTATAAACACCGAAAATACTTTTTGATAAAGTGCCTGATGAATTCTTAAGCAATGAAGATTTTATATACAGGTTTAATAATTCTGTAATCATGCAACTGTCGGATTGCACTGTCCAAACCGATATTGATCGAGCTTATTGTAATTTTTGTGGAATTCTTACAAAAGATATGGATACTCGCTTGAAATATGTTGATGTTAAAGATGTTAAAAATAGCCGTAGTAACAGAATGAAAGATCAAAAACAACGGAAACCATTCTGCAATGATGAGCTTAGTAATTTATGGTCAGCTATGAATGTTGCAGAAAGAGATTATATGAAATATGTGACTTCCCCTATTGTAAGGAATAGATTGAGAAATGAATATTTATATAAAAGGAAAATGTTTGACAAAACTTTAAGACATAGAGTAGGTCGGGGCAAGAAGCCCAGGTTAGGTGAGAGGCCCCCCCAGGTTTATATCTAAACTTACATTTTTGGTGCGTTTTCTTATTGCTAGGATTAAAGCTAGAGGTTGTTTAGGTGATGTCACAAATTTTCTGGGCAAACAGCACCAAACCATAGTAGAAATTGAAGAAACAAAACGATGTGCAGGGTCAGAAATAACCTTGGAAATTTTTAAAAGTATAATGGATATCTACATTGCTTCACATTAAGACCATCACATAATATGATTTGGATCTTTGTTTTTGCATTTTAGTTTGAAATATAGAGGTCAAATTAAAATATGTGGGTTTGGGGCGAGAGGCCCCACATGGCATGGGGCATGAGGCCCCCTATACTGGGGCCTCAAAGCTGCTTCAGGAACCATTTAATAATGTGTACTTAACCTTAAATCTTAATAGAATAGCTAATTAAAATAGAAAAAAAATTGGCTGAAATTGAAACAGGGCAAAAAATATTAAAAAATAAATGTACGAACAGAAAAATTCTAAAAATTCAGAAGAAGGGAAAGAATGTCTTAAAAATGACAGAAGAACAGCAAGAAATAACTTTCAAGCTGAATGCACTCGCAAAAAATTTTCCATAGGATTATCATAGGGGGGCTTCTTGCCCGATGGGTGGGGTAAGAAGGCCATTTTCAATTTTTACAAAAATGGCCATAACTCCGTTATTATAATTGGTAGACATTTGTTTCGCTAGTTATAAATAGAGTCAAGTGATCCCTTCCTGACAGCATAAGCATTCAAAGAATCGACCATAAAAAGTAGGTCAAATCGCACCTCGAAGTTAAGGGGGGCTGCATGCCCCGACCTACTCTACAGAAAGACAATATAACAAGAAATTAATGAATGACATAGAGACTTTATGTACAGACAATCCAAGAGTTTTTTTGGAAATTTTTGAAAAGTGTTGGTTCAAGGAATGTTTCTAATATACCTATGGCTGTTTATGATGAGGATGGTTCCTTAATAAATGATATTGGGTATGTACTAGAAAAATGGAAGAGTGAATTTTGTAAACTGTTGAATAGGCCAGACAATGACTTATTTGACAAAGAATTCTATCACTATTGTCATTTAGAAAAATCCCAACTACAAGCTAACATCCAGCCATTTGATGAATGCTTAAATTCCGAAATAAGTGTCACTGAGTTTAAAAAAGCTCTTGCAAAACTTAAATGTAACAAAGCTACTAGTATTGATGATATACCAAATGAAGTTTTAAAAAATGAGAAATTATTCTCCCAACTTCATCATTTTATAAATAAAATTTTTAATCTTTGTACCATACCAAGTGCTTGGAGAAAAGCCCTTATTTCCCCAATACCTAAGTGTCCCACTAAAGATCTAAAAATACCAGCAGAGGAATCAACCTTCTATCCTGTTTAGGGAAGTTATACACAACTTGATTAAATTTACGGGGTAGTAGTTTCTTTGAAGAAAACAGAATATACTTAGATGAACAAAATGGGTTCAGAAAAGATAGGTCTTGTGAAGATCACATATTCGTCTTGTCAATTGTAATAAAAAAATAGAATATCTGAAGGGCTTCAACCATTCTGTGCTTTTGTTGTCGTGAAAAAAGCCTTCGATTGGGTTGACAGAGAGCTGCTCTTCTATGTTTTATTAAAAAATGGAATAAAAGGAAAATGTATAAAAATATCAAAGCTTTATATGAATGTACTTCAGCCAGTGTAAAATTGAATAATTACACCACTGATTGGTTTAACATAAAAAGCGGAGTAAGACAAGGCGACCCCCTGTCTCCAACTTTGTTCTGTATTTTTATTAATGGTTTGATTCAAGAAATAAATGATTTAAATGTCGGAAGAGAAATTAATGAGAGTCGAGTTGCTATATTAGCATTTGCAGATTATATCATTCTTATTGCAAAAAATGAGGAAGATCTAGAAAAGATGTTGTTGACTACTGAAAAATGGTGCAATAAGTACAGGTTAGAAGTTAACACTGACAAAACAAAAATAGTAAACTTCAGACCAAGAAAGAAAAAAAGGACAACTTGGAATTTCAAATTTAATAACAGTACTTTAGAAATTGTAAATAAATATAAATACTTGGGTATAATTTTTAATGAACACTTAGATTTACATATAACTTCAGAGGTACTAACAGACGGAGCAGGTAGAGCCTTAAGTGGAGTTATAAATAAATTTAAAAACCTGAAAAATGTTGGATTTAATACTTATCAAAAACTATACTTTTCTAATGTTATACCAGTTATGGATTACGCTTCGGGAATATGGGGTTACAATAATTCTGCCCATGCTGATAAAATTCAGTATAGAGCGATAAGGTACTATCTCGGTGTCCATAATAAAGCTGCTCATAGCGGTCTTGAATGTGATATGGGATGGAATGTAAGCAAAATTAGACATAATGTAAATATGGTTAGATATTGGAACAGGATTTTGCTTATGAATGAAAATCGCTTGACTAAAAAAGTATTTACATGGGACCTTTGTAAAGTAAGGGGTTTGTCGAGTTGTATAAAAGAAATATTTAAATATGTAGGTCTTTCACATTTTGATGAGAGAAACACCTGTGATTTGAGACTGATAGAAAAAGGTTAATTGATATAAGAAATGTTGAATGGCATGAATCTCTATTGTTAAAACCAAAGTTAAGAACATATATGAAATTTAGAGATAAATTGTTATGTGAAGAATGTGTTTATATCAAAAATAGAAAACAGAGATCATTAATTGCACAAACTAGATTAGGAATTCTCCCTATAAATATAGAAATTGGACGGTTTAGGGGCATTAAGTTAGAAGAGAGAACTTGCGATATTTGTAAAAGTAATTTAATTGAGGATGAGTTTCACTTTATTTGTGTATGTCCAGTTTACCAGTACCATAGGGAATTGTTGTATGCTAGTATCTCTGTAAATAATTTTGTACATATGACTGATTTTTTAAAAACTTATACATATCATGACAAATGAACAATATAAAGTTAGCACATTTATTATTAGTGCTTGGAAATCATGAAATGACATTTCATACAATATACTTAATTTGATGTATCTTCTTTATGGAATTATGTATTAAGAAAACCTTTCATGTGTTTTGACAAAATTATTGAAGTTCCAGTTACAGTCAACAAAGAAATTATTTGCACACTTTGATTTTTCATCATATTACACAGAAAAAAGCCAATATGATACAAAAAGCTGCACTGTGTTTCAGAGTAGTATTAGTAGGTTAGGATTACATGCATTTCATTTTTTACCAAAATGTATTTTTTTGGAAAACTTGAATATAGTGAATCATGAAGTCAAAAAATTACTTGCACACCTGGGCCAACTACCAGAAGCAGCATATCAAAAATGATATTCCAATTTTTTTTACAAAGAAACAATGTTGTTTGTGGTATCTTTAACATGTTAACATCAATCTGACATTATTTGGGGTTTGCAGGTGGAATTAAAGGGGTTACCCAAGGAATACACTCAATCCCATGTTTTTTTTCTATGTATGGCTATAAAAACTGATCATAAACAAGAAAATCTTATGAAGTTAAGTTATAACCTCATTATCATGTCTTTTGTCAGAAATAAAATGAATTGGCAAGTTTTGTTTGATTATTTTGTTCAATATGCAAATAAGAAATGCCAGAAAACAGTGACATTGGTAGAACCAAACTGAAAAAATCTTAATTATATGACATAATTTTGCCCTTATGGACTATTTTGACAGTGAGTTGTGAAGAATAGGTTGTAATAGCACAGGAGAAAGCCAGTTGAGATTATTAAGAAACTAGTTTTCAAAATTTGCACTATATCATTACCATCAGCCAGCCTGCAACTAGCGTGTCTGCACAGGGTGAGTGAATAATTCACAGCAATGTCTTCCTTTTGTAAAAAGGAGCAGTGAAATTAAAAGTTATTCACTATTATAATAATTTAAGTCATAATTATTCAATAGGCAAGCCTCAATGAGTCTTGATAATCAATGCATGATCGTGTTTGGAATATGCCATACTTACAATATGGTAAATTCAAATAATAATCTTGTTTTGTATACAAATATCAAGGAAAACAACTCTAAATATTCTGTCTTAATCATTATTGACTAGCCAGTGGCTAACTAAATTGGTTAGAGGCTGATTATCAGCTGTTTCTCAGCTCAAATTCACCAAAAGTGCCATTTTCTGGCATTTTTGGTGGCATATAGAATAAAGTTCTTCACTAAAACCTGCATGATTAGCCTTCCTCTCACAATATGATTATGTTGAAGGACTTTACAAGTCAACTTCATGAGTATTGCTGCTTTCAAGTCCATTTTAATACCCATACGTGGGAGAAAAACATGCAAAATAGAGTATTCTTCAGACAACACCTGTAATCCCACCTGTGAACCCCAAATAATGTCAGATTGATGTTAATGTGTTAGAGATACCATAAAAATCATCGTTTCTTGGGAAAAAATTGGAGTATCATCTTTAAAAATGCTGTTTCTGATAGTTGGCTCAAGTGTGCAAATAATTTTTTGTCATCGGGATTCACTTTTTTCCAGAAAATACATTTTGGTAAAAAAATGAAATGCATGTGATCCTAACCTACTAACACTACTCTGAAACACAGGACAGCTTTTTGTATCATATTGGCATTTTTCTGTGAAATATGATGAAAAATCAAAGTGTGCAAATAATTTCTGTGTTGACTGCATATGATATTGTAATTGAGTGTAATTTTGTAATATCTCTACATTTAAAGTTCACTTTTGTATTTTGAAAGAAAGTTATGATTGTTAAATTTAATAATTCAATATGTTGTGACAATTATGTAATTGTAATTTGTTACCCTCTGGTAAATTTAAATATTAATTGATTTATAGTGACAGATAAGCCCCCAGAAAGGCTGGGTACCACAGGTCGTTTATGTTGTATTATTGTTAATTTTTATGTACCTGTCACTTAAAAAAATAATAAAGAATCAATCATAGAACCGCTTAGCTGATTGAAAGGTTGCCTTTTGTACCTTGTAATAATTGTTTAAGTGGAGTCTCAAGTTCTTTCTGTGCTGTTGAAGTGTTTTGTCAGAGATTACTCTATTCTCTAGCATTGTAATATATGGAAAAATAACTTCTTGCTCTGATGTCATTTTAAACTGGGTCAGATCCCCCAGCTTCAAGCCAATGTGAATCCCCCAAAACAGTCACGGTTTCAGCTCAATGTCAGAGTGAAAATTGTGTCCGGAAAAACCCATGCAACTTCGCTATCACAGCCTGCCAGCCAATGGGCTGCCAGAACAAAATCTCACCATCCGTGTTTTTACAATCATTGTCAAAGCCTTTTTTTATAGCAAGGTCCATTGAAGGTTGAAGTTGTTAGGTCACCAGTTTGCAGATTAATCAGACGACTCTGTGGGGGTTATAACCGTTGTCCACTGTGAATACTTAGGAAGCATATGTAAGATTAGATTAGTGATTGCCTATGATAGATCAATGGGATCGCATCAACAGTTATGTTGTGCATGAGAATAAAATGTCATGCTTCTTTCAATATTATCAAGGTTGAAACTGTGATGCATATATTCACTGTCAGCCCGTTGACCATCAAACTGTGATGATGTGGTTGGAAGGCCATCCCTGATAAAACGCTTACTTTGACATTGAGCTGAAACTGTGATGCTCAGTTTTGAGGGATTCACATTCGCTAGAAGCCGGGGAATCTGACCCAGTTTAAAATGACATCAGACCTTGAAGTTATTTTACAGATATTGCATTGCTAGAGAATAGAGTCATCTCTGAAATCACACTAGAACATAGAAAGAACTTGGGATTCCATGTAAATATGACGAGGACTATGAGATCCTCAAATAGAGAACAGCACAGTGTGCAAGTAGTGTCTCAATAATATTTTACAATGTATATAAAGTGGCATTTTATATTGTAACCATGGCATATCTAAATCTTTAATGTCGAAATTGTCCAGTAAGACAAGAAAAATGTGGCAAATAAGAGCATATATGCAATACCAACGATTGTTGATTGAATCCACACCATAATTTAGCATCTTTGAAACTTTGTTGTTAATGGTTTACCTCAGCCAATCCTTTTTCATTGACCAACAAATTTCCTCTGCTGCACCTTACTGCCATTCTCCCTTGAAATAAGAGCTGCTATCCTTCTAACGTAAGGAGGGGATCACAGGCCCAGGGCAGAAATGCAGCAGGCAAAATTCCTCATGACTTCCGGTTATGGATACGAGAAAGATGCAATTCGAATAACGAGCGATTAAAATCGGAATTAATCGGCCTTTACTGGAGGAAATTATCACAAATAAGCAGTGGATTTTAAAGCAGAATATCAGGAGGATCCCAAAACGCAGCGAAAAGCGTATTTGGAGTAAATTAAAGCCCGAAAACTTCGATTGGAAGTGACAAAATCGAGCGCACGGAAAAACAAGCATGGCGGCAATTATGAAAACGCAGAAAACGTGAACATGCCTAAGGAGATTGACGAGGAGGGAAGAGAGGTATACCACTGCCTAATACTTACTGACTCAAGGGGTCTGGGGCTGGATGACTTTATCCAGGATAGTAAAATTTTGCCGGAGATACCTACGAGTCTAATCGACGTAAAAGTTAGCAGGAGGGGAGGTTCAACTTTAGAAGACGTAGCAGGAAGAATACGAAGCTTTACCCGCAAACAAGTTTATGACTTTATTTTGGTATTCGTAGGGATCTGTAGCTTCACGACCCTAAGCACAGAGAAGAGAAAAAAGAAGCTAACATACAACGGCGACAATAAGGTCAGTCACATTACAAGCGTTATTGACAGTCTGTTTGAAGAATTCGGACAAATTATCCATATAGCCACGATCCCCCCTGCGGACATTATTAAATATAACAGTAGTAAAAATAAAGAGTGGGCCACAAACGAGCTCTACGACAATCAACAGAGGGACCTAGTACACGATGTAGAGGCTGTGAATAGGCACATCATTGAGAAGAACATTGCCAGGGACACCCCGACTATCTTGACAGCCAAACAAGCGTACACCTCAAAAGTGAGAACAGACAAGAAGACAAGAAAAAAGAAAACGATTCGTAACTTCACATCGAAAGATCTGGTGGACGGGGTCCATGCCAACAATTTCCTAGCCAAAGCGTGGTTCGAGAGAATCGAGCACATGATCCAGAAGCTCATCCTGAGGACAAAAGAATTTGCTGAAGACTCGGATGACGAAACCTGGGACTAATCCTTTATAGTTAGCCGAGCTAGCCCAGGAACCCCGAGGATCCAGGGCAGGCGGAGCTAGCTTTAGGAGACAGTAGGAGAGGCAAGCAAGTATTCTCAAGACACTCTCAGGCCAAGAACTCTTTGTACAGGATGCTATCCCAGGAACCACGAGGCTCCAGGGACGGCACAGTAAGTACCTGTTGATCCCAGCTCTATGATATAACAGAAGCAAATAGCTGTAATTACAGGATCTGATGCTCTAAGTACTTTCAGGCAATAAAATCCCTAGTACATGAGGTTATCCCAGGAACCACGAGGCTCCAGGGACGACATAGTATGTACCCAAGACAGTTGAGTTAGTCACACTGATAGAACCGAGACTAACCCCCAAAGTTAGCCGAGCTAGCCCAGGAACCCCGAGGATCCAGGGCCGGCGAAACTAACTATAAGGACTTTCAGACTATACAAGGCCACGTGCATGAGGTTATCCCAGGAACCACGAGGCTCCAGGGACGACACACTAAGTACCCAAAGCAGTTGTGTTAGCCACACCGAGAAAACCGAGACTAATCCCCAAGTTTAGAGCCTAGCCAGCCCAGGAACCCCGAGGATCCAGGGCAGGTGAAGCTAAGTTGAATCCTGAATCTCCACAAGCCTCTAATTGAAGTGAAACTTTAGAAGTCAAAATGTATAGTGGAAGAGGTGGCAGATCAGGCACGAGGGGACGCGGGAACAAGTCAGAGGCACGCACAACAAGGAGCGCTAAAGGGGATAACGATGAAAGGCAAGTGGTAGAAGTCAATGAGAAACACAGGTGCAAAATTTGCCAAGTGATTGTGGTGGATGGAGATAAAGCCGTCGAATGCACTTGGTGCAGCTCTTGGGAACATGCAGGATGCGCAGATATATCAGATGCCCTCTACGGCTTACTAGACGAGGCACCAACAAAGTGCAAATGGTTTTGCAGCTTGTGTGACAATCAAGTGGACACCACACTTAAATTTATGAACTCAGTTAGGGCTGAGCAAAACAACATGAAGACCAGAATTGACAAGATCGAGGAAGACTTAGAAACGATTAAGTCTAAAGTTGGAGGAGCAGGAGGAGTGGACGAAGGCAAACTACAAGAAACTATTGAAGACAAGATTGAAGACCACCTGAGCGACCTGCAAGAGAGAGAGAAAAGAGCAAATAACATCATCATTCACAACGTCCCAGAGTCCACATCAGATGAAATAAATGCAAGAGTGGAGGCAGATAAAGCATGGTGTAACAAGATACTGGTGGGAGCATTAAAGATTGAGAACGTCACCATAAGTAAAGTGATACGCCTGGGGAAGAGACAACTAGGGCAAACAAGACCGAGATTAATGAAGGCGATCACGGGCAGCGAAGACACCAAGAGAATGGCCTTAGCCAGGGCCGTGCAACTAAGAAAAAGTCAAGATGACGCCCTAAAGAAGATTTTCATTACACCAGACCTTACGCCAATACAAAGAGACAGGGACAAGAAACTACGAGAAAAATTAAAAGCGAGAGAAGATGCAGGTGAGAGTGACCTGCAGATAAAGCGAGGAAAAATTGTCAAGAAAAGAGCAATTACGACCGAGGCAACCCCTGCAGAGGAAACACCCCCAACAGAAGAAGCAGCACCGACGTCAACCGATGTGGCAACGGAACCAGTGACACCGGTCCAGGCGGGGAGTGGCAGAGAAGGGGACCCCGGGGAGGGGAGTTCCGCATGAAAGACTAAGCGAAACGGATGACTATATGTTCAATGTATCGACACACAGTTTGTCTGCACAGTTCAAGAAGTTTTTAAACTGTTATTATACGAATGCTCAGAGCATTTTTAATAAACTGGGTGAGTTTCACTCAGTAGTGGAAGGTCTCAAACCAGAGGTAATCGGGATCACGGAGTCCTGGTGCACCGAGGAGACACCCAAAGGAGCGTTACACCTCCCAGATTTTATACAATACAGAGAAGATAGAAAAAATCGAACCGGTGGAGGGGTCTTATTATACATAAAAAACACATTAAAAAGTTATGCCTGTGAAGAGCTGAACAATGGCCATTTTGAAAATTCAGTATGGGCCGTAGTGGAGCTGAGGAACAAGTACAAGTTACTGATAGGAGTATGCTATAGGAGCCCAAATTCAAATGAGGAAAACAACAATCAGCTTTTACACTTGATCAGAGAATCAAGAAAGGTTCACGGCATTGATTTTTACCTACTGATGGGCGATTTTAACCTTCCAGCTATTAACTGGGAAGATCACAATGTCACGGGTGCAAGCACAAATTACTCTAGTCAATTCTTTGAAGTAACTCAGGACGAATACCTTACTCAGAATGTCGATTTTAACACAAGATATGGCCATGGCCAGGTACCGTCAAGACTGGACCTCTTCTTCACCAATTATGATTGCCTCATTGACAGTATAATAGAAGCACCGCCTCTTGGAAAAAGTGACCATGTGAGCATAATTGCGAGAATCGATAGCGGCAGCATGGTGAGGGAGGAAGACAAGAAGCTGAAAAGAAGTTACTGGAAAGGAAACTACGACAAGATCAGAGGAGAGCTACAAGAAATAGACTGGGAAAACAGGCTAAACACGAGCGAGGGCATAAATGACAAATGGGAGGAAATAAAGCAAGAGATCCACCGCCAAGTGAATAAATGGGTACCCACTAGGGTGGCCTAAAAATGTACAGGAAAATTTTTTTTTCTGAAATTTATATCGCATACCCCCTCATTTTAGGAGAAATGGTGAAAAAAGCACCTTGTTAAAATTTCATGAAAATCAGTCAAGTCTAAGTGGTCTCTCAAGGCCCCTCAATTCTCACGAAAAAGAAACATTTCAACCATTTTCGCCAATACGCGGTTAGCCAAAACTTTGTGAATTTTTAATGAACAACATTCTAATTGCCATGGTTGGAAAGGTATCAAAATTAGCTTCAATTTGCATACCAACATCAATGGTCTAGGATGATATCTTGGCTCCCATGGACTCTTCAGCTGACAGCGCTAATGTGCGAAAGTGTTTACTGAATGATCAAACCTGTTCAAGAAAATATTTCCATTAAATTTCACTGTCAATTAACATCTTCTTATTCTCCAAAAGGCAGGATGACCCGATAAAACATAAAACTTTTTTTTTTACCATGGAGAAACCCGCTTTATGAGCTGTCAAGTTTTAATGTTAGATTTTGTCAAAAGTGCTGAAAACATCGGAGAGTGGCTGTTGCATTTCATAGTTTAACTTCATAAGAGTTAAATATAGGACAACATAATTTATATCATGTGAAACATAAGAATATTGTCTTTCAAGTGGTACCCATCATGGTGCCCTGTAATAAATTTGGATGAAGATATGAATTTGAAATACTACAATTCCCCCCTGCTATTTTATGAGTTTGCGACACACTTCAACATAAAATTTCATCACTCATAAACCGGGCATTCCCATGGTCAAAAATTTTTTTTTTTAATATTTGGTCATTCTGGAACTGGGAAAATAAGAATCACAGCAATTTACAGCGAAAAAAAATAAAAGACTGGCTTTTATCAGGATCGGTCGTTCAGCAACAATTTCATTCACGAAAAGTGTAAACTGAAGAGACCATGGGAGTTGAGATATTATCTTAGACCAATAATGTTGGTATGCAAATTGAAGCTCTTTTTGAGCCCTATCCAACCATGGCATTGAAAATGTAGTACTGTACAAATTGACTAAGTTATGAGGAACCGCGAATTTGCGAAAATGGTTGAAATTTTCCTTTTTGCTAAGAATGGAGGGGCCTTGAGAGACCACTAAGACTTGACCGATTTTCTTGAAATTTTTACAGGGTGCTTTTTTCACAATTTCTCCTAAAATGAGGGGGTATGCGAATAGAAAATCAAAAATTTTGTTTTTTGGGCCACCCTAGTACCCACAATGAGGGCCAGGAACAAGCATAGTAGAAAACCATGGATCAGTAAGAGCATCAAAAAAAGAATAAAAGAAAAGGGAAGACTATGGAAAAGTTACAAGGACTCAGGTCTGGACCACGACTGGATCAAGTATACCAGGAAAAGAAACGAGATATGCCAGGACATTAGAAAGGCCAAGGAGGACTACGAAAGTAACCTAGTACAGAAGTGTAAAACAAAGCCGAAGCTTTTCTACAGCTACGTAAGAGAACAGTCAAAAGTCAAGGTTGCCGTCTCCCAGGTAACAAAGGAAAATGGTGAAAAAACAACAAATGACAAGGAAACTGCGGATGAGCTATGCAAGTTTTTCAAATCAGTTTTTGTGCAGGAACAAGATGGCCAACTACCTGACTTCACCAGAAGAACCGAGAGAGTGTTAAACAGAATAACAACGAGCCAAGCAGAAGTAAAGAAACTCCTGTCACAACTAAGAGAAGACAAGTCACAAGGACCGGACGATCTACACCCCAAGTTCCTAAAAGAATGTGCAACCAGCCTAAGCGAACCAATCAGTATCCTTTTCAACAAGTCCCTAGAAGAAGGTGTGGTGCCTAAAGATTGGAAGAAGGCAAGGGTTACTCCGATCCACAAAAAAGGCTCAAGGACCAGAGTGGACAATTATAGACCAGTAAGCCTGACGTCCGTGATTTGCAAGACCCTGGAGAAGATAGTAAGAGACCACCTACTAAAACACCTGGAAAGCAGTGAAGTGATGAGTGTAGAGCAACACGGGTTTACCAGAGGCAAGTCTTGCCTAACCAACCTGCTGGAGACGCTAGAAGACTGGACACAGGCATTAGATGAAGGAAATGGAGTAGATGCCCTATACCTCGACTACAAGAAGGCATTTGACACCGTGCCCCACAAAAGACTATTGCACAAGCTGCAAGGATACGGAGTGGAAGGGCCAGTTCTAAGCTGGATTGAGGATTTCCTTGGAAACCGTGAAATTCAAGTCCATGTTGGTCAAGCACAATCTGTCAAGGCTCAAGTAACAAGTGGGGTACCCCAGGGATCAGTTATTGGCCCCATACTATTCCTTGTGTACGTGAATGACTTCCCCGAAGAAGTAACCAGCTCAGTAAAACTATTTGCGGATGACAGCAAGGTGTACAGAACCATCAAAACCGAAGAAGACCATGAAGCCCTACAACAAGATCTTAATAAACTAATGCTGTGGTCGGAGAAGTGGCTTTTGGAATTTAACACAGGCAAGTGTCGGCGTATGCACATAGGGTCCAGGAACAAGAAGTACGAATACAAGGTCCTGAAAGGCGGAAACGAGGAGAGACTAGAAGAAACTCAAAGTGAGAAGGACTTAGGAGTTTGGGTGGACAATAACCTAAAGCCAGGAACGCAATGTGGGAAGGCGGCAGCGAAAGGTATGAGTGCACTGGGGATGATAAAGAGAACCTTCAGCCGCATCATTGTGACCATATTCCACATACTGTATAGATCGTTTGTCAGGCCCCACCTGGAGTATGCGGTACAGGCATGGAACCCCTTCCTGAGAAAAGATATTGATGCCCTGGAGAGAGTGCAGAGGCGTGCGACTAAGTTAGTGGAAGAAGTTAAGGACCTACCCTACCACGACAGACTAGCAAGACTTGGTATGACATCTCTTGAGGCTAGACGAGTAAGAGGCGACTTGATCGAGACATATAAAATCGTGAACAAGATCGAGAAGGTGGATCCAAGCAAATTTTTCACTCCAGCCAGATCAGCACAACTTAGGGGACATAGGGACAAGCTTTTCAAGCCACATGCAAGAACTCAGACAAGAGCTAATTTCTTCTCAAATCGGATCATCACAGAATGGAACAACTTACCAGGCAATGTCATACTATCAACATCGGTAGAGGCCTTCAAAAGAAATTTGGACAGATATTGGAGAAGAACAGGATATGGGCTACCAAACTAGCTGCGGCTATTCTACTGCCCATCAAACTGTAACTGTAACTGTAACTGTAACATATCTATTTCCTCTGAAATATGTCTTTATTTCATGCTTAAACATCCAATCTCAATAAAACATCCGTAATCTGCCAGTTTGCCCAGAGCTTCCTCTCATTTACACTGGGTGGCTCCCTGCATAATGCACAATTAACATAGTGGCTTCGCTTTTGACCATTTGGCAAACCAGTCAAATGCCCCATGTTTTTCAGTCTTCTCATTCTTTTTCATTCTTCTAAGTTTATTTATGATTTTACAAGTGTGCGACTGTATGGTAAGCGAATCTTGCTAGTCAGTCGTCTTCTATTTTGCATTGCTACTGGATATGCCATTTTCTCATGTCACTTGGTTACTTTGATTTATGTAAATCACTCCTTTTCACACAAAATTCAAAATAAACTCTCTCTCAAAACTCTGGATTTGAAGTTTAAATATTGGAATACTGACCATGTGTCATAAGATGAAGGCATTTTATCAAATAACTCTTAAGCAGGAAACATTAAACGCTATTAAGAATTTAGAAAAAAATTAACTGGGAGTAATAGTCCACTTATGTTAAAATACTCACGGGGACATCATTCTTAAAATCATCTCAATGTACATCGTAAAACAAAATCAGAGTTATGAATAATTTATCTGAACTACAATCACTTCCAACTTCCCTGTATCATTTGGAATCATACTTGGGTGACTTGGTCAATTTGATTGAAATAAATCACTGTCCAACTGATTGAGTTTGAACAATTGCAGGAATTGTTTTGGTAATTATACATTCTGTACCAGCACTAAACTACAATTTGGAAAACTGAACTAACAAACTGTGATTTAAATAAATCACTCCAAAGAAATTCAAGAGCGTATACCAGGATTCAAGAACTGTGACTGTAGTCACAATCAAATATGATTCAGGGCAATACTAAAAATTGCCTTGGAAGATGGCCAACCTCAGACATGGGTAGAACATGCAGCAGAGTGGCCTATGATTATTGAGTTTAAGGAAATCACCTGGTTAGAGGGCAGAAATTGTATGATTGAAAACATTGAATATGATACTATTCCAAGAATGATTTCTTTGTAAACACACTCTTATTCACCACACTACATACAAAACTGAGTTGATGACATAATGAGATGATGCCTCAAAAAATCAACAACACCCCAAACCCACTTATAGTAAAGCCTGAGAAGAAAAATTAATGATGACTTAAGGTCTTACAAAATACAGAAACAATAATATTGCTGACCTGACCTATCACTAGTTTAGCAAACACACTTTTCATTGTGATGGTACATATATTTCTTCAAGTATTAGTAATCATTATTCTTGGTTGGCCAGTATGGCCACTGCCATGGAAATAAGAGCGATATACGGTTTTCCTTGATTATTTACTGGATCATTATAACTTGCTTTTTTTTCACATGATTTAGAATGAATCAGAAATTCTTACCTGACATTTTTCTGCTGTAAATATGGCTCTGCAGCTGGGTAAGTTCCATCATGATTATTTTTGACCATTAACTGAAGATGTAATTATGAGGATTTTACTTTTCATTGTTGGTTCAAATAATATGCTGGATTAAATTATGTTATCTCAGTTTTCTTTGATTGTTTGTCACAAGCATAATGTAATGTCCTCATACCAAGCAATTTATTGAAAACTGTCAATATAAAGGATTAGACTGCATATTGTCAAAAACAAGGGTATTGTATAACTTAGACTCATATTAATTGTTTGTTGCGGACGTTTTTGCCTGCAAAATGAGCAGACATGATATTTTCAACACTTGGAAGTGATATTACCTAGGTCCAAGGGCTGTCTCAGTGGAGTTTTTCATTGAATTAAGGTACGAATTAAATTTTACAAACATTTTAAGCATTGACACAGGCAAATTCAAATCATTTTGGTAATTCATATTATACAACAATTGTTAGAAGAAAACTAGTAAAACCAGATACTGATTAACCTGCAATATAGGCTTGAGTCTGATATACATTTAAATTCATAATGTCCTTTTTCAGTTCAACCATGTTACAAATAAAGGAAGCATTTTGCAATGGTTTGAGGGCTGCTACATGTTCTACGTCCTGTATTGTTTGTTTTCACTCAGTAGACAAATAGGACAGGATGACAGAATTTCATGTACGAGTACATACAATTTTAATATATATTTTATGGAGGTAGGTTCCATATTTGTCATAGAGGGAGGGTTGGTCTAGGGCCTAGTGGTAGCATTCTGGGCTGCCAATAGCTGGGTCCAGGGTTCAAATCCAGCTCTTGCCGGGTCGACCACCTGGGCCTATGTTGGATGGCTGTTTCAATCATCCTTCACCTCATTGCCGTGTCATCTTCCTGTCCTAATAAGCCTACCAACCACAAAAACAGAGGACATAAAGGCTCAATCCATCTATATTTTTCATGCAGTGTATACCCATTTTCAAATTGTCTCCTTGGCCTAAAAATGGATTGTACTTTATTTGAGAGTTGTTTTTGCCAAACAATTAAAAGAACTAATGGAAGGGTAACTTGTGCTAATCAAAAAATTGGCTAAAATAACTAAAAAACCAGTGTAATTCAACTTATATCATTCGACACCTCTGTCAGCCAATCATGAGCCAGTATTTCACTGCAATAAAACCCACATTCTTTGTTGTCCAGTTATCCTCCCATGGGAGAATAATAAGTGAAGCTGTGAAAGAACCACAGCAACAAATGACAACTTTCAGTTTTGTCTTATGGTATAAGCCGGTTATTCACCGCGGGATCGGCAATATGTGTTTATCAAAGCTCGGGCTAACGCCCTCGCTGGATAAATCACATATTGCCTCTCCCTAGGTGAATAACCTATACATGTATATTTTTTTCATTATTTGGCATGTTCATGAATTCATAAAGGTGTAAAAACTAGCATGTACGAATTTGTGGATATGAAAAAACGAGCATAGGCACTCATGTACATGTAATAATTAACACTTGTGAATGTGCTTTATTATTTATTTGTGTATCTGCCAATACTAACATTCGGGGAAGTGCTATATAATTAGGTTTTAGTGTTAACATTTTGGGTTAAAGTCAGTTTAAGCAAAGTTTCCATTTGCAATGTTTGTTAAGTACATATAACACAAATTCGTGAAAAGCAATATTTGACATGCACACGAGTGCCTTGGTCATGTATACACTTTAAAACATTCGTCTACATGCCAAATAATGAAAAATATATACCTCAATTTAATTTAATTCCCTTTCTACTGAAAAAAACGAATTTCAAGCTCACTGATATCATTGACTGCATGTAAGCGGCTGATCAGATTTTATTGGCAGTTTTTATGGGCATGTTTAGGTTTTGTTCATGTACAACTATCCAATTTGCACCAACAAAAACTTATCCAGGCAGAAGATCTGCTTGCAGCAATAAATATTTGTGATTTTTTGACACAATTAATTTTTTTGGTGATGTTTGATTAAAAATTGTCTTTCGGTTTTGATGAATTTGCAAAAAAGGTTGAATTTTAATGTTGCCGTATAAGCTATGGTTCTTCCTAAAGATGGGAAATATATTTAATTTGACGAAATCTTGCAAAAACTATGAAAATTTTATTTAAACGTTTTCAGACTCTATTTGAGACTGGTGGCAAGTCAAGTGTTTCATTGGCATTTCAAGCTGTTTCACCAACAAATTATTAGATAAGTCCCAATTTCCTTAGGATTGGACTGCTCCTAAGCTGTTGTTTGGCATTCTTATCAAACTGTCCAATGAGAATGTTTGTTAATCCAACACCTTTGATTCTTCTTAGTTTCAAAAGTACTAAGTCAAAGTTTGTTTAATCTTTGTTCTAAACAGTTTATAGTCCTTGTCATATTTACGTGGAATCTCAAGTTTTTTTTCTATGCTGTTGAACTGTGATGTCAGAGATGACTCTATTCTAGCATTGCAATATATGTAAATTAACTACAAGCTGTGATATCATTTCAAACTGGGTCAGATTCCCCAGCTTCTAACCAATGCGAATCCATCAAACTGAGCATCACAGTTTCAACTCAGTGTCAGAGTTAAAATTGGGTCTGGGAAAAACCCATGCAAGTTTGACATCACAGCCTCTCAGCCAATGGGTTGCCAGAACAGATAGACATAACATGAGCCATGTGTTTACAAGCAAATTGTCAAAGCCTTCTGTTTATACCAACTTCCATCAAGTTTAAAGTTGTAAGTTAGCAAGTTTGTAGATTTATCAAACAACTCTGTGGGAATTATAACAGTTGTCTACTGTGAATGCTCACAAAGCTGCCATTTGGTAGGATTAGAGTGGTGATTGCTGTGATAAATCATTGGGATCAAAAATGTAATGCTTCCTTCAATATATCAATGTTTGAACTGTGATGACGTAGTTTACGGTCAGCCCATTGGCTATCAAGCTGTGATGACGTAGTTGTAGGGGCTATCCCTGGTAAAACTCTTACTCTGACACTGTGTTGAAACTGTGACGCTCAGTTCAGGAGGATCAACATTGGCTAGAAGCTGGGGAATCTGACCCAGTTTGAAATGACATCACAGCTTGTAGTTAATTTACATATATTCCAATGCTAGAATAGAGTCATCTCTGACATCACAGTTCAACAGCATAGAAAAAAAACTTGAGATTCCACGTAAGTATGACAAGGACTGTAAAACCAGAACATAGCCCAATAAGCCTGTCTGCTGTAGCTTGTAATGCATGGATGGATGATTGGGGCTTTACATCCTGGGTGGTGTAGTGGTTAAGGTGCCCCCTTGCTCCGCTGAAGGTCTTTGCCTGCATGGGTTGGAACCCCGGCTCACAAGGGTTGATTGATGAAATGAGAGAGAGCGGGAGTCCTCAGCATGTTACAAATTTACCCATTGTGAGGGATCTTTTACTTGCCAAGCACAGACACTGATACAAGGGGCCGCCAATTTAACATCTAATCCGAACGAAATCTAGCTGGGATTTTTGGTTCCCGACCACCCAGAACTGGGCTTAGAGGGCCCTGCTTACCATATCTATCCATCCATCTATCTAATTTTGGCCCAGGTGACTCGGCAAGGGTTTGATTCAAACCCTGGACCCAGCGATTGGCGGCCTAGCATGCCACCACCAGTCACCTGACCAACCCTCCCATTCGACACCTGCAGAGACCCACTCAGAGCAAGTCTCAGTTTTGCCTAGTTTTGGCCATCCTTCCATTGCAGGGCTCATTTTCATTTACCCTGCCAACAAGTGCTATAAAATTCTGAAGTTTTCAAATCCTTTAACAGCTTTTTTCCGACGTTATTTCAATTATTGTTTATGGTTTTCTACAAAGAAAGTAATTGAAACAACTAGCAGTCAACAATTACACACTCAACCATCCATTCAGTTGCACTGAGAGATCTCAAACTGTTAATTATGTCTGTCACACTAGTTGAAAGTTGATCTTTTTGTTACAACTTCACAAAAGAGTGTATGTTGTGGTAAGGGTGAGCTTCACCCACGAGCGGAAGTACCAGTCATTGATAGACATAGTATATCAGGGCTTGCAGATTGATTTAATCCATCCATACATGTATACTAGCATATGACAAGTCCAAGAAATGCCCTGGACATGTGTGTTTTGATGTATTTGTAACCGATCCTATCAAATTGGACAGTTGACTATGAAAAACATTTTCTCAAAATTCACAGTTATTGTTGGGTGTTGTTAGTTCTTTAAGTTGTAGATTGCTATTATATTTTTATCTCATGTCTAACTGCTAAAAGCACAGATAGTAGCAAATAATGTATAACAGTTTGTGATCACTGCTATGGCTGTATTCTAATTGGAATTTGTCATGTGACTTTGGCATAGGCTCCCACAAGTTTTGTATTTCTTCAAAATATGCAAATACTAAAAAATAAAAAATACTTTGCATGCCAGAACATTATCACAATAAGTGAGATGTACAAGTTCAACTATTGCATTTGCACCATATCTGTGTGTTATTTGCAAAATGGCTCTGCTCTTGCAATCTCAAAATTCGAATTGCATACACTTATATTTTCTATAGGATATTATTGGTATTCATGCGCATGGCTTCACCAGCTTACACTGAGAATAGACGATGTTTGGGCTATGACTTTCTTAGTAGAGTGTTGGATTTTTAGTTAGTGAAACAGTTATGATGATTTAGACATGTTTCTTGAAATATAATAACATTGCATACATAGACTTAACCGTTGGACTGGTCCAAAAGTGTGAACTCAACACTTGAGACTCTGTCTACAAGTTGACTGCTATTTGCTGCCACCTGGGGTGCAAATTTGCGAGCTCCTGTGAGCAGTCAACAGAATTTCGGTCTCCGGAAGAAACCAGGACAGTGAGGAAGAAACCAGGACTGTTCCAACATTTAGTGATGGTCTAGTTCATTTAAAAAAACTCTGTAGGTGTCTAATCTGACTTTGGCTGACTTCAATTTAAAGCAGACAGCTAGTAAATACCAAAATAAGTTGGAACTATTTTTTATCATGGAGGATGTATACATTGTAGCTCACATGTAATGCCAGTATAGAGGGGGCCACTTGTGGCATGGACAAGACATTTTGTTGAGTGTTACACAGCTTTTATGAAATTTTAAATTATATTCTTGTCCTAGTTAATAAATCTCCATAAAGTAACAGAATAAATACAATTGAGCATTTTTGATATCACAAAGCAACAAGATTGGCTTTGTATGGACACATTAATAAGTGAGAGAGCATTCTTTTTGGACACTTTTTTCACCACAATTTAACATGCGCTAAATGGCATAAGTAGATTGAATACCATCAAACTTCTGATGAGTAAAATCATCAATTTCACAGGCAAAATTTATGCTAAAGTTTTAAAACTTTCTTTTTGTCTCATGATTTCCAAACATTTTCATTCGAAGCAGTGGACTGGATATTTGCCAGCAACCATGCTTTGTGAAAGTAGTTTGGCGTAGTAATATGGACAGCTGTTGTGCGGCCTGGTCTTGTGATCTGTCCAAAACAGATCAAATTATTGTGGACCCAATTCGATTTTCTACGGACTGTCAGCATTCTGCTGCCACTTCCCAGTCCCGAACAGAGACAGCTTGAGACTTGTCTCAAATTTCTCGCGGCTAGTGAAATTGGGTCTGTACAATGTTATTCTGTGAAATGCAAACAAGCATGACTGATAAGATGACTGGCAATTAATCACCTGTGTAGTACACAATTGTAATTACATGTATTTACTGGATATGGTATGGTTGGATAACTTGAAATGTCATTGAATGTTTCCTTGCCTTGTAAGGGAATGTGCTGCAAGATGGGGCAGTGATGGAAAACTTTGTTCTTTTCTTGGAAGGTAATTGTTCACTTCCACAAGCAATTTTTGTCTTAAGTAAATGAAAATAATTCTAACTTGCATAATATAATTATTAGCTTTCAATAATTGTCATATGCCAGGTTGGTACATGTTACATGTAGCAGATCAGATTTCGACTTTTGGCCTGATTTAACCAAATAGATTACGACATTATTAGAAATGTTCTTGTGCCTCAAAAAAACTCAAGCACTTAAATGATCAGAAGAAATTTGTCACACGGTTATATCACGCTTGTTTGTCAACGGAGAGTATCATATGCAGTGCATAGGTCAAGGTAAATGTTCTTTCCATAGGATTCTGTACATGAATACTTCTGTGGGATCTCCTGTGTAAGATTTGGAATTCTTTTCACATTGTGGTAAGTGTGATTTTGTAAAATCTGTTAATATTTTTTTTATGAGTCAGGAGTCACCAAATGAATTTTCAACTCCCAACTATACCTTAAAATTAAAGTTCGACTCTACCCAAAAACCTCCGGCCTCAGACTCCGAAGTTAAATCAACCGTACTACATGTTTTACCCACGTCTGACATTGGCCATCTTCCAAGGCAACTTCTGGGTGTATGCCCCTGCATAATGATTTGTTATTGTGACAACTGCCATCGTTCTTGAATCCTGGTGTACTCTCTTACATTTCTTTGGAGTGATTTATTCAAATCACATCTAGCCAGTTCAGTTACCAAAACTGTCATTCTATTCTGTTAGAGCTTGTAAAACAATTAATACAATTTCTACCATTGTTGAAAGCCTATAAGTTGGACCTCGATTTATTTAAATCAAATTGACCCAGTCATCCAAACATTATTATTCTTAATGACCGGTACAGAGAAGTTGAAAGCAACTGTAGTTCTGATAAATTACTTATTATGTTGATTTTTATTTATGATGTAACTTAAGATGATGTTAAGAATCATATTTTTTAAATATTTTAATATATATATAGGTAGTCTCATATTGCCAAACTTATACTATACTAAATTCTCAACAGCACATAATGTCTCATGCCCGTGAGTTATGTGTCTTTCTGGAAATCTGGTAAACTTTCTTTAATTTCTTTGGAGTAATATATTTAAATCATAGCTTGCCAGTTCAGCTTTCCAAAACTGTCGTTTGGTGCTGGTAGAGAATGTATAATAACAAATACAATTTCTGCAGTGTTGAAACCCTATCAGTTGGATAGTGATTTATTTCAATCAAATTGACCAAGTCACCCAAGTATGATTCAAAATGATACAGGGAACTTGGAAGTGACTGTAGTTCTGATAAATTATTTGTAATGCTAATTTCGTTTTGCGATGTATCTTGAGATGATTTTAAGACTCCCATTCCCCTTTATATTTTAACATAGGTAGATTCATACTGCAAAATTGTAAATAAACTTGAAAAAAGAACAAGAAGACTGAAAAACAGGGCGCAACTGACCTTTTGCCGTTATGGTCAAAAGCGATGCCACTGTGTTAATTGCACCACCTGCACTTTTATCTTTTTCTCACTGCCACTCCACCTACAGGCATTTAATACAGCCATATTTATGAATGGTGTGAATTTCTCCTCCATCAACACATTATGTCTCATAACAATTTATTCTGCAGACTGGCAAATACCTCTCTCACAGCCATTTCAGTTTTTTTCCTCTATCACGGGTAAATCCTAGTAGTATATAATTACCCCAAAACAGCATTTTCTTAATTATAGATGGTACACATTAGCATACCCTTGTGAATAAATGAAAGATGTAATTGATTTGGACAAGTCTAGAAGCTTTTGGAATTCCTGCTAAAGTGATAAAGACTAATAAAAAGTAATCACAAGAGTTCAAATAAATTGCTCAATATGGTAAGGAAATTCAGCGGCTACAATATTACAAGTATCGTTCATCCAGGTTTTGACAGAACTTTTGCAATAGGCCTATAGTTAGAAGGACCATAAACGATGGCAATGTCTCTTCTAAAATTAGTTTTCTTGAAGTTGTACATGGGCCCAAAAAAAAAATCCTATACAAGTTTCCACCATATTTTTGATTTTGTACCAAAAACTCTCCAACTCGCACAAGAAGAAAATGAGATATCCATTTTTTGATACTTCTCACATCATCACAATACATCAATATCTGGTGTCCACAACATGAAGTAAATTATTTTTATTATCTCAACTTTCAGTTGTGAGCAGTGCCTGATGCCATGCGCAAAACCTGAATGTTAAGATCATCCAATGTTGCATGTTTGGTGCAGCCATTTTTTATATGTTGTAAAAGGCGCCTCCATGCATGATTGGTATCATCTGCAACTTGTTATTACAGTGCCGCCTGTAAGTAAGTGAAACGCATGATATTGTGCCATTGCATCAATGTTAAACATCCTTAACCAAAATGCTTCTGGAAGGACGAATTCTCACCCGATGAGAGGAAAACATTTTGGGTCATAAAGGCCGATATTTGAGGCATGTGGAATAAAAATAGCATCCCATTTTCTTTGCTGTAGTTGGAGTTAGGTATGGATCAAAGTCTTTGATAAGTAAGTGAAACGCAGGCCCAATGTTAAAACATAAGTTATAGCAGTACGAACTAGTGATTGCGTGGTCGTTTTCATCATTTTCCAGCTTTAACATGGAGAGACAATGTGTTTGCTCTTTGGGATGCCTTATATATATAGGCCTATATAGCTGTTTGCAGATTAGCAGTCCAAACTGTTTCAAATTAAATTATCACTTGGTCGCGTGATGTCACCGGCTTAAAAATGTTTTGTTCGTGTCAGTAAAAAACATTTAAGCGATGCATTTTTTAACATAGTAACTGGGCGACCAATTTGGTCTCACAGACTGATTCGGTTTTTCATGATTTGTAGTTTTTTTGGAGCATTTCAAAGCTAAGCTTCTTCTTTTCACATAAAAAAATACTCTTTACTGTCTTGACAATTATTTTCTACCAAAGCCATTTCTCTGAATTCCATTTTTTTATTAATTCAAAATTGTCTAACTTGTTGAAATTGGCCAAAATCCTAAATTAGCAGTAATCTCTACAGTCCAAAGTTCCTTTTGCAGGCATGTCATTATCTGTACCTTATAAATGGATCTTCAGCTGATTGAAAGATGTCGCGCATCATCGTGCTCAAAAGTTCCGTTTATCACTCAGTTGAAAATCCTTAAAAAACGCTGAGTAATGGTCAATCAGTTGATTCAGTGCTTATCATATGTAGTAGCATAGGTGTGAATAGAAAAACTAATTAAATGAATTGTACTTTATCAAAAAAGAAGAATAGGACACCAACAGGAAAATGTCAATGACGTGGCAAAGTCAGTTTGCAAAATGAAAAGAAGAAAATTTATTTTCCATTGGAACTCCCATCTGCGAAGAGCTCTAATCCCCTGTCCAGCGGTCATGCCCAAATGTTATAAACTTGGCCACAGATGTGCATAAAAATTATCACAGAAATATCCCTATCAGCGTGCCTCCGCGGTCCAACGTCGGCCCGAAGCTGGTCCGATGCTACTGACATCGGACTGACGCTGGGCCGACGTTGGACTGCCGAGGCATGTTGACAGGGCTATAGAGGCTTGAACACAGTTTTGCGTGGCTGATTTGACTCAGCTTACATTTGACATGCAAAACACCTTTAGCATCAAGAATTTGGATGGTGACGGATGGATGACCTTTTTAATTTGATGAAAAATCAGTACTACTATTACAGCTGATGCTGGGTCACCCCATATGACAAACCTTGATGACAAATATATTTGCTAGCACCTGTACCCTGGCAGGCCTCATGACAGGATACCGCCCCCCCCCCCCACTCCCTTTGTTAATCCCATAATGTCAGTTACTCCCCATTTTACCCCCGTTTTGCCTCCTGCTTCCCTCCAATTTCCCCACTTACCCCCACTTGCCTCCAGCTTAAGCTTAACCCCCCCCTGCTTGCCCCTACTTACCCCCAACTTTCACCCACTTACCCCGACTTGCCCCCGCTTGCCTCCAGCTGGCCCCCACTTACCCCCACTTCCCTCCTCACACAATGTTTGATCTAGCAAAAAAAGACTGTAACTGTAACTGAAGAAAGATTATTTCGGTTTACAAATAATTAGTTACCCTTCAAAATAAATTTTGTCTTCTGTTGGACATAAACGGTGTGAGGCTGCCTTAAGCTGTGTGTCATATAATGTTTGTTTTTGATTGACTGATTTTATTTTGGTCTGTTATTTGGAAGTTACAGTAATGAATAATCGACATATAAAGTAACTAATAAAAAAAAGATCATGGATAGCACATAAAAGTTACATGAACTTCTTCCCAGTGTGGTGCATTTGGAAAACACAAGAGGGCGACGAAGTGCGAAGTAAATGCTGATCAGTGTCTTGTAATATAATGAGCTAGAAGCATTAGTAGTGTGACAAAGTTGGTCCAAAGAGTGTAAGAATGATGTAAACTCTCAAGTAAAGCTACTGATCAACCTCACACTTCAACGGCTCTACTTTAAATTTGATATCTTATAGGATTATACTCTGCATTGTCAATTAACCAGTATGAATGGACAAAACCCAAACCCTTAATCTCACTCTTCTCCCTCTTCTCCAGGCCAAACTTCTCGCTGTTTTCCAATAGTTTAGCAGTGGCTTTACTGACATGGATGCGCATGCTCTCTCCCTGAGACTCCATCCGATTAGCAATGTCGACTGTGTCACCAAAGAGAAGATAACGGGGCATCTTCACACCAGCTACTCCTGCCACACAAGGCCCCGAGTGAATTCCAATCCTCATCTTCAAGGTTTCTGAAGGAATGTGGGGAATATACAGACTTCCAATTGACTGGTTCAGCTCAAGAGCCATCCCACAAATCTCCACTGCATGGTTGTCTCCATTTCTGATTGGCACTCCACTCGCAACAAAATAAGCATCTCCAATGGTAGCCACTTTGTAGACGTCATATTTGACAGCAATGTCATCAAACATGGTGTACATAAGATTCAGCATCTTGATGACATCAATCGGAGTTCCAGCTGCAGAGATTCTAGTGAAGGATACAATATCAGAAAAGAAGATAGTGATGTTGTCAAAGGACTCAGGCTTCACTGCTTCACCAATTTTCAGCTTGTGCATCACACTACGGGGTAGAAGTTCCATGACCAGCTGTTCCATCTTGATTTTCTCTTCCTGGAGCTCTTGAGTTCTGCAATAGATCAAAATCTTTATTTGGGGTTAGTGATTTTCTTACTTGGCTTCGAACTAGCAATATTTTGTTCATAGTTTTTCCCGCATTACTAGATAAAGAAGCTCAGCAAAAAAGTCACTGATTTAGCATTATTAATTATCTTCAGGGGTATAAGAATTTTACTAAATGGACCAATAATTTTAATGTAGGACAGAGCATGCATTTTCATCATTGATGTCTTCAAGTAGGCAAATGTAGTCAGCCATCGGTCTCTGTCTATATCTAAACATGTTTTTTAAGTGATATGTCATGCAAATTACATTTATGTTTATTTGCACTATTTTGAAACAAAATATTCAACTAAAATGTTATTTTGAAGAATCCAGGAAGGACACTAAAATTAATACAATAGGACCCAAAGTGACATTGGTGATGACATTGTCTTCAAACCACGGAATGTGAGCACCAATCTTTGAATTCTGGGGCATATCTGTAACCAATCTGTTTTAAAGGTGATTGTTATGTATTAAAAGGTTGTATTTTCGACAAGATTTTGAAATAAAGACATGTGGCATGATTTCAAGATAACATCATTTGCTAGTTGAAACTAGACACTCAGATTAAAACAAACAATTCATATCAAGTTTTGGATTGGGGAGTTTATTCTTAACCTGTCATTGATGATGTCCTCCAAGTTCTGTGTGCGATCCTCAAGTCAACTGACCATTTTATCAACCAGACTGAACTTTATTTTATATCTAACCTTTCATTGACAATCTCCTCCAAGTTCTGGGTGTGCGCCTCAAGTCGACTGACCATTTTATCAACCAGACTGAACTGTTTTCCGCCATGCAAGGATTTGATCTTGGCAAGGATATGGTCAAAAGTCATTCGCTCTGCAGGTTTTTCTTCCCAACAATCTTGCATCAGATCTAACCATCTTGAGTCTTCTGAAACTGATAAATGAGATTTTTGCCTTTAGCTTAAACTTGTCTGCTTTTTGTAGAGTAAGCGACACAGACAATTTAGTTATATTAGCTTTGTTTCTTGTATGAATCTGATCCCTTCTTAAAATTCATCAACTATGTATTTTTGCTGGTAAATATTTTGACATTTATCTGTTTTTAATTAGTAAAAAAACCAGTTACCAGCCTTCGGCTATTTCACTTGCATGCTTAACTTACAACTTCAACATCTACAAAGAGCATTTGAGCCTTCAGGTGTTTTTACAAAATTTGATTTAAAGTTGTTTTGATTGTAGTCATACATTTTGGCCAAATAAAGTACTACAAAGCGGTGAACTCTACAGTGTACATACAATCTCCCAGTGTTGGCCGGTGAGGTGTGTTGCTCCCGGCTGCTATTCGCTGCAGAATTTCTTCAGTCTCAAGATGAGGTATGTTCAGGCAATAGGGAAATCCTTCTAAGACAATCTCTTGAACAATAATGCCATAGCTGAACACATCTCCTTCCTTGGAACCTCGCTTTGCTGTCCTGGGTTGGACCAGCAACTCAGGAGCAGCCCACAGTTCATTATCAGTTGACGAATCAGTTTTATCATCAAGTTTACTCAAGGTTTTCAAAGATCTCAACCCATGGTCTGTAATCTTGCAGGTCCATCTGCTGTCCACCACACAGTTGCTGCTTGTCAAGTGACCATGATGTGCTGAAAGCCACACAATGAACTTATTTTTTACACTATTAAATCAAGGGTCTATTTATTATATATTTTGTTGAACACATGCATTACATAAACATGATGTTGCGTGGAACACAATTGTTTTAGAGCACTTTGCAGATTGGCTGCCCACTGTTTTAACTTTTTAACTTCCCAATTGGCTTTGCCATGTCATATTGGTCTTTTAAGCCACTTATCAGGTGCATATAAAAAAGTGTATCAACTCCATTGACACCTATTCTATAAGGTTATACCATGGGTAGGTGCAGTACATCCCCGGTATACTCCCCGAGACCCCAGTACATTCCCGAGACCCGAAGGGTCGAGGGAATATACTGGGGTCGAGGGGAGTATACCAGGGATGTACTGCACCTACCCATGGTATAACCTTTTTATCCCATGTCTAAGCACATTTTTGAGATACTGATAATTCTTCTTTCAGTTATGATTTTTTTTGTGGCATTATTTTTTTAGATATCGCCTTGGATTTGTAATCTATACTATATGTACAACAGTACATAGGTCTGGTGCTTTCGGGTCCTGAGATATAAAATAAAACGGCCAAGGAACTAAAAAAAACGTTGACTCAAATAAAACGGCAGAGCAAGGCAGAAAAACGTTTCTGAAATCAAAGATCCATAGGGCTGAAACAATACTAGTCAACTGAATTTAACATTATTACTTTGTCAGATGTTGTGAAATATTGTCTAAAACAATTAAAAAAAACAAAAAGGGGTCCTCATCCCGATGGAAATTCATATAAATCAGTATTTGTACAACTAAGTCACTTTGAAAAAAGTAAACTAATTTACCGAAACTCACATTGGAAAATTATCTATAACAGATGGAAAGTCAAAACTATAACAGCCCACACCAGCTTTTTTCTGCGCTTCTAATGCTTTAATCCATTTGTCTGTAACCCTAATAGATCCTTCTAAAATTGAATAAGACTGATCATTTTTGTGTGTTGTCAAAATAGCAAGAAAAGATGTTGAGCAACAACAGAGATTGTGACACTATACCAGATTTGTGGGGGTGTGTCTGAATACTGCTCACTGATTGGTTGTTTTGAGTATATTCCCTGTAATTACAGGGAAAAAACGTCGTATACAGGTCAGGTGACCATATACTGCTTTTTCTCCCCTATACTGACCTTTTCCCTGTTGTATTGCCCAGGGAAAAACACAGTATCAGGGAGAAAATGTGCCTAGACATGGGATAATGATAAATATATCACATGATGACAAAACTCATGAACAGTTAATGACAAAAACTTACAAAGTGACAAAAACCGATCATTAAAAACTTTCTGAGTCGATGATGTCATAGACAAAGTTGAATGTTCTTTTAGACACTGTTATCAGCTTCTAGTCTTCAAAGAGGTATTGTTCTCCAAAGCTCTTTCATAATATCATTGAATTAACACTTTGCAGGAATGCCTATTTTTAATAATTCATATTATTTCACCTCGAAAAAACAGCATGTAAATATGTTCTTGACGCTTTATTCATTAAGAAATATTGTAAATAGTGACATTATGCCAGATGCCGAGTCTTAAAATTAATATGGCGGCAAATCACATCAAATTCAATTCATATACTTGCCTATTTCGCTTGAATGCAAAGCCTTCATGCCATCAGCAATATCATTAGCAATTGAAAGCTTGAAATCTGCCGTTAGTTTCAGTTCATCACTTGCCAATATGTCTTTGAGACTTCCTCGTTGGGCATATTGCATCAGAATACAAGCATTGGGAGCTTCCAAGCACGCTCCCAGGAAACCATTGATGTTATCATGCTGAAAATACATAGAGACAATGACATATTATTAATACATTATAGAGAGATTCATGATTACTTACAGTTACATCCAGCCAAGGAAAGATAAGCAAGAGACACTGACTTACTGCACATGTTACCTTCTGTAAAAGTTCACATTCACCAAGAAAATCAATGCTTATTATCAATTTAAAAAGCTGGCTTAAGAAAGTTTAACCTGATAGTTGGTGCACCTGGACAATTCTGCCACCCGATTTCACAGTAATGATGGATATATACATTCAATTAAATTAGCGACATTAAGTTACACCAAATATTCAGAGATAATGTACCCTATCATTACAGGTTGGAATGTCAAGAAAGATATTTAGAAAAAAGCCAAACCTTCAAACCTATCATGACCTTCAAATCAAGTAGAGCTCGCCTGTCTCCCATATCTATCCTCTGTGGGCCTAGCCACTTAATGGCAGCAACATCAGTCTTCACAGTTGCTGTTTCAATGAAAAACACTCCAAGCATTTGTTCCGAGTGCACTGTCAGTCGACTTGTTGTCCTCAGTGCTTCCTTTGGACGTGTTTCCACTTCAGTCCAGCGTAAGATGTACGATTTGGACTCCCTTATTTTTGCTTCAAGCCTGGAGATATAATACTAGATTAGAAATGTGATTGTATGAATAAAAGCTTTGCAATCAATTGTTAATGTCAATTTGTTGGTAACAGTAAGATATATTTCTGAAATCGAAGCTAAGACAACAGGCTAGCATGGCCTGTGCCGCAGACTTGTTTAAATGTGACACGTTGCTATCAGCACCTAAAAATTACAATGTTAAATGAATTATGTTTTAATCTGAGTGTTATTGCCAGCCACACTACAGTAGAACGACATGAACTGATAAGTGGCAAAATGAGAGTGAAAGACACTTTAACCTCTGAAGACTTGGCCACTGTTCAAGCCATAATTGACCTCAGAAGTGGTGCAGTGGACTCTTATTTACATTGTGTACATTTTTATTGTATCTAATTGATTTATTTATTTATAAATGTACTCCCATATACCTTATTGCAAGTGTATGAAGTGGAATAAATATATATATATATATATATATATATATATATATAAAACAGCCATTTTGTGATGGTCAAACTTACAGCAGCTTCTTTAGAACCACTGAGACTATGGCGGCAATGATGAAAACCAACACTATGGCTGCACAAGCTCCAGCGATGACAGCAGTTGCGTTGGATTCCTTAATGCAGAATTCTCCAGACCACCCACAGACCGGAACATTCCTGGGAACAGTGGTGCTATTACCAGGCCAGAGAATCCCAGAATAATCATCTGGATCATCTGGTTTGAATAGTTTCACCATACGCTGTTCTGCTGGTCTCCATTCCACAAGAGGCACTTGTTTGCCATTCTGGATGATCTTGACCTGAGGAGCAAGAAGAGTAATTCTAAAAGGAAGTAGGAAATGCAGCTGTCAACAACAAGCTGGATAAGTCTCCTTAAATCAAATTAACATTGAAAGTATTGAGTATGATCATGACAAATCATCCGCATGATGACACACATTGCCTTTTGTGCAGCAGTCCACTCCTTTTCCATAATAATAATAAAAATATATTAGTTACTTGTATAGCACTAATTCCAGTAAACTGCTCATGGTGGGATTGACTATGTCAGCTATAAAACTTTGCAAATAGGTATTTTTGAGTCTTTTTTTGAAGTTTTCCAAGGATATAGATGTTCTCACATTTTCAGGAAGACCATTCCAAAGCTTTGGTGCTGAGTAAGAGAAGCCTTAGTCTTCAAACTTGTTTTGATTCTGAGTTACTGGCACTTCTAACAGCAGTTTATTGTTGCTCCGGAGATTACGGTAATTTTTTGTTTTCAGTTTGCAGAGAGCTTTAATATATTTTGGTGCTTGATTGTTCAGAGACTTCCAAGTGGTAGTCATCAGTTTAAATTGAATCCTAGCAGGAATCGGCTGCCAGTGCAACCCTTTCCTGTGCCCACTCACTTGATCTTGTCGTTTGAGTCCTTCAATCAGTCAAACAGCTGAGTTTTGAGCAACTTGGAGTTTGTTTATCACCTGCTTGGAACAACCGTTTAGAAGTCCATTTCCATAGTCAAAGTGAGGGGTGACTAATGCGTTTACAGCTGTTTTGATTGATTCTTTGCTCAGCGATTTGGAGATATTTCGTAGGTTGTAGTAAGCGTTTTGACACATTTTGTTCACTTGCTTTTCCATAGTCATGTGTTTATCGAAGAACACGACTAAGTTTCTGACATGATTGGTCACTTTGATTTCAAAATTTTCAATAGTTAGCGATGACACATGGGAGTTTTTTTAGTTGGTTTGCTGAACCAATTAGGAGAACTTCTGTCTTTTCACCATTGTTGCACAGCTTGTCTCTGTGTAGGAAATTCCTTATGTCTGTAATGCATTTCTCCATTTTCTTTCTGGCATGTTCCTGTTCAAGAAATGTTGGTTTGAAGGATAGTATAAGTTGTTCATCATCAGCATACTTTTGATCTTCAACCTGGTTTGTTCAGCTACTTTGCTATATCAAAATTACAGACTATAATATAATATCTGACAACTTGACAAATATAGGAAACAACCTCACCTAATGCAAGTGAGTCATTACAGTGCCGCCTGTAAGTAAGTGAAACGTATGATATTTTGCCATTGCATCAATGTTAAACATCCTTAACCAAAATGCTTCTGGAAGGACGAACTCTCATCCGATAAGAGGAAAACGTTTTGGGTCATAAAGCCCAATATGTGAGGCATGTGGGATAAAAATAGCAGCCAGTTTTCTTTGCTGTAGTCGGAGTTAGGTATGGGTCAAAGTCTTTGATAAGTAAGTGAAACGCAGGCCCAATGTTAAAACATAGGGAAGGGTGGTTCACTTACTTATCAAAGACTTTGACCCATACCTAACTCCGACTACAGCAAAGAAAATTGGCTGCTATTTTTTCCCACTTGCCTCACATATCGGCCTTTATGACCCACTTTGTTTCCCTCTCATCCGATGAGAATTCATCCCTCCACAAGCAGTTTGGCTGAGGATGTTTAGCATTGATGCAATGGCACAATGTCATGCGTTTCACTTACTTACAGGCGGCACTGTAGATTAACATGGTGTGCACCCACAATACCTCAGCTTTAATCTGAGTTAGACACATTTGGTTCTGACAGAATCTCAACAGTTACAATGAGGGAAACTCTTGCACATAGACGAAGGACTATGATGTTTCTAGAAAAAAAAAATTGTTCTCAACATAAAAAGTAAAATTCAAACCTGGAATTTGTGACTGCACACTGCAATCTTAGTCAACAGAATGAGGCAATAAGTTGAAGACATCCTACGCAGCAAAGCGAGGAAGATAAACAAAAGTCAAATTCAACTTCCGGTCACAATCTGATAACAAAGATTTCAGTGTTCAGTCAAAAATTCCATATTTGAATTTTATATTTTGTGTTGACAAGAAAAGTTTAAACTTACCAAAAGCTTTGGATGTCGATCACCATTGTTATCAATCACCACCTGTCCTGTCAATCCCGAAAATGTCATGTTGTAAATGTTTTTTGTAACTTTCAGTCCGTCATTTGGAGGAAAACCCTGCTCCATGGTTTTATTTGCAGCCAGAGCCCATAGCAAAACTGCATCATGCATCATAGCTGAAAAGGTAATTATTATTATGGAAACATTGCAGCAAAGATCTGACCAAACAGGCGAACCAGCGTTTGAAATAAGGAGGGTCAAGGGGGTTTTGACCCCCTCCCCCAAATGCAATAAGGACCACCACAAATACATTTTTTAGAGGGACCCAGAAATGGGGTTATCAAAATTAATTTTCTAAAGTAAAATATGCTTAAAACTCTCAGAATTCATTTCAAAGTACATGAAGTCCTTTCTGAAACCCCTCAGCTTCTGTGGGCCTCCGGCAGTCCGCGGACCTTAGACCTCAAAAGCTTCTACCCTTCGGGCCTTGACACTGATAGACCCTCCCCCTCCCCCAATTGACATGGGCTATTTCTACCACTGAGGCGTACACATAACAAAGATATGGTATAGACGAAAGACAAGTGTTACAAAACTAGGATGAAATTTTCCTTGTGAGGTCATAATTAAGCCAATCCATGCCATGTTGTTCTCCATGAGTAATAAGCAGTTTATGAGGTCATAGCCTATACTTGCAATGCCATCAAAAAAAGTGACCAACTGGCAACTGAGTATCAGCCTATTTCAATGTATTTGATAGGGGCTGTTGTGAGGTCATTGATGGCCACCATCAGCTTTTCTGTAAGAACTTGTTTTTCATCTACGGTCATAAATAAGGCGGTACGTACACTGCAGGACAACATAAATCAAGAAATGTTCATACCAGCTGTGACAGAGATTTCTCCTTTAGATGGTAATTGATTGAAGGGAGCAAAAAAAGGCATTCGAGATGCTTCAAAACACTTTTCTCTGAACTCTTCAAACTCCGGAACTAAATCTGCAGCAACATCCAGAGACATATAACCCTGGAAGAGGTAGACGTCGGAAATTTCTGGTTTCCAAATATGCGAATCAGAAAATGTTGGGAATATTCCAGTTCCTTGAATATAGAAATAGTCACCATTCAACATTCCCTCTTCATCAGCAAGGAGAAGGAAGTGCCTGACATCTGTAAATAAACAATTACAATTATGCACTTCATCATATTATCATTTTGGAGAATATGGATCTGCAGTAAAATATCTACAAAGACTGAACTCTCCTGACTACCCTAGGTAAATGTATACAAAAACAGATATATAACTCCGAAAATGACTGTTGGTATCAACAATTATAATTCCTTAGAAAAGTATGGTATTTTAGACATGGATAAACTTAGTATTATTCCAAATGCAACATATAAACACACTCTATACTAAACTATTGAGTGATATTTCTGACTCTGATAATAATCCTAAACTTAGAACAAATAATATTTTCAAGCAGAAATGCTAGAATCTTATTTGAAGTTAGGTTTTCCGAGAAATCTATATCGTTGCATAGCTCGTTTTAGACTTAGTTCTCATAATCTACAAATAGAGTTAGGAAGGCATAAACGTTGGTGTGCCCAAGATGGAGATATTACCCTCGGAAATTATTTGATAGCGTATCAATCATTATCCGAGGGTTTTTAGTCTGCAGTCAGAATCTTCAGTTTCTCAAATTTATGTCAAGCAAAGAACTTTGCATAAACTTAGCACTTGGTCGTTCTTAACATCTTCTCGCAATGATGATGATGACTTTTGAGATACTCTTCATTAGGTGACCTTCGATATGGTGACAGTTGGCAAATTGTTGGTACTGTTGCTTCATTTTGTATGTGTCTACCATGCATATCATTTATATATTACTTTTATTCATTTGAATATGTGGTGCATTGCTGGTGCTAACCATGAAGGTAACCTACTTGTAGGTGCTTACTGATCCATAAATATCATAATGGGTATATATATGTTTTATATGGTGTGCTATAAGAAATTGTTTTGAAATCCGTTAGAAGGTGCTTTTAGAATGGCATTAATTTGTGAACTACTCAGGGGCGTAGATTTTTCATTTTTGTAGGGGGGGATGATTTCGGGGATCGCAAACCTCGCGCGTGGCCCAATCGGCCGAAAGTCGCGCAGCGGTAGATTTCGACGGCCACTCTAGGGCCCAAAAGCCAATATATTACAGATTATCGAAGATTAGTTTTGAGACTTTTTTTTCCAGATAACATGCAACTGGCATAATGGAAAATTGCTAAATATGACAGATAATTGTCAACACCAAGTATTAATAATTTGAAATTCTAGGGGGGGATAATCATATGATCATCCCCCCAGGTTCATCCTAGGGTTGATGCATCCCCCCCATCCCCCCCAGGATCTACGCCCCTGGAACTACTTGCAGCTGCTAACCCAGCTGTACATACAGTGTATTGTCTTGTGTATTGGGTAAATATTTTATCTGATGTTTCCATAAAAGTATTTCTGTATTGTGCCATCTGTTCTGACGTATAATTATATTCATCTAGTATTTTCAGAGTGAAATTATCAGTATTACTAGTATGGTTTTTGGACATTCATGGACATTGACTATGGGCCCATGAGAGCTCCGTTGCATAGGCATTGAAGTGGTTGCCGCTGGTGTGTGTTTCACTGCTCTCAAACCAACTGAAACTTTCATAAGATATACTGTTATGTTCATGTGATATTCTTGAAAATCCATATAATGATACACAGTAGTTGATAGTAGTTAGCTCGTAGAAGAGACATAAATATGTTTTGCTTTTACATTTAAATTTATGACACATGAATCTGTTACTGATACTTAGCTTTCAATAAAAGTCCATATATATATAAAAATAGGGATGAAATCTTTTGGCGTTTCATAGCTATTACATTTGTCAACAAAGCCCAGAATTGATATCTGATAAAAATATGTGAATCAATTAATCAATGTTCACTTATATAGGCCTAAGTCTAGTCTCAAGTGACAGATCCTGTTGTTTATCCGACCACCAAGGCCAATGCTGGTTGAGAACTGTGGGTATATATCCTGTATCTGTCAGGAGGTTTTATTATACTATGTGGTTGGATAAATTCGTAATTTGTTGTTTTTCTTGGCAGCTCAGACAGTTGTATCCGGGCTCAGCTTCGCTTCGCCCAGGTACAGCTATCTTCGTGAAGGTAAATCGTGCATGTATTCACCAAACAACAAATAACTTATAGTATCTATATCCAGGCCTGGATTATCCATTAGGCTGAGTAGTGAGTAGGCTATACAGGGTTGGAAAAAAACCGGGTTTTATTCATTTTGCCCGGGCCACCGGTCAAAACCTGGTTTAAACCAGGGTTTTTTCCAAAAATCCGGGTTAAAAGCGGGTTTTATTGATTTGAATGCCCATTACATCTTAGAAAATCTACTTTTTCAACTCTGAGCAAGGAAAGCAACATTGCTCCATCTTTGTCAATTCAATATTAGACCTACACAAACAGCAGAGATGACTATAGCTGTGTACTTCTTGCTTTTTACTAAAAAAAGTCAAAATTCCCAAAAACTTGAAATGTGGCTTCTTAGTTTGCCGATCAGCTCAGCATTGATTGAAAGAATCTTATCTAATTTCGGTTGGACATTCAAGTTGACACCCAGAGAATTTACACCAGACGAATCACCCTTAAATTGTATATTTTCATGAATTTACTATTAGTTCCTCAGAGGCGTAACACAGTCTAACATCTAGATGGACAATACTATCAGGGTGAATGCATCAATTGGCTTTTGCGTTGTTGCCTGATAGCACGGTGCAAAAGTGGTAAAATAACAAAGAAAAGAGATTTAGTTGATGTTACAGTAGGGGGGGGACTTAATTTGCTTTTTCGGGAAATTCAATATGTATACCAGCCCAATTTGTGCCATTGGGTCCCCCATTAACAAAAAACCCATTTTTTTGAAAATCTGAATAGTGCTACCCCCCTTGACATATGCCTTGAAGTTTTGGCGATTTAAAACGCTCGCGAGAACGTTTACGTCTACCGCGTTTAGTGAATATTAGACATATGACAAAACAAACAGTACCACTGAATTCCTCTTGTCAAGAGCTTTAAAATAAGTACCAACATGATGGGTCTACTATGATATTTGTTGTCACATTTATTTAAAAATTCTACTGTAAATTGCAGTGAGAAGCACCTTTAACTTAACTCGATGAATTTCAGGCAACCTTCAAAAATTAGAAAGTCCAAGTGTTTTAGTGAAATATCTAATACTAACCACAACTATTCAAAACTCAGTTTGAGAGCATGTTTTATGGTTTGACCATTTGAAAAATTGTTATTGCTTTATTCAGAAATACTATTGCTTTTGCTTTTATTCGCCAAACACCATAATACAGTGCCGCCTGTAAGTAAGTGAAACGTATGATATTTTGCCATTGCATCAATGTTAAACATCCTTAACCAAAATACTTCTGGAAGGACGAACTCTCATCCGATAAGAGGAAAACATTTTGGGTCATAAAGCCCAATATGTGAGGCATGTGGGATAAAAATAGCAGCCAGTTTTCTTTGCTGTAGTCGGAGTTAGGTATGGGTCAAAGTCTTTGATAAGTAAGTGAAACGCAGGCCCAATGTTAAAACATAGGGAAGGGTGGTTCACTTACTTATCAAAGACTTTGACCCATACCTAACTCCGACTACAGCAAAGAAAATTGGCTGCTATTTTTTCCCACTTGCCTCACATATCGGCCTTTATGACCCACTTTGTTTCCCTCTCATCCGATGAGAATTCATCCCTCCACAAGCAGTTTGGCTGAGGATGTTTAGCATTGATGCAATGGCACAATGTCATGCGTTTCACTTACTTACAGGCGGCACTGTACTTATGCATTCACTCATACTCATAATGATACCATGCAATTCATAGAAATGAATTCTTTGAGGCAGAGTAACAGAAAATTGCCTTTCACAATTTTGAAAATGTTTATCCTGCAATTTAGAAGACATCAAGAAGTAGAATAAAATTAGAGTACACTGCAATGTCAGGCAATTTATTAAGGAATATTAAAGCTACGAGAAATGATATGTTCCAAAATTTATCTATAGAATAATATATTTCATGTGAATGAGAATATAGTTATATCAAGATCAAACCATCCATGTATGAGCATTGATATTATTGCCTGCTCTGATTCAGACTTAAATCCGGAAAAGGTAGACCAGGTAATATTCAATAAACAGGAAATTTGGACGTCTGAAAACATTGATGTCTCTAATGTCAGTGGTGAGATCAGACATTCCTTGCCCAGAAATTAGTAACTTTAGTAGTACATTTTGCAAAATGATATATTCAAAAGACTCAGAAATCACTTCACTAACACTTCAAATTGATCATCCCAAAACCAACTGAATAATTAAATATCTATGGATGGAATCGCTTAGACAAACTTATGTTATTAATCTTTCATGACATATGAATGGGCAGTTGATTCTGAAAGCTAAGTAATAAATTAATTATACATGTAAAGGTTCTCCCTAGGAAGTAAAATACATACAGTTTCATGTTTATAATATATATGACTTGTGTAATTGCTTCTACCCATTTTAGATGAAATTTTGACTGAATTTGTATAATTATCTTATATTGATAATTATCCATGGCTTCTACTTACATCAGCATTATTTAAATAAATTTTATTATTGTAGCCTACATAGTTCATGTGAGATAATTCTGTGTCTGGAAGCATTTGGCCTCATAACATTTAAACTTCTTGAAAGGAAAAATACAACTAATAATAATATTACTTTAATGATTTACGGAATAAAATTGATTTATCCAAGTGTTGTGTAGCCTACTAGGGAGTCTTAAACCAATGTTTTTGTGAGCCAGAAGGGCCAGGCTTCAGATAAATAAGTCAGGGCCCTTCAACCACACAAAAGAAGCTTATATTAAACAGTTGATGTCATCCTCACTTGTCTTTTTTTCAGTGCCATGCAAACGCTTTATGGCACATGGACCATAACATTCACAGTCAAAAAGGAATACCAATTAAATTATTATTTCCATTCATAAAAGTATATTGAGCACATTTTGTGAGACTCATTCTCCAGACTACCACAAATATGTAAAATTAATTTTTGACTGAGAGTCCTGTCTGAAAAAAAATATATATATATATATAATGGTAATGTTTGCTTATGAAATAATTATGAATGCCAGAAGTGTTTAATATCAAAAATTGTTCCGAATGGCATCGCCTTTAGATAATCGGATATATAGCTTCCTGGTATTCATTTTGAAGGAAATTTTCCAGAGAATCCAAATATGTTTTCCCCATTCTTCTATCTGTGATAGGGCCGAAGATATCGCAAACCGCGACTTTGCGGAACCGTAATATATCCTGAAAACTTCAAGGCCTATGTCAAGGGGGGTAGGGGTGTTCCGATTTTCAAAATTTTTTTTGTTATGTTCATATCTCACCCAATGGCACATTTTGAGCCGGTATACATATAAAAGTAGGATTAAGTCCCCCCCCTAGTTACAGATGATTTCATATTTGTAGACTTTTCTCAAATAACAAAATATTTTGCAAAATTTCTGGTCTGACATCAGAAAATCCTGCCAGGTGATTGGTCAAGTTGCCCATTGCGTGTCACTTTTTTCAGCTTGCTTCAAGCAAGTGATGTTTGCTGTCAAAATGATGTCATAAATTTGACCAATAGTATACAGCAAAGGCCGACTTGGTATTGTGGCAGTTGTTCACACACGTCAAACCGCAATCCACATGAACTCTTTCGCTTCTTCATGAACAGTTGTATTTCACACTCCTGTGTACAACTGTTGACTGTTTCAATTGATATAAAATCTCTTTCAAGCTGACTCTGAATGGGGAATTGGAGTTTTGCCGGACGGAGCAACAATTTTTCACACATGTTTCTAGGGGGTGTGAGTGAGTGAGTGACTTTGTGTTTTACGCCCCATCAGCACCAGTGTGGGCTATTTAGAGGCTGTTTCTAGGGGGTACTTATTACTCACAACATGCTTAGGGAGGTATGAAATTTTAATAAAAGAATAGGAGACATACTAAAAATCCACATGGAATGTATGAGAGGTAAAAATAAGCATGAAACCAAAGGGGGTATAGATTCATAAGAAAATCACAGTGGGAATCAGATCAAGGACCCCACAATTGGGAGCCCATTGTCCTGCCGCCTGGGCTGAGCCCCACTTCTGAGAAAATGTTACATTCACAATTACACATGTTTATTTTCTGTATAAACAGTCATTACATCAGGGTTGGGTTCAAATACAGATAAAAGTATTTAAATACAAATACAAATACTTTCAATCTTTCTAAATACAAATACAAATACAAATACAGTTGAGCTCAAAAGTATTTAAATACAAATACAAATACTTTCAATTCTTTCAAATACAAATACAAATACAAATACTCAAATTTTGAAAGTATTTAAATACAAATACAAATATATTTGCAAATATATTTGAAAATACTTTCAATAATTCTGTCTTACAACTTCAAACTTGTCTTCTTTAATTGTTTCTAATCTAACTCCTGCTAATGGTTATGAATACAACAAACTGTTATAGGTCTGTAGGTTATATATAGTTTTAACAAGTAATAATAATAATTATAAAATTTTTCATAATATTATTATCAAGTTCCTTCATCAAAATCTGTTCAAATTGGGACAATTTGGGTCATTTACTTACCCGATTATAAACTGAATAGTTGCATATTATTATTTTAAACATGCACAAATATTTATTTATCTAACTCTTAATTGATTAAATATTATGTTCTGCTTATCAATTGATAAATATTGATTTATCTATAAATATTCAGAAATAAACCTAGTAATTTCAAGTTGAATACCAAATTTTGACTGATTCACAATGATTTTCACTTCCCTTGGTGATGATTGTAATCACTTTAGAATTAAAAGCAATAGAATATACAGTTGCTCATTCAGACACATTGGCTTAGTAATGTTGTCTATTCACATTTGAGCTTTGTACTTTGGTGAGGCTGCCATTAACTAAAAATAACTTAAGTGACTTCCTACATTATAAGTCAAAGGAATAACAATAGTCAACCTAATAAGTGAAATGACTAAATTTGTATTTAGCTAAATTTCTGTCAGATATTTTCAACAATACAGTGAGGGAAATCCTTCACAAAAACAACACTGTCTACATGTCTGTGATTGGCTATGGGAAGTTGCACTGGTGAATACTGCTCTGTGATTGGTCGAGACACAAGGTTCTTTTGGGCCAATTTTGTAAGGGTTCTTTTGGGGATAGAATAATCATGTTAGATTCATTAAATTCCCGTGTTTTTGTTCTATATGCCACATTTGTTTCATTAAAATACCTATTTCCAGTACCAGGAATTCGTTGAATGCTTGACTAGGAAAATTTGTGTAAAATAAAGCACAATAAAAAATTAATATAAAATATAGAAATAGGTGTTTCAATAATTTAACAACATTTTTCGTTAGCTTAAAATAAGTCAATATTGGTAATAGGCATATAACGTTCAGATTCAGTTTCAGGATATAACTATGCCACATAAAGCCATTATACTTTCACTGGGGGCTGCTTGGACAATGATCTTTTATCAAAGAAATCAATCAACATTAAATGACTAACGTTTTTGATGATTATCTTATTTAGGCCATAGAAAATTTCAACTCCACTGTTGACAGCCCTCTCAATTCCATAATATAAATAAAATCTACTTTTTTTTATTCAACAAGAAGGCATTATAATTTAGAAGTCGTTCCATGATAGTGAGGCTATAATAATGAATAATATACAACAATATCTGAAATTTTGGTATGTGCTTTAAATTAAAAATTATAGTTTTCTTTTGCTTGCAAATTGACCTCTCATCAAATAAATAGTGATGTAAACATTATAAATGCAAAATAATATGAACTTTTTATAACTGAAAGATGTATGTGATTAATGTCCACACAATGGTACCCCTATATAATTGCAATGCACCATTGCTCACAGAAGACAATGCATGGCCTGTACCTGTGTTTGAATAGCAATTAAAACAATACCCACTGTCAGAATAGCAGTTAACATTCAAAATGTGTGATAGTTATGTCTTTCATACTATTAGACAATATAAAATGGTCATTTACCTGTAACTATTAGACAAAAGTAAACATTTTGTCATAGAAAATATATCAAGTATATAGGTAAGTGAGACATACACAATAAATACTACAGGCAAATGTGTATTAAATTAATTAAAGAAATTCTTTCATTTTTTAAACTTAATATACATGTATGCAATCAATTATAATTCATGACTTCTCATACAGGGCATATTTCATTTGTATCTTGTGTTCAACAAATATTTTCTTAAGATTGGAAGTTAAGATGGGATAGAAGCTGAGTTGTATTTCACTTGTGTAGTCCAATGGATTCTTGAGATATTGTTAACTTCTTCAAACCTGGCAACATGAGACAGTGATAATCTCTATACATGCATGTTTGCTTACAGACCACAAACTAAGCAGCATGCACAGGGGAAACTAAGATGGTAATCATTAAAATACTATATTTTCAAAAATAATATTAAGACTAAATATTGTAATCCAAAATTTCAAAATGATTGTATAAAGATAGTCACACCAGTTATATCCACTTTTGAAGTTAAGGAATGCATGCTTTTGTTCATCCATTTATAGACCTTGTATTTGAAAAAAGTATTTGTAAATACCAAATACTTTGATGCAAATACAAATACAAATACAAATACTTTTGAAATCTGACGAAAGTATTTAAATACAAATACAAATACTTTGCAAAGTATTTAAATACAAATACAAATACTTTCAAATTTCCGAAAAAGTATTTAAATACAAATACAAATACAGTATTTACAAATACAAATACAAATATATTTGTATTTGAACCCAACCCTGCATTACATGGATCACCTGATCCCAATCGTCTGAATGCACAGTATTGGACTTGCAGAATGTATGTTCTGAAAATGTGTGAAACACTAACTGAAACTCTCACTTGAAACTGCTAAAGTCAGTCCCTGTTCAGAGATCAAAGGCTTAAAATGCCATGGTCACCCATGTAAAACGCCATGTCACTTTTCAGGAGAGTGGTGTCATACCTTCTCTCAACCAATGTAAATTGCAAGAAAAATTATTTATTTTCTACCTCTAATGTCTACAAATATGAAATCATCTGTAATGTTAGTTCTACTTCCTTGCTCCCCAATTTCTGCTATTTGTCATGCTAATTGTAAGACAATTTGCCATTTTACCCGGATTTTGACCACTTTTTGGGAAATATCCCATTTTGCCCAGTCTGGGTGAAACCCGGGTTTAATCCGGGTTAAACCCGGGGGGTGTGTTTTTTATGCCAACCCTGAGGCTATAGCCTGGGGCCTCTCACCTGAGGGGGGCCTCATATTTGGTGGGAAAAAAATTAAATTTGCCTGCATTTGAGAACAATAAGTAAAAAATAAATAGAAAATCAGGAGGAAAAATTGGGCTCAATTTGTCCTCCTGATTTTCTTTCTTGAAGGGGCCCCAAATTGAACCCAACTTATAATCACAGATCATGTAGCCTAGAAATACCTGTTTAAAGAGTGTCTCATATGAAGCTCCTCTGGACTCAATCGTACAATTACACTTGCAGAAATTTGGCCGAAAAATCATAAAAATTTGGCAAGATAATCTCAGAAATTCCATGACCATTATCACAGAAATATGGAAACAGCCAAAAAAAAATCAACAATAGTCGTTAATATTTGAGCAAAGTCTTGGAAATTTTCGAAAATTATCTTGTGAAAATGGTAATGATTATTGCTGAAATTAATGGCATGATGATGACAATTATTGTAAAAAAAATTCTTTCATTACTGTAAACATTTCCAAGACTAGAGAAATTTCTTTGACTGTCTCAGAAATATTTGTGCAACAATTGGATGAAAATGTGCTATAATCTTGGAATAAATGTAAAATTTTCACAACGATTGCACCTATTTTCAGGATTGATGTTTTTCCCTTTTATGGCCTTTATTGCAGATATTATTTTGATTTTTGAAAAAAAGCACAATGTTTTGCCCAAATATTTGCATATACATAAATTGTACAGTTGACAATGGAGGAGCTGTATGCATGAAATGAGACCGAGGAAATCAAATTCTGTACAGACAGAGACTGATTTCTTTCTGGTTAGTTACCTGCACCATTAATTTTGTACAGAAAACTTTACAATCAAGCGACCCATTTAGTGGCTTTTATGACAATTTTTAAATACACATTTTTGAAAGGCCACAATCAGAAAGTGGCAATTACAGGGAAAATTATGTGGTGATTGGCGGTCTCAGGTCAGGACCGGTAAGGGGCCTCACATTGAGGTTCAGCCTAGGGCCTCATACAACCTTAATCCGGCCCTGTCTATATCATAGGCATACTGGAGGGGTAAGGTTCTCCTTATAGATTACTCCTATGAATTATTTACAAAGCATTTGAAATGTAAAGCAATAACAAATCAATAAATCGCTACCTGTAGTGTACATCAGTAGGATCAGACATCTTGTCTGGGTCTTCAATTCATAGACAATATGTCGTAGTTCTTCTATTCTCTCCGGTAGTACAATTTCAACACCATCCTTTAAGGCATTTGTTGTAGAAAACACTTTGTAGATGACTTCTTGTCCTTGAGCTTCAAAATAAGCTTTACCGTAATCAGCCATGAGTCGGAATATATCAGCCGTTTCCGCGATTATTGCTACGCGAGTGAAGTTGAATATTTGCGAAACCTTAGACACCACTGGTACATAAGGTAAAAGGCCTGATACAACTCTTGTAAATGTGGGATATGTCTTCGTATCGGAAAGGGCGTCACTAGTGCAGTAGTTAGACACATGTGGAATGTTCCAGGCAGCTGACAACAGACCATGGGGTTGACAGACGACGCTGCAAGAATCTCCGATGATCGCATCCAGCCCGCCTAAAGATGACCACATGTCCAGCACAGTCACCATTGCTCGTCTTGCGTTACAGTTGGAATCTCTTGTCTGTAGTAAACAGAAAAGTACTCTGTGTCAGTCTTCACATTGAATAATCTGACCACAGTGAGCCCGAACCATCTTTGGGGTTAAAAAAATGGCCCAGCGTAACCATAGGCGCCATTACGTAGCTTAAGATCAGACAAACAAGCAGATGTAAAGAACAAAAAAATCTGTTGGGAATTTTTTGAGATATTGCAATTTTTCAATTTCTTGTTTGTCACATTCCTTTATGCTGGCATTATTCCTTCAAATGGGGGTGCAAATTACAATTTTAAATGATTGAACATCTCAACAATACATTACTACCTTTTAGGTACCAATTGAAATACAAAATGTTATAATTATTACGAAAAGTCACATTTTGATGTTATGTGCACATGATAAGCTTTATTTGCATATTTATAAGTAGTATATCACAAACACTATATAGCATAGCTGACTTTACCTATGACTTTACGAAGGAAATAACACAGTATCTAGATTAACAAATAATTTAAAACTAATTATTTAATAGTTTTTCTTGAAAAAAGAAGGAAATTCAAGTGATAGACATATCCAGAATGGCCATATCTCTTTATCATATCATACTTTATGACATACATTGTTTTAAATATGTCTATGATGTATGCATGTGTGTTTGCCTTTCACAGTTGGTGTTAAAGAAGAAGTACTGAATTGGTTTTATAACATTTGAATCTTAGTTTTAATAAGTTTTTTCACTCTCATTTCATGAAAGAAATAAGAATATCTTCCAATTGGTTAAATGGATTTGATTCAAGGCAATGCACAGGGTTGCAACCTCAAATAGACATTTATTAGATCCTATCCTATAAGTCTGTTGTTTCCCAACACTTTCTTCTTCTATGCACATCCTCAAATCGCCATGAATTCAGGCGTCCTTACGCCAATCTTCTTCTTTCCACCACTTCTAAGGATTTTTTACTTTACACCCTTATCTTTTACGGCTACGACCGTAACCGTACATTGTCCCACTAAACTATCTCCCTCCTATGTGGCGACACTGTCCACCTGCTGCCTGTTTTAAATATCAAACCAAAAATGTTAGTTAAATAATCTAACAAAGCTTGATCTATAACATACTGCTCAACTATAATCCATTTGAGTTATAAAAGTTTTTTTTAGTAAATGAACATGCATGGCATACTGTCATTAGCTGCAACTCGATCAGTACAGGATTAAAATAATCAATAGATACACCATGACGTCATAAATAGCTAACATGTATATCTTTTTTTAATAGAGTATGTGCCAGACTCCCAGCCTTATCATCTGTTATCCATCATACAGCGATCACCACACCAAATAGAACCTAATACACGGTGCAACTCCTTAATGTTAATACACCAATTAACACTAGGTAGAGCTACCTGGCGATCCAGGGTATCCCAGCACAAACAGAAGAAGAAGAAGAAGCCAGAGGGCCCCACCCATCTCATACACTACACCATGCCACCTACCAGCAAACCATTTACCTGCTCCAGAAAACTGATCATCCAAATCTCAATTGCCAATTAACTCCACTGCTAATTGACACATCACCCAACCAATGCTGCCTGCCCATTATAAACAGCTCTGCACCCCTCAAGTGCTATTGGTCAATTCTTTCCATTATTTAACTGTCAATTCAATATCTTTTAATATATTAATATAACCCATCTTTCTGCATAGGCTAATTAATATGAATATATTACATCATACTCTTCTTCAATCTTCTCTTTCACTTTTCCAATACATTAATTCTCCATGCATCACATTATGCCACACAAGACTTATTCTCTTCTTCCTTCCTTTACCATTTCTTTACACAATTTAACATCCATGATTTATGCACCAACAGTACTTTTCTCAGAACCTCCACTTCCATCGCACGTCAACACATCCCAGGGTTACATTGATAAAGCACACAATTGCACAATTCAACAGTATGTAGGCCTTCTCTTAATACCAAGAAGCATGGGGTCCTCTAGTTTATATATGTTAGCTATTCACGACGTCATGGTGTATCTATTGATTATTTTAATCCTATACTGATCGAGTTGCAGCTAATGACAGCATGCCATGCATGTTCATTTACTAAAAAAAACTTTTATAACTCAAATGGATTATAGTTGAGCAGTATGTTATAGATCAAGCATTGTTGGATTATTTAACTAACATTTTTGGTTTGATATATCACAAAATCACAATTATGTTTTTTTCCCTCACCTTCCAAATTGACAGAACCAGTATTTTTGTAGTACTAAAGTTCTGTCAAACATGACATTGTTTGCACATAATGTTTCACAAGATTCCCTACTATAGCCCATGGAATGATTAAGTATGTTAATTTTTGCAATTCTTATGAAAAATTTACACTGGACTTGGAAATTAATGGATGTATGAGTTTGTCACACATGCCTGATATTAAATGCAACTGCACATATTTTTAATTCCAAAGAAAGGATTATTAGTTCTTCTAAATAATATTTTCTATTCTTGAAACAGGTTTTGCAAAACTGATGCTCATTTAGACGACTTTCCACATGACTTGTGATGCTAAACATTAGGTGTGATAAGTCAGAAAGTTAAAAAATTTGATATCTCAAAAAATTCCCACAGATTTTCTTGTTTTTTACATTTGCTTGTTTGCCTGATTGTAAGCTACGCAATGGCGCCTATGGTTATGCTGGACCAGTTTTTAAACCCCAAAGATGGTTCGGGCTCACTGTGTGACAGGATGTGCCACAGTAATTAAGTTTTTAAATATCCCAAAGGGGATATTGACTGTTTGCATGTCATTCGGAAAGGGTACTAATTTTTCACTACATGCCCAAGGGGGTATGCATGAAGTGACATATATTGCACAAGGGCAAGGTTAAACGCTGTCAGCAGTACATTTGATTTCTGATACATCAATCTAAGATACGGATGTAATTTTGATATTTCTTTGTTTTTTTTTGTAGTTTGCATCTCAGATCAAGAGAAGAAAAATCTGCTTAGTGGTAGCTATACAGCCGTTAAACTTCCATCCGTCCCAGTGTTAGACAATAATGGGAAAAGCCATAATCAGACAAGAACAGATCAGACAAGCACAAATCAGACAAGCAATACTCAGACCAGAAAAGGTCAGACATGCAATAATCAGACAAGGAAAGAACAGACAAGCAATATTCAGACTAGGAAAGATTAGGCGAGAAAATTTAAACAAGAGAAGATCATAGTAATAATCTGAAAAAGAAGTATCAGACAAGTGATAATCAGGCAAGGAAAGACAAGACAAGAGAAGAACCTGATCATAAATCAAAAATGTGACAAGGAAAATCTAACAAAGAAGATCAGACCAGCAATAATCAGACAAGGAAAGATCAGAACATGGGTGCCGGAAGGAATGGCGGGCAGCAGAGGTGGTCTTACGAAAATGGGCAAATCATATTCTCGCCAATTTCACATGACAAAATCTAAATAGAGAGTCAATAATAATTTTGCATATATAATTACTAATTTGTGCCTAAAATTTATGAAAATAAGGTCATATGATATTTTCGTCTTTAAGATAAAAAGGGCACCCTAGCCCCCGTTTGGTAAGGTAGGAGGGGAAATGGACAAGAAAAGACCAGACACGAAGTAATCAGACAAGGAAAGGTCAGCTCTCTTTATAAAATTTTTGAATCCTGCAGACCGGATGTCTGTATTGTGGTTCATCATCTCACCAAACTAAGACAAATAATCAAGGTTTGAATCCCTGGCAATTGATTTGCATTATAGGGGAAGAGGGGGTGACAAGTCACAGGGGTAAAAAGTCACAGGCCTTTTTGACCTACTTGCAGTGACATAATTATTAAGCTTAAATCATCATTTGGGACGCTTTTATGAGAAGAAGGTCTGTAGGGAATATGAAAACTATGCTCATTATGCAAAGTGGGTTTTTACCCACCCCATGCTTTTTAGGGGTCCCAAACAGGTTTTATCGACTCTGAACTTTCCCTATTAATGTCTGGTCACTGAGACATAGGAAGTTGTGCTACTGTTTCAGGGCCTTTTGGATAATAGTCTTTCATGCTGTGAACCCATTTTTGGCCATATGGTCACCAAGTTGCCATGATCATGTGTTGAATTTAAAAAACAGCTGAGGGGTGAAATGTCACACTGTGACATTTCACCCCAGCACTGTGATATTTTACCATAGGTACCGTGAATTCAATATTCTGTGCTAAAGAAAGTTAAAATATTCCACACTTGAGGCTTTTAGCTTACAATCTTATCATCATCCATCATCAATAATACATCTGAGAGAGTATTGCAACAAGTTTTCATTTCGCAAACTTTGGCCAATTTCTGACGCAGGCTTTGCTGATGGTGCATTGTCATTGCGAGCCGATAGCTTTGGAAGGCTCACTATAAATTTCATGCACAAGGATGACTATCAAGTCTAGGTCTGCATGTTACCTCATATAGTCCTGTATGTGCACAAAAATTGTATGTGACTTGTTACCCCGCGGTTGTGACTTCTTGACCCTGGCATGGGGTAAAAAGTCACATCAGACTTTGCTTTAAATAAATGTGAACTGACTAAAGCCTATTTACAACACAGCAGCTATCATGTGATACAAACATAGTCAACTAAACACTGCATAATTGTGCCAAAGGTCATTCAGATCTGACAAACAGCTGCTCTGTTCTGGGGCTTTTTTTTCATTTTGTGACTTCTGACCCCCGCCTCTCCTACCATTTCGTCAAGCGAAATTATTTACTTTTACTGGCTAAAAACCAAAATATTGAAATTCCACTCTAGATATGCTGTGTAGGCATTCAGGATATAGAACAGTCTCTCACTTACTTACTTTTTGTACTATACAAAAGAGGGTTTATCTGTAAAAAGTACCAACTAGACGCTACGGGCTTTGTCTCACTGTGCCTGCTGTCTCACTGTGCCCCGCTCTCCCCTACCTAATGCATCAGACAATATGTTATATTGCATCTTTTCTCTCCAATTTCATATATACAAGGAAATTTAAGGGGGCTGGCAATAACCAGACATGGAAATGTCAGACAAGAAAAGGTCAGACAAGTAATAATCAGACAATTATTGATAAGACATGGAAATATTTGAGAAGAAGTTATTAGACAAGCAATAGTCAAACAATAAGGAAATACCAGACTAGCCAAAATCAGACCAGGAATACCAGACAAGAGTATATCAGGCAAGGAAAGATCAGACAAGTAATAATCAGACAGAGAAAATACAGGCAAGATATATTCTGACAAACAGATCAGAGAAGAACAGGCCTGTAGACGTGAATAAGAAAGATGATACAGACCATAATCAGACAAGAAAAGAGCCAACAAGCAACAATCTGACTGGAAAGATGAGGTGAGAAATAACCAGACAAGGAGCTAGCAATCAGGCAAGCAATAACCAGAAAAGGAATAATCAGACATGCTCTAATCAGACAAGAGAAGATCAGACAAGCCATAATCAGACACCCAAGGAAAGCTCAGCCTCAAAATAATCTGTCAAATCAGTTTTTGTCTGATTATTTCTTGTTTGATATTTCCATTCTTGATTATTTCATGTGTGATCCGTCCTTATATGATTGCTACTGCGTATGATAGAAAAATTATATTGTTTCACTGAATCGTTAATAAAATAAGTTGTATTTGTTTGGTTTCAATGAATTATTCCTTATGTAATTCTACCAAAGATAATTCTCAATAGTAACACGACTTCTGTATTTGCAATTGCAAGCTAAATTTTTTTTTTAAATTTGGTTGTTCACACTTCTATGACCTGTTTAACAGATGTATATCTTTGTGTACCCTTATATTTCGTAAGTTGACAGTTCTTACAGCGTTAAGCAGTATTATTTGGAGCCAAAAAATGCAACACCATTTGGTTGTCAATTCAACATTGCTTTTTATAGTGCAGTTAGCTGAGTGATGATGATGATAGTGTCATTTTGGGCCGAAGGCCAAGGCCAATTTGGGCACAAAGCCTCTGTGGCCTTTTATCTGATTGAAAAATTGCCTTTTAGTGTCCTCAAAGAGAGAACTGCACAGTGTGCAAGGAGTGTTTCCATAATATTTTACAATTTGTACAAAGTAACAGTTTCCATTGTAACCGTGAAATAACTAAATCTTAAATGTAAAATTTCAAGTACAGCGAGAAAAATGTGGTAAATAAGAGCTTATGCAACATTGACAATTTTAATTAAGGATATAATTACCGAAATAGAGCATTTTCTCAGTAGCGGATTCAGGGGGGTTTAGGGGGTTCAAATCCCCCCCCCCCTTGGGCCTAAGCCAAAAAGTCACAAAGAACTCATAAACGCGCTACGGCGTGCAAGTTCGCAAAAACTGACACTCATGTTTGACGCTTTACTTCCACAGGAGTAGGAATACAGACCTTGCATTCATTTAAACATCATAGTTCTACAAACTAAGTAGTTCTGATTTTCTTTTTGGTTTCTTATTTGAAGAGGATAGTCGGTGATGATAAAGTGTGGCAAAAGTACAGTATATTGCTGTATAATGGCATATTGTTATCAATCCTTACATTATTGACTGCACTAAACAGCAATGTAGCTGCCCTGTTTAAATGTTTGAAAGGCAGCTTTTGCAACGGATGGGATCCAATAAGAGAATTATCCAGAGTTCACATACAAGTGACGGATTCCTTCTGGGAATCTGAATGGGAGTGAGTTTTCAAAGAGCGAGTTCCCTGACCGGGTAAATAGCAGTCCAGTTGCAACATCTCAACTTGACGCACTTGATAATAATTTACCTTGTGATGTCATGAATGTGTCTTCAGTGTTTGTCTGCATGTGTAACATGCAATCTGCGTGAATGATCAATGGAGCCCCCCAAAAACAAAGCAAAAATCCCATGAGGACATTTCAATAATATCAGTCAATTAGTTTTGAGATGTCTAAAGACACGCTGAAGATTACTTTCTGATGAAACCCCAAAAAATGTATGTTGGACTAATTAGCTAAAGGCAGTCTACATAATATTATTTCTGTAAATTTATCTGAGAGCATGTAAAATCTGCTGGCTTCTGGGGCCTTACAGACAGACAGACAGACAGACAGAAATGTTTATTTGACATGAATCCAAATACAGTTACAAAGAACAAAAAACATGGTTTTATTATCTCAATGTCAGGAGACATTCACTTTGCCATGAATATGGCGCTAGCATGAATGCCACCTATTAGAAAAGAAAAAAATCAAATTAAATTTTTAATTAATTTCAACAAATTTTCACATCCTGTCAAATAAATTGAAAATCACAATTTTCTTAAAAAATAAATGGTGAAAGGTGAAATGATAAATGAAGGTGAAGGGGGATAAATAAAAATGATATGAGGTCGATGGGATGAGATGAAATGAAATGGAATGGTCAGCAAAGTAAGATGGATTAAACAATATTACCTATAGTTGGAGGATTGACATATAAAGCAATTTTGTATGGAACATTGTTCCTGATACTGGTGGATAAGTGAATTTTTGATATACAGGGAGAAGCCAAACTCACTATGAGTTGTGGCCTTTTCCAGAATGGAATTTGAAGTACTATTTAATGATTTGGGTAACTGGTATCTGATACTATTTTCGGCATAGGCATGATATAGGCGAGGTAATTTAAAATTTTTATTTCGTATATTGTATGGATAATCATTTTGGGGTTTTATTAAGATATTTGTCGCCAAAAAATATTCGGGAATTTGATTATTTTCTAATCTATAAAAAAACTTATATAATTTTACTTTCAGAATATCATGAACAGTAAGCAAACATAATTTTTTGAATAAGGGCTGTGTGTGGGCATTATATCTAGTATTGGCTACAGCTCGAATTGCCCTTTTTTGTAGTTTAAATATGGAGTTTGCTTTGTAGCCCCAGCACAGAATTCCGTAATTGAGATGAGAATTAATAAGGGCACAATATATAGTCTTCAATGTGTCCTGAGGAAGGAATTTCTTCAATCTATTTAAAATACAAGTACACTTAGCTATCATTTTTACTTATTTTATCAAGGTGATCATTCCACTTGAGACGCTCATTAATAGCTATACCAAGAAAATTAAAGGTACCAATGTATTCCAGGATTTTGTCATCTATAAATAACGCTGGGCGATTGACAACTTTACCATGTGTGTGGAAAATCATACATTTTGTTTTATCTGCATTCAAAGATAGCTTATTAACTTTAAGCCAAGACAAAACATTCGCTAATTCAGTATTCAAGATCTGAACATTTTCTTGAGAAGAGTCAAGAGAAGCAAATAAAGTGGTATCGTCTGCGTATACAATGAATTTGAAAAAACTGCTTGATCTGAAAACATCATTTACATAGATGAGGAACAACAATGGACCCAAGATTGAACCCTGTGGGACACCAGTAGAAATATTTAAATGAGAGGAAGAACAATTTTGATATTCGACATATTGTACGCGATTACTGAGGTAACTGGACAGGAGGGCCCATGCAGTGTCACTAAAACCATAGTAATGAAGGTTTTCAAGGAGAATTTCTTGATTAATAGTATCAAATGCTTTTCATAAATCCATAAAAACTGTTAGTGGCACTTTGCCTGAATCCATTTCATTCACAATACGATCAGTTAGTTCTAAGGCAGCAAGTTCTGTAGAATGAAGTTCTCTAAAACCATATTGACTAACATAATAAAGATTTTTACTTTTAAAGTAATCGTGCATTTGAACAAACAAAACCTTTTCGAATATTTTAGAAATGGTAGGTAACACAGAAATTGGCCTGTAATTTTTTATATCTGATTCAGGACCCTTTTTATAAACCGGTGTTATTTTGGCTATTTTTAATTTGTCTGGAAAAATACAAAAAATTAAGCGGTCCCCAAACCCTCGGCAGAACGTGCTTCAGCCCTTCGGGCTTCGGGTCCTTCAGCAATCCCTTCCTAAAACTCTGAATCCCCCTTCCTAAATTCCTGGATCCGCCCCTGTCTTTTAATTTATAAATGAAAGATAAGATTTATTTTGAACAAGTCTAACAGCTTTTGAAATTCCTGCTAGGGTGATGAAGACCAATAAAAAGTAACCACAGGAGTTCAAATAATTACAATGCTCGGTACATGGTAAGGAAGTTCTGCAGCTACAATATTACAAGTATCTTTCATTCAGGTTTTGTCAGAACTTTTAAAATATTTTTTATTATGTATTCCAAAAAAGAAACACATACCTCATACTTGATGTCATACCCCGGCAGAAGTTGTCTTTTCTTGATGGTTTCCAATCCAACTATGAAGCCACATGACAGCTCTTTTCCTGGAGAATACGGTCCTGTCCATGGGGCGGTCATTGCTACATGAAGACTGTTATCATTGATAACTCTACCAGCGATTGCTATGCTCACATTGGCAGATAGGATAAAAATTACCAGGACCAGTTTTTGTTTTGGAAACATTTTCAGTAGCATGAAAGTGCCACCTGGAATGTGTACTATTGTGCTTCAGTGTAGACAATTACCTGACAAGACGAAAGATGTCAATGTTTGTGAATATCGAATCAATGACGACTCACTAATGACAAGTACAGTGAATATGAACTAACTACTAGTAACAACTAAGAATGTTAATATGAAAACAGGTACATTCTTCTGATGCATATGTATAACTGATTATCAGAGTGTAGGCTTTTGAGAGGTATAGATATCAGATATATATATCATCATCAGTGCGTACCTGAATGCGCATGTCTGCGGCCAGGATACGTCATCACTTTGTTGCATGCATACATACTTTTTGATCAAAAAATTAATTTACCTTGATCAGAAAGTTCATTTACTTTGTCACAAAACGTTTTAGGCCATCCTGTGCAACAACAACAGAAGTAACACAGAAGCCAGAATACATTCTGCACAAGAGCCATTTACTCCCTGCAGGGAGCAGGAATCTGTGTTGGAGGCTGCATATATTGTCAGTTGCAGTTAGGCCTGTTCTATTGTATGGCATGGAATGTACCTATCAGGATAAAACTGCTTTTAAAACTAAAATCTGCTCAGGCTAAATTCTTAAAATCTGCATTAGGACTTAAAAGAATATGTAAAACTTCTCTCCACTTTTACAAGCGTTAGGTATTGACCGTATATCTGTGTCTGTTGAGATCAAGAAGTTGTCTCTGTTAAGATCTATATTGTTGCCCCCATCACGTTGTAGTTTAGTTTATCAACGTTTATTGTCATGTGCCCTTAGTGGCAATCTTTTAAGTCACAGAAATCTAGTCAGTGATGTTCTTAAAACTTGCAAAAAATACAAAATTTCATTAGCACAATGCCTATGTGATGATAATTACCAGCAAAAATGTAAAAATGTCATAAAAAGTAGACCGTCATGTGGTATCGCAGATAGCATAAAATACATAGTTCAAACCTCTTTTAATGTTACAAATGTTAACAATTTATTAAGTTTGTTTTAAACTTAAAATGTGTTCAGTATTTTACCTGATTTTACATTGTGCTATTTTTACTTGTTATACATGTTTTATGTACTCTCCTTTTGGAGGCGAAATAAAAATCTATCTATCTATCTATCCTACATGTACATACATTGTATTTATTAATCCTTCAAGGACAGTTGTGTGTTCATTATGTCTCAGTTTGCACAGCTACACTGCGCTGAAATAGTGAGAAATCTCAAAATTCTTACCTTAGATTTTTTTCCTGAAACACACGTAGCTCTTTGTTCATATGGGGATTACAACAGTGATTATAGCTATGTGGCATGGAGATAAGGGGTTGGGCTATTTTGTCTTTGGGGAAGCCTACCTTGTAACATATTACCTCATTTCTTGGCAGCATTTTGTAATAATTGAAGTCCTTCATTGCTTATAATCCCCGAATCTAAATGATTCTCACCAGCAACACACCTTTTTAATGTTTTTGAGAACATACTGACCAGCTGACCCAAACAATCAATTCCATGCAACAAACACACTCATTATGATAGACTCCTTGATAAGGTAAACAATTACACCTATCACCTTGTTGAAAGGCAAAGTGGACTCAAACAGAGTTGCCATTGCTTGCAGATGCCACATATTCATATCACTTCAGAAAGTTCTACAAATGGACAAAAATCTTCTCAGTAAGAACAAAGCTTTCTGTAGGCATCTGTGAGTACAATTTACAAATCAAGTATATATTGCTCGCTCCTGATATATAACAGTAGCTACACCACTATAGCAGAAAGGCAGCAGCCACTCAACCATGACCTTTGTCATGGCTGAGTGATTGTGGACGATGTCCAAAGCATGCTAGGAGCATATCCCATAGAGATTTCCTTCAGAAAAATTGTTAAATGTAGCCCAAATACATGACGATTTGGGATGATAGAACTCAAGTGGACAAAAACACTGTATGAAAACATTAGATATTTAACTTTTCACAACTGCCATGATGTTCATAAGCACATGAAAAGTGTAATAATCCAAAATTAATATGCAAGCCAGAATTTGTATATAGAAATTTCATGTCCATGACAAAGAATATAAAAGGGCTTCTTATTGCTTGGTTTGCTGTTTGTGTTTATAACACCTGTAATTAGGCATGCCTAATCATGCGATAACATGCAGTAGGTTTGTTAAATCACAGAAGGTACATTTGAGGTATAGATATAACTACACAAACATAAGAAATCAATTGAATACTTGGAAAATAAGATATGTCTTTGAAAAAACCTTATATCACATAGGAAGGTCCCTACAATTCCCTTTTTTACAGAATAACTTGTTCTATTCAGAATCAAAGCTTGATGAAAACATTTGTTATTTTTGACAACATATCACAAAGGAAGGGATCATGCACATTGAAGAACCTGCTCAAAATAATAGCAGTTTCTCTGCTGCTATTCCTTTGCTTATTAGGGTGGCCTGGGTGAGCTGAAAAAACTTCTTTTTGATTTTGATACGCCAGTGGTATAGGTAGTTTCCTATGGCCAAAAAATGAATTTTGGTGTAAAAAAAAAATACATGCAATGTGCTGGGCCACTCCGGCTCTTGTAAAAATGCATATTTTCAGCCATTTTGCATGCTTTTTTAAACCATATTTTGGGTCTGAGTCAGCTTCCTGGTTTCAGAATGTTCAATGGCATATCTAAATATTCTTCGAAGCCAGTCTGGATATGAAACACTGTAATTGTCACAGATGGCTACTAAAAATAGATGGCTGGTAATTCGATTTGGCTGAACAAATTTAAGATGTATTTTAATTTTTTTTTAAAGTTGAAAATTACATAGGGCGTACTTATATAATGCAATAGTGCAATGCTACTGAAAAAGTTTGCTTTACAAACAGGCTTAAGCGGAAAATAAATTCTATTCATTAAGCCTCCTGATAAGACCAATTAAGTCTCTTGGTGCCCAGCAGGGTGTTTCAGGTGCCCCAAATATTTTCCGATCCAGCTTGACCTTGGTCTGGTATTGCAATTTATATAGTAAAAGTCACTTGTAAAATTTTGTCCCTTTCTATAAATGCTTACCTTTACCAGAATGCCTTTGAAGTTTATAATGTAATTCCCATTGGCGAACTTGCAAATCCTCAAGATATTACAAAAACAAATGAAGAAAATAATCATATTTATTTCTCAATCTGCTGTTTTGGGAGGGCAATTCAAATCTACTGTTGTTTTTTTGTATAATCCCACTTGCCAAGCTGCAAGAAGCAGTCAAATTTGTGAAAATCTGCATACACTGAAAAAAAGGTTTGTGTAAAACAGACAAAACGAACGTTAGCTGGTGTCCGTCCAAAATTTTGTGTGAATTCAGGCAATATGTATATGTATTTTTGACATTTCATTGATCAAATCACACAAAAAATTGATCAAGATTGACAATGAAATGTCAAAAATACACATACCTTTTGTCTGAATTTACACAAAATTTTGGACGGACACCAGCTAACGTTCATTTTGTCTGTTTCACACAAACCTTTTTTTCAGTGTAAAATGGCAGAATTTTAGAAAATTCAAAACTTCATAGCTCATAGGGAAGACCTGCTGTAACATGGCTGATGCCAGATTTGAATTGCCCTCCCAAAACTTACTCAGAAACTATGGATTGAGGTAAAATATTTATTCCTTCATTGATTGTTGCAATACCTTCAGGATTTGCAAGTTCGCAAACGGGGAATTACATTATAAACTTCAAGAGCATTCTGGTAAAGGTAAGTATTTATAGAATGGCCAAAATATATAAACTGCAATACAAGACCAAGGTCAAGTTGGATCGGAATATATTGGCACTTGAAACACCCTAGTGCCCAGTCATACAATGAATTTGATAAATTTTGCCATAAACATGGCTGATAAATGTGCACTATGCCCAACGTATATATATGTGAAACGAACACCACAAATTGATGCAGATAATATGCTGGAAGTGTTCTTTAGGGTGTTAGGGAGGCCTCGGGGTTATTAAAATTCACTTGAAACCATTTTCTTTTGGTCAATTTTGATATTTTCAATTCTTTTAGGCATTTTTAGCAAAAAAACCATAGTTCTGATTCACAACTTTTACCCAGAAATGGCTTTATTCTTAATATAAGTGACCTGATAAGATCCAATGTATTCCTTTTCCCCCACTTTTTAATTTTGCACCGAAAACTTCCCAACTCTGACAAGAAGAAAAACATGAGATATCCGTTTTCTGATTCATCACATGTCACACTCTAAAAAATGTCGGGACAAAATTGGTTTTTTAGATTCAAAATGGTTTTTTGAAAAACCAAATTTCAATGCAAAACCAAAATGGATTTAAAAAAAAAATCCATGTTGGTTTTTTGCATTGAAATTTGGTTTTTCAAAAAACCATTTTGAATCTAAAAAACCAATTTTGTCCCGACATTTTTTAGAGTGTACTTCTCGAATCATCACGATACATCCACATCTGGTGTCCACAAAATGAACTAATTATCTTTATTATCTCGACTTTCAGTTGTTAGAAGTGCACAATGGCATGTTCAAAACCTGAGTTTTAAGACCATCCGAAGTTGCATGTTAGGTGCAGCCATTTTTTTATATGTTGTAAAAGGCGCCTCCATGCATGATTGGTATCATCTGCAACTTGTTATTAAGATGAAATTTTATCCAACATAACATGCATTATTCTTTGAACTTCAATGAACAATCATTTTATTCCCTGTGAAACTTAACACAATCATTTTGTTTTGAAGAAGCTATAGCCTTTGGCATATACAGGGTGATCCACTTAAAATTGTCCATGAACCTGTGCAGGCATATCTGCTAAAATGCAGGGCCATGCACTCTGCTCAGGCAGCCACTGGTCTGCTCAGGGAATTTGGAGGGAAGGTCTATGCAGGATTGAGGAGGTATGTGTCTATTTTGGTCTAAAACAAGGTTTTTAGAGGTTCGAAAACACTTTACATGAGCTTATTGAATAGGCAACTTCCATGAGAAACAACCGAGGCAATCCAAATAATCATGACTTTATCAATAATTCCTGAAATGTGTGTTACAATTTGTTTGCATCATGTTTTTTGTCTGTTTGTGTCATCTTCAAATGCTGTACTCAGTGAATATTTGACATATCAATACTTCAATTATACATCGAATGTATACAGGGAGCCTATATCTATCATTGTAATGCGGTATTTCATGTTTTGGAATCAGATATTTGTTGCTAAGGCAGAAAACATCACTTTCTTTCAAAATACTGTGGCCATGTGTAAATGCGCAGAATGGTCACCACAAAAACATTAAGGTTTGTTGTCACCTACAACAGAGATGAAGTATGGGGATGCTCCATCAGCTTAATTCATAACATTTTCAATAGACAATATATTGAGCAAGTTACTTGACAACTATGTTCCACGAAGTTGCACCAAAACTGCACATTTGTAGTGGCCACTTTGGCTGCACCTGCGACATTACACTGGTTGAGCAATTTAGAGAAAATGTAAAAAATCTACCAAAATAAAGCAATTAATGTGTAATAATTGACTTTAGTACATGTCTATGTTCTCAAGGGCAAACATTATGATGATTGTGTCATTGGTTTTGCTCAGAATAACCAGAAAGGAGATCAAAAACATGAAGTAAAAATTTACGTCAGTCACAACAGTTGTATTACGTTGATTTTTGCAAGTTTATTATTTGTGATTGGCAAAAACAGATATATTAGATGAAAAGTCATAATAGTTACTCACTCAATGGAGCTAATATGATATATTATAAAAATTAAATTTAGCTTCGTTTTGATGATGTTTTGTGAAAACTCTTCTCACTGCTGCCTACTGGTGCCATCACTGCCTGAGCAGAGTTGTGGCTATCCTGAGCAGACCCATGGCCCTCCTGAGCAGAGTGTGTGGCCCTGCTATTTAGCAGATATTCCTGCACAGGGTGTGAAAGTTGCAAATGAAAACAAGCACTCTTAGAGATGCAGGACCGCCCATGCATGCATCATGGAGTTTAAATGGAATGATATAAGTATGAAGATAATTGAAAACCTTCGGTAAAATTGTGACAGATGCAGTCTTTGCGAAGATCCAGATGTATTGGTAGTTGACAATGCCTACTGGCTAAATTATGAGCAGAGGAACCATAAGGTTGATTCCTGCGAAATCCTGGTTTTTTTCTGATGCATCTAGATGTTTAAATCTTTGGAATACCGAAAAAATTAAGGAATTTGCAGCCAAAACCCAATTTGAATCCGCATTTTACGCACTATTCCCGCGACCGCTAACCCGCAACTGCTGCTCCGCATTTTAGATACGATGTAATGGCGGACGCTGTAGAAGCCACCCAACACCGAGCATAAGGGGATATTAATAAATCGTAAAATATTGAATTTAACTTCAAAAATACACAATTGACAGAATCTACGATGTATAAATGAGTGATATTGATAAAATGAACATTTGGAATGGCCTGGTTTGGCCAGTAGGCCTCTGACTCACATCAGTTCAGGACAGAAGCATTACCGTCCTATGCATATAGGATGCATGGCCGGTAATTATAATACACCAGCAGCTTTTGTACAGGCGGTTCGAGGAACAGTTTCCATAGTTGCATTGTTTCAATAGAATATCATTGTGTGTAAAAAAACAAGTGATGTACCACCAACTGAAGTCGATTGTGTGGCCAGCTTTCACATGGAGACAATGGCTTTGCCATTTGTGGTGCCTTATAGCTGTTTGCATATTATTTGTCCAAACAGTTTCAAAATTAACTTTCAACTTGGTCATGTGATGTCACTGGTTTAAAAATGTTTTTTTCGTGTCAGTTAATCAGTTGATTCAGTGCTTATCATCTCTTAGTAGCATAGTATGTATGTATGTATGTAATATTTATTTTAAGTCGTATATAGCCAAGTTACAGAGTAAATGTAAAAATTTAAGCTGCATCTAAGTTGATTTCAACTTCTGTACGACTACTAAGAAATAAAAAATTAAAATGGCAAGAAAAAATTCAGCAGACAATTCAAATTGTCTGTTATAAGTCCAATAGTCAGTGTTCATATCCTTTGTGGTTTATATATCCATAAATGTCAAATCCGATTGTCACTGCTGATGTTCATAAAAATGTCAATAAAATTCAATAGTCAATATATCATGTCCATTAAAGTCTCTAAGAACTCGTATAGCAGTCGGTCATCTATCAACCAGAGGCGATTTCCTTATCCTGTCTTCAGGTCTCTTCCTTGTCTTGATCTTTATCTGAAACAGATTTGAGATTGAAGTGTAGTTTCCTCCTAGATAACATCATTTTCATTACAGGTCAAAAGCCAGTTGCTTATTGCAGATTTGAAGATGTTGAGTGAGGGACTATTCTTAATTGCTAAAGGAATATTGTTCCAGAGCTTAGCACCATAGTATTTAAAACTATTCTTACCAAAATTTACTGTGTTATAACGAGGTAGAACAAATCTATTGTTATCTCTCATGTCATAGTTTGATTGCTGAAGAGTAAACATCTCAGACACAAACTTAGGTGCCATTCCATATTTGATTTTGTACAATAATATAGCGGTACCCTTGACACATTTTTTAAAGATATTGAGTTGTTTGCTCTTTGTGCACATCTGATCATAACTCAAGTGACTTTTTCCAGTCACAAATCTCAGAGCTCTCTTGTTTGTCTTCTCGAGTTTCTCCATATTGCATTTATTAGTGAACATCCACACTGCTGAGCAGTAGTTGAAGTTACTAGTAATGTAACTGTTGTATAATGTCATTCTGCATCTTTGGTCAAGGTATTGTCTTATTCTTGTCAGTGCATTTATCTGCTTTCCTGCTTGAGAGCATATATCATCTACCTGCATGTGAAATTTTAGATATCTGTCTAACTCAATGCCAAGGATGTTAATTGACTCTGTTGCTTTAATGTTTACCTCGCCAACTTTAATTGTACAGTTAACCATATCTGTATTTCTGCTCAAGAACATAACTTGAAATTTACTAGCATTCGCTTTCATGCTGTTATCCGTGAACCACTCCATGGCCTTCAAGCAGTCAGCTTGTAGTTTATCTTTTAGAATGTCTACATTGTGATCAGTGCAGCACAACGTGTTGTCATCTGCATAGTTGTAGATCTTACTTTGAAAATCAAAATAAAGAAAGTCATTCACAAAAATGTTGAATAACAATGGTCCAAGAATGGACCCCTGGGGGACCCCTTTGATGTTATTCACCCAGTCAGAGAATGTTTCGCCTATCTTAACTCTCTGTTGCCTTTTCATCAGGTATGACTTCATGAGCTCACATGCATTGTTGTCAAACCCATATGCTGAGAGTTTGGCCAGTAAAAGACCATGAGGCATGCAATCAAAGGCTTTAGAAAGATCAATTGCAATCACTCCCACAATTGAGTTATGATCAATTGATTCACGCCAATCTTCTATCATCCTAATCAGTATATCTTGACAGCCATGTCCTTTTCTGAAACCTGACAAGTAAGCATGAAATAAGCTTTCCATATATTCAAACATTTGCTTATAAAGGAGTTTTTCAAAAACTTTGGATATTATAGGTAAGAGATTTACTGACCTGTAGTTGTCCTTGTTAAGTTTATCTTTCTTTTTGTACAAAGGAGTTATGTTAGCCATTTTCATTTTGTCTGGAAAAGTGTTTTCCTGTATGCATTGGTTAAACAATTGGCAAATTTGCTTTGTGAGCTTCATTCCTATCTTTTTAATGAATAGAGCAGGGATCTCATCATATCCTGCTGCTTTCTTGGTTGACAGAGATTTAATCACTCTTCTAACTTCTACTTCAGTTGCGAATCTAAACATGAACTTATCAGTTTTTCGTGTGTTTATTCTTTCTTTAATCAACTTAACACTGGCATGTTCCATATAGTGAGACACAATACTGTCCAGTGGCCGGTCATTGTTCTCTGGGAACCCTATGTCTGACCCTATACTGCAAAAGAAGTCATTAAATATGTTGCAAACATTTAGATCTTCAGTTATCATTTCCCCATTTTCACAAAGAGGAATACTATCTGACTTTGTTCTTGATTTTGAGAAGAGAGGTTTCACTGCCTTCCAAAAGTCTTTATTACGTGTACCTTCCTTACATTTTTCAGAGAAATATGAGCTAATCTCTTTTCTTTTGATCGCTGTCACTTTATTTCTTTGAACTCTATAAAGTGATAAGTAATGACTTGAACGGTACTTATAGTACTTGTTCCTTAACTGATTTCTGTGTAAAATTGCTTTCCTGAGCTCTTTTGTCATGCAATGAAAGTCATCTTTCTTAATTATTATCTGCTTTTTGGGGCATGTTTGTCTAATGCCTCATATAAAAATTCATGAAAAAGGTTGTAAGCTTCATTTATGTCATTTGCTGAGGTAATGGCCTGTGTGACGTAATCCTCAGATATTTCAGATAGAATAACATCAAAGTCTATCTTAGCTATTTTTCTAATTGTCATTTTTTTTGTTTTTGGGGCTGGTTTATGAAGTCTAAGAATACCCCCTATCATATTATGAAAGTCACTTATACCTGTGTTTTCTGAGAAACTCTTCAGCAGTTTCCTACGTTTAGTGACCAGCATGACATCTATCAATGTTGGTTCACTTGATTTGAAACATGTTCCCTTATTAATTACATTGGTCAGATTGAAAGGGGGCATGATATTTGAGAGCATATTATCCTTCAGCATATTGAAATTGAGATCCCCTATCACAATAACGTTATCATGTCCTTCTGATACTTTTTCAAATGTTTCTTCAAAGAATAACTTGAAGGTTATGGGGTCCATCCGCGGGTTTTTATACATACTCAACAACAAAATGGCCTCATCTGCTATATGTAACTCAACTGAGGTGCATTCAACATCATCATTGCACACATTTATGCTTCCCAGTGAAAACGGGATATCATTGGTTATGTAAGTTAATAAGCCTCCACTGTTTGATCTTTTGTCTTGCCTAATGCATGAGTAACCTTCAATATCAAGAGTAGTTTGCTTAAAAGAAGCATCAAGTTTTGTCTCACTCAACACCAACACTTCAAACCTGCAAGCATTTAGCAGTTCTTTGATTTCTACAAGTTTTGAACTCAAGCTATTGACATTCAAATGACTTATGAAAACATTATTCATGTGACTTTTTCTAAGGTTTCTTAAATTTTCAAATAGACCATCATTCTCATTTGAGTCTATGTCAGATTGTGGCCTGTCATTTCTTCTGTCAGATTCATTACTTGCGTTATCTTTATCATTACTTATCTCACACTGATTCAGATTATCAGTAGTTTTTCCAACATCACTATTTAAACAAGTTGCATTGTTTACATCTTCAAAACTATTTCTACAACTTCTAGGAAGCAAGAAAGGGTCACTTAACTCTGGGATAGTCGTGCTTTCGGCCTCCAGACCTTGGCCAGGGTCCTAGTAGTCATAATTATTTGAGTCATAGCTGTTGGAGTCATATCTGTAGTGTTGTCTTGGACGTTGTGACAGGTAGTCACAGTGTTTCTGTTTGTGACCTTCTGATCCGCATGCCCAGCAGGAAACAATCTCTTGCTGACGACAGTGTCTGATCACATGACCTGACTCTCCACAGTTGTAGCAGCTTGGCTGGTATTTCGACGAAGCCCACCTGCGCTGTGGTGGTGTGTTGAATCCATTCTGGTGTGAGGAATATCCATTTTGGTAGGGGGAAGTTCTTGTGTGTCGAGGGGGCGGTTCAGGGTGGCGGGAGGGGGATTTTTTAGGCTGTGAGAAAGAGTCTGGGTCATCCTTCAGCTTCTGCCGAAACTTCATCCATATCTTTCCTAGTCTGTTTTCTCCTTTTCCATTTCCCCGTCCCCAGAATTCGTGAGACGTGTCCTCAACAATTTCTTTTGATTCGGAATTTAAGAGGGTGTCTCGAACTTTGCTGCTCACAGCAATTTTTTGCTTGAGCAATGACTCCATAACGTTTGTCTTTCTTTTTCTCCAACTTTCATTTGTTTCAACTCTGGAGGCAATATACATTGCTTGAGCACCAGTCTTTGCGGCTTGGATCCTCCTAGCTGCATCATAATCCTTCATGTGTTCAGCTTTGGTATACTGATACGCAGCTTCAGTAGACTTGAAGTTCCTGCCCTTCATTGTAATAGGGACAGGAAAGAAATTTGACAGGGGGTGTTCATGGCCTTTGAACATGAGAGTGTTTGTTTTAAGAGGTTCTGAGTACCTCTTCGGAGTGAAGGCTGATCCTTCTTTGATCACCTCACAGTTTTTCAGAAGATTGTCTAGTCCTCTTTTTGTGAGATGTAAACCATCAGTGACAAGACAAGCATCATTAACCGAGCCATTCAGCAGATGAAAAGAGGGATCATTGTCAATAAACTTGTACCCCTCATCATCACACAGTTTCTTGAGAGCATCATTTGTCTTTTTTGTTTTGTCTGTGAGGTTTTTATCAGTCCTTGGTAGTATGCTAGAGACTGTGACCTTGTTTGAAATTGTGGTGGCAGAAACAATCAGCGTTTGAAAGTCTGCAATGATCTCATCAGTTTCCTTTTTTTCTAGATCAATGGATCCACAAACAATCACAGTCTGATCATATGACTTACTTTCAGGGAGTGAATTCATCTCCTGGAGTAGGTCCTCAATTGAAGCTCCTCCTTTTGCTTTGATCTCCCAATTGGCTAGCTTCTTTGGGTCAGCATTGCGTAACAGGCTCGTGCCAATTAGGAGGCTGGGGAGTGGGGGTGCACTTGGAGCTGTTGGGGGAGTGGCCTGTGTGTGCTCATCCATGCATGACTTCTGATTGCTCAGTTTCTCAGCCAATGATTCTGAGTGATCAGTCAATTGCTTGGAGAGTGCAGTCAGCTGTGACTTTACAGCTGTCAGTTCGTTCTCTGTATTGATCCTTTGTTCTTTTTCTGAGTCCAATCTCTGTGACATAACGGTCAGCATCTTTATCATGTCAGCTTGGTTGCTCAGAAGTTTCTTCACCATAGGGGTCAGTTCCCTACATTCAAAACATGTCCAGATTAATTCCATTTGATTTTGTTTAACAGAGACACATTCTGTGTGATGCCATATGCAGCATATATTGCATCTGACCTGTGTTCTTCCATCTTTATCATCTTGAAAGTTGCATTTTTCACCCCTGCAGTGACGTTGCGTAATCCCAGACTCCTCCATTGTCTTTGATGTGGGTCTGCTATCAATCTCAAAGGCCTTTCAAATGCCAGATGTTTCTGTAAATCCTAAGTGGAAAAGTGATGAAAATCCAAGATTTTAACAAAATAGTCCTTATAAAGTCACTATTTTTTAAGTATAGCTCCTTAAAAAGTAGTCCATCTGATGTCTCCTTGAATAATCCATCATTTGGGAACTTTGCATAATCTCAGCTCCATTCTAAATGGGTGTATTATGCAATAATCCAGGAGCTCTCTGAGACACGTCTGCACCCTTCAAGTGCCACCCAGTTCCATAGGTGTTAATAGATTTAAATGTACTTCATCAAATAAGAAGATAAGGAGACCAACAGAATCAATGATCATAGAGTCAATGACGTGGCAAAGACAGTTTCCAAATTGGAAAGAAGAAAATTAATTTTCCAGTAAACCGCCAATCCGCAAAGAGCCCTAATCCCCTGTCCAGCGGTCAAATGTTATAAACTTGGTCACAGATGTGGAAAAAACTGTATAGAGCCTTGAAAATAGTTTTTCATGGCTGATTTGACTCAGCTTACGTTTGACATGCATAACACCTTTAGATGGTGACGTATGGATGCCCTTTTAGAAAAATTTAAATACTTAAAATAAAAACAAACAAAATGGAATTGTATTTGAATATATTTTATTCAATAACAAAAACATAATATATATATTACAGTGAAAAAATTAACAAGTGCTGATGTTGCATATATGAAATTTACAATGCAAATAATCAGATGATAATGAATATGAAATTCACAAATATGATTATGGATATAAGCAAATGGGCTAAAGATGCATCTTGGATTTCGTGAAGTCGATTTTCAATCTTCGTCTCTGAAGAATTCCATCAAGTCTGCGACCTTCATGATGGGTTGGCAGGTCACCATCTCCGAGAAAGAAACCCTGAAATCAGAAAAAGAAGTTGGTTAGAAAATTTTTGAATCAATAGTCTGTGGTTTGTTATGCTAGGGAGAAGCAAAGCAGAATAATTATAATTTGTAGATTACACATGATTTCATAATTGTAGACACTGAGCCTTAATGTGTTTTTTCTATGGCATGTAGGCCTATTTTATAGGAAAAAGTGACGTAAAAACCCCATAGAATTCATGTTCAAGAAAAATAATCACATTCAGGCTCAGTACATGTTTACTAGTGTGACATCAAATGTAAAGAATAGAATGGATGTAAAAGGGTTGTTGAAAACATGCTAAGAGTTATCTAAAAGATTGTGTTTACAAGCAAATTTGTATATATTTTATTTATTATTATTTTTTTACTACACAATGTGTGTTAAAAAGCCAAAGGCTTGTTTAATTGTCATGTAAAGCTAAATATCTACATGTAATATAAATATGCATGAAATAGGACTTGAAAATAACATGGATAAAAAATGTCGGTACAAAATTGGTTTTTTAGATTCAAAATGGTTTTTTGAAAAACCAAATTTCAATGCAAAAAACCAACATGGATTTTTTTTAAATCCATGAACATTGGTTTTGCATTGAAATTTGGTTTTTCAAAAAACCATTTTGAATCTAAAAAACCAATTTTATCTGAAATTTTTTAGAGTGTATGCATAGAATGGTGACTTGACTATACCTGTTGCTACTTCTGAAGGAGCCCTTCCTGTTCCTCCTGATGATACTCTTGGGGGCTTTGGGGACGGCCCTCTGCAGGGAAGAATCTACCACCAGGGCCAACTCTTCTTCTTCTTCCTCTGGGGTAGGTGGGCTGGGCAAGCTCTGCAAAAGAGAAAATTAGGTATTAGTTATTTGAAAAAGTTTAAAGCGTATATTCAGTTGATTTAACCGAAATGTTCCAATCGGTGTATTCTCCTTGTATCAAAAATAATCTAACAAGATTAATTATGTCGATTCTGGAAGAAATTGATGTGTTCATTTTTAGGAGGTCCCAGCATTGCTTGATTTGTAAACAAAACAAGGGTTTTTCATGGTATTAACAACTATTTGCTATAGGCCTGTGATTCTTCATATCAGAATAACTTGAAAGTGGCTCTGATCTTTCTTTCAAGCAACTTTAGTGTGAGACAATATTGCTTTAATCATAGAAAACAAGAGCTAAGTAATTTTGATGATAGGATTTTTACAGGTACATTGGATAGACACTTCAACATCAATCAAGCAGGTAGTCCAGCCTTCAGATCTAAGAATTTTTCTAGATGTGCCTACATTTGCCTGTTTTGTCTGTGCCTACATTTACACTTGACTGCGCAGACAACAAATAGAAGATCACAATGGTTTCAAAGAATGATTGAGAAAGGCTCATACCTGGTGATGTGGCAATAAGTTCAAGTTGCACTGGAGCTGCAGCTTGGGTTTCCTGGGTCCCTCGGCCTTCATGGAAACTGTTCGAAGAATTTCCAAGATGACTGAATTTCCACCATGTCTGAAAAAGATAAAATACATTTTTTAGATTGTACTTAATTTATGATTTCATGTTTCCTCCTTATCGATTGGTAATTCTGCCTTTTGATACTTTGTGGCAAATGAAACTTTTATAGAGCTTTTATCGAGGACTAACTGATTAATTTTGCATGGTAATTGTAATTGTCATTTTGGGAATTTCATTACCAATGTCATTCTTTTTTCACTAGAAGATATTTGAATTTTTTTAAAATTTGTTACGGGTTTCTGTCAAGATAGAGAGCATGGGAATTGCAATGAAGTTGACCATCCATAACACACAAACACATATGCTTAAGTTTATTACCATGGAGATTTTACTTACTTGATGACTCTGACGACTCCATCTTGAGTAAAGGTAGCCACCTGGTGGCCGTTCACTCTGTCAATGATGTCACCAACCTGGAGACCCTCGAAGAAAGCAGGAGACCCCTCCAACACCTTCGAGACTCGGACTGGACAGCTTCCAGTGAGAGACATCCCATAACCCCCTGTACCTCGTCTCAATGCCATCTGGGGAAAAGAAAAGAAAATTGCAACGTTTAGATAATTGTAAAGTCATTTATTCTAGTTTGGAATAGTAAGGTCACTGTGAGTTATGTGTTGGTTTCTTGAGGTTATTATGAGTAAATGGTTGTTACATCTCTGTTGATTCTTGAGCCAAAGAGCAGTCTGGCCCGAATGATTCACATAATGTTCAAATTCTATCTCAGTGCTATCTGAAGTGTCAGTGGGCTTTCTACTGGTGTGGCGAAACAAATTTTGTAATTACCTGTTCTCTAATTTTTTCTTACTTAAAGTTACCACACAAGTAAAGACTACCGATAGATGGCTCAAATCAAATCTAAGTCCATATTTCCGACAATTAAGCCTTGATTTAGCTATGTCATGTGTACAACAGGAACATTAAAGAGACAATTACCTTCAAACGCTCGGTCCTCACAACCTGGGTTTCATCTGGAAAAAATGATATCTCATTAGGAAATGGATATTTGAATTAAATAGAATTTTTAGTTACTCTTTAAGGCTGCGATGGACAGAATCAGCATAAGAATCTGTCATCGTTTGGTATTAAATCCAAGAAGGTCGTATCAAACTTCTTAGAGTTAATCGGAAATTGTTGACTCATTTCCAGAAATCAGAGTTGTGCTTCATGGTGAAAAATGATTTATTTTACTAGTAATAGATGAATCTTATATCAAAAACGAGCTGTAAATGATGTGAGGCTACTGTCACAATGACACTAATTCTTGGTTACAAGTTATACAGGAAAATGCAAAGTAGATACACAATTGCAAATCAAGAGATGAAAAAAATATCATACCTTCAAATGTTTGCACTTGCAGATGTTTGGAGCGACCCAAGTCAGGTGAAAGAAGATAGAACCATCCTGTGTAAAGCTGCAATGACAAAAGAATAGATTAGTTCAACTGTTCTCAATTTAATGAAAGTTTAACCATCACCAGCATACCACAATTAACAATCCAAATTTCATTGAAATAGTAAGCATACGATACCTCCAGGGAAGCGAATCACGGAAAATTCACTGCTATAAATGAATGAGCTTTTAAACATGGTAATGAACAAGATTCAATCAAATTTCAAAGAATCATATTAGATTCTTTTAGAAGATTATCAAATGTTTACCTTGGAAGCTTCAAGCAGACGACGGACACCAAAGGACATGCATCCCACCAGGTGGCTCTTGTTGTTGACGTCAAGACTCCAAACTGACAGCAGGAGGCGCTTCTGTCTATCTTCTGCTAACAGCTCACTGCAAAGAGAATAGAATACATTATTAGTAAAATAATATATGCTGTCTGACATAGGAAACCCATGCTGAAACTTGATTAATATTATTATTTGAATAGGTATCTTTTAAATTAAACAATTTAAATACTCAATTAATGGCTATGAGCATCATTATTATTCGTCATTAACGAATGGGTGTCTGCTTAACAAAGCAATTATGGAGATATTCCAAAAAAAAAGGTAATCATTGCCCTGACTGTAACAAAATAAGATTTCATAGAACTTACATGGAGAACTTCTCATTGTAACTGGGGCAGGAGGTGTCGCAGAAAACTTCTGTTTCACAGAACGTCCTCATTTCTGGATCTGGTATCAAAGACAGCTGATAGAAAAGGAAATATATAATTATTTAATGCAGCCCTAAAATACAGAGCAAATGTGTTGTTGCTAAAAGTCATTCATCACAATGGCTTTCCCTTTATGCAAAGGACTAGTTGAATTCAAAGTTACAAATAATAATTTACAATGAAAATACAAAATTACAAATATTTTGAGCCCAAAGTAATGTAAATTTGCATTTTTATAATTTCAATATTTTGCCATTCTTCTTGTTACTTCTGTTTTAATGTATACATGTGTTAAGCCAAGGAAAGAGAATTGGCTATCTATGATTTGAGTCAGTGATGTCACCTGGTCCAGATACTATATTTTGCATTTTTCTACTACTAGAAAAGAGATTTTAATGACCAAAAAATTATAATTCAAATGACTTACCTTCACATAGGTGTCTCTGGCAGGAATTCCATTGTAATCCAGCAGGTGGCGACCTTGGATGACGTGAGCAGTCAACATACCATGAGTGACGTAAGCAGTGATCTGAAGTTGCCCAGACATCGATGATGAAGGAGCGGCCATTGTTGTGAATTATTGTAGTATCGCAAGTGTTGTAAGAAATCTGAAAAGATGAACAATAGATTTGAAATGGCTTTTGACCACAAGATAGTGTTAATTTGCAAACAGTATAAAAATACCTTATTTTAATATTGTTGTAATCCAAGACTTTCCAAATTGAGTGAAAATTAAGTGCAAATGTGGGAGTTTCAGCAAAATTGGTTGTAGACTAATACCATTGTATGACTGTTACTAAAGTTTTGTTAGATAGAAATACAAACTACCCAAGCACAAAGTCATTGAGCCCTTTTCAAATATCTCACAATACACCAAATAGCTTGTTTTTACAAGTTATCAATTTCTCAAAATGGTCTATACATGATTACTTAATGTCATTTTTGTACAAGATTACTCAGGTCAAAATACACTGTCTGATCTTTTTTCTTAGAAAACAAGACAACTTCAGTTGTGAAGATAAAATACAATTTTTACTCCAGCTAGGTACTCACCTTAGTGAAAGCAGTTCAAGACTGAATGCTCTAACCAAAAAGTTGCCTCTATTTATATGAAATCTGGTCATGTGACTCCCAATTGCAATCAAGATGGACTCTTTTAATCAAATCTGATTGCCTGAGTCGATTTCAAAGCCCTCTGAGTGTGAGCTCAGGCCAATTGCAATTGAGTTGACACTTCTGTAATCAGGATGAACTCATGCAATCTTGTTAATTGCAATGAGCACATTTCAAAGACTGCAATGCTGTTTGGAATTAATTGGATTCATTTAGAAGGTCAATATTTGTTACTTTATGATAGTCTTATAGCTTATAACAATTTAATTAAAGTAACTCAAATTTGTCCTGGATAACAAAATTATGATTATACAAAATGTTTATTATTCAATTTCCATATATCCCATCTACTTGTTTTATTTATATTTCAAAGAATCACTACAAGTTGTATAACTTTTGTTGCGATTTTAACATTGTTTGTATTTTTTTATTTCATGTAGATATAAAATTATCCAAATCATTCCGTATCTTTGTTGTAAATCCCAAATTACTCTTCAAAGAGCTGTAATCGATTTCTATTCCATTCAGTAAAATTATATTCTACCACCAGTGCCTGTAGATTGATGATGAGCTGTCAGAGGCGATATAAATTGTTTCTTTTGGGCTTGACAGAGAATATTATTGGTAATCACACAACAAAGAGATGTAAATATATACACTATTAGCGCTAAAGGTTCTTTATGGCATATATAAGGAACCAACAGCCAAAGAAACGTTCTAATTTTTTTTTATGGTTCAATTGAATTGAAAAGGTTCAATACTTGGTGAGAAGGCCCAATGATAGGATCCTATGATCACAACTTGAGAGAAAGGGGGTTCCATTGTGGGAGTTTCAATTGTGAGATAAAATGGTGAATTTATCTAAATGTTGTTTTCGTTTGATGTTGGAACCTTTTCCAAGTTGAGTAAATGAACCTTTTACGGTTCCTTCCAGCTTATAGAACCCTTAAACTTTGCATATATAAACATTTTTGTAAAGAGTGTATACACAATTACACATGGCCTGTATATGAAACTTTTCTCTCTCTCTTTCTTCAGTGGCAGATTTCAACTTTTTACATGAATGTAGGCCCCAGAACAACATATTTTAAGATTTCAATATTGGCAATGAATCATTAACCATATGGACAGGGCCGGATCTAGGGTCTAGGAGGCCCTGGGCACATTGAGGCACTGAGGCCCCCACCTTCCACCCAGCTTTTGAAGTTAAAATTAACCAAACAATTTGCAGCATGATAAAAAAAATGTATATTTCAGGTAAAAAAATTATTATTAATGGTGTTGAAGGACAAAAACTGTTTTCCGAGACCTCCAGCACAGAAGTCTTGTGATGGTCATAGACATTTTTATGACCATTTTCATTAAAACTATTATCACTGATAATATTGATTAATCAAAGAAATAAGATGACACACTTCACTCCCAGTGCGCAGAGACCACATATCAAATCCATTTCAGGGGTATAGGCCTATACTTTTTAAGGACTATGCAGCAAATAGGGATAAGTCAGAATCTTTGGTGGACTGTAGATTAATGGAGTCTCTTTTTTTATATAGAATTTAGTAAAAACGATGACAATACAAAAATAGCAAAATAAAAGACAATTTGACCAAATTTTAATCTTGGGCACCGCAAAACTGCAAATGCTCGTGATATACTGAGAAACTTCACCAGAATAGATGCAAATATTTTTTGATGGGCATTCATAATGATCAGGACTTCAACTCACCCTGGGGTACAACCCTCTGGACCAAAACAGTGCACATTGGTCTCAGGAGACCCCTCTTTCTTTATACTCAGAAATGAACCAAAAACCCCATAAATTGAGATAGGCCTACACCTTATACCAGAAAATTAAATTCTATTCATTTGATTCATGGCAACACAGTCTCATTATTTTTATTTTAAGGAAACCCGGTTTAAAAGATAATATTGTACTTCTTAACTGTTGTGCTTGAGTATTAAGCCTAACTTGCATTGACAAATTTAAGCGGATCCATATATATTCAGCTGAGTTTTATTGAATAAAATAAGAATTCACACAAATCAATCTTGACTCTGGAGGAATATTCTAAATTTCTGAGCAATTATCAATTTTCTGAAACATAAGCAAGTAAAGATGGAAGAAATTAACAGGGGAGTGGGCCTTAGAGGTCCTTGTGTGTGTCAGGTTTTTTTTTGTTTTGGTCACTAACAATAAACCCTGGCACTACATGCAAGAAAGTGAAAATTTCTATAGCATCCAATTCGTTTTCCACACAGGAATGGTTACTTTTTTAATATAATTCCCTCAAAAATTGGCAGCCAAATGCGTTTTGAAGGAAAGAGAACCAAAGTTGAGGGGGGCCTCTGAGGCCTCTGTGAACCGTTGAAGTTGGATAGTGTATGTCTCTGTAAACGTGCAGGAGTACCTTGGACCTGCAAATTACTTCTTTTTTTTTCAAAATTTTGAGGCCCCCTTGCCATGTGAGGCCCTGGGCACAGTGCCCACTGTGCCCTATGGATAATCCGGCCCTGCATATGGAACTTCACAATTCTGACTACACTTTTTGATGGCCATTTTCAATGCAGGCAGTTTGTCATATGGGGAGTGGGGACTAAAGCATGAAACCATGAACTTTCTAATTCTGAATAAAAGCGAAGTTATACTTTTGTTTTGAAGAATCGGAAAAGTCCTAAAAGAAAACACAGGAAAATAGATTTTTTGAAAGAAATAAATAAACAAAATTATTATCCACATTTTTTGCCAGCTGCCCCTTGCAGGCTATAGCCCCGAGATATTATGAACCAGACGTACCTCTTAAATAAATTTATATTTCTTCAATTGGGCATTATACTTGAGTTCACTTATCACATATAAGAGAAAGCAGACAATTTACTTTTTTTCTTCTTTTTAAAACTTGCATGAAATACATCTTTCAATACTTGATTTAAAACTTTCTAATAAATCTGAATATTAAACATAGACAAAACTCATCCGATTATCAATTAATTCAACCGAATTAACTTTATTTCAATTTTTGAAAAATTATATTTCATAAGATGAGAAAATATTCTAGGTAATAGAAATATCAATTAGTTATTGTATAAATTTGAATTGCAGTGATACAACATCAATTGCTCCCTCATCAAAGAGGTGCAACAAAGAACACTAAACACCATTGGCTTCCTGTGTCAAACGAAACTCCTAACTGCAATCAGCCAACACATTTATCTCATCTCAAAATGTTCAACTTGATTGCAATTGGGCGCGTGTCAAATTAGCACTTGTAATCTTCCCTGATTACAGAGTCAGTGTACTCAGTTTAGTAATCGTTTATCACAGGGGATGAGGCAATCAAGTCTGCAATTGAAAATTATGATAATAAAAAATATGTGATTGATATAATTACAAAATGCATGTCAGGTTGATTACAAAACCGAAGCTGGATTGAATGATTACAAAACATATGTTAGATTGATTACAAAACATATGTTAGATTGATTACAAAACATATGTTAGATTGATTACAAAACAAATGTTAGATTGATTTTGTGATTCTGTTGTTTTATCCCTTTTAAATTTTACCTTGCATTGTTTTAAAGCCTTTTAAATTGTTTCAATATTGTGTTTATGTATCTCTTTTTGAGGCCGATAAATTATTATTATTAAAATATATTTTTTGCTACTAAAAAATATTACAAAATGCTGATAGCCAGTTTTTCAACCAATGCTCAGTCATTAAAATTGTCAAGTCCCGTCATTTTATAGACTTGTCTTGAATTATAGGCCTAATGCCTTTTTTCAAATCCTGTAGTAGTCAGTACGTATTTTGGTTTACCTCATACAATTTGCTCGATTGATGATATGTCTTTATCAAGGTAGCCACTAACAAGTCTTTGCAGGAACATAGTTCAACCCATAGATTCTCTTGGTAAACATGTTTTGCAAAAATGGGTGTGCTGACATAAGAATCTATCTAATCATAAAACAATATGATAGCATCACTACAACACAACATAATACTGAATTTGTCGTGAAGTATAGCTAAATCTGGTTGGTAGACTCCATTTCACGTATATGGGTAAAGCTTTTTAAAAATTATTCAACTCCATGCTCCAATGCTATAAATGGAAGCAAGGGAAGTGAATACCTACTTCAGAAATGTTTACGTCCCATGTAAAATGCAAACTGCCAACCAGAGATCTAAGTCTTCTTCACAGCGGTTTGGAATTGTGTTTTCTAATTAATACATGAAGTTATTCTTTTTTTTTTCATGATCTAATGCTTGCCGATGCACCACACTAATTTTTGCAAGACTCATCACTGTCTATTGAATTCAATGAAAAAACATCGAGGGGTTGAATAACTTTGCCGCTAGCTATAGGCCTAAAATACTGAAGTTCTTTAAACTGATGGTGTAATTTATTTCCCGTTAAACTGCTGTTTTATGTATTTCGTTTTTGTTTCAAAATATATATTGCTTTCTGCCGATTATGTTCATGTGAAATAAGTCAATATATATCTTGTGAAAATATGTTATTTGTTAATCAAGGACTGGTTCGCAACATTGTACAAAATGTAAGAATTTTAATTGTTGAAATAAATATTAATTTTGAAGTCAACAATTGTTCTTATGTTTATGGAAAACAAGGAAAATAGTTCAAAATAACAATTTCACTAAAGCAAGCATTGTATCAAAAATACTCAGAGGTTATTATATATCATTAAAAAAAACAATTTGGACACAATATAGGGAGAAAAGAATGTAGTTCTAAGGGACACATAAGAAAATTGTTATCAAAGAAACAAAAGCAAAAACTAAATGTCAATGAGTAATGAAAAGAAAGTCAGAACAAATATAATTAGGCTCAAATAAGATTTCATATTATATTTACCAAATTCACACATTATATTTGCAAACATTTTGTTGTATAAATTCTAGAATAGTAAACTGATATGTTTTTTATGAAAGTGAAAGAAAAAATTCAAATTAAAGATATTTTTTTATTAAATTTAGAGAAATGTATCTTTAAATGAAAGAAATTGTGTACAGCACTCAATTGCAATTGCGAATCCTGTAATCCAAGATCACAGAATACAATTGGATTTGGAGGTAATTAGGTCAAATGAATCAGAAGAATGCAGCACGTGCTTTGTTAATTGGTCAGGTGACTTAATTGGTCATGTGACCCTTTTTGGCAGCATAAAAAGGCAATCCAGCTTCAGTCTTGTATCATTCACTGATTTGACTTCAGTTGAGAATCTTCTCCCTTGCTTCTCTGATTTTCTGGATTTCTGCTGATTTTCTGAAATTTGTCTATTACATTTTCTGGATTTTGCACATTTGGATAATTCGATATGAAGCCTATCTTCGCAGCTAGAACTACTTTCTTCCAGCCTTTCACTGGTAAGTATACTTCTTGTTTTTCATTGACATTTTGTCATTGTGTTATTTGATAGCATAAAATGATAATCTGGTAACAATTTACAAAGTAAAAATCAATTCATGTTTTCAGCTTGTATTGAAATAACATTCATTATCATTCTAATGTTCCGTTTTCGGTTTTAGATTAGTTATTAGTATACTAGGTTTTTTTTGTAGGTTGTCAATTAGTGCGCATATTGTCATTACATAAGTGAAATTGAATTTGCATTATATTTTATGACATGCATCGCTTGTTTAGAATTTCTCAACCATATCTAAAAATAAATAGAACTTGGTCTATATAGTGATGTTAGTGACTTGCAGGATTGAAAAGTTACAAACCTTGTCATCCTTATGCAAACTTTTTCTAATTTCTTGGTGTTGGTTTCTTCTTAGGTCAGCTGAATTTGGCGCTCTATGTTGACTGTGGTGTCCTGACTGTTCATGGTAAGTTCCAATATCATATAGCAAGAATATACAACGATATATACTTGAATACTGATCTAGAATTTCCAAAATTGCTCAATTTCCAATATTTACTATTTGAAACAATAGAAGCATTGATATTAAAGATATCTTTTTTTTCTGGAATCAAACTAATTGAACTATAATATAGAAAATACGGTTTATTCATATATCATACACAACTAAATCAATTCAGTATTGCAAATGCTTCAAAAGTCAACTAATATTAATTTTAATGATGCCCTGGGAAACAAATCAAGCAATGCAATGCTCTCCAGGAGCACAAAATCAAATCAAATCAATTTTTTATACTCATTTTACAAACAGGAAACATTAGCTGAAAGCTATTTTCACCGAGTTCAAGTGGAAATATCGAATGAAAATATGTAAATTATGAATATGAATAAAATCATGTCTGAAGGCTCTTTGAAAAAGTCCATATATATATAAGAGCTCAAAAAGTTAGAAATTTAAATTTTACAATTAAAATCTCATAGTTAAAATCACAAATTTAAAATAAACTGCATTAATTTTTCTAAAGAATACATTATAGAAATCTAGTTAGAATATGATAGGTACAAGTAAAATGCATCAAAGGGAAAGCTTCCAAATTTTGGTTGAATCTGCTGACATAATAGCTTTAAATATGTTTCTTGTCTCTTCAGTGATCCAAGGGAGACACTTCTGGTTTGCCACCACCGAAGATGCTTCAAATTTCCAGTCTTATGTCAAAGTAAGTATCCTGCTCTTTATTGCTGAGTGCATATGGTTTTCACATCAGCTGGCTACACCTAAAAAGTATGTTGGAAATGTTGACTCATTGAGATTAATATTATAATAATGAAAATTATTAATAAAACCCTATTCAAGAGAGCTCATTTTTGACTCTATGGCTTGCTAAAAATATCTACTTACTCTTTATTACATGCTGTTACATAGTTTTACTCTATGTATACAGTTGTTCTTTTCCCTCATTTTTGGAGTTCATCAACAAAAGTAAAAGTCCCCCATGATTAGATGCACATATCAGTCAGTAGTCTAGTACCAAATGTACAACACTCAAATGTTCAATGTTTTTGCTTTCTGCTTTTGTTAATTGCTATATTTTCTCACTTACAGCTCTCCCTGATGCCTGACACCCTGATGAAGTCCTTCAGCAAGACGCGTTCTGTCTATGGCCGAGACTCTCCCCACTTCAGTGAGAAATTCTCTTTGTAAGTACTCATTCCTATTCAACAGACTTTATATGTTATCATGATATTTTTTGCCATTTTGGAATCCATTTTGAAATTTTGATCGTTATAGCTGTTTGCAGCTCAGCAGTCCAAACAGTTTGAAAATTAACATTTGATGTCACTGGCTGTTTCGTTTGTGTCAGTAACTGTTATGGCCAATTTGTTGATTCAATGCTCATCATATCTACAGATGCAACCAATTGTTTGATTTGTGGAAAATCTAGATTTCCAACTTTGAATTTTGGTGGAGCAGGTCAACACAAGTTCTCAATACTCGACCTTGAGATGTCCTGTTATCCAGTATCTGGATGTCAAATGATTTAGTTCCATTACAACATTTTGCACCAACATAAGGCATACAGAAAACATGGGAAAAACTAAGATTTGTGGAAAAGCTATAATATTTGAAGCAAATATGATCAAACGACCATTATAGTAAATCAATGGTTTTCAAACAATAAAATGACATTAAATCTATCTTGAAATTCGAACAAAATGTCACTTTCTCTCTGCGAGGTACACCAATGACTGGGCAAATCAGATTGATTGATTGTCTCATTCTAGTGAAATGAATTAAAAAGTAAAACATCTTAGTAACATTATTTTCTTCCCCTTCCAGTGAGCTGCAGTCGGGTGATCTGTCAAAACGTCTGCTGCTGTCTGCCTGGCAGTTTGACGGTAGACGGAGCCACCTGCTAGGTTGCACTTCCTTTGGTCTGCGCCGCCTGGTGTCCATGGGGAGAGTAGTCAGTGGATGGTTCTATCTGCTGACTGCTGAAGTTGGAAAGGCCAAGCATCTCAGAGCAAGAGAGGATGTCAGGAATGATCAAGGTAATGATGCACTTTAGTTATTGCTTGCTTTTGAAAACTTTCTTGGACTGTTTAAGGTGTACTAATTTTTAGTAAAAATGTCATTGAACTTACACCAGAATAAAAAACAGTAGGATATTAAATAACATAGACTTGGCGTAGAAATAAGAATCCTATTTTTGAAGTTTTATTAATCTCATTAATTAATCGCGTAAATAACAATTGTGACCCCTATACTTGTCAATGATTGTTTTTGTTCAGTTTTTGTGGTGCAACAAGTAACAGCTGATGTAAATATGAAACTTGTGAGCATTACATTTGTGTGAGCCAGACATTAAAGTGATCTTCCTTATTATATCTATTATTTATAAACAACAATTCTTTTTGCAGAGAATGAAGGACTACCTCATCTCCTCCAGATGGAGCAACACAAGGTAAGATGATATTTTGGCTTAATTCATTTCATTTCCTTTTGACAAAACCTCCTCTTTTATATCGAATTGTTAAATGACCTTTTTTTAACAAAATCTCCGATGTCATTTTTGATATTCGAATGTCACAAAATGTCACAGACATATTTATGGCATTGTCTCCGTTGGTTTGACCTATGGCATAGGTGACTTTTTAAAATTGATCGTATACTCTCTTTCTGTTGGTATTAAAATAAATAGCTTTACATAAATAAATAGTGACTGTTGCCTGTTGGTACAGTCGGTAACAGTTGTGCTAGCAAATAATTGAGATAAACCTGCACAATATGTGTTAATTGGATGGCTTAATCAATAGGTGAACCTAGATGTAGAACAAATATACACATACTTCACTAACTTTATAGGGATGTAATTGGTTTAATAAACAATTGTCAATCCCTATATAACAATAATATTTTTTCAAAATCTAACATCTTTGTATTTTTCCTTCATTCCAGCTCCTTATGCAGAGAGGTGACACTGGCTTTGGCTTCTCCATCCTGGGTTCGAACCCCGTGTCAGTCTCCAAGGTCACCCCCGACTCGGATGCGGCTAAGGTTGGACTTAAGGTTGAAGATATCCTCCACCGAGTCAACGGAGAAGATGTCACCGCTTCCAGCAGCGAGGCTGTAGCTAGGATCATCAGGTAAATTTCATGGTTTTAATTCAATATTTGTGTAACCAAAACAACTTGCTGCATACAAATACTATCATAATAGCAGGCTGACATTTCAGTAATTACATTTATGTTGGAAGAATAAACTCATAGTGATATGTGAACTGGCATATTTGGGAAGAAGTGGGGTGGTATCGGGCCACCCCCAGATCCAAAAATTACCAAGGGAAAGATAGGAAAAGCTGCAAATTCCCCATACTGCCTATTAGTCTGCACATTGTGTTGTAAATTCACGTTGAACAAATCCAATTCGATCGAATCTAGGTGCGACAGCAAAAATATGTTACACATCGAAATTTACTATGCTATTCTGTCCTAGCTGTTGGTTGCATTGCCACACAGTGCAATATTGAAATATTTGTGAATTGAATGTATGGATATCAGTTGTAGATGAATACTTGATTTGGTGGGACATAATGATTGGCTTGTTAATCTATCTGGGACCGTTTTGATTTGATGAGCTAAACTGAAAGACTTAAAATGATTCAATAATAATTGATGATATATATAATCAATTTTCTTTGCTAAAGTTTGTCCAGACGTGTCTGTGCTGTAACGCGAAATAATGTAGACTAATTGATGGGTGTCGTTCTCTTTTATAATGAACAAAGTAAGAATTGTTGAAGCATTTTTAAAAGCATAATCCGTTTTACATTGGTGCTTCATTGCTTATACATTTTTCGTTTTTTTGTAGTCCCATGTCTAATGAGGCTAATAAAATCATATGTCTTGTGTCTAATGCCATATATTTTCCTCTCATTACAGATTGATTGGTGACGTCATGTTGCTGGACATCTACCGTCCCACCACTCTTTCACCAGAAGAACTTCTGGAGAGGCAGGAAGTGTCACCGTGGAGACCAAGGAAACGAGTCCACCACATCACTCGCATGAGGGAGCCAGTGGTGCCTGCAGTGTTGCCTTCTGTGATGAGAGCTGAGGTAAGGCATCTACTTAAATTTATTAGTTTCTAATATCAAGTTTTATTGATTTTGTAACGGCAATGTTGCCCTTCTTGGTATTCTCGCAGCATTGCTATGACCATTACTTCATGATTTGTAAATTACATTTGAGATTATCTCAATTTCTTATTATCTGTTGTATACCTGTACAGAGATAGATAGATATGGTAAGTGCTGCCCTCTAAGCCCAGTTCTGGGTGCTCACGAGGGTTGATCGCAGTTATTTGTTTGACAGAATCTTTGTGCTGATAGGATTGTTTTCGTGTGTATGCCATCTAAGACGAGTTGATTGAGTTACAATTTTTATTTCCTAAGGATTTCACAAAAGACTGTCACTTATCAAGATATTGAGGTGACATGCAGCCAAGGAGATTTAACATAATGTTAAAATGATGTTGATGAACATCTAAAAGCTTTCCTCGTTCCTGTAATTGTTACAATAGGGGCTTTGAATACGTAATTTTAAACCACCACATTTTATCAACCAACCAGAAAATAACGTATTATGAAAAAAGACTGTGACATGTCTCCCTTGGTGTGATCTAAAATGATGGAAATTGTAAGATTTGATGAAAATTATGTCGTTATTTCTGTTAATTTTCTATTTTTTTTCCTTGCAGGCTGAGCCCAAGAGAAAGCGTCAGAAGAGAGCAGCAGCCGAACCCCAGTCTTACGACAACCCTGCATTCCAGGACATCCCTGCACCCACCGGGATCCTGAGGAGGGGTTCTGTCAGCAAGGGCAACAGGTATGTACAAATCCAAGTTAGTAATTTATAATATTTTAAGTAACTAGTTTCTGGTAAACATGAATGTCGATTTTTCATGTAGTTTATATGACAAGGTATAAATTTGCTTATTTTCATATGATAGCTTCATAATATTGCAATATAGTGATAGGTTCATATGATGTGATAAGCAAAGACTGACTGACATCACTGATGTCCTTTTTAAATTCTCTAAATATGATTTCTAAGATCATATGACTGTTGTCGTGTGTAATGAGAGTAAAGTTAACCATGTTTCTAATTTTTTTTTCTCCAGGGTTTCCTTTGCTGATGCAGTGACCTGTCAGTCTATCCTGAAGGTGGAGGACCTCACCACAGACCACTCCTTGGACCGAGACTAGAAGAGGATAAAATACTCAACTTTGAAATGTGTTGTAAATAGTGTTATATTTCATACAGAATGTTGTTACTTGTAAATACAATTTTATTATTTATACATATATTTATTGAAATTGACTGAATATCATTTGACTGATTGTTTATATGAAAAATAAACAGTTCTAATTGACTTTGGTTGTTTTTTTATCTGTCCACCTTTGCTTAATTCTGTCTGAAATGGATAGAATATCAAGCAATCTTAATAATATAATAATACAAATATTTATACAATATATATATACAGATCTGCTCAATATGCAGTGTTCACCACACTGAACGGCGATCACAACCATCACTTAAGTGATTTGGCAATAGTGCTAGTCAAATTATACAGAGTGGTGCAACAGAAACGGAATAGAGGCAAATGCAGGGGCACCTCATTACAGTGTGTTATTATAATGCCCATATCAGTGTAAGCTCCTGGATGCACATCTTTTGTGACACCTGAATTAATTTTTTTATTGCAACTGGGAGAAAATATCTGTTATGCTGCCAGCTGGGTTGCCAGCCAGCCCAAGCATCATTCAGCACCTCCCAGCCAGCTGATTTAAATCATTTTTTTCCCAGCCAGCCACCTCAACCGCTTTCTCATTACCTGACTGCAAATTTCATTGATTGGACGCCAAAAATTGGATCCCAGCTGACAACTTTGCCAGCTGGGAACATCCTAGCTGACAGTCGCCAGCCAACTGGGCACCTGCTGCATAAAAGATAATTTGTATAACAGATCATGGGGTGCCCCTGCAAACGCATCAAAGTTCCAAGTCATGATTGCCTGTCATACAGAATTGTTTTTCACTTTGATGTTTTAAAATCTAATCTCTTGAGGACACAAATTCAGTAACGCAGACGAGCTTTGGAAAGTGGTGAAATGTGAATGGGAAATACATCCACAGACAGTTTGTGAGGCACAAAGTTGTCAAGAAATTGTAAAAAAGTAAATAGGAAAACAATTCCATTCGAATATAATGTTGCTATTGATTGATCAACATGAAATTAAGCTTTGGTGTTGGGTAATTCCCACAGGAATCAAAGGCTCTTGAAATAAAGTGAAACTACTAAGGTCATTTTTAGTGCAGAGGAGTGTATACTTATTAAGTCACTATATTTACCCATGATTTGGGGCAGGACTATAATGGGGAATAATTAACCCCCCCCCTCTACCTGCATGGGCATCTGGCCCCATGTTGCATGCTGACCATTTGAAATAGCATTTGAGTAATAATTGTAATATAAGTAAATATGCACTGCCATATGTATTGGTGTAAGGTACAGTCAAGTGCACTTACACCTGAGCTTGTAAGTGAGGGCATAGGCAAATATGTAAAAGTGCATGGGCATTGAGATATTGACAGATGGAATGGGCTTGAGAAGAGCTTTAAAATGAGGGTAAGATGAGAAAGAGATGATGAGTGGAAGTGGTTGAGCCAGGTAGAAGTGAAGAACAGTAGGTGAGAGTGAAGTGTGTGGATTTTTTTGGCGGGAAGGCAGACGGTGGCACCAGTCCTAAACGTGAGCAATAGCGGAACTACGATGGAGATGCATGCGCCCCTGGTGGGGAAAAACAGTAGAGGCAGAAAACGTAAATAAGGGTGCTGTTTCACTGTTATTTGCTGTTATCAGAAGGACAGGGTAGATCAATAAGGATGGATAGACAGTGAGTGGCATTGCTCGGGGAGGAGTTTTTAGCTGTTGAAGGTGTGAGCATGTCACCCATGAATTTTGCATCTTGTTGCATTCAGCATGCAATCAATGCAGTTATATTTCAGTTTTGTTTAGTTGGTCAAACATTGTTTCTCCTCTAGGACTACATGGCACACTTACAGTGTTTCTCAGCTTTTTCTTGTGTTTCACACCTTCTTTTTGGTGAAATGTCAGTTTTTACAATTGTGTAGAATCAGTTGAATATGAAATATTGAAGAAGCAACAAGGCCTTACCATGGCCATTTGGTTTATATGCTGAACTTTGAATTATATAAAGGTTGAATGTCATAATGAACATGATGAATATGAGTGTCTTGGAGAGAGAGGAAAGCCAATGATAGCACTGATTTTTGTAAGCATTTTGTATTTGGAGTTCTTTCATTGTTTGCTAAATTCTGTTATATATATATCAATTATAACTTTATTACATATGTATTTCACAACTTGATTTGGTGTGGACTTCAAAGACTGACATGTATTTATTTCATTCTATTGTAGATTTACCACAACAATACAACTTGTGCGTTGAATAAATAAGTGCCAATTTCAACTGACGGATATTGTCATTTTTCCACTCCTCCCTCTTCAATACATCTTATACCCGGCAGGGATTGGTGGATGGGGGTAGCAACCAATATTAACCATATAATTGACCATGAAAAGAAAGATAAGTGCTGCGCTCCAGCAGTCCCCTTTGTGTACACTCACAGGAACATTGGTTGTCTGGTTGACATAGCAATAGACACAAACAAAAAAAATAATGTATTTGTTAAATGTATGTAGTGACACTCTTTAGGCCACTTATCAATGAATATTTTATGCTCCTGCAAGAAGCATTTCTCTAAATGTCATAATTGTTTTTAGGCCTGTATATTATTATGTCTAGATAAAGCATTTAAATAATAAAGATATGTACATGTTCTGTCACTGCTCCATCACTGAGTACGGTAACATACTTTACCGTACGCCTAGAGGAAAAGCCTTTGATGAAAATTTTTCTTTAACCTGTTATCACTGTATAGCATTGAGTCATACAGAATTGTGCTAATAAGTATATTTCTAATGAGCCTCTTCTTCAATACAAGAAAATGAATTTGAACAAAGAGTACGGTAACGAGACTCTCACGTCACTGTCTTCCAAAAATTACGCTACCGTACTCCTGATTAGACTTATGAGGTTATTTTTGACAAGAAGTCAGAAGTTAACAAGAATTTTAAGTGACCAACATCTTCTCTTTGATTGTTAAGTTGCCATATAACATGGATGGTCAATCCCAGATCATGAGCAGAAAAAAATGTTTTGAGGTTATTTATGGCAGTGGTGGAGCAGTGTCTTCAAAAAATTTCCAAGCTCAACTTGTTTTCGAGAAGGTCTATTATATTTGAGAATATTATATTTGAGAACAAAATTTAAGAAAAATTATCATGAAGTTGACAAACATACAAAAGTGTTTCATTGATATATATACGTGTATGCCCTCTCAAAAAGTGTGCGAGTAGTATGTATACGCCTATGGCAAATTACATAGAATAATTATTGTGTGGTAAAAATTACGTGTATGTTGCAGCTTGTCACTTTTGATGCAACATTAAGATATGACATTTGAATGTATTGTTGTAAAAATATCTCAATGTTATGTTAACCTTGTGGCAATATAATTTCTGCCTTATGTACATATCTATGTGACAACAGATGAGCTCACCACCAATTAGCAACGTCTTGTTTATGTTGTGTGCCCATTCCATGGGTATCTAGCATCTACAACATGTTACACATAACTTGTTTGAAGTGTTGTATCTTCTCCATTCCCAGAAGATTCTGAAGGTTTGCACAGATATGGCATCAGTGAGCTGGGGATACAATCTTTTATGGTCGAATTCCACTTCCCATCAAGTTGACATTGGTGCATGGTTTGACGTTTTCCATCCAAGAACTGCGATCCATTGTTGCATGTGACCGTCACATTGTCCCGAGCAACCGCTGGTGATTTGTCCACCCCAGCGAATTGAAGGTTTGGGATAGGACAAGCGGTGCAGAGGTCACAGTAGACATAACCCCTGACTTCCTTACATCGAATTCCGTAGTCACCACATCTTTTGTGCGAATAAAGGCATAGCTTCTTATTCTCCAAGAACACAAAACTTCTGAAAAATATTCAAAAAATTAATCAAAATGGGGGGGGGCGTACATAATCAATTGCAAGTGGACAGATTTGGTCTCCCAGTTATTGTCAAATTGGTGTCACTGGGAGATCAACTTCCCTAGAGATCGGTTATGTATATATGAATTGCAAACTTGGTTTTCTTGAGTTTGTGTTTGGGTGTAATAATTTGACACTGGGGCATTGTTTTTCTGTTTTCACGATATATTTCTGCATTAGTCTCTTGCCACTAATTGATTTTTAATTTTCATGAATTTTAAATTTGTTTGTATAAATTTGCACGTTGCTATGGTATGCACAACTACGAGCAAAGGTTTAAGTTTGCTAAGTTGGTCTCCGAGTCGAAAATCCTTTAAAAAATGGACAGATGGACAGACAGATCGAGAGCCAGACAGATATCTATTTGACTTAAAAGTAATGCAATACCGTACAAATGGCACCGCCATGAAATTTGCTTACTTTAATTTTGTTATGATTTCTTTTTGCCTGTTCTAGGGTGGGTTGAAAAAAACTTTTTTGAAATTTCAATATGCCAATGGTATAGAAAGTTGGTTATGGCCAAAAAATGATAATTGGTACAAAAAACATTTTGTAGCATGTGAATTGTGCAGGGCCACTTCAGTTTTTATGAAAATGTATATTTTCAGCCATTTCACATGCTTTTTTAGACCATTTTTTGGCCTGAGTCAGCTTCCTTGGTTTCCAAAGGCTCACTGGCATACTTAAATTTTCTTTGAAGGCCATTATGGATATGAAACACCATAAACAGGTCTCTTATATCTGACATATAGCCATTTCTGGGTAAATGTTGGGAATCAGAATTTGGCTTTTTTGCTAAAAATTGCCCGAAAAAATTGAAAATATCGGAATTGACCCAACAAAAATTACTCCAAGGCAATTGTAATTACCCCGAGTCCTCCCCAACGCCCTAAAAAACATTTCCCGTGTATCATCTGCATCAATTTGTGGTTTTAGTTCCCGGAATATGGGCAATTCCGCAAAGTCAGATTTACAGATTTGACACTTTAGCAGCTTGTGTAGCCCTACCATTACCCCTCAGTTATTTCATTGTTAAATAGGGATGAAGCCAGTTAATAGGGGTATCAGACAAGCCATCAACCAAAGCTCCAAGTGCAACAGGAGCCGAGCTACAAGGCGAGATGTTATCGTGCCCAACGTACAGCTTGTGAGTATGGCCATACGACATTGTCATGAAGAAGCGATAACTTATTTTTGTCCTTCAGTTTACATTATGATTTTGTACTTTCCAATTGACCTATTAGTGTCATCAAAAATAAAGACAATTGTATCAAATCTGATATTTAAAGTCAATAAAAAATATAATAATTGGTCAATAACGTTTTTTTGGAGGGCATTATGGGGTATTAATCAGTTATGGTCAGAGGGCAGAAATCATTAATTAATGCCTGAGCCGCCAGGCGAGGGCATTAAATGATTTCTGACCGAGGGCCATAACTGATTAATACCCCATAATGCCCGACAACAAAATGTTATTACATGTATAAATTTTATCATTTTTTAACACAAAATAAAAGATACCTTCATTCCTGCCTTCATTAAACGCCCTCGCCGATTTTTCCTTTTTTACGACCTTATTATTGAAGCTACATAAAATCCGTGTCCATAAATGAACTCAGCATGCACAGTTTGATAATTCTAGACTTTTAAATCGTTCAAATCGGACCATTTTTGGCCGAGATGGAGCCCAAACACAGCAGAAGTTTCAATTTCAGAAGTGAGTGACATCGCGATGACGTCATTTCTGATGACGTCACGATCGATAAAAACACTAGAGGGCGCTTTCGCGGGCGTTAACGGCCATTATTATATACTTGGCCATGAATTAAGTAGGCCGTTAACTGAATTTTTCAGGGCCTTCATATGCCATAATGTATGGAGGGCCATAATCTGGTTAACACATGGGGGCCATAATCTGATTAACACATGGGCAGGTGGTGCCCTCTTGTGTATTTTACGCTTCATGACATCACCAGATGTGAAGTCATGGTGACGTTGTTGATTTGAGGAACACAATTCGGCATGAAAAATGGTCCGATTTGGAGAATTCAAAAGCCTAAGACTATTGTAGCACACTACAGATCTCAGAAATGAGCTTCGATTTGCTCTATCTTCAAAAATAACGACGCCAGAAGGCAAAACGCGACGGCCGTCATGAGTAAGGTAAATCAAAATTCAAAGTGTATTGTGAAATTGTGAAGGTAAAAAGTATATAATAATGATAATAACATTTTATTTGTCGGTCATTATGGGGTATTAATCAGTTATGGCCCTCGGGCAGAAATCATTTAATGCCCTCGCCTGGCGGCTCGTGCATTAAGTTAATGATTTCTGCCCTCTGGCCATAACTGATTAATACCCCATAATGCCCTCCAAAAAAATGTTATTGTATAATTAACGCCCGCGAAATGAGAGGTATATATTTTTCACTATTTGGCATGTACACGAATTTGTATACCTGCCAAAACGAACATATACACGAATTTGGCATTCGTGTATGTGTGAAATATTGCAATTCACGAATTTGTGTAGGTGCAAAAACGAACATTGCAACCTTAAACTTGGCTAAAACTAACTCTAACCCTAATTTCATGTATATATTTTTCATTATTTGACATGTTCACGAATTCGTGGAGGTGTAAAAACGAGCATGTACGAATTCGTGGACATGAAAAAACGAGCATAGGTGCTCGTGTACATGTTAAAACTAACACTCATGAATGTGCTTTATTATTCATTCGTGTATCTGCCAATACTAACATTCGTGGAAGTGCCATATAATTAGGGTTTAGTGTTAAAATTAGGTTTAGAGTTAGTTTTAGCCAAGTTTAAGGTTGCAATGTTCATAATTACACATACACAAATTCGTCAAAAGCAATATTTATCACTTGCACGAATGCAAAATTCGTGTATATGTTCGTTTTTGCAGCTTTACAAATTCGTGTACATGCCAAATAGTGAAAAATATATACCTCCTAATTCTATTCCTAAACCCTAATTATCTAGCACTTCCACGAATGCTAGAAATTGCAGTTACACAAATGAAAAATGCAGCACATACACGAATGTTAGTTTTTACATATACACAGTTCAGTTCAGTTGTGTGCATGCCCGGATCAGCCGGGTTGCTCGACCCTGTCAGGGGAGCTGCACTAATAAGTCCATTATTTTCTGTATTTTCACTGCAGATTCCCTTAGTTTTTCCGTTGCTTCCTCAAAAATGTCTTGTGTGGTCACGCTTCCGATTTTAGTCCTTTCTTCATTGCTGCATGTTTCTAGGATGTGTTCTTGGTTTTCTTCCTCCCTTTTGCATAGTCTGCATCAGTGGCGTAGCTAGGATTTTTCTATGGGGGGGCAAATGACCCTGGATTTCCCCAAAATGTTATCGACAACTTGGGGTACATTCGACGCGGTTCTAAACTTTTCAAAAACTTTACTGAAATCTCAAATAAAGCATAAAAAACATTGAAAAGACTTTGAATATGATGGTGCTAGTTATAGCAATTTGTAAAGTAATAGAAAAAGTTGATAGCATATAGAGTAGGACATAATTTTATGTCATAAATGGATTGCATCTTTTAGAAACTTGGTAACATTAAAAACACCAAAGTTTTTAAACAGCTAATAACGAACTTGTTATTTACACTGACATTAATTTACATCAATCAATGCAGATTGACCCAAAAAAAAAATCAAAACTTCTTTATAAAAAGGAGCAAATTTTATAAACTGGAGCTTGATCTGTCATGACAAAGAATTCTTTGTGTCATTAATCATGCATCAAACCTGGAATCTGTAGACCTATATATTCAGATAAAAAACCAAGGCAGGCAGAGACATCCTTGAAAAAGCCATTTGCCTTTTAAGAAGAAAAAATTTGAGCATGAGCAATAAGCGGGGAAAAAAATTCAAAGTTCAATTAATTGACAAGTTGTCATACTTCGAAGTTTCAAATATTCACCGCAAGATTTCAACAGGATTTCCCAAAAACGTCTTTTGCCCTTTCTGTTCTTTTTTCCTCTCTGTTTTCCCCTTTTCTTCCCCATTTCCCCCTTCGTTTTCCCAAATTTCACATTTTTTTCTCAATTTCCCCATGTTGTCCCATTTCCCCATTTTTTTGTCCATTTCCCCATTTTTTTGTCCATTTCCCCATTTTTCCCCAAAAAGTTGTCTGGGGGGGCAACTTGCCCCCCCTGCCCCCCCACTAGCTACGCCACTGGTCTGCATAATGTGTCCTGGTACATGTTCCTGTAGTAGCTCCAAGAAACTGGCCCGCCCCCCCTGGGCCAAAGCAGTCAGTTCTGGCTATTCCTGAAGTTGCATTTTACTCTCAGCATCCTTGTCCTTGCTTTAAAGATTGTGCTGGCCTCCTTCCTGCTGCACTGGTCCATATATTTTGCTCTTTTTCCGGGTTTGGAGTTTATTTTGTTGTCCAAGTAGAACCTTGTCTTGGTTTTTTTCTTCCCTCCATGACCATTTCCATTAATTTCTTGTTGATGCCTTCTTTTATCCTCCTCTTTTTGCAGTTTCTAGGGCGTTGTTCAGCTGGGTCTAGGAGTTCTTCCATCATTATCTTTTGTGCATTCCACCATCCTTTCTGGTCCGGGTCTTCCTTGATCCACTTCAGTGTGTCGTTTTCATTTTTCTGGATCTGCTCCATGTAGTTTAATCTGTTTTTAATGATGGTCAGGCCTATTTCCATGATTCCTGTTTCTAGGTACAGTGGCTCCCACGGGGTACCTCTCGGTACCAGGATGATTCTTTTTATTAGGTTGTCCACTATTTGCTTCATTTGTCTGGAGTCTTTCTTTCTGGGGATTGTTGCTTCCCATCCATAAGTAAGGATGGGAAACACACACGTTTCAAGGTAGACCGGCAGCCCAGGGGCTCTAGCCTAGTCGAACGAGGTACCACTAACGGAGCATATGGGTATAAAGGGAATGATAAGGCGCACCAGAAAACCTATTTCTGGCGCGGCGTATCGGTCGCGTTTACCCCTGGTGGCCATTTTTCAAGATGGCCGCCACTAAAATAGGTGCATGCACTTTTTGGTCTAGATCTTTAATGGCCCATCCGATTTCGATAATTTTTGGGTCAAAATATATGTATTTCAATATTCCCAATGCAATGATGACATAAAAATTTCTATATTATAAGCGTTTCAAGCTGTTTTTAAGGATCAAATGCAAAAAAAGTGAAAAATTTGGGAAAAAATCAAGATTCTCTGGCAAAATAAGGCATCATAGTCAATGAATGGTTGGTTTTAGGGTAAAAATAACATCATAAAAAACTTCCTGACATACAGAAATACCAGAAACCATGTCTTATTAGTTGCTTTGTGACATTAAGTGATGAAGATATTCCTATTTATATGACTGGTCACGTCAAGTGAGAATTGTGACATCACAACGTCACGTTTCAGCAGTGGTGCATCTTATATGTCTGATTTAGCATAACTTTCCAACAGCTTATCAGATTTTTATAATTTTTGTGTCGAAATATATATTTTTCAATATGCCCAATCCAATGGTGATGCCAAAAATAGGAAATCACAAGTATTTTATATTCTTTTTACTGATCATTTGTAAAAAAAATGTTAAAATTTAGGAAAAATTCGGGATTTCCAGGCAAAACAAGGCATCTTATGACTTGTATTATTGACTTTAGAGTAAAAATGCCACATTTAATCCATTCCACATGTTCTAAAATATCAGCAGGTCTGCCTATTTTGTTGCTATATCATTTTTGGTCTTGAAGATATTTACATTTATGTGAGAAACCAGGTCAAGTAAAATTGTGGCGTTGTGACGTTAAATTACCACACCGATGTATACGTTTGTCCAATTGGATGTAAATCTTAAACACATTATCAAATTTTCGGATCTGCATATTAGCATGGTGCATTTTCTGCTATTATGCTGATTTGTCAATAATAAGTATTAATTTTATGCTTTTTTTTCATGGTCAAATACAATAATGTGAAAAAAGACATAAATCGCACATAATTATCATTGGCATCGTTGTTAATTGCCATATTTGTTGCAGACTGAAAAATCAAGCCATAAAAAAAATCTTTCCTATTCCATTCTATTCCTACAACCAACCATGCAATGATTGCAATCAATCCCCCATCTCTTCTTTTTCAATGAATGGTTCACCGGCAACACCTGGGAATGGTCCCAAGCTATTTTTTAATTCCTTGTAAGGAACAAGTCGAATTATCAAGATTGGTCCAACACAGATAGTTTACACTTGGCAGAAAAATTATTCAACCCCTTTGATGTTTTCCCAATAGTAAACAGGTTTTGTAAAATGAGTGTGGTGACATTAGAATGTTTCAAATCACAAAAAAGTATGATAGCATCACATACCAGACAAACATATGCTAAATCAGCTGTGGAGAATAACCAAATCTAGTTGGCAGGACTGGTTCCATTTCACAAATGGGTCAAAACATTTGAACAACTATTTAACCCTGTGCTCCAATGCTAATCAAATGATGGCAAGGGGGTTGAAACATTTTTGAAATGGTTGACCCCTATGCAAAATACAAACCACCTACCAGGTTCAGGTGCCCTTCAGTTTGGCACTATGTTGTCTGATACAAATTGAAGTTATCCTTTTAATGATTTGATATATATGCTGATGTCATCACACTCATTTTACATTTATCAGCTGTTGAATTCAATGGAAAAACATCAAGGGGTTGAATTATTATGTTGCCAACTGTAGAGAGTATTTGCCTGGACTATATTCAATACATACTAGTAAGTTGCCCGCCGCTTGGACGGCACAGAATAGAACGCAATAGAAAAGATAGACTTTGATAGAAGGATAGATAGATAAGCCCAAATTGATTTATTGATTTATTGATTGAAAGGGCCGAGATGGGCTGAGATAATCTGATAACAGATAGATGGGGATTTGTATGAGAGTATCGTTTCCCAATCAATAGTTAGAGTACCCATAGATTGGAAGGAACAGAATAGAAGCGATTGGTGAACTTTTTAAAATATAATTTGTCTTGATAGTGCCCAGATAGACTGATAGAGTAAGATTAGAAAAAGATGGGCCTGGAATCTGCGAGATGCTGCTGTTGGCCAGATATTTATCACCTGGTGCGGGCTGGGGCAGGCCGGGACTTTGTTTCACATTTTTAGCGGAGGGGAGTACGCATCTCCATTTATGCAGTCGCAATGAGAATGGAAGTTGTGGTGGGAAATTTGAAATTTGAGCATTTTCAGAATGTCTTTTGGGCCCTGACGTGGCCATTTTGTTTGGAGATGTTTGGAGAACTTTAAGAAATAAGTATACCTTGATTATAGAGCATGTATCTGGCACAGGAATGAATCGCAGGCATGTTGTAATTTGGACGAGACATCCTTTGCTTTGAATCTTGATTTGATGCAATGTTGAAAATTATGTGAATTGTGTTTGTGTATGCAAATCAGCTGTCCACCATTTTGTAAATCATGGGTATTGTTTTCTGTGTATGAAATGAGCTGACCTGGAACTATGTCATGGTGACATTTGGATGTTTATCGCTCAGTTTATTGACCTTGGAATTTATGTTATTATAAAACTAGGTCACAGGAGATGATTTTAAATAGTTATATAAATTTCCAACTATTTCAATTCAATATAGTGTAGGATGTATTGATGGATAAAAGAATTATCAACAGATTGCTAGCTGGATAAATGGATAGATAAATACTGCTAGATGTATAGCATGGCTGGAAAAAGTAGGGAATTCGAGCATGTCATTGCCTGGAAATCTCTAAATCTCTCTTGAAATTTTTGAAAAAAGGTCCAAATTTCTGACTTGGAAGTATGGATGCTTGATTCGTGAGAATTCATGGGCAATGTTATTGTACTTCATCAAATTGCCTTGAAATTCATATTTTTTCTAGCCCTGAACAGATAGAATGGATGGATTTTATTAATTAGATAGATTGCACCACCCTGAGAATCTACCCTAGAAAAATAGGTTTGATATGACAAATTAACATAAATTGACATAATGCTTTAGATTCAACAATGTCAAGAGACTCTAGTTCGATTCACATCTTCACAGCCAATTTCTGACCTTAATTTTGAGGTATCACACTCAATCTTTATATCAATCAGCATGATAGCCTTGCAGATCTGGATCTATCCAGAAGTGATAACTTTCTGGGCCTTATGGTTGAGCTTCAGCGGCTATTTTCCTATAAGTCTGGCAGTTAAACATGAATAAATCAAATGGAGTTTTACTGATTGGTTCAGTCTCGGGAGTGGTTTGCTGTATTTAGCAGAGGATGTGCTGGAGTGGATTGCATGAATTAGATGGATAGATTATAAAGATGAAATAGGTAGCTTACACTGATTACACTAGTAAGATAGATAGATTACAGATTTGTCAAAAGGGTTTGGTAAGCGAGAACAATAGGATGCAATTTGTTACTTGTGTTACAATTTGTGACATGGTCCAACATGTCCAGGAGGGGTTAGGGTCAGCTCAGTTGGTAATGCACTGGGTTGCCAACAGTGCTGGGCAACGCAAACAAAATTTGACTTCCACAAATGCAAATCTGCAAACCATGATCGCAACTTCCACAAACGCAAATCTGCAAACTTTTTTGAAATTTTACAACAGCTTGTGCAAACGCAAACGCAAACATAAACGCAAACCATAATCGCGATAAATATGCCCAACTGTTGCTATGAATATAAAAAAATTATATAAAATTAAGAATATTTTTGGTGCCTTTTGACAGATGGACTAGTATATTTTTTATCTATCTATCTCTCACAGATCCCACAATCATTGTGACACCCATCAGTCTTAAATTATATACTCCCCATGTGTAATATAAGCTTGGTTTGGGAATGGGGGCATGGGCAGAAATTGAGAATGATTGTGAGGCCTGTGAATGATCGATCTATCTATCTATCTATCTATCTATCTATCTATCTATCTATCTATCTATCTATCTATCTATCTATCTATCTATCTGTTTATCTAGCAGTGATCCAGATGTGATCCAGATGTGACCCAGATGTGATCCAGATGCTTTTGCTTCATGTTGCCACAAGTGGCGCCATCTATACCATACCTTAACATGACCTTTCAATAAAGTCCTTTAAATGTTTTATCTAAAGGAAATATGTAACCCCAGGTGAATTAAATTGAGATCTCTCTGGACTTAACCAATTTCTAACTGCAAATTATGATTTCAAGCTTGTATATTACTGTTATAACAGATGAAAGTTGGGGCAAAAAATAACCAAAATGTTCGATTTGTGGGTGGCTATATACCTCTTTGTCCATCTCAAAGCAGCATTTTGTTTGACAGTTTGCATTTGCACAAGTGGTTATGTTAGGGGGGGGACTTAATTTGCTTTTTCGGGAAATTCAATATGTATACCAGCCCAATTTGTGCCATTGGGTCCCCCATTAACAAAAAACCCATTTTTTTGAAAATCTGAATAGTGCTACCCCCCTTGACATATGCCTTGAAGTTTTGGCGATTTAAAACGCTCGCGAGAACGTTTACGTCTACCGCGTTTAGTGAATATTAGACATATGACAAAACAAACAGTACCACTGAATTCCTCTTGTCAAGAGCTTTAAAATAAGTACCAACATGATGGGTCTACTATGATATTTGTTGTCACATTTATTTAAAAATTCTACTGTAAATTGCAGTGAGAAGCACCTTTAACTTAACTCGATGAATTTCAGGCAACCTTCAAAAATTAGAAAGTCCAAGTGTTTTAGTGAAATATCTAATACTAACCACAACTATTCAAAACTCAGTTTGAGAGCATGTTTTATGGTTTGACCATTTGAAAAATTGTCATTGCTTTATTCAGAAATACTATTGCTTTTGCTTTTATTCGCCAAACACCATAATACAGTGCCGCCTGTAAGTAAGTGAAACGTATGATATTTTGCCATTGCATCAATGTTAAACATCCTTAACCAAAATACTTCTGGAAGGACGAACTCTCATCCGATAAGAGGAAAACATTTTGGGTCATAAAGCCCAATATGTGAGGCATGTGGGATAAAAATAGCAGCCAGTTTTCTTTGCTGTAGTCGGAGTTAGGTATGGGTCAAAGTCTTTGATAAGTAAGTGAAACGCAGGCCCAATGTTAAAACATAGGGAAGGGTGGTTCACTTACTTATCAAAGACTTTGACCCATACCTAACTCCGACTACAGCAAAGAAAATTGGCTGCTATTTTTTCCCACTTGCCTCACATATCGGCCTTTATGACCCACTTTGTTTCCCTCTCATCCGATGAGAATTCATCCCTCCACAAGCAGTTTGGCTGAGGATGTTTAGCATTGATGCAATGGCACAATGTCATGCGTTTCACTTACTTACAGGCGGCACTGTACTTATGCATTCACTCATACTCATAATGATACCATGCAATTCATAGAAATGAATTCTTTGAGGCAGAGTAACAGAAAATTGCCTTTCACAATTTTGAAAATGTTTATCCTGCAATTTAGAAGACATCAAGAAGTAGAATAAAATTAGAGTACACTGCAATGTCAGGCAATTTATTAAGGAATATTAAAGCTACGAGAAATGATATGTTCCAAAATTTATCTATAGAATAATATATTTCATGTGAATGAGAATATAGTTATATCAAGATCAAACCATCCATGTATGAGCATTGATATTATTGCCTGCTCTGATTCAGACTTAAATCCGGAAAAGGTAGACCAGGTAATATTCAATAAACAGGAAATTTGGACGTCTGAAAACATTGATGTCTCTAATGTCAGTGGTGAGATCAGACATTCCTTGCCCAGAAATTAGTAACTTTAGTAGTACATTTTGCAAAATGATATATTCAAAAGACTCAGAAATCACTTCACTAACACTTCAAATTGATCATCCCAAAACCAACTGAATAATTAAATATCTATGGATGGAATCGCTTAGACAAACTTATGTTATTAATCTTTCATGACATATGAATGGGCAGTTGATTCTGAAAGCTAAGTAATAAATTAATTATACATGTAAAGGTTCTCCCTAGGAAGTAAAATACATACAGTTTCATGTTTATAATATATATGACTTGTGTAATTGCTTCTACCCATTTTAGATGAAATTTTGACTGAATTTGTATAATTATCTTATATTGATAATTATCCATGGCTTCTACTTACATCAGCATTATTTAAATAAATTTTATTATTGTAGCCTACATAGTTCATGTGAGATAATTCTGTGTCTGGAAGCATTTGGCCTCATAACATTTAAACTTCTTGAAAGGAAAAATACAACTAATAATAATATTACTTTAATGATTTACGGAATAAAATTGATTTATCCAAGTGTTGTGTAGCCTACTAGGGAGTCTTAAACCAATGTTTTTGTGAGCCAGAAGGGCCAGGCTTCAGATAAATAAGTCAGGGCCCTTCAACCACACAAAAGAAGCTTATATTAAACAGTTGATGTCATCCTCACTTGTCTTTTTTTCAGTGCCATGCAAACGCTTTATGGCACATGGACCATAACATTCACAGTCAAAAAGGAATACCAATTAAATTATTATTTCCATTCATAAAAGTATATTGAGCACATTTTGTGAGACTCATTCTCCAGACTACCACAAATATGTAAAATTAATTTTTGACTGAGAGTCCTGTCTGAAAAAAAAAAAATATATATATAATGGTAATGTTTGCTTATGAAATAATTATGAATGCCAGAAGTGTTTAATATCAAAAATTGTTCCGAATGGCATCGCCTTTAGATAATCGGATATATAGCTTCCTGGTATTCATTTTGAAGGAAATTTTCCAGAGAATCCAAATATGTTTTCCCCATTCTTCTATCTGTGATAGGGCCGAAGATATCGCAAACCGCGACTTTGCGGAACCGTAATATATCCTGAAAACTTCAAGGCCTATGTCAAGGGGGGTAGGGGTGTTCCGATTTTCAAAATTTTTTTTGTTATGTTCATATCTCACCCAATGGCACATTTTGAGCCGGTATACATATAAAAGTAGGATTAAGTCCCCCCCCTAGTTATGTTTAGATCACAAACGCAAAGCGCAAATTTAATTGCCAATCAGTGCAAATTGCAAACTGCAAACAAAATAGCACCTCCGCAAATTGCGGAATTTGCGGTTTGCGGAGGTGTTTGCGGAAGTGCCCAGCACTGGTTGCCAATCACTGGGCCCTGAAATTGTGGTGGAAAGGAGTTTCAATCATCCTTTGTGCTTAATTGCTGTGTCCTCCCCTGTAATTACCCCACATAAATACAGGACTTATAGCTCAAATGGTCCATCCATCGGTCCAAAATATCCATGCCAATCAGACATGGGATTTCAAATCTTTGCAAAGTCTAGATTGATAAATTGAGTTGGTCATTTTGGCAGTCTTCAAGTTAGCTGGCAGTGGTACATAAATTTACAGGTGTATAGACCAGCATAATTAGTGATAGATAGCTTGATGGAGAGATATGGTAAGTACAGCCCTCTAAGTGCAGCTCTGGGCACTCACAAGTGTTGATTGATGAGATGGGAGAGAGAGCAGAAGTCCTCACATGCTTCACTTTTACCCTATGTGAGAGATCCTTTAATTGCACTACAGACACTGAAACAAGCGATTGCCAATTTAATGTCAGATGCGAAAAACATCCAGCTTGGGTTTTGCTAATGAAAGTCCGCTGAGTTTTTTTGGTTCCCCACACGGGGTTTTGATGCCAGTTAAAACCTTCAACGGAGAAGGCAGGAATCATAACGGCTCTGCCACCTAGCTGCCCCAGTGAGAAAGTAAGATCTTTATTGACATGGTTGTATGGAACTAAGCAGGTCTTAGGATAGTTTTCAGTCCTGAGGGTTTTCTTTTCCTGGGTTCGAATCTTGGGCAGACAATTTGGAATATTTTCAGTGTACTCTCAAGATCAAAGTCCCAGGTGGATGTAATTCAGATGGGGTGTTAAATCATTGACGCTTTCAATCTTTTTCAAGTGGAGTAAACGTGCAATGTGTAGAGGACATTTGCTCTATCTGCCATCTCATTGATCAATCTAATAGTCTAGTAGCATGCTATTTGTAGTATGGATTCTAGATCTGAATCTAAGTTGGTAAAGATCATCCATGGTGGCGCTGTCATCAGTTTTCCTCGCAGCCACACCCAGGTCTGGAATTGTTGGTCTACATCAATGGTTGGACACATGTAAATAGAAATTAAGAGGATGTCTGGAAAACGTAATTTGCATTGGTCATGGAAATCAGATATGCAAATTAATGGTAATTATTGAATTGGGTCTTGAACATGTAAGGAATTTACTTTTTGATTTTGAGACAGCAGCCTGAATCGTTTTTGGAAAATGAATGTCACAAAGGCCTATATACATTATATACATTATACATAACTAAACTTGGAAGATCAGAAGTGCTCCACGAAGGTAGTCAGGGTTGCAGGTAATGGAGAAGTGTGATGTTTGGCCAGGTGGAAGTCCAGAAACGACTTGTTTTTTGTGGAGTAGGTCAATTATGAAGTCAACATTAATTTTGTTGATTTCTTATGATGTCACTAAATCTGAAAATTGTCCCCCAGGATAAGATTCCTTGAGTGAGACATCTTGAAACAACCAACTTACCTGTATTGGTTCCCTATATCTGGATTTGGTACCAATCTTTTGCTTAAGACTTCCTCTATTCATTAAATTTACCAGGAGACGGTGACAGCCAGTAGGCCTGTTTCAGTGCTGCTGACAGGGATTGGAAACAGGGTGAGGCAAGAACCAACCAAGCCTGCATGTTGGTAGGGAGCCTGAACTAGGTAGGCCAAAGAAATGTCATCAACAGAGCTACTGGGTTTCCGCCATCAATGTACCATGGAGGGGCAACAACCTGAGCTAGGCAGAAAAACAGGGAACCACTGAAGGGTCCCCCAGCTACAGATGTCAAGGCACATCTGCCGAAATAGGCCGAAGACGAACTGAGGATGAGGCCAGGACCCGGACGACAGGGCTAGGATGACCATGGCCAAACCTGCACTAGGTCTGTCCTCTGCAGCGCGTCTATAGGACCCTGGGTGCTCTCCTCTCCTCCCAGTGTTGGTGGCCAGCAGTCTGGTCGGGTTCCAGTCTTCGATATCCTGCTGCCCTATGCATACTCTGTAGTCAGTCACTCTTCAGCTAGGCATACAGTCCATGCTCGGGCACTTCTGGGTGATAGCAAGAGGTGGCGGACCAGGGCCCCTGGTCTCAGTGGCATCCCTATGGGGGGGCACGGGGGGGTACGTGCCCCCCATATTGGACCTGTGCCCCCAGGTGCCCCCCCATATGAACTTTCCAACTCTGGCTAAAATATACTGTTAGTATAGTGGGTGCCCCTCAGAGAATCGCGTGCCCCCCCAAGGTGCCCCCCCATTCGAAACCCACTAGTTACGCCACTGCCTGGTCTCCCGCCTCCTGCTTGCTCATGCCTGGTTGTGCCCTGGGCTTGAGAAGTTGGGGGAGGAGCATCCCTCTGGGGACCAGCCTCCAGGAATGCTTGCAGTACACCTCCCTTCTGGGGCCTCCGAGCTTAGTTATGATGTATGGGTTTGCATTTCTTTCGGGCTTCTTCACTCAGTTTACTTTGGCCATTCCACCCTGGTGCCACCTCTGAGATATGATGTGCTGGCCATTGGGAATCCATCCGAGTACCTTATCAGTGGATGTTCCTTTTCGGGTCCCTCAGGGAAGAAAATTCTGAGAGCCCATAAATTGGCTGGGACGGGTGGCCTGGGATGTCCTCACAGGAAGCAGGTATGCCATCCGCTGGGGCAGAGTGACCACAGGGAAGTCTGAGGAAAGAGGAATTTGGACAACCAAACAGACCTAGCGGCGGTCCTGGCCAGAAGGGTCAAGGTCACACACCAGGAAAGTGCCACACTCAAGAAGAGGAGATGTCATGTACCACAACGAAACAGAGGTACCAAGGACTATCACAGAAGGCATCCAGGAGTGGCACAAGGGCCACCAGTGTTAGTCCCATGGTGGGCGAAGAGGCAACTGACCATTGAGAGCAGAAGGACCACACTCAGAACAACCGTCAGAGAGACCAGCCCCAGAACAGAAGAGGCAGGGCATTCTGGAAGGATAGTCTGAGACCAACTCCAGTGCACCAAGGAGACTCCAGGAGATCCCTGCTGCCAGTGAGGCGGCCCCACCAGACGAAGGGTGCCGGCACACTTGCAGCAACAGTGGCCATGGACAAGCAGGGAAATGAATAGAAGAGCCCAAGAAGGAGAGGAGTGGATTAAGAGACAACAGGTCGAAAGAGGCCCCACCCAGGGCAAGTCTACAGCGTCAGAAGAAATCTCCCTACCCAGGTAAGGGAAAAACAGAGAGGGATTAAGTTAAGGAGACATTCAGCAGCTGAGCATGCCAGCCATCAGGGCCAACACCTTGCAGGCCATCGGGGAGCCTCTGTGAGACACGGAGACCAGCCGGTCATGCCGCCAGGAGGGCCAGCATCTAGGGGCAGTGGGGCACCATCTGACTCGGGCCGTGGGAGAACCTTAGATGGACTAAGGAGATGTATTGCATGATAGGTCACATATAGGGGAGGGGATGTGAGGATTTCGAGGCAAAGTCACAATGCAGGACGGCCAAGTGACGAACAAGCCAAACAAAGGCCACCAGGCCACCCTAACTATCACCCAGGAGAACAATGCCAGAGCGAAGGCTAGGTCCAGGGCTCCACTTGCCAAGGGAAGGCTGCCCAGGAGCAGCTCAAGGGTGTTGGAGGCCGGAAAAAAGCACGAGGCTCAAGTCCAATGCTGGGGGAGAATGGGCTGAAGGGCAAGGGAGAGTACTTGCTCAGGCAGGAGTCCAGGCCAAGGTTGTGAGGGTCGGAGAACCTACCGGAGAACCTACCAAATGCAGTAAACAAACCCCAGAGGGACAGAAAAGTAAGATGTTGAGACAGGGAGACATCAGGAGGAGCCTTAACAATCCACAACAAAAGCAATCGAGTCGGAAGTTAATAGCCCAACACCAGATGACCAGGCAGCCAGCGAGGGGCCCTCACACGATGCCCCAGCGGCACGCAAAAGACCATGCACAGGGTAAAGCCACCACTGGCAACCCAGTCATATGAGGAGACTAGGACAAGGACAAGACATGCCAGGGCGAGATTGGAAATTTGAGGACCAGCCAGGATGCTAGGACAGCCTCAACTCAAGACAAGGAGGGATATGAGGGCAGCAAGAGAAGTTTAAGGAAGAGGGCCAGCTTCACAGGAAGGAGACCAAAGTCCCAAGCGGTGACCATGATGAGTCTAGGGTGGGAGGGTGGGAGGGGTGGGAGCCCATCCAGACAAGTGGAGCAGCCGCAACTCCAGGAGGAGCAAAAGGGCCAAACAGCCTGGCAAAGAAAGAAGGGAGGCTCCACAAGATGGGCCTTGTCAGGAGAGAGGACCTGAACTTGAGAATCCTTGCAGCTGCCGAAGTCAACCTCCAGAGGTGGCACCGGGGGCCCTTCGACACCCTCAGCAATGATGCCCAAAGCAAGAGCCAAGCAGAACAGTCAAAGTCGTGGTTGAATGGATGTCCTCGAAGCCAAATTGGACCATGAAGGTGGGGGGACTCCCAGCCTGCTGAGGGATGGAGGATTCCAGCCAACCTGGAGGCAAAATTGGGCAATGAGTAGCAACAGAACAGTGGCAGGGGCAGCCCAGAGCAGATTCAAACAGCAGGGCCAAGGATAGGGAAAAACCCTGGATAGGGATCTCCCCTAACCTCCTCCAAGGTGAGTCAATGTCTTGGAAAGCAGACAGAGCCAATGGAGCATGGGGCTGTGGCTAGCAAGGCAGGACCCGGGATGAAGAATGGTGATGACCACAAAGTAACCTGCAAGCCATAGGACCAAGAGTCTTGCATAGACTGGTCCCAAGGCCAGAGTCCCCCACAACCCAGCAAACAGGGCAGCAAGGAATCCACAGAAGGAAGGTTTCATGTAACAGGAAGCAGGTTGTGCTGGCACCAATTAGCGCAATATTAACGAATTAGAGCAAGTACAATGTCTAGAATTACTCAAAAACCCACGCAAATGTCAAAATTCATTCAATCGTCTATAAGCAAGCGGCTGTAGAGCACACATCCCACACGTTGAACAGAAGAAAGAGGAAGGTTAAGCGCAAGGGTCTGTGGGTATTAGGAGGTATGGCAACGGTGCCAAATTTTAAATCTTGGCTGTGAAGAAGTGTGAAAGCTTGTTCGAGAAAATGTACGCACAGGTAAGCGTTGTCACTCTCTTAGACGAGTGAAAATAAAGCTGTGGGGCCATGAGTGAAGTTAGAGATTACCATTTTTGTAAAAAATTTTAAATTTATGCACATAGGACTGAATAAATCACAAAATGGGGTTCATTAATCAACTTCCCAGACTGATTTACCCTGAAAAAGTTGTATCATATGCCAATAAATGACAAGTACTTCAGAAGTGGCATCCAGGTGAGATTTAAAACTGTGTAGTCAGTATATAGGCCTTTGTGACATTCCTTTTCCAAAAACGATTCAGGCTGCTGTCTCAAAATCAAGAAAGTAAATTCCTTACATGTTCAAGACCAAATTCTTTAATAACCATTAATTTGCATATCTGATTGCCATGACCAATTCAAATTATGTTTTCCAGACATCCTCTAAATTTCTATTTATATGTGTCCAACCATTGATGTAGACCAACAATTCCAGACCTGGGAGTGGCTGCGAGGAAAACTGATGTCAGCGCCACCGTGGATGATCTTTACCAACTTAGATTCAGATCTAGAATCCATACTACAAATAGCATGCTATATATTTCAGTTTCATTTTAAATGTCTTGGATGGAATACAAATACATCTAACATTTTCAAGTGCAGCTGTCCATTTGCGGTGCCTGCAGAAATCGAAGTTTCTTGAATTGCACGGTTGGTAAAGACCAAAAACAAAAATTACCATTTTTGAATAATTTTTTACATTAGGGACCGTTCAGAATTTATGACTGGGGGGGTGGGAGTTTTGGCCGAGGGGGTACTAGGCCTAACTATTCACATGTTTCAAGGGAGGGGGTATTAATTTTTGACAACACTTCCAAGGGGGGGGTAGAAATTTAAACAAGGAAAAAATGTTTAAAAAAACATGCATAAGCTCATTTTATTTGGACTTTTTACGGGCAAAAGTACGCGAAATGACGCGAATCTGCACACGTGGCCATGTATAACAATATATATATGTGTGTAATAATTTGTATGTTGAGGGGGGGTACTAAAAATACGCGTGAAACCTAGGGGTGGGGTACTAAAAACCGCATGAAACTCAAGGTTAATTTTTGATGAGAAGTTCCAGCGAAACTCCCACCCCCCAAGTCATATATTCTGAACGGTCTCTTAAGGCACTTAGAACTGAATAAATCACAAAATTGACTTCATTAATCAACTTCCCAGATTGATTTACCCTGAAAAAGTGGTATCATATGCCAATAAATGACAAGTACTTCAGAAGTGGCGTCCAGGTGAGATTTAAAACTGTGCCGTCAGTGACGCTACTGAATCGCTTCCATTCAGTTATCTTGACCTAGAATTGCTTCTACTCATAGTACACTATTCATTTTGGTGTCATTTTAAACGTCTTGCATAGATCTATGCAGAGCTAGTCTTTTCTTAGCGATCTGTCCATCAGAATTTGTCTGACTGGCTTTATTTGTATTTAAAAAAACATTGATTTTTTGGTGAAAAACTCACCATTTTTGCCTATTTATTCAACTTTATATGTTTAGAATTGAATAAATCACAAAATAGACCTCTTTAATCAACTCTGCAGGTGGATTTACCCTGAAAAAATGGTATCATATGCCTATTTGTGACCAGTAGTATAGAAGTTAGTGATTTTTCATCAAAATAATGGCAATTTCGACGTTAATCCAAGATGGCCGCCGTACGGATGACACGGGACAATAATTGGCGATGGGAACATAAAAAAATATTTTGTACACATTATGAGGATTCCGAAAACCAAAGTTAAAAAAATATATCTTTCGGGTGCATGGGAACCCCTCGTTCCTACCCAACTATAAGGACCCACCCTGTTACTGCAGATTCATTTAGTATGAGTTTCTCTGGTCAGTTTTCTCAGTATCCACGTAGCATTTTCAGCTTGCCTGATTGGTCCATTGGCAATAAAATGTCATCCAAATCTTCTGGTTGAACGTAGGAAGCAATGAAAAACGTATAATATTCTGCTTCAGTGAGCAGCTTAGTTTGGAAAATTGATAAGATTAGCAGTCAAACACTGAGTCACCATCCCCTCCAGACACGTCACTAGCTTTGAAAAACGTTTTTATGGTATTCAAATGAAATTTATGCCATGTAATTAAATGCCTTAGCCAATCACATGAATTAAATTTGCAACGTCTTGCTGTCTTTTTGCAGAAACTCGTACTTATTGAAATTGCAGTAAATGGCTGCACGTTGTGCATACCATATTTATCTATGTGATATCTATCTATCTATATCTATCTATATCTAAATAATATCTATCTATATAATATCTATCTATTTAATATCTATCTATCTAAGATCTATCTATCTAATATCTATCTATCTAATATCTATCTATCTATTTATCAATGTCTTCAGAACCATATCTATCTGAATAGTTATACTTATAGCAGTGCTGGACAAATTAACTGCTGGATTCAGAGGATTTCAACTAAGACAACACGCCTCATCCATTTAGCAACCCGTAGGTTTTTGTTGGATTTTACCATGGAAAAAGATACAGAATAAACTACTTAAAATTGACAAATTGTCGTAACACTGTTGAATATGGCATGCTTAAATATACGTATTTAAATTGAAAATTATGAGTATCTGATATGTTTTGATGATTCAAACCTGATAAGACAAATGTATGCAACACTGCGAAAATATCATGTCACGACGCTACAATTTCACTTGACCTGGTTGCTTACAAAAATGTAAATATCTTCATCTCCAAAAGTGACACGCAAAGCAACAAATCAGACATACTTGCTGATATTTTGGAACATGTGAAATTGATTAAAGGTAGCATATTTTTACTCTAAAGTTAACATTACAATCATCAAGTGGCCAACCAGCAGCAACAATATTTTTGTCTTTGGTGGGTCTCCTCATCGTCTGTATTAACAACTTGTCTCATGTCGTTATCATACTCTATACCTTTTTATAATAATACAATATTATTCAAATGATGATGATGAAATAAATTATTTTTCTGTCTGTCTGTGTGTCAAAGTCAATAATGCAAGTCATAAGCCTTGCTTCGCCAGGAAATCACAAATTTTTCACATTTTTGACAAATGATCATAAGAAACAATATAAAATACTCATATTTTCTTCTTTTTGGCATCACCATTGGATTGGGCATATTGAAAAATATATAATTTGACACAAAAATTATAAAAATCTGATAAGCTGTTGGAGAGTTATGCTAAATCAGACATATAAGATGCACCACTGCTGAAACGTGACGTTGTGACGTCACAATTCTCACTTGACGTGACCAGTCATATAAATAGGAATATCTTCATCACTTAATGTCACAAAGCAACTAATAAGACATGGTTTCTGGTATTTCTGTATGTCAGGAAGTTTTTTATGATGTTATTTTTACCCTAAAACCAACCATTCATTGACTATGATGCCTTATTTTGCCAGAGAATCTTGATTTTTTCCAAAATTTTTCACTTTTTTTGCATTTGATCCTTAAAAACAGCTTGAAACGCTTATAATATAGAAATTTTTATGTCATCATTGCATTGGGAATATTAAAATACATATATTTTGACCCAAAAATTATCGAAATCGGATAAGCCATTAAAGATCTAGACCAAAAAGTGCATGCACCTATTTTAGTGGCGGCCATCTTGAAAAATGGCCGCCAGGGGTAAACGCGACCGATACGCCGCGCCAGAAATAGGTTTTCTGGTGCGCCTTATCATTCCCTTTATACCCATATGCTCCGTTAGTGGTACCTCGTTCGACTAGGCTAGAGCCCCTGGGCTGCCGGTCTAGGAGTTGCCACATCACACTTAGCTCAATGTTTTTCAGATCCACACTCCCAGCAATTGCCATTGCTGTGTTGAAGGCTGCTTCCACTTTTCTTCTCGTTTCAGTGATGTGATCTTCCATGTTGTTTTTGCTTGAGAGTATAGCTCCCAGGTATTTATACTGTTCACAGTATCCGAGTTTCATTTCGTCCAGGTGGAACTCCACTTTCGGAAGCTTCTTCCCGATTTTCAGGATTTTGCTTTTTTCCTCTCCGAACTTGATTCTATATCTGGTACCAATGTTCTCTGCTATATTTAGCATTTCTTGGAGTTCTTCTTTCTTGTCGGAGATGAATGCTACATCGTCCATCCATAGGAGGCATCCCAGTTTGTTTCCTCCTCCTGTATTTATACCCAGGTTCTTTTGCTTAACTTCCTTAGCTGCTATTTTGTCCATTAGGGCTGCATACATGATGACTGACAGTACTCCTCCCTGTCTGATGTTGTCTTTCATCTTTATTTCCCTTGTGTTTCCATGTTTGGTTTCTATCACAGCTGTTAGATCTTCGTTGAGCTCTTTGATCTTGATCCACAGTCTGTCCCTCTTCTCAAGGACATGCATGATTCCTTCGGCCCATGCCTTGTCATACGCTTTGGTGACATCCAGGAATGCAATGTATACATTTCCTCCTTTCCTGGTTGCTTCTTTCACATCCTCCCCACGCAAGCCCTGCTAAAATGGACAGGGTTTTCTGCTATTTCCAACCTCTTCTGTGATTGGCTGCTTATTTAGGTCATAAGCATTTTGCAGGCAGATTTAGTCGGATTATGGACACTTAGAGGATTACTGGCAACTGAGAAAAACAGTGTAAAACAAGCAAACTTTCAAACAGTTTCATTTCAGAACTGTGAAAATACATAATTCAATGGAATTTTCGGAACTGTGATAGCACCTTTCAACAATACACAATTTCTCCATTTGTAACAGTGTGAAACAGAAGCAACAATTTCAAACTGTGAGCCAAAACTGGGTCAGTTAATTAAGTATTCATGAATTAGCAAAGGTTATGGGCCATTTTGTCATGGTATGACTTGGGATGATGCTTCTTTCAGGGCTAGAATGTGATCCGCAGTGTTTGCACCTTTTTTCCCACCGCCCTGCATGTCACTGATGTCTACCTTCTCCTTTGCTCGTTTGTTTATGATCCTTTCGAATAACTTTCCCATGTTGCTGCTGATCGTGATCCCTCTCTCATTCGAGCATTTTCGCTTTTCCCTTTTAGTTTGTAGATAGTGATGATTCTTCCTTTTTTCCAAGCATCTGGTACATTTTGTTGATTCAGCACTCTATTGAAGTGTTTGAAGATTTCAGAGCTGTTTTCTTTGTCCATGTATTTAAGGGCTTCATTCAGGATGTTGTCTGGACCACAGCTTTTCTTAGTTTTCAGTCATTTCTTGGCCCTTTCCAACTCACTATCTGTGATGGGGGTCATCTGTACCTCGTGCTTCAGTCTTCTTATCGTTGCTGCATTCTCTTGCAGGATTTTCACAGTCCATTCTTTGCCTTCTTCACTGGCTTCTCTGGCTTGGTATAGGTCTTCAAAGTACTTGGCAATATGTTCCTTGGCTTTTTCCGGGTCTTTAATTATTCCGTTGTTTTCGTCCATTGTATCGTATTCTGTTCTTTTCTTTCCGAGGAGTTTCCTCCTTACATTCCATATGTGGTTTTTGTCACGGCTTCTTGATATCTCCTCAAGTGACCTTTTCACTCTGTCCTTTTCTGCTAATTCTATGGCCTTTCTGAGGTCTCTTTGGGCCTTGTAGTATTCTTCAAGGGCTGATTTTTTGTGACTTCGTTCAGCTCTTAGGAGGCTGTCTTTTCTCTCCTTCTTCCTTTTCCTTAGCTCTTTTATTTCTTCCGTTTCCCATTGTCTTCTTTTTTCATAGACTGTGATGGTCTTTTTTCCGAAGCTCCTTTCCAGTGCCTGTTTAATTCCCTTCTCAACTGCTTCGTAATCTTTGGACCTTTTGTCAAGACTTCTTTGAGTTTTCTATTGTATATTTCCCAATCAGAGTCCTGATTGATCTTCCAGGTTTGTATCTTCTTTCTCCGGTTCTCAGAGTAAGCTGTTCTGAGTTTGGCTGTTATATTGTTGTGGTCACTCTCACTTCTTGGGTTCTTTAGTCTCTTGTTTCCTTCTTCGTCTATCTCGAGGTCATGCACAGCATCTTTTCCTTCCTGGTTTACAATTATGTAGTCGATCACAGACTCCTCCTCTGGTTTGTGTCTGTTCATTCTGGTCCATGTCCCTGTCGATGATTTATAGTTGACCTGTTCCATTTTAGTCTCCTGGAGGAATTCTTCTAGGATCTTGCCATTTCTCGAGGCTTCTTGGTTTTCTGTCTTTATCTTTGCATTGAAGTCTCCCGCCAGGATTATATTCCCCTTGTGGTTCATCATCATTACTTGTGTTTTTAGTTGTTCAAACTGTTCCACCACTCGGTCCTTTTCTGCTTTTTCCTGAAGTCCGTAGTAGCAGCCGAGGTGGACCTCTTTCTTCCTTGGTTCTTTCAGTCTCAGCCATACATGATTAACACATTGTGTGTGTCATAATTGTTTTTAAGTAATACTTTTGTAATACTATTTGTTTTTATCATTGTTTTGTTTTTACCTTGTTTACTTTTATTTGATTAACCTGTACCACATTATATGTGTGTGAATAAAGATATTATTATTATTATTACCATTTCCTTGCATTCTAATATGTCCGGTTGATCGATAAATTTTGCAAGGTTATTTCTTACGGCAATGGCGACTCCTCCACCATTTCCTCTTTTTCTTTCCTTGGCGTACCAGGTGAATCCTTCTAGCGCCGGTGGGGATCCTTTGATTCTGTCAGTATGGCTATGTCTGTTTCCTCCATGGTCATTACATCCTTTAAGCTTCTCACTTTGCCTCTCACCCCATTTATGTTGCAGTATAGGATATTAATGTTTTTTATAATTATTTTTTCCTTTTTTCCTTGGTTTTCTGTTTTTTCTATTTTCTTTTTCTTGGTGAAACTCTAGTGTCCTGGTCAATATGTCGTCTGGGGCGAAGGTGACTCGTTTTTCTGTCCTCATATCATTCCGTGGTTTGGGGTATCTGTCCTTGGTGGTTTCGACCTATTTATTCACCACCGGTCTGATACTGCTTCCGCTCAGGTCTATTACCCTCCTCCTGTCTCTGCTTTGACTTCTGTTCCTGTCGCTTTCTCTTCTCTCTCCGCTGCGTGCACTGCTTCTCCAGTTACTGTGTTGCCACTCTCTTCTTTCAGTGCTCTTTTCACTATTTCTTCTCTCGCCGCTTCTTTCTTGTTCTCGTCTGTCTTTATTTCCTTCTTGGTCGTGACTGTAGAAACATTTTGTTCCTCTGTTGCATCTCCCGAAGCGGTAGTATCTGCAGGGGTAGTCTCTGTATTCCTCTCTCATTTTGTCATTCTTTCTCTGTCTTTCAGCGAGGTCGTCTCTGGGTTCCTGTTGTTGCTGTCTTGTTGGCTTGTCTCCCGTCTTTTCCCTTGTTATGGTTTTCATCACAACGGACTCGATGTGTGATGCCATGGTCTTCTGATTGCTTGAGGTCAGGTGCAGGTCGTCCATGAGTGCGCTCTCGATAGGCACATCCTCAACTTCTCTCACCATCCTTATTATCTTGAATTCTTTGTTGGAGTTTTGGTGGTGAAGTGTGGAGTTGAAGATTCTTCTCTCCGCTTCCTTTCCTCTCCTGTTGATTGGAGGGAGTTCTACAACGAATTTGGATTTGGGAAATTTGACATTTTTCACTCTTTCAACCAACTCTTCTGCTTCCACTTTGCCGTCCTTCCCGGTCTTGATGTCGTTAGTTCCTAATAGGAATACGGCCGCCTCATAAATGTCTTCAGTCTTCACCTTGGCGATGTCCTTAATCACGAAGGTGTCATCGGTGTAGTCCCATTTGTTGCTTTGCTCAAAGTAGGGGGCCATCCTTTGGGCATTTGAGTCTCCTATGATGATTGCTTTGAAATCAATGCTCCGGGGAGATTCCGGGGTCTCCTTTGTCTGGTTGCCTCTCTCGTCCGTTATTTTGGCGATTAGCTCCCTGTTTAGGCCCTCGCTCTCCGCTATTTTTCTCTTAGCTTCCGCCAGCTGTCTCTCCAGTTCTTCTGATCTTCTGTTCGCTTCAATCTTTTGTCTCTTGAATTCCTCCTTCACTTCCTCTGTGTTCTCAAGTTTGGCTATCGTGTTGTTATGTTTTTCCTGAGTTTTCTTGAGAGTATTTTGTAGCTTTCCGATTTCCCTGTCCTGGTCTTCGAGCTTCTTCTTAAGCTTAGCTAGCTCGCTGTCTCTCTTTTTCAGGGAGTTTCTTTTGTCCTCCACTTTCTTCTGTATTCTGCGCAATTCTTGCTCAAGTTCCTTAGTTCTGCGCTTGTATTTGGAGGCTTTCTTGCTGGAGTTGATGGCCCTTCTCTTTTTGGCCCTCCTTTGGTTTGCATCACTGCTGCTGCTACTCGACGAGGAACTGCTGCTGTCCTCACTGGAGCTCGAGCTGCTGCTCTCGTCTCCGCTGCTGCTGCTTTCCATTTCCCTTGCTCTTTTCTTTGGGTGCAATTCGATGTCCACGTTTTCATCCTCCGATTTTTGGGACGAGGTGTTCCCTCTTTTTGAGGGGGTCGTGCTGGTGGACGCTTTATCAGCCCGTTTGGTACTGGTGGAGGCTTTTTCCTCCTGCCCAGTCCCAATCTCGGTAGTTTTTTCCTTTCCAATGGCAGGGGCCCTTTCCCCTTGTCCAATGGTTTCTCCTTTTCCTTCCTTGTTTGGGTTTTCTTGCACACTAGTCGAGGCTCTTTCCTCGGGCCTAGTAGCTCCTTTTTTCGTTTCTCCTTTGTTTGTCTGCTTTTTTCTAGCCTTTCCTTGGCTCTTCGACGTCTCCGTCTTTTTCCCATCTTTGGTTTTGCTCTTGTCCTCCTTGGGTTCAATTATACCCTTGGCCATGGCTTTGTAGTCTGGCATTGGTGTGTCCTTCGACTTGGACCTCGTCCATCTCTGGCTGGGTTCTCCTTGACCCTGGTCTCCTTCCCCTAATAGCCCATTTACGGGTGGTTCCACAATTACCACATCAGATGATCCATCTTGAGCAGGGGCATGGTCTCCATGATCAGTGGGGGAGGGGATTGGGATTTTCGCGGGGTTTTTCAGGTCCGTTTTCCCATCATTAGTCACTCTAAGAACGAAAAGATTATAGAACAACCAAATAAGGTGCTTCGCCTTGTCACAAATACAGCTCCCCATAGGGTGCCTGGAAGCACCTTTTCATAGGGTGCTTGGGAAGCACCCTAGGTCAAAGAACCCTGGGGAGTTTACAAGAACCCTACAAGGTTCTTCAGTGTAGATTGGTTTGTAGAACCTTTGGGGGTTTGTGGCATTACCAAATCTAGGGTGGAAAGGAGCCTCTTACAAGGATGCTTATAAACCATTCCTCAAAAGTGGATAACTTTTGAGAGCTTTCATTCATTTTTGTGGGTGTTTCGTAAAGTTCACAGTGAGACAAATTCACTGTCTTCCAAATTGGGTCCTGCTGGTCGTCAGTCTGAAGATTACAACTCCTCAGATAACTGATGACCATTGTGAGAGGGAAGCAAAGGAGGTTGTCTTCACCTTCTCAGCATTTTATAATTGAATGCTCATGTAAGTTGGAATTTCTGTATATCTACAATTCTGCTTGCTTTATTGTGGTCAAAATGTGTCTGAAGTTCAGAAGACTGAAATAATTACACATGAGCTTTAAATCACATGCATTGTAATTGAAAATGTTCTTTCGAGAGTGTAGTACATATTCAAATAAACATTAAGATACATTTTGTTAACATAATATTAAAATTATACAAAAACAAATTTTACGAGTTCACGTCTGTTATAGGTGGGGCCACATACATAACAATTGAGAATTTATTGCAAAAAGCTTTGCATTATAGATGACGCCACTTGTCCCATGTAAGAAAATATCACAAGCTAGTTCATTAAAGACGTATTGTGATGTAGATTAACCCAATTACTTTACTTACCTAATTAAACAATCCCTATAAAGGTGTGCAATAAACCTAAACAGTATATTATAACCAATTATGCAATCTTATTTGCTGTAGGTAAGACTTTCAGAGTCAGACAAAGAAATTGCTGTTTGCTCAACAGAGTCAAAATTCCTGATTCAGATTTGTTTAAAGATGCCGAGTTTCTCAGGATTACATTAGCATGGGCTGCCCATTGCACTGAGGCTGGTGAATAGTACATTTACCACTCTTGGTCATGATTTTCTGAACTGCTAGTAAATCAGTGTGGCATCTGGTTTCTGGCGGTTCCTCAATTAATGTAGCATTGCCCTGCTTGACAAGTAAGTGTGCAGTACAGGCAGGTGAGAGTAGACAGGCTGTGGTTGCAGACGGTGAATTTTAAGGTGAATGCCTGAATGGGTATCAAATTGGAAACAGGGACAGCTGCCTATTACGTCTGTATTCAGTAGAAATGCCCACCATTTATAAGCAGATATGAAAGAGAGCAGTTCTGGTGTAAATGTTGCTGTCAGCTGCCTCACAGATACACCTGCAGCATTCCGTTGAAGCTGGCATGGTTAAACTTACCAGGATATGCGACAGGAGGCAGGCCAGCAAAGTGAGTGGTGTATTTACGGCCTTCTCATAAGGCCTGAAGTTGACATAGAGGAGATAGGAAAAACCCTGAGTGCTACCCATTTGCCTCATGTAATGCCTCCTCTCTGCCCCCCCCCCCAAGGTCATTTCTAAGTATGCCCTGGGTCACCTTCCTCGCCTCCCCACTGCAAACCAGCTTGTCAGTTAGGCACTGCCTGGCACTTTTATGCAATATCCCAGCTACCCAATTTTTTTAGTGATTTTCCATATCCAGTTTCAGAAACCATGGAAGGATGGTGAAGCACCCCATGCACCATGTAAAGTGTGATGCACCTTTTTTTCATACACCCCTTGTTTGATACACCAAAACGATGATGATGAACCTTGTCCACCCCAAAGGTTTTTACATCCACCTTGCAGGTGTTTTGCTCCACCCCTCGCACCTTTTTTTCTTAGAGTGGTGTCCCCCTCGTCATCGTCTGCGTCAATTATTTCCTCATGTGGCTCACCTGGGTTCCCTTCTCCCTGCTGTGGCCTTTGGTGTCCATTCTCACTGTCCTGTTGATGGATTTCGGGGGTTTTATCGCCGTTTTCTTGTCCGTTTTCGACATTTGTTGGTGCGACGTCCGCCATCTTGGTTGCTAGGGGGGCTGGATTCGTCCTCAAAAATGTCAGATTTCTATCTATCAAGTCCGTAATCGTGTCCAGGATTGTGAGTCGAGGGTAGTTCAGGTCGTTATCCGATGATTTCAGTGGTATGAGGTTATGTAAAATGAAGATAAGTATGAAAAAACGATGTATAATGGTAGAGCGATGTGAATAGCGTGTTGTTATCTCGACCGGAAGTTATGATTTGTATATGCTCGTTTTTGCATGTCCACAAATTCGTTCATGCTCGTTTTTACACCTCCACAAATTCGTGTACATGCCAAATAATGAAAAATATATACATGGAAATGAGCATTAACCCACAGACAATGCCCACTAAAATGATAATAATAATCAATTATAATCTGCACGCACCTGCACCAGGAATATTCAACACACTTCGGTTTACAAGACTCCTTGGACGTACCAGGTGTGATCCTTGTGTTCAAGATGGATATCCCCCAATTCTCTGTGCAATTGAATTCTATGGCATCACTTCGTCCACAGAATAATATTATAAAGAGGGAGGCCAGAGTTGGATATTTCATGTTTTGATAAACTGGAAAAAAAAGAAGCACTATAAGTTTTCATTGACTAGTGATTGTTGTTTCCTGTACCAGAATTGCATAATAATATATCATTAGAAATATTCATAGGCTAACCACTCAAAGATGTTTTGGGAGGGTGTGCAGTATTTGCTCGAATTTTATAATCCAGATTTCAAACTGTTTTAAATGAAATCGCTTGGAACCAAAATATTTTCAATAACTAATATGTGAGCATCTGCCAGAACTAGTTGCTACCTGGCACCTTTTTTTTTTTAGCTTCCTTGTCCATACTTTTAGTGATTCAAAAAGTTTTTTTTTGGGGTGTAGGGAGCGGGTGCCAATGTTAACAGCCACTCTCATGTACGACTATGGAAACAGTGCATTTTTTATCATGGTAACTCGGAGACCAAATGGTCTCCCAGTGGACAGATTTGGTCTCCCAGTCATTGCCCAATTGGTATCACTGGGAGACCAATTTTCCCAGAAACTATCATTAATTTCACATTTAATTTGTTATGATTTGTAGTTCTTGGGTGCTTTTCAATATCAAAAAATATTATTCACTGTCTTTACAATTATTTTCTGCCATCTTTTTGATTTCCAACTTTTTTTAGCATTGAATATTTTGTCTAACTCTCTCGATCATGTCATTACATTAATATATCTTACGAATGTTCAGCTGATAGACATATATGGCGTGTCACAACGCCACGAAATCCCGTTGGTCTCCCAGTCAAAAAACCTTAAGAAATGCTCTGTATGGAAATATACGATTTTGCAAAAACACGAGTTTGAAACATGCGTTTTGATCTCATATACATGTAGATGATCGATTTTTTACTTCAGACAATCAAATTTCTTAATGACAAAAGACACATACCTCAACTTGGATAATCTAGTCGCCGGCAGTCATGTGAACCGATCTATTAACTAAGCAGACGATGTTGTGAAAGGTAATTTTTTGCAAGATATACATAATTCAGTTATTCATTTGAAATCGCTTAACTGTCTGTCTTTAATTACCATTCAGTACATTTGTTATAAGTTTAAGAGAATTTCATTGATTACTTTGCTGCTAGTAGCACAGTGATGTTAATTCTTAGAATTATTTTTTAGATGTGCTATATTTATGCATATAACATATTGCAAGATATGATAACAGTTTCTGCACTATACATGAGCAATATATTGCATTAGCTTGCAGACTCTTGCTCAGAAACATGGAATACTTTTTTGCGAAATAAAAATTGATTTCAGAGTCTGAATGCTTACAATGTCCGTGGTTAATGTCCAGTTATCTTCCCAAATCACTCTTGATAAACATACTATCCTAGAAAATATAATTTTTGGATGCATGCGTGTATGTGCACGTTCTTCAATCCAGTAAATTTCATATTGCGTCTAACTACAACTGTTTAAAGATCAATCCTCTTTTGTATTGTACAAAAATTAAGTAAACAACAGACTGTCCTGTATCCTGAATGCCTACACAGCACACGCGGCATAGGGTGTACCAAAAAATGAAAAAGTTCTCTGATCTTAACACCTATCGGTCAAAACATGAGGTTTGGTTAGTAGATCACTATGAAATTTATTTTTTGAAAATCGGAGAAGTCCTTACGCCGGTCCAAGCCTCTTGAAATTCACATGTCAAAAAAGAGCAAAAAATCGCCATTTTCTCCTAGTTTTGTGCCTAATATGCCACCTACAACTACGACTTATTACCAATGAAGTGCTGTATCTTGCGAACTAAAGGAGATAGAGACATGGTATTGACACCAAAATCTCCGGAATACCCACATTCATATTCATCTTCAATACATTTTAGGGCCCTTTACCAATACTTTTTGAGTTATTAGCAAAAGACTAATTAATTGCCTTTATTTTCATGGGAATCGTAAGTGAAAATACATAGCACAAATCATTAAAGATAGGTACCTGGTGAACCTCTGATTTATCTGCTATATATATTATATAATTTGAAAACACAAAAAGCTATTCTATTATTTATAGTGAAGGAGTATTACAATTCCAGGGATTACTTATCTATATCAAAATATTGTCTTATTTTGAGAAAGGCATTCAAAGAAGTGAAAAAGTTTGATTTGTTACAAAGGTTACCATGTAATCAGGGGAAAAATAATTTTCTTTGTTGTATAATATGCTACTAAACCAGCATTGCATATTGTACAACAAAGAAAATTATTTTTCCCCTGATTTCATGGTAACCTTTGTAACAAATACAATTTTTTCACTTATTTGAATGCCTTTTTCAAAATAAGACAATACCTTGATGTAGATAAGTAATCCATGGTATTGTAATACTCCTTCACCCTAAATAATAAAATAGCTTTTTGTGTTCAAATTATATAATATCACTATGTTGTCTGTGATAATATATATAGCAGATAAATCAGGTTCACCAGGTACCTATCTTCAATGATTTGTGCTATTAAATGTATTTTCACTGACGATTCCCATGAAAATAAAGGCAATTAATTGGTTTTTTGCTAATAACTCAAAAAGTATTGGGTAAAGGGCCCTAAAATGTATTGAAGATTAATATAAATGTTGGTATTCCGGAGATTTTGGTGTCAATATCATGTCTCTATCTGCTTTAGTTCTCAAGATACAGCACTTCATTGGTTAAAAAGAGCATTTTTGCGCTATTTCAGACCAAAGGTGGGTTATTTTGAGGGTTAGAAATGATAAAACTGACCCAACATAAATGTCATCCAAGTCATGACTTAGAAAGGAGTAATTAGACACTTTTAGGCATAAGTCATAGTTGTAGGTGGCATATTAGGCACAAAACTAGGCGAAAATGGCGATATTTTGCTCTTTTTTGACATGTGAATTTCAAGAGGTTGGTTCGGCGTAAGGACTTCTCCGATTTTCAAAAAAAAATTTTTCATAATGATCTAGTAACCAAACCTCATGGTTTGACAGATAGAGAACTTTTTCATTTTTTTGGTACACCCTATGCGGCCGCTGTCGCGGCACAGTGTGACACTTGACAAGCAGGGACGTAACTCAAAGTTTCGCCAAACCTGTAAAAAGTAGGAACCTGAAACTACCGGAGAATATACCCAACTTCATCATCTATAATGTGGACCTTTCCTGATTTTACTCTTAACTGCCAACATTTTTGAACACTTGAAAATAAAAAAAGTGTCTCACTGTGCCCCGCTCTCCCCTATTGTTGACAGCAATAAGGTCCTCCCTGTGGTAGAAATTGGAAGTTTTTACGATATTGAACCAGACCATCATGTGCTCCAGCACAAGTTGCCACAATTATCAACCTAATATGGGCAAGGGTGTATAAATGCAGTAACTAGCAATACAAGTGGGTACGTTCACATGGCACAGTGTTCGATAAATTATTAAATGTATATATAATAAGCTATTGCACAATCATGAATATTTTTATAACCTTGAATTTCTCAGAAAATTAGATACAGACTTTTTTTTCCACTTTTTTTTTAAAAAGACCGTTTGATCATGTAGATTCAGGTGGTCCAGGTCATGTTTTCGGTTCAGTTTTAAAAACCCCAATTGAGCGTTTCTGGAGGAGCACTATGCTTTATCTGTTTCTGTGCTCTCAATGGGCTCTTCGACTTGTGTGCATTCTGCTCGTCCATTGATTTAGCATCAATGGAATCAGGTGCTACAACTCCAGGTGGCACATGTTCTGAAAACCTGGCTTCCATGCCATCTGGTGAACAACGTGTCAGATTTCTTGAGCTGTATATATATAATCTATGGTTTGTTTTTGATAACGTTTCTCGAAATTACTGAATTTATATACTCTCAGTTCCAGAAAAGTTTCAGTTGGCCAAAATTTCGAAAAATATTGTATTTTTTTCTGAACCCTTCTGCATGTACTAATAATTCTGTTGCTGACATCAGGACTGCTCTTAACAAATGAATCTGTGTCATCGTGTTCACTTCAATCTTGTGTAGTGTCTACAAAACCTTTCCAAGCAACTTGTTCTCGTGTAGGTCTACTATATTTGAGAATAAAACTTTGAAAATGATCATGCAGTTGATAGACATACAACATCATTAATGTTCTCATATACAGCTGTCAACTTTCGAAGTGGATCAAGAATTTACATCGTAGCAATTCTGACATCAGTTGTTGTCGCTGCATAATTTTGCGTGAAATGTTAACTTTGATATCTTGGTAATGTGCTTGAACGAGATTGTTAGGCTTCAGTGACTATGATGGTCACCAGACATGATTGTTTGAAGCAAGGTGCAAAATGACTTGTCACACACTAGTGAATACACTGTAGCAGCACCAAAATAGAGTGGTGATTTCAGGGCCTTGGTCACTCAAACAATGTCAAATTGCACCAAAGGAACCTAAACTGTGAAAGTCCTCAATTGTCTACTAAATATGATTGAAAAACAAATTTTCTCCAGTCACTTGATGAAGTATGCCACAGCCGGTGGCTCCCCCACTTGGTGAAATTGTTCATATCCATTGGAAAAGCCACAGATTTTTGAAAACAGTGAATGTGGAACGTCAAATCAAAAGTTGAGCTCAATTGAGTTATTAACAAAACAATGCCTGGTTTATTACACAGTTACAAAAGAATTAATGATAACCTGTTTTCAATTAAGGTCGCCATTGCTTATAAGTGTTACAGACCATTTTACACCTTGTTACAAACAATCATCGTTTTGAAGGGTAAAAAGTTAGTGAAGCATGAAGTTTTGTCAGCCAAAACATTACCAAGACATCACACCAACATACTGCATTAAGATCATTCACTCATATTTTGTTGTGTTAATAAAAATTATATGAAAAATCTTGATCCACTTCATAAGTTGACTACTGTATATATACGCCCTCCCAAAAAGTGTTCGAGTAGTACTGTATATGCCTATGGTAGGGACGTCAGAGTTTGTCCACTGCTCAGCCTTCCTCTCTGCTGCAATTGCAGCAGTCCTGTCTTTACAATACAGTGGTCGTTACATTTTTTCACCCATTCGTAAAGTAAAAGCAGAAATGTCAATATTAATATTTTATTATTGATATGATATATTTTTCATGTTATGTCATAGAAATTTAAAGGTAAAATAACCCATTTTGTGAGAGGCAGCTGTTCAACGACAACGTCATGATGCATGATTTATTTTTTGACATGGGTCTCATTATTAGGCTCACATCAGTAGTAAGACCATTATTAGGGCTCATTTGACATAATGCAAAGAAAGACAAACGTATTTCCTCACATTAGACATCAAAAATATTATTCCACTCCTAAAAAGCATCAGTTAAATGAGCATTGAATTTGAGGTAATTTTCAAGTAACCTAATTTCAACCAAAAAGTATGTTGGCAAAATTTGGCATAGCACAGGACGTTACTAGACATTCTCTACTATGTTGTCTTATGATTAGTTTTGTGGTATATATATATATATTAGCGCATTTTAGCGCAAAAGCTTTTTCTAAGAAATAGACACATTTTATTTAGTGTTTTTGTGCCAACCTGTGAAGGTGCGTCACGGGGCATTTTATCATGCATTGTTTCAATGATTTTTAATCAATTTTCCCTAACAAATAACTAAAATAGTTTAGAAATTCAGATGTATAACAAATAGTTGCAAATAAAACAAAAAGTAGCAAATTTCTTGCTACTTTGTAACCACCTGCAATAAGTTATTAAATGTAGCAAATTGATGCCACCCCAGACGTCAACAGTGTCTGAGCCTGTGTCCCTGCTAGGGGGGGGGACTCTGGCCAGCAACATAAACCACACAAGCCTATAAGGGTTGTTTTTACTTTTAAGAATAAATAAATAAACCCATCATACCATATCTATTTCATTTACTGTACACATGAACACAATTTTATATAAGACAGATACAAATCATCAGATTAAAAAAAGAATTCTGTCTAAATTGAAAGACGAGTTTGGGGGTTGTCAAAAAATGTAGAGTACATGTATACAGCATAAAAGTCAGAAGGTGTAGCAGATCCAGTGGTGGCATTTCAGGGTTTAAACACTCTTTTGGCCTGAAAATGTAAGCAATGCATTTATCAATGAATTTGGTGCATTTTCATTTTGAGTGTACACTTTTTCTGGTTCCACTGTTTCCACCATGCACTGAAAGATATACTTTGGATGCAACAACATTATTTTGCGTTTCACAAATGTATCAACTCAATTTTGCAGGGTTTTATTGCTTAACAGCTTGAAAGCTAATTCCGCAATTTTCTTAACTGTGTTTCGACCTTCCTGAATCCTGATCACAGTTTACAATGCTTGCTGTCACAGTATAAAAGCTGCTGTTCTTAGAATGAGGCACAAGTCACAAGTGGTTGCTCCTGCTCTTGGCTCCTCCCCTGACAACTCCTTGACTACTAAAAATGACAGAAAATATTTTCTTTGTTTTCTTGTTTTATTCCTGACATTGTCAGTCAATATTTTTAATTTCTCTCTTTTTGACTGTATTATTATGACAAAATAGGAAAGAAAATGAATGTCCATAACTTGCTTGGTTTCTTTCTTCTTCTTTGTTGTCGTAAAAATGGTCTCACTATGGCTTCATTAATTGTGTTTTGCAAAAAAATAGGGAGATTTCTACGGTCCTTTTTTTTTAAGAATAGGCCTAAAAGGAAAATGTTTAATATTTTGTGTGAGGCAAACTTCAGTTCACGTTGAATACCTGATGCTGACAACATAGGTCTGTAAGCCTACTCAGTCGAGATTTTCTTGTCTGCTACAAATGTATTGGAACCTGCTACTTTTCTTCCTTATTGCTATTTGCCACTTACAATTTAGGCCAAAACCGCTTATGACCTTACCAAGTTACAAAATAAAGATTATCATTCCTTCATCACAAAAGACTCAATTGCTGCAACTCCAGCTGATTTTATCCTATGGAGCAGCATAAATGGAACAATAATAACTATGCATTATAATCTAAATCTAAATGAAAAATATATGTAATCGATGCTTGTGTGAGTAATTAATACTTAGGATTTAATCTGCCTACTGTATTCATTGACATTGACTTTGAGATTTAAAAAAGAGACAATATATGGCTCCAAGCAGTTCACTATGAAAATTATCTGCAATGGCTGTTTCCAAAATGAGGCTCAATTAACAATTACTTTTTGGCGGGAAAAGGGAGAAATCATTATCTGAGTGCATATATATATGTAAATGTTTTGTTGTTTATTTGAACTATTACAAAAGCAGAAATGTTTTCTGTAAATTCAGTAAAATAAATTTTGAATTTTCGTCAGGTAACTACAAATGATGTTGTTACTCAGACACCATTGATTGAATAAATAAAGGGAGCTATCATCACTCAATAATGGATACTACTCGGTACCTAGCCCTCTTTCTCAACTGCCGAAATAATTTTTTTATCAAGGTTATCATGATATTGTATATGGTGTAAATAAGAAAACCTGAAAGTTTCATCCAAATCGGATGAAAATTGGCCAAGTTACATATATTCCAAAACACAATCCACATTATCTCATTAGCATGCTTAGAACTGGTTGCTGGGTCATAAAAGTCATGTGATTCTCTTGACCAATGAGACAGGAAAATCACATTTGACTGAATGTGCACAAATAGAGATGTTTTCGTTAAATATTGGCTTTTTGGCATCTTTTTAAAGTCTGAATTTTAGCTCAGTTGGTGAATAGTTTAAAAAATTAATCAAAATGGGGGGAGGGGAGGCATACATAATGATATAAAACGTTTTAGCTGGCAGATGGACACTCAGCAGTGCATTTTTTAACATACTAACTGGGACACCAAATTTGGTCTTCAAGTGGACAGATTTGGTCTCCCAGTCATTGCCAAATTTGTGTCACTGGGAGATCAACTTTCCTATATAGACACCCAGACCAAAGAGAGGCACATTTGAGGCATAGACATTTTTCAGAGGTACATTTGAGGCACGTTTGAGGCATACTTGAGGCACATTTGAGGCATAGTCTACCAAGTGCAATGTGCCTCAAGTATGCCTCAAACGTGCCTCAAATGTACCTCTGAAAAATGTCTATGCCTCAAATGTGCCTCTCTTTGGTCTGTAGTTTTAAGCGGTACACGTCCCGTTTTTGTGTAATTTTTCTATCCCAATTGTATCTTTCGGGAGAAGCGTTGTATTCTAGGGGGTGGAGAGGCAGGGGACGATCCAGAAAATTCCGGTGGGGGATCTATCGGGCTGTCGCGTCGTGGAACGCATAATTCGCGACATAACGTGACTGCGCGTGGATAAAATTAACATGTAAAAATATCAATTTTCGTCCGGTGGGGGGGATGCATCCCCCCATCCCCCCCCTGCATCCGTCCCTGAGCCTGGGGAGAGGGGCTACTCACCATGAAAGGATGAAAGGGTGTATATAGATGCCCCACTGGATGGTTTAGGTTTTTTGGCCTTCTTAGATTAAAATGGTTTTGGTTTTTTACAATTAATTTGGTTCTAGCTTTTGCAACCCCAACGTTTTTGGTATTGTTAGAATCCGCTTGAAAAGACAATTAAAATTGTTTTGATAGCACAAAGATTAAATTTGTTGCCAAATTTTTATTGAAGGATTCAAATGGTTTGTGGTATCGGCAATAGTTCCTAGATTAAAACGAATCCAATTTTTAAAATTCTATGCATAGATCTGTGTGTGCTGAATCTGTTTCTGTTCTCTCAATGGGCTCTTCTAGTTACAAGTGTGCATTCTGCTACTTGGCCGTTGATTTAGCATCAATAGAATCAGGTGTTACACAACCAGGTGGCAAATGTTCTGAAAACCCAACTTTCATGCCATCTGGTGAGCAAGTCATGTTCTGGTATACTCTACCTCACAGATTTGATATGACATCCTATGCAAAGTGTGCCATAATTGAGTGAACAACCTGTGACCTCAAATGGAAAACCTAATGTCCAATGATAGCGTATGGGAACTGAAATAAATAATTATGATGTCACACTTCCATATTGCAAGAAAAAAAATCACTTTCTAAGTACTTTCTGGAAAGACTGTAAAGCATTCATTGATATTTATTAAGCCATTTACCAATGAATATTTTATATTCTTGCACTGAATAAGCTACTTGGCTCTTCGACAGCCACAGATTTATCAATAATTTATGGCCTTTAAGTGATGTAGAATGTATCTGTAATGACAACAAGGAACTAGAAATGTTAAGTTGTCTAGGAAATTTTATTCTTGAAGTGAAGACAACCCATAGAATTAATTGTCACACCATTATTTGATAATGATATTATATTTGTTTGCACACTGGCGGTCCAAACAGTTTCAAAATTAAATTTCAACTTGGTTTTGTGACGTTACTGGGTTAAAAATGTTTTGTTTCTGTTAATTATGGTTAATCAGTTGATTTAATGCTTATCTATCTAGCAGCATAGGTGAGAATAAATAAACTAATTGAATGGCTTAAGGTGCTTCATCAAATAAGAAGATAAGGAGAACAACAGAAAACTGTCAATGACATGGCAAAGCCAGTTTGCAAATTGAAAATTAGAAAATGGACCTCCAATCTGCAAAGAGCTCTAAGCCAGGAATAACTAGTCAATGCATGCCAAAATTTTGATAGATCCAAAGTTGTGTGATTTTACTTGTTAAAGTAAATAAGTATAACATAAATTGCGCCTATTCCAGATAAATCTGTTCAGCTACGCTCATCATACTTAACAGCAATCATATCAATCATTATAATTTTATTATTATGGTAGATATATACAACAGGGAAATTTTGATACTTGGTACAAGGCTATACTACATTGAAGCATTTAACAAGGAAACAGATACAGGAACAGTGGCGGAGCTATGGGGGGGCCTGGGGGGGCCAGGGCCCCCCCAAATGGACAAGTGGCCCCCCCACCGGCCCCCCCATTTGAGATTTGAAAATTTTGAAAAAATTATTGGAGCAGCAACAGTCGCTGGAACACGTCCATCTTAAGTTGTGGCTTTCGCTGGCGCTCACTTATACCAAATTTACTTTAGAATGACAGTTGCCCTTTGAAAAGTTCTGAGGCTGATATCCTTATTTGAACATATCTAGCAATAAGTATCACATTAATTATGAAAACAATAATAATAAACCTACACTTTACACTTTAATGAAATGAATTAATTTTAACATTTAATGAACTATTTAGAATTTTGTTTCTTTTATTGTAGCATTGTTAAAGCAACCGTGAATTTTATATGATGCCTGTCTTGTAAATAATGTCTGGAATATGAAATATCATGCATTGTTAATTAAACTATATATTTGTTATTTTGTATGTCTGTTGCTCTGGTCTTAATCAATTGCAATTTTACTTTATTACTATTTGTGTGGCTGGAACCTAGTTTGTATTTCTTTTAATCGTGTGTTTGGTGCTCTTTTATCTTTTTTCTGAAAGTTTTATTACTCATTCTTGAATTTTAGCTATTTATTGCATATATATAATTAGTGTTTTGTATATAGTTTATATTGCATATATGATTAATATCATTTGATTTTAAATATTTTATATTCCCATTCAACTGATTTTAGTGTAAGTATTGAGATGCATGGTCATTTTGTTAATCAGTCACAAAGAATAAGACGGTCAACTTTGCTAGTTCATTCGTTAAGAAGCCTTGTAACGCTGTATCAATTTTTATCCATGTAATGCCGCAAAAATGTCGCAAAAATGCCGCGAAAGGTTGGCCCCCCTAGTTCAGACCCTGGCCCCCCCTTGGCCCCCCCACTCCTGGATTTCTAGCTACGCCACTGTACAGGAAGGAAAGTGTCTTTAATATGCTGTGTCCGGCTAGAGGGCAGCCATATCTGCTCCCACTCGGCAAAAGCTCAACGACTTTACAACAAACAGTCAATGCCAAACAATGCTAAGCAAGATAAGCAAGCTCGCAGTTTTGTAAAAGGGCCCCTTAAAACACTGTCAGAACACAAGAATATGTGGCAGAGCCAGGGACTAATTGCCTAAGAATTAATTATTGGAACAAGATTGCCCTCCTGCGGTAATGAAGCGGTCTCTCATGGGATTCGGTCTCTCATTAGGGTGCAAAATGTATTAAAAATACTACTTCGTGAGATAATGTAGCCTACTACAAAAAAGAATTTGGATTCCATGGCAACCAAAATTACATTTTTTATAAACAATTTATTTATTTGTCATTAACTGGTGATACTCAGCCCAAATATTCAAATAAAAATATTATAGTTTACAGGCTCTGTCTGTGTAAAAAGCTATTTATTTATTAATAATATTTCACTTTTTAGAAATTATTTTGCTACTGTGTCACTCCTGATTTGCACCTGTAGATTCCCAAATGAGGACATGAATGTTATGCACTCTAAAAAATTTCAGACAAAATTGTTTTTTTAGTTTCAAAATGGTTTTTTGAAAAACCAAATTTCAATGCAAAAAACCGACATGGAATTTTTCAAAAATCCATGTTGGCTTTGCATTGAAATTTGGTTTTTCAAAAAACCATTTTGAATCTAAAAAACCAATTTTGTCCTGACATTTTTTAGAGTGTGGGATATATCATTTTACGTGTTAACCTTATAAATGTGTTGGATGTTTCATCGGCTATGGAGAAGGTTCGCACAGAAATGGCATAAGTGAGCTAGGGATGCAGTCCTTTGTGGCAGAATTCCATTTTCCATCCAGTTGACATTGGTGCATGGCTTCTCGCTTTCCATCCAAGAACTGCGATCCATTGTTGCATGTGACTGTAATGCTCTCCCCAGCGACCGCCGTAGATTGGTCCACTGTAGAAAATCGTAGGTCTGGGATAGGACAAACAGATAACTCGCGGTAGACATCACCGTCCTGGGCTTTACAGGTTTTTCCGGTGTCACCACATTTTACGCTTGCAAGATAGCATTTCCTGTCACCCAGAGTGAAATCGAAACTTCTGAAAAACAAAATTTATTTAGATGTGACGGAAAACATGTAAATGCCAATCAGAAACATTGGGGCTGAACATGCTACATTAAAACACTCATATTGTAAACCTGCAGCAGGGTGACATAAATATTTGAAGACAGGCAACATTGAATCAAAACTTTAAATAAATTATTTAGAACTACAGTAGTTGAGGCTTTCAGATGAGAGATGAGGGTAGATAATTATAACTAGACTTTTACAGCGGTTCTTGGCATTCAAAGTTTCAAACAGCAACATTTTGTTGCTATTTTTCTCAAAATTTATTCCATATTTATGAGCATGAGTGTATTATTCACACCTTTATTCTGTGTGTAGGTCACTTTTGTCCCTTTTACTGTGTTTCTCCCCAAGAATGACAGGAAGAACAGAGGCGGATCCGGAGAGGAAAGCTTAATGGGGTTGACATTTCGGCATTTGCGGGACCTCGTGGGCTTCATTTCGGCATTCGCTGGCCTGTATTGCTCATTATTTTCTTCAAATTGTTATTTCCATCTCAGTAGCCCAGGGGGTCCCGGGCCCCCTAGGTCGCCCCCGGATCCGCCACTGTAGAATAAGGTTGTATCCAGTATACTCCCTTCTGATCTCGGGATATACTTGGTCTTAGGGGAGTATACCAGGAATATATACTGCCCAAAGCCATATTGTATAACCTTAAACTTTAAGTACGCACCTGCACCAGGAATATTTGAGGCATTCAGATTTACAAAAGTCCACCGAAGTACCAGTTATGACCTTTGTATTCCAGTTCTCTAGGAACCATTTGTCCTTGCAAATGAATTCCACAGAGGAACTTAGTTCACAGAGTATCATCAACAGAAGGATCAGAGTTGGAAAATACATGTTGGAAACTCACTGCAAAATAAAAAGAATTTACTGTGCAGTGACTTATGACACTGCATGGTGTCTACAAACATTATGTTATGTTATGTTATGTTATGTTATGTTATGTTACGTTATGTTATGTCTTAAAGCTACACACGGTTGACCAGCGGCATTTCGGGCCCCATGGCAAAATGAGTCAAATCCATGTCCCCGACGTCCCCACCATTGGCAATAATTAAAAATAGAAAAGCAATACTACAGGCCTAATTTGCCAATTAATTATATAAATAAGTTGTTAAAATTAGGTTGGGCCCCCACATGAAACGGTGCTGTTATAGTTGATGTAGTGTCAATACACAATCAGGAACCTGATAGCAAAATTTAACTTTTTTCTTGAAATTGTCATTTTTTGCTTCTGTTGAATGCCGCCCTGCCTGGATGGGCCTGTGGCTGACGCCACTTTGCCACATAGGCCACCCTTGAAAGTACTGGGATAATTAAACATTAATCAGGTTTAGCAGGCTCTGGATGGGGGTCACAGTCTTTGATAAGTATGTGAACCACCTTTCCCTATGATTTAACATTGGACCTGTGTTTCACTTACTTATCGAAGACTTTGACCCATACCTAACTCCGACTACAGCAAAGAAATTGGCTGCCATTGTTATCCCACATGCCTCACATATCGGCCTTTATGACCCAATATGTTTCCCTATCATCGGATGAGAATTCATGCCTCCACAAGCAGTTTGGCTGAGGATGTTTAGCATTGATGCAATGGTTGTGGATCATTCTTGGATTTAAGAATAAAAGATAACTGAGTCAAACCTGTACCACAGCAACATGGACAGGCTTATTATTTATCCAGTAACAACAATTATTTCAGGCCTACATGTTATTAGTTACAGGATTTACCATGCAGTTTTGTTCGTTTATCTTTAATTGTGAATTGCCAAGCACAAGGATGATCCACAACCAGCCTGAGTCTGACATCATGCTCTCAGTTAATGAAGCAAATTTGAAAATTCGAAGGATACGCGCTGTTACACAGTGATGGGATTGTTAACAAATTGCAGGGGTTGATTAGAGTTTGGTACAGATAAATGAAGAAGTGACTTTGACACACACAAAGGCCTGTAATTCTCTTAAAACTTTATTTTCACACAGTTCAACAATGGAGTTTCTCAGACAAGAGACAAATTTGCAAATTTTATCAGGCACCTGCATTGTGAACTGTTGACCTTTTTGTGCATGTGAAGTCCATATTATGAGGTTATACCATGGGTGGAGGCAGTATATCCCTGGTATAGTCACCCAAGATCCAGTATATCCCGAGACCCGAAGGGTCGAGGGATATACGGGGTCGAGGGTGACTATACCAGGGATATACTGCCGCAACCAATGGTATAACCTTTTTATCCCATGTCTTTTTTTTAAAATACTTTTATTTATATCAATATAAAACAGTTTTGAATCACTCAATGTGAATGCAGCTGTGCTACAAAAAAATCAATACTCTTAATTGGCATCACTTAATTGCCTTAAATCACAACAATCAGCAAATATGCTGGTATCTACATGCTAATAAGCATGATATATAGGGGCACTGTTGTCTTTTGATTGGTCAGTTCCAGTATATCTCTGTTGATCTCATTATCTTTCAGTATATCCCTGCTGGCTAATTAGCCAAAGGAATTTGATTGGTTGAACTAAATATATCCCTGTTTCTTTCTGTTGTATTTCCCTCTCTCAATCTGTATTGACCAGGGAAAAGCTCAGTATGAGGGACAAAAGTTGGCTAAACATGGGATAAGCATGATTATAAAAGACACGTACCTCAGGAGGAAAAGGAGACCATATTTTCAGTTGCGGATGCGCATGGTATCTGCATAATTACTGTATCCAAGTCTTTGTCAGTGCAAATTTGGGCTATACATTATTTATTTGATGACAAAAAAAGTGCCAATTTGTCGGCCATTAAGAATAAGTTTGTTCATATATGTTATTTACGAGTACATAATTGATCAGTTTGGCACCAGTATAGAAGTTTATTCATTCCGGACTGATAAAAAACTCCGTTTTTATTACAGCAAATCATAGGAGTACGGGCCGGTCGCTTCGTTGGGGGTTTGTCGCTATTTTGCCCTGATATTTTAACATGATACAAATGTGACCACGGCAGTGGATCTGCCAGATTTTTGACACATTATACTCATTTGCCCTGATGCTGGGGGGGGGGGGGTAATACGCCTATGCAGCAATCAACAACTAGGCCTATGAGTTTCTGCAACAGGATAGCAAAACGTAGCAATTGCAGCTCATGTGGTTGAAACATTGAATTACACTAGCCTACATAAATGTAATTTAAATACTTTAAAAACGCATATGAAAGCCACTGACGTGTCTTGTTGTGGAAGTGATTGTCAGCATTTGACTGCTGATCAATTTTCCAAAGTTTCAGCTGTTCGCTGATGCAGAAATTCTCATAGGCGTATTTGGCAAGGGGTCAAGCGGGACTGCAGCCCCCCCCCCCCCCACGTCCCAATAAAATATTTGGAGGACGTTTTATTGGTTACTGACCAATCAGGCAAGCTATTAATGACCCGTGGACACCAGTGCACGCGAAAGCAATTTGACTTTGGTCAGACAATTTGTCTGACAGTGAGAAAGTTATGGTCAGACAATTTTCATTTTGGTCAGACAAACATTGTCCCTTCCCACGGTATTTTTTAAGCAATTCACTTTTTTGGGGCAGGTGCAGATGCTATGTCAATCCAATCCATGCAACCATATCCTTTGTCTGATTTTTGATTTGTAAACACGTTTCATGGCAAAAATGTTTTTGTCAAAACAGAAGAGCAAAACCTGTCTATTGCCCATTGATTTATTCTGTCATGTTTATTAGTATCAGATCAGTCGTTGTAACTTATGTGAATATCAACTTTAATTCTTGGCTTGGCAAAATCAGCACGAGATATCACCTGCTTTGAATCTCCAGATTCTTCTTTTCTCTCTCTGCTCACGAAGAAAGCAGTTGGGTATTTTAATTGGACAACACTAAATAATGAGGATAGAAGTTATGAGTGCTCCCTTGTCATGGTTAGTTTAGTTGGTTTTGGACCTTAAATTTTAATGATGATCAAATTCATCAACTTCATAGTGGAAACATTTTTATCTGTAAAATGAACAGAAAGTGTAGAAAACACGGAAATGAATTTATGAATTACTAACTACAGTATTGTTGATTGAAATTACCAATTAGCTGTGATTGGAATTATTCTTCTGCACATGTTGGACACTTCTTTTCTAGAATTGCAATTAAGTCAATTTGGAGCTATTGGTTGTGAAAAGAAGCTCAACAATGGCAGATTGTAATTCTAAAAGCTACACTTTGACTCAATTCAATCGATTTCAAATTGCTATATCCTCTGCTATTAAAAGGCTTGATGTCATCCCGGGACACCGAGAAAACTGCCAACTGAATGAATTTGCTGTAATAGGCACTATGAATATCGCTGGGTTACGTTTGGGTCGTTGCAACTCTTCAAGCAGTTTAATGTGTCAAAAATCTGGCTCTCTGATTGGTCAGATTACAGGAAGTCGGCCGTTTCACTGTGTTGGCGACGACTGTCACGATTTTAACTTATACCAAAAATTTGCAAAAAAAATTAGAAAAATTTAGATGTCTGTCAAAATCGTGACATTCGTCGGCACCTTATTATCGTCCTTATATTCATATTGATAGGCAGCGAAACGCAGGGAGGCTGCTGCCTTTGGTCGCAAATTAGCAGGTTGCTGTGGCTGGAATTAATTGTACGTTAGGGACCGTTCAGAATTTATGACTGGGGGGTGGGAGTTTTGCTGGAACTTCCCTTAAAAAAATTATGCCCCACCTTGAGTTTCATGCGGATTTTTAGCACCCCACCCTTAGGTTTCACGCATATTTTTAGTACCCCCCCCTCGACATACGAAGCAATACACATATACTGTTATACACGCCACGTGTACAGATTCGCGTAATTTGATGGACTTTTGCGCCGAAAAAAAAGTCCATATAAAATGAGTTTATGCGTGTTTTTTAACATTTTCTCTTTGTTAAAATGGAAGTGTTTTCAAAAATTAATACCACCCTTGAAACATGTGTGAAAAGTTAGTACCCCCTCGGCCAAAACTCCCACCCATAAATTCTGAACGCTCCCTTAGAAAAGATTTTGGTCATGAGAGCAGTGTGATTTATCACCAGAGTGAAGAAAACATCAAAGGCTTATAAAAAATTTTTAAGAAGAGGTGCCATGGCCTTCGAGTATGTCCTATTCTGTCTGTCATAGGGATGGAAATTTAGTATTGTTTGCACAGTCCATAAATTTCACCCCAATGAGCTTGTTGGATCTGTTGATACGCACTTGACAAGAAGTGAGTCTTCCTGGTGGCACTGCAGTGCACTTTTATGACTTCATTGCCCTCAGTGTACAGATTGGTGGCGTCACATACGTCAATATTTTGCAAAACTGAACTGCGGATGTCATTAATTGGCAAAAAAAAAAATTCCGGATCATAAGGGCAACTACATGTAGATAACTTTACTTTAAATTGCTCCATCAAAACCAATCAAAAAAAAATCCATGTTGGTCTTTTGCATTGAAATTTGGTTTTTCAAAAAACCATTTTGAATCTAAAAAACCAATTTTGTCTGAAATTTTTTAGAGTGTACGGAGAACAATTCAAAACTTGTACAATAAATGCCACTCCCTGGAAGGGAAAACAATACGCAAATTGATCCATTATGAAGTTGCAATTCGGAAGAATTTTGTATTTAGGCCTATATTTAGGTATGTGACAACAAAAAATCTTCAATCAACTATAACAATGACAGTCATTTGAATGCATTACCTTTCAAAAATGAAGCAGATTGGCAGTTATTCATATGATATGTGTCTACAGGTTATTTTACGTGGGAGAGAGAATATATGACTTATAACCTGAGGGCTTTACAGTCTGTCACTTTGATATTGAAAAGGAGTGGACTGTTGCACTGTGAAAATGGCACTTCATGTGTCATCATGCTGATGATTTGTCATGATCATACCCAATACTTTCAACTTTAATTTGATTTAAGGAGACTTATCCCGCTTGTTGGTCACAGCCAAACGAAAGGATTATGTGTCTGATTTTCACTCTAGCATCAGTTATGACCAGTCAAATGGCCTTTTCTTGATCTTGACTAATCAAACAGCCTTTATGTTCCGCATGTTGAAAGTAGGGAAGATGACACTTCATTGGCTATCATGAGTCACAAAGTGCATTTTTCACAGTTAACTGGTCCTCCTTTTTTCTGTATCAAAGTGACAGACCGTAACCGACTTATACCATGAGACAGACACTAAAACAGTCAAACATGAGATGACAAGTGGACAACAAAGAATTTTGGAATTATCAAACTGAAATACTGGCATAAAACATATTACACAATTACCTCCTGTGTGGAGTTAGTTAGTTGACCAGCAAACTCTGATATGAGAGGCACTGATTTAATGTCTTATCTAAACGAAATCCCACTGAGATCTTGATAATCGCTTAATGCATCAAGCATTGTCAGGCAAGGTGTAAATGAGTTGGGAAAGTTTTGTTTAATTTGACTCATGAGGCTGGTATATGTTTGCGAAAAGGTGTTTAACTTTCAACTGTTGAGGCGACTATCTCACTACCATAATTTTGAATTCGAGTTATTCGACCAATGTCCATCAAAAGGATTCTTGAAAATTCGAAATTATGAACATAAATATAAGAAATATTTTTAGCATCGACTAAAATATATTTTTCACACATGCATTGTTGAAACTATAGTAACCATTTCCAATGCTGCCAAGATGATTTTGCTTGAAGAAAACAGAATGTGAAATAGAATGATAATCTACAAAAGATGTGGTCTCGGAGCGCTTGGAGACAGTTTGGTCTACCAGTTACATGTACTATGTTAGAAAAAAGCAGTTCCAGTATAGCGATATGTCTGCACACTTTCCTGAATGTTATTTTTATGTTTTCTCTTTCATTGTGCTTGGAAAATCACATGCACTGTTCATCTTATTACAGTATTCTTTAGTGCATATTCTAGCATTATACTGGTCCCACTGCCCAACTTTGCAGAAGCATTACATCTCCATTTGTCTCCAGGGTCTGCCGGGCCAATGTTAATAATTTCGTCCCAACTGTAAGGCCATTACCTTCGCTGCTTATATATATCATTTTTCAGGGACACCTTCCTGCACTTACATGTCCATTAGGACACACCGAGAATGTTTCCAGGAAGCCAATCTGCATCTGGACGACATTTCCATAAATGGCTTTGTCATGGCCTCTGGTGCTTCTGCAATGTGCCTCATACAGCATAAAATGAAGCTGTGATATAGGACCAATGGGTATGTTTTGAAAATATCTGTAATGATGAATGTGTAAGGTGATACAGATGGGAGGATTAACTGGCTGATCACATAACCGTGTCTTTCCTATAAACTTTGTCCTTACCACAGTCACACAGGCTTCACAATCATTCTGATACAATTAATTCAAGACCCAATATCCAAAAGAGCCTATTTATAATTCAAGTGGGCAGTATATTAGAAGTTGGTTACTGTCAGAATGATTGTGAGGTCTATACACTGTCACCAACATTTTCCCAAAACTTAACTTGGAAATCAAACTATTGTATATATAAAAATATAAAAATGTGGGCGAGCTGTTACGCATGAGACTCCACCTTGCATAAAGTGTAGAACCAAATGACATATCCACCGGACAATAACTCGAGCAGCAATGTGTGAAAATTACTGGTTCAACTTATACCATTCAACATCTCTGTGAGCCAACCAAAAGCCAATATTTCACTGCAATAACTCCTATATTCTTTGTTGTCCACTCATGTTTACCTGTTTGAGTGCATGTTCGTGTTATTGTATAACTCGGTTATTCACCATGGGATTGGGAATATGTGTTTATCACACCTCGTGCCAAAGCCTTTGGTTCAAAAATCACATATTCCCTCTCCCCTGGACCGTGGTGAATAACCTCTTCTTAGTTCTTATACTTGGGATATTGCTTTATTTATCGCAATCGTCAAACATGCAGGGTCATTGCCATGTCCGTTGGCTGTCTTTATTGAATATCCTTGCAGTGCAGAAATGTCAACGAACAAAAGCACATACTTTCCTCGCGATCTTCTTATGAGCTTAAGTCCCTGCTAAAATGATAACTCTGACCTGAGTAATTAACAGCATTGGTTAGCCTTCTTGAAAACATTAACAGAATTGGTTAGCCTTCTTGAAAACATTCAGCAAAGGGTTGGGGGTTATCTTGGTAAATAGATTCAAGCTATAATTTCCTTCAGGTCTGTTGTGAAATAAACAATTTCCCGTCAAGGAAAACTCCAAGCCCCCTTGAATATCTGATAGTTTCCCCTTAATTGGCAGACGTCTCGGCCTCTGAAAACTTTTGAGAAAAAGTAAATCCTATTTTCTGTGTGACTGCTTCGACGGTCAGAGGCATCTTATCATGTTTACAGAGGTTTAACTCCAGAGAGAAATCAGGTGCACCTGCATGACTTTAAAGAATGAATGAAAATGTTCCATTACAGGTGATTTCATTACCATGCGATTCTGGTCATCCAGCCTTGACTGTGCGAATGCAATGCATAGAGCTGCTAACTACGTTCAATCTATTAAGTTTGTGACGTTTTTAGTGATCATAAACCAATCAGATTAAGCAAAATGCGACGTGGAAAGGTGGTTAGACACTGTAGAATCTCGTACTAATGAAATTGCCTGTAAAGTTCATGGTATTACATGTATGTTAAGCAGAATATGCGAGTTAATTTCAATAACAATTTTTCTGCATCTTTTGGTATAACAAATGGGGTAAAGCAAGGTGGGGTTTTGTCCCCAGTCTTATTCAGTTGTTATATTGACAAATTACTTAGCAAGTTGAGTGAACAGAATTTTGGTTGTAAAGTTGGTGATATTTATACAGGTAGCATTGGTTACGCAGATGATGTTGTCCCGCTTGCTCCTACTATTTCTGCTTTAAAGTGTCAGATTGGTATAGCTGAACAATTTGCTGTGGAACATTGTATATATAAGCAATGGCATAAATCAGTGCGGCGTATATGGGGTTTACCGCCTCGGGCACACAGATATCTGCCTTTTATATATGATGGTTTACCGCTTGATTTAATTATTATGAAAAGATTTCTTAGTTTTTACAAGTCTGGCTTGCTGAGTAAAAATCCTGTCGTAGCCTTCATTTTTCAGAATGCTGCATATAGTTACTCCAGATTAGGGAGGAATCTTAAATTCTTGTTAGCTAGTGATAGCAATATTAATCGCAACATTATTGTTAATTTTGATACTGAGAAGGTGCTCTCTAATGCCAAATGTCAGTGGTTAAAAAGTATTTCTGACGAGGATCTTAGAATTGTCTGTCAACTTAAAGAATTAATAGGAAACAGAGATGGCCACTTCTGGGCCACTCAAGCCTGACGAATGTCAGTTTACTATTAATAATCTTGCAGTTAGTTGACCTTATTTTTATCTGTTTTATTTTTATGTACTGGTACTGTTTTGTGTTATTTGTTTTATATTTTTATTTTGTAAATTCTCCATTGTTTTTATAACTCTTTTTATGATGTATCTTTTTTGATGCGAAATAAATGATATATATTAGTATTCCAGAAAGGCATCAACAAGAACCAACATAGATACTTTTGAGAACTTAATTTTTATAATTAACTGCTTCATGAAGACTTTCAAGTGACTTTCTATTGATTACAGATTGAGTGTAGACTATAATATTTCAAAAGTATAATACTAGGTCTTCTTTCTTGTAAGCTGCAAGCAACTACAAATTTGGAGAAAATGAATTTGCAACCTTTCTTTTCTCTGAAGAATGGGTTATAAAGCTATGAGGGGCGTTCCGAAAGTTCAAAGCTTTCTTTCATATGGATACTTATTTTCAATCTAGAACTATGAATATTTCACAGGATAAAATTCAGCATATTTGGAAGGATTTCCAAAATTTTGGACAATTTGGAAATTTTTAAGTCATTCCATGGTTGCCATAGAAAATGAAAGTTCAGCTAGTTGGGGCAGGTAATACCAGAACCAAGAAAGCCAATGAATTGTGGCTAGGAGAGACCTCACTCTATCACTTGTATTAGTAATATTGTGTATTGCAAGGTCAATTGAGATAAACAATTAAGTGCTGTTAATTTGAAGATGTCCCAGATTCTGAAACCTCTGGGGGGGAAAGCAAATCCTGTTTTCAGCATGACTGCTTTGTTGGTCAGGAGCATGTTATCTTGTTTGCAGGGGTTTAACTCCAGAGAGAAATCAGGCGCACCTGCATCCATGCAAGGCTTTCAAAAAATAAAAAGAATCTGTTTCAGTTTCACTTAAAGTGCATCTGTATTTATGTTGTGCAATTTTAATACAGGAGTTCAAGAAAAGCAATACAGATAGTTAAACATTCTGGGAAAAAGCGTGCATCAACAAGAGTCAAAACAGAATCTGATACTGTGGAGAACTCATTTTTGTAAACTGTTTCTTTAAGACTTTCAAGTAACAAACATGAGGATTAAAGTGGAAAATCTTGTAGAAGTTATATTACAGATGATTTCATATTTGTAGAAACCGAGCTCAGGGACAAGAACTGATTACATTGTGACATCTAGGATCCTTTAGGTGGTCCAAAATAGCACATTGTATACCACAGCTTAGTACACAAGAAACATTCATGTTTTCAAAGGGCACTTTACTTCTCTTTCACTCTGATCAAGGACAACATAGGAAATCAATTTGTGGAATGGAAATGTGCATTAAGATGCCATGATGAGGAATTTCTTTCAGCTACATTAGATCTAATTGAAAGAGGATGCTGTTTTGTGAAGGATTCAAGGGGCTTTTGGTCTCAGAATGGATTTTCACTAATGCTCCCATTACACACTTAATTTGAGATGGGAGGAAGGATATCTGTGGGATATTTTCCAAACAAAGCTTCAGGCAAGGTTAGCAGACAGTGTCACTTTTAAGTAAGAGATACGTAGTTGTTTTACCATTCGGTCAATGCTTAAAATCTTCAACTAAATTTATGTTTTGAAGCAGGAATTCTATTTTAAAGAGATGAAAAGATGCTGGGTTATGAAGCGTGCACGACATTTGAGATATGTTGGATAAAAATAACCGATTTTCTTTGCTGCACCGTTACGCATACACTGTGTCAAAAGTCTTTCATCAGTGTGTGAAAACGAAGGCCAATGCAATTCTATTGGAGTGGGTTTCACTAACTTATCAAAGATTTTGACCTGTATGTAATTGTTTGCAGAGGCGGCAGAGCAAAGAAAATTGATAACCGTAAATTTGTATCTCACATGCCCGAAGTATTTCCCTTCATCACTCCGCACGTATTCTTCTAATCGGCTTAGTGTACACTTGATCCAATGGCAAAACATATCCTGTTTCACTAACTTACTGGCGGCACTGTATATGTCATATTGAATAAAATGTTTCATTTGACTAAAAGAAACATCACGCAACCTTTCAGAAAGTTTGAGATAGGCCTGCGGGTACCACAAAAACTCAAAGAGGCTTTAAAAAATTACATAATGCAGTATCACCGATTTGTGGTAAGCATATTTTTCAGTTTCCACATTATGAAAATTTTACAATATCCAAATTCCTCACAGTCAGAAATTTCAAATCGTCAGCCTAAAGCAAAATTGGCCTAAGTCTGACTTAGGCCATTCTTCCTTTTTGGTACCATAGGAAGGCCCTTATGACAATACGTGTGCTAAAAAAGTTGACTCCTAAATTAATAATAAACCCCTCAAAACCCCAACTCAATTTTTGCACAAAAGGCCAATTTCGTTATCACTAATTTTAGTGGATATCACCAATATTTTTCGGTCCTAATTGTGAGTATTAATTTTATTGAAGTTGTTTCCTCGCATTTCATTCATAAATTGTATGGAGAATTGCTTAATGACACAGCTACACCACAAAAGAATTTTGGCCTAAGTCATTTTTGTTTCAAAAAAAAAATTGGCCTAAGTCAGTTTTTGGCCGTTTGCCAAAAATGACTTAGGCCAATTTTGCTTTAGGCTGATGAAGTGAGAGCACACGTTTCCCATAATATTGTTTTATATTCAGTAATGAAGAACCCGTAAGTGTAGGAGTATAATTCATATCTTAGGGCAATAAATTATTTTGTTCCTATGGGTCTTTTTGCCCAAAATTCTTAGACCTTTGTCTTCTTCTTAGGAACATAAATCTGTCAATTTATATAATGCCTCAATAACATCAAAATGAAACAAACCAATTTGGAAAGTCTTGTCATGATAACCTTTGTCCACAAATTGGTTTTCTGAAAATAGGCGAAGGATTCAATTAAATGTCCGGGCTTAGTTTGGTGAGGTCTGACAAATTAATTAATGCAAGACTGATGATTCAAAGCCATAGCAATATATATATATATTTAAATGATGCCAAAGTAGTTAAATATACTCATTTAAAAAACTTTTTTACTAAAAGCGCTTAATAGAGTTAAATTTTTTTTAAATTATGATTATAAAGCTTGTCTCTTTGAGTAGGAAGAAGATCGATAAATAGCTAGAAAGCAATATAGATAGCTAGATAGATAGCAAGACAGGTAGCAAAAAAGATAGCTAGATAGGTACCGGTAGCTAGATAGGTACCGGTAGCTAGATAGGTACCGGTAGCTAGATAGGTACCAGTAGCTAGATAGATAGCTAGATAGACAGCTAGATAGAGTGCTAAATAGAAAATTTTCAGTCTGCTTTTGAAAAAAATTCAAATCTCAAGCATTTTTTTTTTAATTCCTTTTTGCAGAATCATGTAAATACACATGTATAAATGTCAAAATTTGCTAAACAAGCTTTAATTAGGGATAATTTAAGAATCTGAAATTGATAACAGGCAACTCTTTTATTTATTGGTGTAGAATATAACAGATAGTGGATGTTGAGTCGACCAATATTGATTTTTATTGGCCTCAGGAGGTAATATTAGTCTCGGCCTTAGGACTCGACCAATATTACAGCTTTGGCCAATAAAACTCAATATTGGTCTCCTCACCATCCACTATCTATATAATATATGCAATTTTTGGATGCTACTTCACAGACCCAGGCAATAAATTACTTTATACCATTTGACACCTCTGTCAGCCAATCACATGCCAGTACTTCACGGTGATAATTCTTATATTCTTTGTTGTCCCCTTATACATTTTCTCATGTTTAACTGAGTGTTTGTCGCATGGTATGATCTAGTTGTTCGCCATGGGATCGGGAAAATGCATTTATCAAACCTAGAGCTGAAGCCCTGGGTTGATTAATTACATGTCCCCTCTCCTGTATATGGTGAATATAGCTCACAGGCCTATGTGTTTTTAATTGTCACTTGTTTATTTAGCAAATGATATTTAAAATTTATTTATCTCCACCTATAACTAGAGTGCTGTAATGTTAAGTTGCAGACAAAAAAGCTTATTGCTCCATTGCTCCTGAAAAAATTTGTTGGTTTTGCTTCACAGATGAAAAAGAAAGTTTGTTTCAAGAGGTTAGTCCTTAGTCACCCATTATGGACCTGTAAGTAACATAGATCCGAGCAGCCCCTAAATGTGGTGGGCCTGCTACCCCCCCCCTCCAAGACCACTAATATCAAGGTGCCCCCGACTACCCGGTCTTGATCCGCCACTGACAGACTGGGCCGCCGTCCACTGAAATTTCCAGGGCCGATTATCTCTCCCAGTCCGCCCCTGCAAACAGTCAAACATGAGACGAGAAGTGAGCAACAAAGAATATGGGAATTATCACCCTGATATATTGGCATGTGAGCGGCAGACAGGGGTATCGAATGGTATAAAACATATCACACAATTACCTCCTGTGCAGAGTTCTTTAGTTGACCAGTAAACTCTGATATGAGAGGCACTGGTTTAATGTCTTATCTAAACGAAATGCCACTGAGATCTTGCTTATGAAGTTCTACTAGTAAAACGTTTGCTGGCTGGGAATCATAAATCTGACGCCATTCAGCAGAGCAGGATTTTTCCTGTGAGACCAATGGCTTGATAATTGCTTAATGCGTCAAGAATTGTGAGGCAAGGTGTAAATGAGTTGGGAAAGTTTAGGTTAATGTTACTCATGTGGCAGATATTTTGGCAAAAAAGTGTTTCATCTGTTGAGGGGACTACCATAATTAAGGAATTCGACCAATGTCCCTCAAGGGATTCTCGAAAATTCGAAATTTTTGAACATAAATATAAGAAATGTTTAAGTAGCAACTAAAATGCATTGTTGAAATTACTGTAACCATTTCCAATGCTGCCAAGATGATTTTGCTTAAATACAACAGAATGTGAAATAGAATGATAATCTCCAAAGGATGTGGTCTCTGAGCGCTTGGAGACAGTTTGGTCTACCTGTTACATGTACTATGTTAGAAAAAAGAAGTACCATTAGCGACATGTCTACACACTTCCCTGAATGTTATTTTTATGTTTTCTCTCTCATTCTGCGTGGAAAATTACATGCACTGTCAATCTTATCACAATATTCTGTAGTGTATATTCTAACATTATTATATACTGCTCTCACTGCCCCACTTTGAAGAAGCATTACATCTGCATATTTGTCTCCAGGGTCTGCCAGGCCAATATTGATAATTTCATCGGAACTGTAAGTCCATTACCTTCGCTGCTTATATATATCATTTTTCAGGGACACCTTCCTGCACTTACATGTCCATTAGGACACACCGAGAATGTTTCCAAAAAGCCAATCGGCATCTGGAGGACATTTCCATAAATGGCTTTGTCATGGCCTCTGGTGCTTCTGCAATGTACCTCACATTGCCTAAAATGTGTGATATAGGACCAATGGATATTTGTCGATAATATCTGTAATGACGAATGTGTAAGGGTTACAGACAGAAAGATTAACTGGCTGATCAAATAAAAGCTTTGTCCTTACCACAGTCACACAGGCTTCACAATCATTCTGGCTTCACAATCATTCTGACACAATTAATGGAAGACCCAATATCCAAAAGAGCCTATTTATAATGCAAGAGGGCAGTATATTAGAAGTTGGTTAATGTCAGAATTATTGGGAGGCCTGTACACTGTCACCAACATTTTCGCAAAGTTTAACTTGGAAATCAAAGCTATTATATATATAAAAATGTGGGCGAGATATTACCATCTTGCATATAAGAACCAAATGACATATCCGCCGGACAAAGACTCTAATAGCAATGTGTTAAAATTACTGGAATTGAAGCTTAACTTTTACCATTCAACCTCTCTGTGAGCCAACCAAAAGCCAATATTTCACTGCAATAACTCCTATATTCTTTGTTGTCCACTTATCATCCATGTTTGTAAACCTGTTTTAGTGCATGTTTGTCTCATGGTATAACTCGATTATTCACCATGGGATTGGAAATAGGCGTATGTGTTTATCACACCTCGTGCCAAAGCCCTCTTTCGTGGACCGTGGTGAATAACCTCTTCTTAGTTCTTATACTTGGGATATTGCTTTATTTTTTGCAATCGTCGAACACACAGTGTCATTTCCATGTCCGTAGCATGGCTGTCTTATATCCTTGCAGTGCAGAAATGTCAACGAACAAAAGCACATACTTTCCTCGCGATCTTCTTATGAGCTTAAGTCCCTGCTAAAATGATAACTCTGACCTGTGGAATTAACAGCATTGGTTGGCCTTCTTTAAAACATTCAGCAAAAGGGTTGGGGGTTATCTTGGTAAATAGATTCAAGCTGTAATTTCCTTCAGCAATGCTGTGAAATAAACAATTTCCCGTCAAGGAAAACTCCAAGCCCCCCTGAATGTCTGATAGTTGCCCCTTAATTGGCAGACGTCTCGGCCTCTGAAAACTTTTTGAGAAAAAGTAAATCCTATTTTCTGTGTGACTGCTTCGACGGTCAGAGGCATCTTATCCTGTTTACAGAGGTTTAACTCCAGAGAGAAATCAGGTACACCTGCTTGGCTTTAAAGAATTAAGAAAAATGTGTAAGTTATATTAAAGTTCATGGTATTAGTATTCCAGAAAGGCATCAACAAGAACCAACATAGATACTTTTGAGAACTTAATTTTTTTAATTAACCGCTTCATGAAGACTTTCAAGTGACTTTCTTTTCATTACAGATTGAGTGTAGATTATAATATTTCAAAAGTATAATACTAGGTCTTCTTTCTTGTAAGCTGCAAGCAACTACAAATTTGGAGAAAATGAATTTGCAACCTTTCTTTTCTCAGAAGAATGGGTTATAAAGCTACGAGGGGCGTTCAGAAAGTTCGAAGCTTTTTTTCATATGGATATTTATTTTCAATCTAGAACTATGAATTTTTCACAGGATAAAACTCAGCATATTTGGAATGGATTTCCAAAATTTTGGACAATTTGGACATTTTTTATTCATTCTGTTGTTGCCATGGAAACTGAAAGTTCAGCTAAATTTAGTTGGGGCAGGTAATACTGGAACCAAGAAAGCCAATGAATTGTGGCTGAGAGAGCTCACTCTATCACTTGTATTAGTAATATTGTGTATTGCAAGGTCAATTGAGATATACAATTAAGTGCCGTTAATTTGAACATGTCCCAGATTCTGAAACCTCTGCGGGGAACAGCAAATCCTGTTTTTCAGCATGACTGCTTTGTTGATCAGGAGCATGTTATCTTGTTTGCAGGGGTTTAACTCCAGAGATAAATCAGGCGAACCTGCATCCATGCAAGGCTTTCAAAAAATAAAAAGAATCTGTTTCAGTTTCACTTAAAGTGCATCTGTATTTATGTTGTGCAATTTAATACAAGAAAAGCAATACAGATAGTTAAACATTCTGGGAAAAAGCATGCATCAACAAGAGCCAAAACAGAATCTGATGCTGTTGAGAACTCATTTTTGTAAACTGTTTCTTTAAGACTTTCAAGTAACAAACATGAGGATTAAAGTGGAAAATCTTGTAGAAGTTATATTACAGATGATTTCATATTTGTAGAAACCGAGACTGAGGGACAAGAACTGATTAGATAGTGACATCTAGGATCCTTTAGTTGGTCCAAAATAGCACATTGGATACAACCCAAATGTATTCATGCAAAACCACAGCTTTGTACACAAGAAACATTCATGTTTTCAAAGGGCACTTTACTTCTCTTTCACTCTGATCAAGGACAACATAGGAAATCAATTTGTGGAATGGAAATGTGCATTAAGATGCCATGATGAGTAATTTCTTTCAGCTACATTAGATCTAATTGAAAGTGGATGCTGTTTTTGTGAAGGATTTAAGAGGCTTTTGGTCTCAGAATGGATTTTCGCTAATGCTCCCAACAACATAAGACACTTAATTTGAGATGGGAGGAAGGATATCTGTGGGATATTTTCCAAACAAAGCTTCAGGCAAGGTTAGCAGACAGTGCCACTTGTAAGTAAGCGATACGTAGTTGTTTTACCATTCGGTCAATGCTTAAAATCTTCAACCAAATTTGGTTTTTAAGCATGAATTCTATTTTGAAGAGATGAAAAGATACTCGGTTAATATGAAGCATGACGTTTGAGATATGTTCGACAAAAATAACCAATTTTCTTTGCTGCACAGTGACTCATGAGTTACGCATACACTGTGTCAAAAGTCTTTCATCAGTGTGTGAAAACGAAGGCCAATGCAATTCTATTGGAGTGGGTTTCACTAACTTATCAAAGATTTTGACCTGTATGTAATTGTTTGCAGAGGCGGCAGAGCAAAGAAAATTGATAACCGTAAATTTGTATCTCACATGCCCGAAGTATTTCCCTTCATCACTCCGCACGTATTCTTCTAATCGGCTTAGTGTACACTTGATCCAATGGCAAAACATATCCTGTTTCACTAACTTACTGGCGGCACTGTATATGTCATATTGAATAAGATGTTTCATTTTACTAAAAGAAACATTACGCAACCTTTCAGAAAGCTTGAGATAGGCCTGCGGGTACCACAAAAACTCAAAGAGGCTTTAAAAAATTACATAATGCAGTATCACCGATTTGTGGTAAGCATATTTTTCAGTTTCCACATTATGAAAATTTTACAATATCCAAATTCCTCACAGTCAGAAATTTCAAATGAGAGCATACTTTTCCCATAATAGTGTTTTATATTCAGTAATGAAGAACCCGTAAGTGTAGGAGTATAATTCTTATCTTAGGGCAATAAATTATTTTGTTCCAAGGTCTTTTTGCCCAAAATTCTTAGACCTTTGTCTTCTTCTTCGGAACATAAATCTGTCAATTTATACAATGCCTCAAGAACATCAAAATGAAACAAACCAATTTGGAAAGTCTTGTCACGATGACCTTTGTCCACAAATTGGTTTTCTGAAAATAGGTGAAGGATTCAATTAAATGTCCGGGCTTAGTTTGTTGAGGTCAAGGGTTATCGAAGTCCACTGAGGATAGTAATCCAATTACTCAGCCAAATGAGAAAAACAAGTCACTCGAATGTCAAGTCGTTGAGTGCAGGTCTCTTTATAATGACATCTGCGTGAGCTTTCATTGTTCTGTTGTACGACACAAACAATAGGAGGAAATTGATATAGCAGAAAAACACAAAACGCTGATGATTCAAAGCCAGAGAAATACATATAATGATATGCAATTTATGCATGCAACTTCACAGGCCCAGGCAATAAATTACTTTATACCATTTGACACGTCTGTCATGCAGTCAATCACATGCCAGTATTTCAGGTCGATTATTACTACATTCTTTGTTGTCCATTTATATATGTCAATGTTTAACTGTCTGTTTGACTTATGGCTAGTTATTCACCATGGGGTATGGGAAAACGTGTTTATCACACCTCGGGCTGAAGCCCTGGGTTGATAATTGACATATTCCCTCTACTGTGGTGAATATAATGTTCTGGCCTACGTGTTTTAACTTGTCACTGGTGCATACTGAAGTTTTATCAGAAACCAAAAAGTTCTCTTATTATTAAACCATTTACTTTAAAATAATATGCTGTTTGTGCAATCTGAAATGGATTAACAGTTGTGAGATACATGTTGTTACATTTCGAAAAACACGCCTCTAATTAGGGACCATTCAGATTATGACTGAGGGAGGGAGGTAGGCCCGGGCGGGAGTTTTGTCTGAGTGGTACTAACTTTTCACACTTATTCAAGGGGGGTATACTCATTTTTGATAACATGTTGAACAAAACTCAGCTTATCAAGGCTCTTTTACGTGCCAAAGTCCTAGAATGCTGATGAATCTGTTCATATGATGTGAGCATCCAAGGCCACATGACAGTATATCGACCGCTCGGCACAAAAAGGGACTTAGTGCCATTGAAATATAATGGCACTAAGTCCCTTTTTGCGCACCCAGAGAATCTGAATGCTGAAGTGTTTTTGCGCCTAGCAGTCGATATATGTGTGCATTGCTTTTATTTGAATGTTAAGGGATTGGGGTACTAAAAATGTCTGACAGGAAATTATTGCAAATTATATCTCCTCCACATGCCGGCCCCCCCCCCCATAAATTCTGAGCGGTACACAAGTTTTCACTTTGGAGACAGTTTTGGAGTCAGCTTCCTGTTCACTATAGTTGTGTGACGTGTTTTCTCTTCACTCTAAAAAATTTCAGACAAAATTGGTTTTTTAGATTCAAAATGGTTTTTTGAAAAACCTAATTTCAATGCAAAAAACCAACATGGATTTTTTAAAAAATCCATGTTGGTTTTGCATTGAAATTTGGTTTTTCAAAAAGATTTTCAATCTAAAAAACCAATTTTGTCCCGACATTTGTTACAGTGTTCTTTCAGAAGAGGCCTATCTGAATGGGCACATCTTTGTTGCAACAACGTTGTGACAACATATTAATTGTGTATGGTAGAAATGATCTTGTCCCAACGTCGTCAAACACTGTCAAAGATATGGCGATAGCATGCAAGTTCATGCAATATTTGTGTCAAGAAACAATTACCACAATACCTTTAATACTTCAACTCTAATTCAACAAACAACATTTATGTCCTGTGACTGTATACACTGCACATGTGCATTGTGCAAGTTGAAGGCTTAGCAGTACTCCGTTGCCAAAATGACTTTCTGTGGGCGGACAAGTGACATGCAAATGTCTAATTAAGTGTACTTTATGAACCAAAAGTGACAGAAAGTGATAGTTGTATAGCCAGCCGGAAGAAGCAGAATCTGCTATTAATTTGGACATATGACACTCTTGTGCACACGTATACATGCCAAATGCCAAAACGAACTGCAGCCTCTATCACAATGACATTGCTGTATAGGGCAGAGCGGGGCACAGTGAGACACTCTTTTCATTTTCAACTGTTCCAAAATTTTGGCAGTTATCAGTAAAATAAGTTAGGCCCACAAAGCCCCACATTATAGATAGTGAAGTTGGTTTTATCCGGTAGTTTAAGGTCCCTAACTTTTACAGGTATGGAGAAACTTTGAGTTATATCCATGCTCGTAAAGTGTCTCACTGTGCCCGCCCACGGAGCACAGTGAGACAGGACATCTGCTACCATAACTGCTGACCCTCTGGACCTGCTGAATGTTTCTATCAATTGCTGCTACAAAAACTACTATACTCCAATAAAAGCAGCTGGCCAGGTGATTTTTTAGGTCCTTTTTTGGACATGCTTGGAAAATTCATCGCACAGGACACATGCGCGACTCATTTAACCTGCCGTACCTATCGGGCTATTGCATCGCGGAACGCGTAGCTCGCGACGTAACCCGACTGCGCATGGATAAAATAACGTGTAAAAATATTTAAACATTTGGTCTGGTGGGAGGGGGATGCATCCCCCCATCCCCCCCCCCCTGCGTCCGTCCCTGATCACAATTCTTTTCTGATGCTTCTCTTCAGATATGGCTCACTTAACTTAGAGATTTATGGCAAGCGTTTGGATTTGGATTTTGAATTGGGCAGTTTTACAGTATTTGCACTCAAAGTGTCTCATGGGGGGTCAAAATAAAGTTTGGAATTTGAGAATTTCCATCAATCTATCATAAAATTAACATATTACTGTTTCTATAATCAAAGTGGACTGAAGTGATTTGGTGGTTATTTCCCAAAATACCGCTACTTAAAGTAGGCAAGGGTTGATTCTTGAAAAAACTGTTTATCAGGAAAAATGTCCGTCCAGAAACAATTTTCACCCATTCTTACTCTTGGAAATCAAGCCACATTGTTGCATAGGAACATCAAAACCCATACAAAACTTAAATTTTGATTAAACATGCCACAATTTTTTTTTTTACCATTTTTATTACGAAATTACGGAAATCTGGTTTGCCATTACCTTGAAAGTTTCTGTTGAGTAGGGTACTAGTCTCAAAAGACACATGATTTCCATGGTTAATAATTAATAATCCCTAGGTATCCTATTAACCCCATGTCAAGTTTTGTAACTGTACGATTGAAAATCACGGTGTTCGGCTGTGTCAAGCATAGTGTTTTGGAGCAAAAAACCGCCGAAAATGACCGAAAATCAGGCGCCTTTTGAAAAATCATCTTTGATGGCTCCATTAGCAAGATATTTGGTTATTATCCTTTAAAGTCATTCAGTTAATAGTGAAAAATTACAATTATATCGATATATGACACAAATAAATCAACTTTTTTCTCAATTTTGATTTTCTCAAAATAGTGTAATAGATAATGAAAGATAATATATTTGACATTTTCAATAGTAATAAAAACCCTTTTTAGGCATCCAGGTTTACTTAGTTTGTATAACCATGGCCTTTTCTTCAATGAATCCAGTGTTAAAACGCACAAATCAGAGCAAAATTTCTGATGGGTTGGAGAGGACATTTTTTTGACATCATGAATTTTAATTTCTAAGAAAATGTATGAACATGGCCTGGATATCTTTTTAACTTGTATTTGTCACATACTTGTAAAGGCACATGATTGAGCAAAAGATACACAAATAGCTTGTTTTTCCTACAAAACACTTAGTGTTTTTTCTATGGGTTGGAGAGGACATGCTTTTTTTGACATCAGATTCAAGCCTCACATTCTGAAAACCAATTATGGTTAGTGAAACAAATGTTTCTGTTTTACCTTGAGATATGTCTCAAGCTTCAAAATTAACACAAACAGTATACACATTCTTTGATACCTACTCATACCAGCATATAAAGCAACTGATGGTCCATCGAAAACAAAATTTTTGACATCTGCCATTTTTTACATTTTAGGACCCAAGTCATGTTGCATATAAGTTATCCAGATGAAACCTATTGTATTTTATGCCCAAGACATGGGTCTAGACACGCATCATTAACATGAATCACAAGTGCCTGCCTTTGCTTTTCTGTGTTGCCATAAAAATATGTGAAACTCTCCGTGCGACACAAAAAAGTGCAAGAATTGGTCATAAATCGCCTACTGTTTCAAAAGTAAGCATCGTAGCAAGGTAATATTTGGTACACATATACTTCAATATAGTGCAAGACTGCCACCAAGACAAATTTCTGCGTACCTGTCATACTTTTCTCAGAGTAATTGCTTAAAGACGAAAAATCGGCCGAGTGCAAATACCGTAAAACTGCCCAATTGTGAGCTGTACATTAAATTCTGATCGTCTCACTGTGCACCACCTCAAACTGTCTCACTAGGCCCCCAAAAAGTGTTTTTGAAATCATGTGGACTGGACGCTTACAATGCAGATCATCATCTCACTAAACCAAAATTGTTTACTGTCCGCGTTGTTCAGTTTTAAATCTTTGTTGGTCAGTTTTGTTTCAGTGTTTCCTTCATTTTTGTCAACTTGGAGTCAGCCAGGGATGCAATATCATGGTAAGGTGCATGGGCTGTGATATCGCGCGCATGCATACCAATAATACTCTATAAGACAATACAAGCATATACGAATTTCGGAGATTGCAGAAGCAGGGTCATTTTGCAAATAACATACAGATATGGTGGAAATGCAATAGTTGACCTTGTACATCTCACTTATTTTGATAATGTTGTGGCATGCAAATAATTTTTCCTTTATAGTATTTGCATATTTTGAAGAAATGCATAACTAGTGGGAGCCTATTCCAAAATCACATGACAAATTCTAACAAGAGCAGGTATACTGCCTCCATATCCCCCATGCCCTACACATCTACCAATACTCACCAGAATTCCAATTTTAGTTATGCCAAATATTTCCACCAGGGGCATAATTGTGCACACATGTAAGGAGGTGGAGACACCTGGGGGTGGAGTTCGCTTTTAGAAATAACATGGCTGCAGGCCAAACGCACAGCAAAAAGTATTTGGGATATGGAAATGGTTATGATATTTATTGATTTATGGTTAGATTTGACAAGTTTAGGGGGGTCTTTGAATGTTGGGAAAGGATGAGCATTGTGCATTGTGTGGTGTTTGAGATATTTGATGGACGCCATGACATGGAGACTAAAAGTAAAATCCCCCAAAGTAAAATCCCCCATAGCATAGCATGGGGGATAATTAACATACATCGACAGCAGTGATCACAAACTGTTATACATTGTTTGTTACTGTTAGTGTTTTTAGCAGTTAGACACAAGATAGAAGTAGATAAGGATTTACAACTTGTAGAACCAACAACACTTTTCACACATGTTCCAAGGGGGTAATAATTTTTGATAACATGTCCAAGGGGGGCAAGAAATTTTAACAAAACAAAAGTGTTATAAAATGCGCATACAGTCAGTTTGACCGCACATTTTTACGCGGAAAAGTCCGCAAATCTGTATGTGCGACTGTGCAATGTGCACATGTATAACAATAAATGTATGTATTGCTTTGTATGTCGAGGGGGGGGGTACTAAAAATACGCATGAAACCTAAGGGTGGGGTACTAAAAATCCACATGGAATTCAAGGGGGGGGGGGTAGCAATTTTTGATGGGAAGTTCTGCCATGGCAAAAAATTAATTTTGGTTGACTGAGATACTTAAATTCTGCCTAATGCTGAGTCTGGGTTAGGGCTTCTACACTGTCTCAGAAACACCTCTTAAAATAGAGTATATGAATAAGATCTGGTATTTTCATTGCAACACAGACTGTTTTCTGTAAACTTACATAACTCCTAAATTATAACACAATTGAAATTCTCAAGATGTGCAAAACTGTTGAGCTACATGAATACACATGCCGTTTTCACTTAAACACTCAGAGTATACGATTTCTATGAGAAGAAGTTCAAATTTCAGAATACAACTATAATATGTTATTGGACTTGTTATTTGTGAAAGTTCAGTCTAAAGTAGATAATCATACTCTTCAAAACTTTAAAATTGAAGCCATTTCAATGCAGCTTGTGCAATTTTCTTGGGAATGAAAAATTTGAAAAATCTCTATGGTTACAGAAAGTAATTTCTCAGATATATAAAGTTTCATGATCAGATTTCATTGTAAATACAGAGAAATTTCAAGCATACAAAATGCAATTTGATAGCTTTTTTAATCCCTTGAATATGTCGAAAAGCAAAAAATATCTGAAAATAAGCAAAATAAGTGGTATGCAGAAAACACATGTGCACTTTACATTAAAGAAACTGCTTCCTCAAATGAAGACGAAATAATATTTGAAACCAGAAGAACATTCATGGTGCACCATCGTGGCAGCACTTGGCTATGATCCTGTGTAAAGTATGATGGGGAAACATGGCTGCTTGAGATCAAAAAATTGAGTTTTGCAAGTTAAAAATATGAATTTCTGTCAAAAGAGGCAATTGAAATCGTCATCTGTCTCATCCCAATGCTTACTAATTGGATCAACTAATCTGTACCACGATTTAAAGAACAGTACCTACCTCTTAATTGCATTTATTGCAATTTTCTGGTCCGTCAGGTAAACATCAGATATTTGTGTATTGAAATCGGCAATTAGCAGCCTTTAATTGCCCTTAATTGCAATTTTGAAGATAGTGTAGGCCATTATTACTATCCAGATTGATTACCATTGAATTCAATTGCAATCGGCTCACATCAAATAGACCTGACTTTCGTTCAATTATCCAGAAATCCCCTTTTTCAACTTACAATCTCAGCTCTGCTTGCTGAGAGCAGGCATGATTTTCTTCATGGCTGAGTGAGCAATACAGTACAGTGCTGCCACGATGTCACACCGAGGTTTATTCACGATTGACCATATGGCCAGACACCTTTTTGAGTTGTTTCACAGTTATTGCAATTTTATTGTATTTGACCACTGTTTGAAAACTCTCTTTTATTTTTGACCACTAGCAGTTTGGTGAACAGTCATGCCTGGTTACTTTAAAGATATAACCAAGAGACAGCATGAATAACAGCCCAGATTTGTGTGATTGCCAAACCTCAAGGATTAGAACTTGCTTTTATTCAACATTCAGGGAGCACATTTCATATCAAGGGTGGGGGGGGGGCTTGGGAGTTGTTGTTTTTTTTAAAAATAAATAATTTCTGTTCAGTTTTCGTGTCCTGTCAGGACAACCAATGATCGATCTATAAAAGTTCCATCGGTACCAAGAGTTGTACATAACATCTTACTACTGTGTACTGCACCCTGCTGGTCCAATAAAATCAAGTAGTACCGGATGTCAAGGCCTATCAGTCTATCACCCATCCTACCCCAACCCCTCTCAACAGCCCTCCTGGCAGGATACACCCTGGTTCCAACATAGAATTTGGCATTCGTGCAAGTGCCATATATTGCTTTTCACGAATTTGTACAGGTGTAATTACGAACATACTAACCCTGAACTTGCCTAAAACTAACTCTAACCCTAATTCTAACCCTAAACCCTAATAATCTAGCACTTCCATGAATGTTAGAAATGGCAGTTACACAAATGAAAAATGCAGCACATACACGAATGTTAGTTGTTACATATACACGAGTAATATGCTCGTTTTTGCATGTCCACAAATTCGTTCATGCTCGTTTTTACACCTCCACAAATTTGTGTACATGTAAAATAATGAAAAATATATACATGGATGATGGGGTAACCAATGGGCGTTGAGGGATACAGAGGGTAAAGCTGGGGGTAGAGTTTAGTTGAGTGAGGGGCTAGTTGATGGTATTTGAGGCCAGGTGAGGGAATTTAAGGAAAGATGAGGGAATTTGAGGCTACGTGAGGATAAGAGGGGTTTAGGTTAAGGAATTTGTGGAATGTTGAGTGTGTGGCGGAGTAGGTCTATCCTACCATGAGGTCTTTTAATTGTTTGTAACATACAGGGCATAATATGAGAAAATTTAATTTCAATCATTGCTCGTTTTGCCTCACATGAACTATGAGTAATTTTTGGCAAGTCCCAGCATTCATGCAGGTTGCTACTGAATGAAAATATATTATGATCTGTGATTATGAAAAGCGAGAATCAGTTCATATGATTTTTTTTTGTGACAAGCTCTGGTTTGGATTTTTTTTTTTTTAATAAAAAATGAATAAACTCTTTCTGGGCAGTCTTAAAATAAATATTTCTGGTGGGGTTTTTATTAACGGGTAGTTGCTTGATTTAGAAATGAAATTTTTGGGATATGGGATGCCTGAAAAATAACTAATTAATGTCGCTGTTACCACAAAATAAAATATAATTTCCCATTGAGGAAAAACTCCAAGGCCGTCCCCCCTGAAAATCTGGATGTGCAGCTTAATTCCAATCAATGCACACCATCCCATAGTAAGAAATTTGTTGTTTGTCATTGTTCTGTGACTGAAACAAAACTGAGCCAGAAGTGGTCAAATACAAACAAAGAATTGAAGCTGTGAAGTGAACTGGCCGTTGATAACACCTGAAGCTGTGAATCTGTGTCTTGACCATATGGTCAATCGTGAATAAACCTCTGTATGAACATTGTCAATTTTTCGCAGTTTTTCTGAATACTCGAGAAAACCTTTCCAGATTTAAACAATCATCGCAAGGAAAAACAGTGAATGCAATTTGTTGCTTAATCTTATACATACTGTACATACACTCTTGCTCATATAATACATGTAAACATATTGTATGGAATACATCAAAAATTCCATTGAAAATTGATAACTTACTCAACTTCTGCAACAAATGCCAATCACAGCCAGATGTTGGGAAAAACATGTCCCTGCGTATAAAAAAAAAACTCATTTTACACCATTAACTCTACATAGAGCTATACAGTAGGTTGAAATGGGCAGTTTTACAGTATTTGCACTTGGCCGATTTTTTGTCTTTAAGCAATTACTAATAGAAAAGTATGACAGGTACTATAATAAGACCAAATGGGTATGGTGGTATTTTGAGATCATTTGGTCTTATTTATACCACATTATGTCACTCCAAAGAAAGCTGAAGTTCACTCAAATGATCAATAGTCAACAGTGGTCTCATGTGATGTATGTCCAGAACGCTATATATTTTTATGTAACTCAGCTCCTGTTACACTTGGAGCATTGGTTGGTGGCTTGTCAGATACCCCTATTACCTGGCCTCATCCCTATATAACAATGAAATAGCTGAGATATAATGGTAGGGCCACACAAGCTGCTAGAGTGCCAAATCTGTAAATCTGAGTTTACGGAATTGCCAAATAGGGAAATTAAATTATCAAAATCATTATTGAAGGTTAGCACAGGTGGTTTGTTTTGTCTTGCTATGAATTTATAAGTGTTTTTTTTTACCCTGCAGGCATTTTAGCTCAATTTGACGTCAGGGGGAAGTGAGCTGACATCCGAGACGTCATTCTGATGTCAGATAAACGTAGGGTGATGTCAGATGCCCACTGGGTATGCTTCGGTCTATACTATAATGTAACTGTGCATTGTGCAACCTACATAAACTTTATTGATTCGTCATCCGATCGTTACAACAGAAATTTCTCGCACTTCTCACATTTCTGACCCCTAACAAGTACAATTAGTACATGTCTGCTGCACATACAATTTCTGAGACACTCCGCAAAACGAAAAACTGCCTAATTCATTTCACAATAACAACAAACATTATCATACCGGCTGCAATTTTCACATGACATTGTCATAATCACACGCAGATGTTTTGGAGGGGTTTAGGAAATTGGTCCAGAAAATAACACACTTTTCAATTGCAACAGTAATGAATTATTCATCTAGATATTATGAATGTATGACAACCATAAGAATTGATTCCTATTTGAAAAGCTCTGAAACAAGCTAAGCTTTCACAAAAAAACTTACAATAACAAAAACATGTATGTAGAGGTTATTCACCTAGTCAGAGGGAATATGGGAATCATCCAGCAAGGGCTTTAGCCAAAGCTGTGATGAACACATATTCCCGATCCCATAGAGAATACGGGCTTATACCATGAGACAAACACTCAAACATACAAAGATTGCAGAAAATGTGGGAAACAAGACTATGAGTCCATTGTGGGAGTTATTGCAGTGAAATACTGACTTGTGATTGGCTAACAACAAAGGTGTCGAATGGTATGAAATCAGTTACACCACATGACTTCCAGATTAATGCCGATAGGATTACTATTGGAGAGAATTGTGTAAATTTCTGCAATATTAAATGTATAACTGATTTGAAATATTTTTTGCCTGATTACAATAAAATGTTGTCAACAATTCAAGCTTATTGTGCCTAAATTTAGTTGAGATTTATCTTTCAGCAAAATAAGGAGGCATTGAACATCAACTTGTTTGGAACAATTGCTGCTCTTTCAATTGAGTATTCCCAGTACACGTTCTGTTGTGACACTTAATTTTAAAAGCGAATGAAGTGGAGGCATAAAGCAGTGTGAGTGCACTTCATATTGCACTACTCAAGCTCTGTTAATCAATTGAATGCTTAATGGAAAAAGACATTCAGCTTATTTGGCGCTTTTCCATTCTCTTGAAGAATTAAGCTATTTGTGCAAACTTAATTGTCACAAATTAAATTAGTTCACTTCATTGCATTTAATTCATTATCAATTGAGACACACATATGCATTGTCACTATGAAGATATTACTGATATCTAATAATATTATATGTATACCAAGTAAAATTATTCAAGATACATGTAGATTGAACACCTCGTTTGGCATAATTTGGCATTTATTTGTTTTTCATAATTACGTTTGTCTTACTTTTGGACAATAGAGTCAAAACTTGACGCCCATTTAATTGCTGTAACCATAACACTAGCTGTATGCCCATATTTGTGGTTAAATAAGATATGATATGTGTAGTACCTCTTTATGCAGAACATAAGAGAAATTCTCACTTCTAATTCTGTCATCAAAAGGCATCATTTAATCTGGAGATAGCTTAAATAAAATTATGATAAATTTGAAAGTCATGTGAGGGTCAAATAATATAAGGCATGCAGTAGTTATCATATTTGAGATTGATGGATGGATGATTCAGGCTTTATGTTCCACATTTATTGACAGGAGGAGGACACGACAATGAGGCATAGGATAATTGAAACAGCCATCCAACATAGGCCCAGCTAGGTGACATGCCAAAGAGCTGGATCTGAACCCTGGTGTCACCGCTGAGCTTTTAGCTTCAGAGGTGTCTTCATTCTTTCCTCTTATAGGAACTTTCCTCAAATCGCCATGAACCTCAAGACCTTAATTCTGTAATATCATTTGTATTATTATTGTATAGAAGTAATGTGATATATTATATTATTGTGTAATGAGATTCGATGGTAGCAACGGGGTAGAACTCACCCCATGTTTCCATGGCAACAGTTACCCTGGTGTTTCTGCGCAGCCGCAGAACACCCTAGTAGCAATCTCTGGGGGCAAGCTTGTTTGCCCAGCCAGAACAGAGCCCGCTTCCCGCTGAGGCAGCAGGAGGGCTACCTGTCTCCCTGACGGGGTGACGATTCGTCAGGTAAGGGTATTGTTGTTAGAGGTATGATCAAGGGTTACTCTTAAAGGAACCTCAGGTCATGGTTGATTGAGATGGCATTAGTTAATGATGTATGTAATTCGTTAAGATCGCTGTTTAATGTATTGATAAGTTGGTTACCATCGGTTCTTCGAATGACTCTTAATGTAACTGTTTATGAATTGTGTATTAAATGGATACGTGAAACTAAACTGTCGAGCCTCTGGTATTTCTTGAGTAAGGTGTTTCGTGGTGGCAAGTGCTAAGGTGTCTCCCGCAGGATCCCCGGCGATGAGTCCATCTACTCAATTAGCTACCTCTCACAAAGATACGTGCGTTAACATTATATGGGGGGAATTAGCTAAAAGATGGCATGGTGAGAGAATACCGGTCTGCGGCTTCTTGGCGCTTGTCTGCTGTGTCACACTGTCTCTTGATTTACTACGTTTTTCAAATTTAACGAATAGCCAACATATTCAGTTCTTGTACCATTACATGTATTGACTTATCAACGGTAACGTAGGCATCGACAACACACGTCGAACTGTAGAAGCAGAACTCTCTGAGATAGCATAGGGATAATTCTTTATATCTGTAAATGATCATACATAGCAACTCAATGTTTGATGTTCGTACGATGTAAGATTCACATTTAGTGCCGTTTCTTCTCGAAACACTAGCCTTGCAATGCTATGGGCTATGGGCCTACGGTTTCTTCGCATGAAGAAAGTCCACTTCTTTGATGTGGAAATTCGATTATGTCACAACTTCATATCATGCATAGCGGGTTCGCCAGCTATGGCTAGAGAGCATTGGTTCAACGCCATGCCATTAGTCGCTGTTTTGGTCTCCTAATTAGCTATTGTTCTGCTATATCGTTAATTAAATTGATTAATATGCTCTACTAAGCATGCAGAGCCCAAAGCCTAAAATTAAATTCATGAAGTTTTACAGAGCCATGTTATCCCATCTTAATTCACCTACTAGTATAGGGGGCGCAATTTTCTTATCAGGTAGCTCAGGGGCTTCGCCCATATCTTTATTTGGTTACCTATTAGCTCATGTTCAGCTTCGATATGCCTGCCTCTCATCTTCCACACCTCTCACAACTTTACCTACACACCTCATCCAGACCCGGACCAGACAGCGCACTCAAGTCTCTGGGGCATCTCTCGCATCATTAGGCCTTCCTGGCAACACAGCACATCTTCCAATACGGTAGGAGCTCATTTTGCAAACATTAATAGGAAAGGCACTTGATTCTTATCTCTTTAATTTATTATGTTTTCTTAGGCTATCTGTCATCTCCTCTTATACTTTAATTTTTGCATTTTAACGTTACATTACCAATATGTCTGTCTGTTTTCAAACACATAGCATACTATTTAGATTTTATATACACGGCACTTAAGGTCTAATAGCCTGGTCCCATGGCCACGCTATTCTGCCTTCCTTTTTCCTCACTCTGCAACTTAAATATGTCACATTTCATTACTTTTAAAATGACAAATTCGCTATTGCCCGTCCAACGAACACTCTGGAGATTTTGATTATCACATACTGATTGTCATCCCACCATTGTTTTCTTGAGTAACAGCATGCTCTTCTTCATTTATGCATGTTTCCATTCATTTATTGCCGTTGTGCGCATTGATCATTGATAGTGTATCGTGTTGTATTTTGTTGTGTCAGGTCTACTGTTCTACTTTTAGCTAGCCAAAGTTAGTTAGTTTAGTTTCTTATTGACTTGAAGGGACAAGTCGACATTTTTTCTTCATGTATGGTGACGTGCTACAGTTAATCCTGCATTTTATATATATGTATTTAAAGCAAGATAAGTGATTACTTATTTCATTATTACTGATATATGGTTTTCAAGTGATGTCTTCATTCTCTTATTCTTCGGGTCGTCGGTTGATATGTGTTTTGAGTTACATCCACGTTTATTGCAAGGAATCGCTGTGGCACATTTTGTAGCCTTTACCCTTATTTTGATCTTAGGCTCTATTTTTATACGTAATCTCCCACAAATTAGTTATATTTTTGCTCTAGTAAGTGCTAGTATGCACGGCACGCTTGCTCTTCTTACATCTATTTTTGCTCTGAATGTCTGTCCCGTTGACACAGTTGACACTTCAGCAGTGGTTACTTAAGTTCCGTTTGGAAGCTCAGACAGCGGTTGATAAGGGATATTTGTCTGCTCGTGCTTCTCGTTATATCAAACAGTACACCCCTACTATTCTCTTTAATAAATGGTTATTGTTGGCTGCTAATGATAAGAACACTCAATGGCATGTCTATGAGTCTATACTAGACCAGCTAGGTTATTTGTCTCTTCCCTTACCAGAACTTGCTCTGTTTCGTGAGGCTTCTTTTGCTCGTTATAAAACGTATTTGAGAAAACCTACCAATGTATGGCTTTACCCTCTTACCCTCATGATGTCAGAAATTGACTCATCCTCTGCTAGTACAAGTCAGGGCGATAAGGGACACCTCGATGTAACTGACGTTTACACTGACACATCGCTTTCAAGTGAACAGCCTAATACCTCGGGCCAACACATTGCCCAACAACCAGATAATTCTTCATTGACTGTTCCTTTACATGTAAAAGTTGGGGATATTATTGACGGGTCCCGTGTTTCCACACCTTCTCATGATAGCTTAAAATCTCGTGAGGAATCACCTGGCCGACACGATTCTGATTCTGACGAGGACCATTCACATCTTGCTCTCAAGACTGCTAGGGATAAGCTTGATAATTCCGATAAAAATATTTCTGCTGGCCATACCTTTGATAGTGATAACGCTGATAAACAGTCTTTTGGTAGAAATAGATCTCCAACTCTTTCTGATTCTGGAAGTCACGAACATCCATCTAATATTGCTGGCATTCCTGCAAATTCCAATAACGCCGAAACAGGTGAGGATAATTCTGCTTCTCAGGCTGGTCAGTCTGACGCCTCTCTTATACATCAATTAGATTCTCAGCAACCTGGTGCATCATCATTTGATAATACTGGTCAACAAACGCCTATTTCACAGCCTGGTGCTACTGCACAAACCCCGCCTGTTACGTCTACTGTCAACAGCAGTGAACACCCCCAATTACCTCCTGTTTCTCCTAGTCATTCTTTATACGGCTCTGATAATCATCACCATCGCACCCCAGACGACAGTCCACGATCTTCCCCCCGCCATCAGACCCCTCCACGTGAACCTGCATCAGATTTGAGCGACGACCAAATTCCTTCATTGGGAGGTCTCCGTCAACAGCACCAAGTCCCTCCTCCTGAGGACCCTTCTGTGTTTGATAACGTTTCCAACAACGCCTATCAAAACCAGGAATTCGACCAGTCTCTTAATAACTTTCAATTTAATCACTCTTATCAGGAGCCTCCATCTCAACAACACCCCCCATCGTCTCCCCCGGGCCACGCACAACAACCTTCCCCGCGGACTGGCACGTCGCCCAGCACCACCCGGCCTGCTCCAGGACCCTCTGCTTTCTCTGTACCCCCCGTCCCATCTCATACATCTACTCAGGGAAGCCAGCCCGCATCTTTCACTTCTGCACAGACTTCTCTTACGAATACAGTTCAGTCTGCTACAATCTCATATACTGTAAATACTGTCACTAGACCACGTACAGCTAATACAACCACTCAAGTACTGTTCCCTTCTCACACTCCTCATTCTAGTCGTAAGCCAGTTATAGGTTACACTGATCCCAGCCATCAAACACTTTTGCATCGCCTCTCTGCTCAATCTCCCTCTGGCTCCAATATGGCTTCGAATAATCACAACCCGGGTGTGACCACTCCTTCTAATTACAATGCTACATCGGGCGCTTTTTCTCATACACCTGCAGTTCGCACTGGTGATCAATTATTGTTCGAACATGCTAATCAGCCTTCACATTTTTCTCAACAGGTTACCCAGTCTCAAGCCTCTTCAACCAATCAAACTTTTCAAGATCTCCCTAACCTTGATCCTACTTTTGATAATCTTAATTCCCAGGCTCGATCTCAGCCACAAGACCTTACTGGCTTGCGCACATCCCTGCCCTGCCCACCTTCCTATCAGGATTCCAGAGATGCGTCTTACCGAGCTACTCAATCTATTCACGGTCCAATTTCTACGTCTCGTTCAGGTCCCCTGCCTTCTTCTTTTTCTGCAGCAGCATTTAACACCCAAATGCCTGAAACACAGCCTAGAACTAAGCCTCTAAATTTTTCAGAGATGAAACCTCCAGTATTTAATGGAGAATCTGATAGTTTGACACCACAGGCATGGATCACCAAATTCAAGGATCATGTCCAATTACATAATCTAAATGACCAGCAGATATTGCATCGCCTGCAGCTGTTCACTGAAGGACATGCTCGTAATTGGTGTAATGCTTTGAAGCCTATGACTTTGGCTAAACTTGAGAAGTTGTTCTTAGATAAATTTTCATTGCTTAGGAGTCGAGCATCTATCCTCGATGCTTTGTCTCAGAAACGTATCACCTATGGTGATAGCGTTGGCAAATACTTGGATGAGATTAAGGAATTGGTGTCACGTTTAGGTCTACCTGAATCGGTTGTGGCTTTATACTTCCGTAAGGGCCTACCCTTGACCTTGCAGCATTCTCTTCAGTTAATCGATGATAACAAACCTCTTGATGAATTACTTCCAATAGTCCAAAGCATTATGGAGCGCGAAGTCATCGCCCAGCACGTTGACGTCACTAAGATCCCTAGTTCAAAATTCGACACAGGTAATTCGCAGTCAACTTTGCTCACTTTACAGGAATCCATGGGCGCTTTCAATCAATCCCTGCAGCAACTGCCTCAAATGCTTGCATCTCGCGATGTTCCCATGGATGACACTCAACCCCAATATGTCTCTCAGCAAATGCCTTATGGTCAATCTTCTTTTTCTGGTCTTACTTGCTTCCGTTGTGGACTCCGAGGTCATATAGCTACTCATTGTCGTCGATTCATTCCCAATCAGCCATATAGTCTACCAACATCTTCTGATTACCAGCCTGCCGGACGTTCATACAATCGTGACAATTCTACAAATGATGCCTTCAATCAACGATATAATCGACCTAGCAGACCCTTTCCTAATAGGTTCGGTAATTCGAACAGGAACCTTCCAGTAAATGGATTTGCTAATTCAAACAGATCTGGTAACAATAGGCCCTTCTCCCAGAATAACCAAAACTTCAATAATCGGCAGCATGACAATGCAAATCTCGCGCAACAGCAGTACAACAGTAATGCCCCTAATAACTCACGTGTTCAGCACCCTAATGGCATTAGAACTGCTTACCGCTCCCAGAGCGCTGGCCCTTTCCCTCGTAATCAACGACCTCCACCTCAGAATCGTTCACAGGGCCCACCACATCAGCAACCACGACATAATGGATCATTCTGACTGTGCACAGACACGGCCGTGTCTCGTCCTAACTCAACACCTGCCATTTCTTCCGATTCTCACCACTTGTCTCCTATCGAATCTAATGACCTTACCAACTTTGCTCCTTCCCAAACTTTTAATACTTCTGTGCAGACTTCTCCTTTTCATGATTTTTCTCATTCCGATACTATTGTTAGGGATGACTTCCCTGACATCTTATATGCAGTACTTCAGCCTCCTACTCCTCTTACTCCTTTATCTATTAAAATTCATGATTGTAACTTTATTCCATCACTTTTGCCCGATGGCACCAAATTCTTTACCCTGTTTGATACTGGCAGCTCACACAATTTAGTTAGCACGTCTCTTATCAAACGTAGTCCCTTTTTGCAGGGCCTTCCTCGTGTTGATGCAGATCCAATCAAGCTTATGGTCGGCAATGGTTCTTCTATTTCTATTTCTCAATTTATCTATTTTGTCATTCAGTTTGGCGAGTGTAAAGTTCCTATTAAGACCTTTATTATAGATGTGGCTTCACCAATTGATTGTGTTATGGGCTTGGACGCTCAAATTAGATACAAATGTGTTTTTCGCTCAGCAGAATCACGCATGGATATTTCTGTTGACCAAATTTTACTTGTCGTACATAAGTCGACCACTATAACACCTAATACATCTTGCGATGTGCCAGTTCGTGTAAATCATTTGGCACAATATTTTAATGGTCCATTTGAGGTTAAAATATCTCGCATTATTTCTGAAAAGAACTACAAGGCACTTGTCGATTTGCGCAGTGGCTTTGGTTCAATCAGAATTAATAATGTGGATTCTGAAGATATACATTTGCCTGCTGATATAATTCTAGGAGCACTAGTTATGGATATTCCATTTACAACAGCACCTTCTGTGGTCCAACAGCCTGATACCAAATCTGTTGATGATAATTTACTTGATAACACTAATTACGTCATCATCGATAATGGCCCTAATGCTATTTCACAGCTTTCATACCCAGATTATGATGCTATGGATCCTGACACTCGTGCTCAGACTAGACTACGCAATTATCCATGGCTTCAACCTGACGATCCAACTATACGCATGACTGAATTCGATATAGTTAATCAGCAATTGAAGCTCGATAAGTGTGCACTTCAGCCTAACGAAGTAGATAAGCTTCGTGAGATCATTTTATCGCACACTCCAGCTTTTAGTTTATATGGTCAGATAGGAACCATCACCCGATACGTTTGTGATATCACCCAACAGCTTATCACTGATTGTTCTTTTAAAGCTCGCCCTTATATCACTTCCCAAGCTGATATCGCCTACGTACGTAAACAGGTACAGAAGCTTTTGCAACTGGGAATTTTCAAAAAGGAACTCACACAAGCTACCAGTGCACTATTCTTAGTCCGCAAATCACGCACGGACGAAAATCCCCGCCTGGTCGGAGATATGCGTTCTGTCAACAAAGCCTTTCAGCTTTTGCAGAGGCCTTGTGCTAATATTGATTCCTTTAAGCAACAAATGGGCAGTCGTCCTTTTCGTTTCGCTACGGCCATTGACTTAAAACAGGCATTTTTTGCATGTCAAGTAACTCCTCAGTCTCGTCAGTACCTCGGCGTCGTTACATTCTATAATGCAGAGTCCATAACCTATACTAGATTACCGATGGGGTATATCAATTCGGGAGCGCTATTCGCTGAAATAATGACTTTAATTACTGAAGAATTGCCACGAATTTATGCAGAATGTGTTTACAACTACTATGATGATTATTTGCTTCTTAGTGAATCCTCTGAGGAGCATCTCGCTCTCATTGATGCTGTTCTTGCTCTTTTTCATAAACACGGCCTGGTTCTTAACTTGGCTAAGTGTTCTTTTGCCTCTAATTCTACCTTTCAATTTCTTGGCTTTGATGTTGATTTACAGGGACCTAATGGACCTACTTTGCGTATCAGACAGTCTAGAATTGATGCTATTATGAACTTGCAGATTCCTCAAAATAGGAAACAGATTAAATCATTCTTAGGCTCAATTCAATTCATTTCTTCGTTTATACCATCTTACCAAAAGACAGCTGAACCTTTGACGCGCCTGTTGCGCAAGGCTAACGAATTTCTCTGGACTGATGAACAACAAGTTGCCTGGGATGCTATTAAGAAAATTCTTACATCACCACCTATTTTGTCATTCCCAAGACCTGAAGGTGAAATGATTCTGGTGTCTGATGCATCCAGAACCGCCTCCGGTGCAGCTCTTTATCAGTTGCAAACTAATGGAATTGATGATACACCTAAAAAAGTTTTGTTAGGTTATGCTAGTCGATTACATGGTAATATTGCTACCCATAATTACAGCATTTCGGAATTGGAAATGATGGCAATTTACTTTGCTGTCCAATCATTTAAATATTTTTTAGCTGGACGTGGTAGGTTTACGATCCTGACGGACCACGCCCCTATTGCTCAAATTCTTAAATCTTCCAGTCATTTTGTAACACCTCGCATAGCAAAATTCTATTGGAAATTACAAGATTACCCTTATCGAATTTATTATGTAAAACCAACCACTACTGAGTTGAAATTGGTTGATATGTTATCTCGTCATCATAACACCCAATGGCCAGCAGATGCTGAACCCATTATTCCAATAGCAGTGGCTGATAAGGATAGGAGCATTAATGACGAAGAGCAACATTCTTATTATAATTTCCTAAATACCAATACTCATCCCCTTTTGACATCTCGTCAAACTTACTATGAAAATCTCTATGCTAATTTTTCGGGTTATTCTCTATTTTGTGTTACAACAAGGGCCCAGGCCAAGGAACACTCAGATAATGGTATCTCCCACCCTACCCCACAGCCCACAAAGCCTATAAAACCGCTGTCACATCTTACCAGTGAATGTACCCATACCACTGGACCAGTCTTACCTATTACCGAAATGAAATACAAGACCATCGATAGTAATCAACCTACTATCTTGACTAAAATGCCTCATCAAGCTGACTTAGAACCAGCTATTCGTAAATACATCACAGATGCTTTTCATTACGTCAAGATACCTCATGATAGAGTCCAGCTTATAAACGCCCAAAAGCAGGATTTGTATTTGGGACCGGTTTATAACTTCATAGCATATAGCACGCTACCAACTAGTAAGCAAGTGGCAAATCAAGCAGTTGTATTATCTAATCATTTTGCTTTAATCGATTCACTTTTATTCTATGTTCAATCTAGTCCTAAAAGGCATGACGTCATTCTTAAATTGGCCATCCCTAACATCTATATTTTCGACATCATTGAATTCTTTCACTTAAATTTAGGTGCTCATGTAAAGTCTAATAAATTGTATGATGTCATTACATCAAACTTTCACATTAAGAATCTCATGAAATACATTTTGGATTATGCCAGAACATGTTTGATTTGCCAGCGCTCGTCTCAGGTTATTGAAACAAATAAGCAAAGGGAATTCGTTCCTAGATTGCTTACTGATTGTACTCCCTTTGTGCATATACATTTTGATATCAAAACCTTTCCCCATGCTACTGCTCAAATTATCCATTGTCTCATCCTACAAGATGTTTTCTCCCGTTATGTCGTAGCCATTCCGTTACGCAGTAGAAAAGCTGATGAGATTGCTAAGAAATTTATTGAGCATTTTTGTTTACCATACATGATACCTCATAGGGTTACTTGTGATAAAGAAGCTTCTTTCGTCGGTAAAATTATGACAGCAGTGTTTAAATCGTTGAATGTTCAGGTTCACCTTGTCCCTACAATGATACATTCAAGCAATATGGCTGAAAGGGCTATTCAATCCGTTTCCAACCTATTGTTAACTATGATAGAATATAAGTATTCCCAATGGCCTTCCCTTATTCCATATGCTTGTAAAACCTATAATTCTTTGCCTCACGCAGTTACCAAGTATTCCCCTAATTTCCTTGTTTTCCTTAGAGAAGACCGCAATCTCGTGGATATTAATCCCGAGGCACTTTCTGTGGTTGCTACTTCTTACGATCAGTATGTATCTTCGATTAGAGAGAAATTGCGGTTTGTCAGACAACAAGCTGTAGTTTCTCATAATAAAATTAAGATTAGACAGACCCAGCAACACGCAAAACGTATGCCAAAACTACATTCATTTAAAGAAGGAGACCTCGTCTTATTACTGGCACCAAAATATACTGGGGTGCAATATTCTACCAAATTAAGCATTAAGCTTATTGGCCCATTGTATATTGCATCGGAGCCACTTTTGAATCAATTTTTGCTTAAGACAATTGACGACCGTACTTTACCAGGTCTATTTCACATAGGTAGATTGAAGCATTGTATGGTTCGTTCTAAGAATGGTTCACCAATTTATAACCAGCAACAATTGCGCATTCAAATTCTGTCCGAAAATCTCAAGATTGATGATGTGGCTGCAGCCACTATGCAATTACACAGCGACGAATCTCGAGGGCCTCCATTACAAGTCCCTACCCCAGCCTCACAGGTCAAGCCTGGCCCTTTGTCCCAATCATCGCTTGATTCCCATGACCTTTCACACCCTTCGCATCAATTACCCCAGCCTTCTTATAGCATGTCAATTTCTAACCCTGATGCTCTTCTTTTATATTTTAAAACTCGGCAAGATGATACTCCACCAGGCCCTGGGTCTGCACTTCATGAATGGCCCTGTATTCTCGATGATGACAGTACAGTCACCTCAACTATAACATCAGCCCGTTGGCGTGACGGTCATCTCCAAGTATATATCAACTATCCATCTCAGATATCTTGTGTATCTGCTTGGCATTTTGTGTTTCAGGAATATGGTCTGTTTCCATTGTTCGACTGCATTTCGAACTTGCGACCTACAGGCCGACCTTTCTTCCCTATGAACTAAGTTATTTAACCATGGTGAAGATGAGCTTGAATGCCACCGATATATGATTTAGTCTCTATTAATTGCCTATTGATGGTGCAGCCGTTGAATAATCTTCTCTTCTTTGCTTGGCTGTGGAGGTGACCGAGACCCTAGGACACTCTTATCCCACCTGATACCTCCCCTATTGACCAATTGCTAATTTTATTAAACACGGCAATCATCGTGTTGAATTTTTTTTTCCTACACATCCATCTAATATATATATTTTTTCTGTAATACCGTTATGTTGACAATTTATTGTGGTACCATATTGTATGATAATCTCTGAACAATTAAGTCTCATTTTCAATATAACCTTTACCCTATTATGCCATAGCTCAGGTTTATAGCAAAGTAAAAAATTCGAGAAGGATAGTGACCTTTCTTCCTTCCTGTAAGTCATGAACATACCTGGAACTACTCTATAACCTTTAGCAAGGAATTTGCAGACTTTTCAGAATATGCTTACGTAAGTAAAAACACCTCTCCAGGTAGTGCTCTAAAACGTTTCCATTGCTCTCCTTTCACAGGAACGGCACACCCTAAACAAGTTTATTCACCCCTCCTTCCAAAGTTGCTTTCTATTTATCAGATTTAGTAAGCTAAAACGTTTTCCTAGCCAAACCTACTTGAGAAACGTCTTCCCCCATTCCCATGTTTACTTAAGCTAAACTTACTGTAGTTTCGTTTGTCCATTTGCCAGACGATACTTCATGTCTTGCATTTTACCTCCTCCATGTGTTTATCCCACATGACACATTATTCCTTCCAGAACACATATCGGCTACAGACACACACTTTATAGTGTCTCACCAGTCACCTCCGCGGTATGTGAATAACACACCAGTCAGACTCCTCAGTCAACATTCCTTGCATAGTCAACTATAGTCGTTGTTATCTGTGATGCCACCTTGTGTTGGAATTACACATCCTTAAGAGTAATATTAAAGAGTAATATTACGGTAAGTTTTCAGGATAAAATGACGACTATAAATTGCTTTATGTCTCATCAACGCTAAATGGCTGCAATGATTATTGTCTCCAGTAAAGTTTTTAATTGCCATTTCTGCATGTTTCCACATGCTGCCACATATGGTCTCATAAACGTCCAACATTTCTTCCATAATTCCTTATCTATAACTTATGTCATGGTCCCCCAGGCTTTCATTTTGCAATAATACCTAAGTAACGCCACGCGGTCTGATGCAACTTCAACTTTGCCTAATGAACAGGCGCTTGCATCACTTTCCTGGTCTGTTTGCAACTGATCTTTCCTTGGGACATATCAAGCCATATGGCGAATTCAATCACCATAGACGCATATCAATACGCACAGTTGCCACCGCACATGCCTAGGTGCACAAAGTCCATTATGACTACCAAAATATCAGTGACAACCACTGACTCATATGTAATCCTCCAATGACGATGTCCACCACACTACACATATACCACTGCCTCCGTCGTCGTTATTAAATATGATAATTAATGATAATGAATGATAACCTCTTAAGCCTCAACGCTGAACAAATGAGTCATTTTCACACAACAACGATCTCCTAAAAGTCGCATCATAAAACCATGGATGCATTGGGTTATTCTTTCTTGTTTTCTCAAGGCTTATACGATGCACTCCTCCTTCCTTGTTTCAGCTTTTGAGTATGTAATGCATTGTCATCGTCTGGATTTTCCTTCATCCACGCTTGGCTTGGTCATCGTCCAAAAATTTCTTGTGCACTACTAACAAGACCTCAGCCTCCAAGCTTCATCAAGTAAAATATCCTCTTCATAAAGCTTCACTATAGCATTCTTCCATAGTTTTCCATTTAGAGATCTCTGACAATGATTTCCTTTTGGACCTGCCAGACAGGGCGGCAGTCATCCTACAGTACTTTCATCTTGTCTTTTGCCAATTTGATAATAGTAGTGAGATTGGATCCGACTATGTTCAATCAGTGATTGGAGTGCCTGACGAGTCCTTTGGGCAATCACACCGTTTCATCCTTTTCGGTATTGTCCTTGTTCTGATTGGAATACAGATTCACTCTCCTTTTGAATCGAATGCTTCCAAGTTCCCAACAAAACAAGTATACAGCTCTCCACCGATATAATTCAAGATCACGTTTAGGATCTTCAATTCTAGATTCGAAGAGAAATTAATTGAAATACAGTACTCAATATACGGACAGTCCTATATCGACAAAAATGATAACAGAACTGTACAATAACAGTGTTAACTTAGCCTTCATAGTCCTACTCTGGAATCTATGCACGGAACAATAAATGTATAGCAGTAAAGTGAAGTCCCCACGTAAGTACTTTCCCTCAATTTTCACAAGTTTTCTTTTGATTCGTCTACAATACAATACAGGTGCATATTATGTTAAATAGACTTATAAATATGAAGGTTAATCAAAACATTGTATTATGGATTTACAGCTTCCCTAAAATTTCACAAGTTTTCTTTCGTGCTGACCATTCACAAATGTTCATGGTTACCAGCATACAAGAACAATATTCAGGTATTCTTTCCTTTCGTTACAAGGCTGACCATCGCGTTACCATTGTACATGAAGTACATCTTATCTCCTACCATTCAATAAATACATTATATTCCAATTCCAATTACAAGTCATTCTTTATATGAAGTTCATTGCAGTGTCCCTGCGATTCGAACTCGCGACCTCGCACATACCCTTTCTTCCTACAAAATCAAAATCTCAACGTTGGTGTCCGGTCGCGCTGCCTATGTCGCCACCGAGTCCACTGATTTGTAGCTCTTATAATTGCATCAAATTAATTTCATCTTTTCTTCCGCATTCAGTGTTGTCATAAGCTGACAAATGCACGAAGTTTATTGTATCTTCTTAGCTCTTTTAATATCATATCGACCAACCTGTTCGCATTAATTTCCTCTCTTTTCATATAAATACAATATTTAGATCGTTACAGCACATTTATTTTGGCCACGTGCATGAATCATTACTCGCTATCTTCAGTGTCTATTTTTAGATCACTCTCTCAATCTGAAATGAAAACGAGGCTCTCCGCCAGCTCAGCAGCATACATAGGTCACTAGAAGTCTTAAAAATATGCTGTTGGCCGGTTCGGCCTTGGTCTAGGGGTAAAGTCTTCGCGTCTTAATTGACCAGCCAGCTCTCTCGCAAGACGGAGTTGAACTTCGTTGCTTCGAATCCCGTCCAGGACAAGCTTCCCAACTCAGAACCCAAATTCTTAGACACGGAAAAAAATCCGTTGTCACTTCGTCCTTCCCCTCAATTCATGAGGGATATCACTGGAAATTCGAGTACGTAACAAGAAATAAATAGCATCAATATAAAGACAAGCAATGGCTCAGTGAGTTACGCTTGAAGATAAACACCTCCTATCCTCCAAAGTCCGAACCAGGCTTTTGTGTTCATTATTGTGTCTTGTTTATTTCAGTGACAATATGACAGAAGGTTTCCTTCTTTCGTTTCCTTCACTTTCTCTCGTGTAACACAATTGTTTGCATTTAAGCTTCTTTCCATTATAAAAGTAATCCAGTTCCATAGAAGAAGAAATTCACTTATGAATAACACTGCCTAACAAATGGATCACTTATCATCCATAATAATATGTCAGACAATACAGGGGAATCTACAGGAAAATCTCCTGGCTCTTTTGTTGTTAAGTGTTGTAGCTCTGGCAATGATGTCCACCTTAGGCACTGTCTAAGCTAGTCGGCTCACGTCATTTTGCTAAATAGAAAATGACCGAGGTCACTTCATAAAGCAATCGACCCCCTCCTGATAGCACAATTCTTGAACAATTGTCACTTTGGCAATTATGTCCATTTGCATATGGCATATCCACATGCATATCTTCAATAGTTCGATTGGAATTTCAGTTATTATAGACATGTCAATAGATCGGTAGACACAAGACTCAATTTAATTTTCCTTGAGTTACTTCAAGATGATCCTAGGTACTCCAAATACCATTGAAACACAATCCTATGACATCAGTGTCTTATTTTGGTACTTTGATGCCTACTCTCTTCTGCACAATACTGACCTTAGGTCAACATGAATAAGAAAAAGAATTACAAGTCCTCTAATGTGAATTATTGATGATACCTTTGCATAGTGCATACCTGTATGTCAGCAAAATCATGCATAGGTTGCTTATTATCGCCAAATAACAACTGAAGGGATCACCTGCTCGTGATCTATTTCCACCTCACTGGAAAGTATCATCAGTAAGTGTCATAGTGACAGTGTCTTGCTTCAATAGTCCTAACCTTTATATTTTGTCCATACACAATTTAAAGGGTCGTCCGCACTTAGCATATTGGCTATACCAAAATGCCTAGTCTCTCGATTTCATATTTACATATATTCCATGATAATCTTTTATACACAATATACCGAGTATTCCATATAATGTCATTACAAATAATGCTAAGTTTCCTTGCTCCAAGCCTTCCTCTTGAGACGCACATATCTCTCAAAGATCTCTCAGGGATTGTCTCCTATCATAGGATCATCTCCTTCCTTTAGGACATGTTTTCCTCAAAAATCTCTTCCGTCAAGAAGTATCGGAGTGTGTCGTTATTGGCATTGTCCTAACCTGCTACATTACTAAATTCGATTGTGGCTCAGCATCCTGTGCATCTTTTCGACGTTTGGTTTCTTTGCAATGTCCTGTTTCGTCGACATCCTGCCTCACAAATCATCTCAAATAAATAACAGATATTTACTGACATGGATGTGGCTTTACGTGAAACATTTATGCATCTATTGGTCTCAAACAAATAACAGATATTTAATTTCATATCCCACATAATTTCACAAGCTTTTCTGTCCATAAATAGTTGAACTTATTTCAGTTGACTGTGGACTGATAACTTCCGTTCTCGTTGAATGAATGTTTCTTTAACATCTAAACGTTATCATTTCAGTATATTAGCTATCACCCATGAACCCATGGGAGCCCAACATCAGTTTCCCGTACCTCATCAGTCTTCTCTTAAGCTAATAATTAGTTTAATAATCACTTATGAATAACTTTCTCCTTATGCCGTATTTCTCTTTCGCACATATTCATGCCACATGTGTCTGCGTGATACTTCATGCGTTTCTCATGGACGAAATTGGTTATCATTCTCCTCTGTTATGCAGACTTGTACTTGCCTTTAAGATTTCATATGGTTTAATGAGACACATGAATTCTTGACATATGAATTCATCACTCCAACCGAGCTGCCAGCAAGCAGTGACGGTCATACACACAAAGGTGAAAAACACAGCTTTCCAACAACATTCAAGCAGTTTCATCCTGATTACATAACCCGAACACATGTGTAATCACTTACACCTAAATTAGTCATACCTATCTTCACACCATCTGCGATTCCTCACTTATACCCCCCCCCCTCCCCTCAGTGATACTCTACCCCTTGTTTATGGCCCCTCCATCATTTGGTATTTGTCTTCCGTTGACTCAACTACTGTTCCTCAGTGTATTTGCAACAATGCATCGAAGGCGAATGTCGTATCCTCCTTCACACAGTAATATGGAATGGTCTACAGCAACTCGTGTGAATGTTGCTCACCTGCAGCAACTTCCTCAGTTCCAGGGACCTAAGCAGACGGTTTCTGTTGCTACTCAAACCGAGGCTACATGCATCTATCATTCACCTCCAACCCTCGATATTGATGCTTTTCGCTCTGCAGCCAATTATGTGGCTTGCACTTATGCTCAACAGAAACCTCTAGTCAATGGATGGGACTCGGATTGTCCTAGTCCTACACCGACACCGGACTCATCATGGTCAACAGACGAAGATCTCCCGGGCTATACCATGTCAGCCGAAGCAGCTGCCCAGCCTACACATTTTTTGCCACCATTGCGTCCAAAGCCTTTTCACCATCGTCATTTCTTTGACAATGAACAGGAAGTACGCATGGCTCCATCACTACCAATGTATACGTCAACTCCGGTGTCATCACCCCCACTGTTGATGCTTTCTCAGCGTCTTCATTACATACAGGAATTACCTGAAGATTTCAATGACGCAGACGACCAACAAACCGAATTGAAGTCGACTCTACAACAAAAGTAATCAGGTTTTCCTTTAACCTTACGAACTAATGGACTCATTCAAATCTATTTACTTCTTTAAAAATATAGACTTCAATGTACCAAGAAACACTTTGACCCATCGAATGCCTTTCTCCCTGTTAATCGAACAATTACGCTATATGATGTGAATGCTATATAACCGACTTTTGTGTTACCTACAATGCTGATTTATACACCTATTCATTAAATTTACAAATTTTACCGAATTATATTCTTCGTCCATTCTTCATAACCAAATAGTCTTCAAATATTTGCATTAGCACACCTTAACAGGCCTTAAACCTCAGCAAGAGTTCTCGACCCGCACATTTTAACACATGTGCGATGATATCTTGCATTTGTTGCGTCGCCAACTTCTCGCTTACATGCCACCAGGAGGGTGTAGTCCCTTCATTTCGTTCCCAGACCAATACGGTTATCCACCGTTAAGTCTTTTCTGTAGCTCACAAGCATTCAGCCGGATTATTCATCTACTTTGAGCCCGCCAACAACGTTCTTAAACCTTGCCATTCTTCGTTGAGAATTGTTTTCCATCTCTTATCACTGTGTTCCTTGTGATCAATCGATAGTATTTCCATACGTTGGCCACTGTCTCCTCGCAGCATTGACCACGTATTCCCTTGTTCTTTGCATTTGATTGCCTTCTTGATATAGTACTTTATTGGCTTATCATTTCATCCTCGGTAAACACCATTATTTGGTACGCATATTTCAGAGACAGAGACTCTCCACAGAGATCCATCACGATCCTTTCTTAGTAAATCTGGTTGCCATTCTGCCTTCAATTGCTTTTTATAACCTCTTGTAATTATTTAAGACTTGTTTCTTACCTATCTTTTAGTTCTGAAACTATTTTTATGATGAGATTTAACAAATATATATTCTTTGGTTGGCGTGATCGTGACAAGACACAGTCAATCAACAGGTCAGACTTGAATGTCTGAGCAGCGACAGCTAAACCCCAGCATCACTGCCAAAGAAACAATGCACATGGCACAGTGTACGTCTTATCGTAACATCGGTTAACCCTTGTTGAATTAAGTCGGTTTCAGTTCCTTTCTTGAATTGTGTTACCCACAATGCTGTGTGATGATATCTTCCATGCCACCGATAAGGTTTTTGTCTAAGACTCCCCTCACGTGTAGTCTTCTCCTCTTCTCATCCATTAGCTTACCGCGTTCGTATCATTAGCATTTTGTACATATTCCATTCTGCATTTTGTAGATAGTCAGTAATATTCAAACATGGAATATGTTTCTTTTCTGCATTTCCTGCTCATGTTGTGAGTGTCGTTTATTGCAGATATTAGCCGTCAATCATCTTGCCAATTGAGAAGTGATTATATGCCATTGTTGATAGACTGTTTTCTTACAAATTATCCACTACCTTTTCCATCGTGCCATGTTGGTACTACTTTGATTGAGCATTACTATAACTGCTCTGATACAGTATTATCTTTGAGCATCCTTTCTTATAGTTATTGTGCAGCATATTACGTTGAGTAAGTATCTCAGTATGTTGCAAGTTCTCTGCCTGTCGGACTGGGAGCCCGACCATAATTTGGGGATATCTTGTGCTATTTCATGTGTTCCGGCTCATGCCGATGTAGTTATGTTAATATGTTCCGACAATGTGGTCGTGAGTTTAATCTTAGCACATAATTTTAAATGCGTTTCTGTGGATTTTGCTCACCCAGTGATTGTAGCATCGCTTCGCATTTTGGGGAAAGAAAAATTTTTTTTTGTAAATGACCAACTCATTATATACAAATTATAGCTAGCTAGCTAATTCCTTTTCCATAGTTCATTATATGGTATGGCATCACAACATAGCCCGGCAGGGGGCGCTTTCTGTGTTGCCATGGCTTCACCGAGACTGCCGTGGGAAGCAGTTTCTTGTTGCTTTGGTAGCACCCTTGCACCTTATATGGCACGCTACCTGCTGTAAAATTTTCGGCTCAGCCCACAGGGCCCAGCTCTTGCGGAGCCAGTAAAACCTTAGCTTACCTGCTCTAATCTTTACACCTGTAGAGAGGCAGCAGTCCTACATACAGCTTGCAACATTATGTAAGTACACCCTTTTCAGAGAGTCATTTACCGGTCATTTAGGACCACTAACCTGCATATACGTTTACTAATTAGTAAACCGGGAATTTCTATAGGCATTGAGTTTTGTTGATGAATTTTCAAGTTGTGTTATATTGAGATAAGTTCACAGTAATTATACTCCCAATTTTTCTTACACGCGTGTAATCGTGGGAAGGTACTTTATTAACTTATATTTCTTTGACGACAATTGTTATATTTTCAGGTCTGGTCGAGACTCTCGATTTCAGTAATTCAGTATGATCTTAGAGTATATCTCTTGCATTTTCTGTCGACATACACAGCATTCTTTCATATGATAGGCAAAGTAGTTGGAAAACTCGTCTTGCCTAATTGTTATGAATACTTATTTCCGTTGATAATTATTTGTGTATTGATAGTCGTATTCGTTTTACATAGGATATGTCGACCTGATTGATGAATTTTGCACGCTTAGTATGCTAATCGTTACCATTATGTCTCTTTGTGGATGAACTTCTTTTACCTGTTATCTTCGTTTATGTGCATGTCTACATTCAGTTAATCATGTCTTTCTCACCACCTTATTGGTTAATAGTTATAGTAATACCTGATTTTACTGGTGATGCTAAAACCTTTTAGCCAATTATATACCTTGCTACCTCATTATAAACATTACAATGACGCTAATTGTCCTTTTTCCCTTCCTCCTCCTTCCCTTGGTTCCAGCTCAATCACCACCTCCATCTGATTTGCAACGAATTGCTGAGCAAGACGCTTTTCTTTATAAGAATTTTGGATTTACCATTAATCCAAACACGGCCGCCGTTTGGGCCAAGCGTACTTTGCTTCAAACACAAGATCAACCTATGGCTTCTTGTAGAGTTTCTATGTTTGGTGAATGGTGTTCTCGCAAACGAGACATATTTACATGTGATTTGGGAGCCAATTTTTCTGCACCTCCATGTGTATGGCCTCCCGATTCACCTCGTATCACAAAACTGATTCTTTCCTCTGGCGCACTTACTAAGGACATTATCTCTTTCTTCACTACTATGCCTTTCATGAGATATCTCACTTTACAAAATCTTACTTCTGCAGTAAGGTTTCCTGATGTTATTGACTCATTTCCCGAGATCAATTTTTTAGATCTGCCAAACACTCAAGTTACTCATGTACAATACGTCCAAGCACGTTCACAGTTACATGCTATTACTAATTTAGTCCTTGATGACGCCTCAGTCTTCGCTCCATGGTCTTCCCTTTACCGTTTAAGACGTATACAACTTACCTTACTTAGAGATTTATCGTCTCCTGCCCTACCTTTATTACCACAAGCTCAATTAACTCATTTAGACCTTACCATACACGGTTCAACATCCTTTCAGTGGAACCATCTCGGCGTTTCACAAAGTAAGCTGATATCTCTTAGACTCCATCTACCAGATATGACCCGCCTCCCATCTTCTATGCCTTTCAATAATATACAACAATTAAAATTACAAGCTTCTAATGTTCCTTTCGAAGTTTCCAACCTCTTGCCCAATCTATCAGCACATCAATCTTTTAATTTTACACGACCAAAACCATTTCTCCAAACACTTATTCTTCAGGGTTTCTATTTTCAGAAAACGCAACAATTTAATGTCTTAAATTTAGCTAAAATAGTTATACTAGACTGTATTGGCGGAATACAGAATCTTCATTATCCAACATCTCTTAGAGTACTTAGACTCAGAAATATTACTACTTCAAGATCATTAAGAGATCCATTAACAAACACGCCCAATCTGCGCACTTTCGAACTAACTCATTCTAAGCTAACACATATTTCCAGAGCATATTTTAGATATGTCGATCAACTTTATTACTTAAATTTATCCTATAATAACCTTCATACCTTTGAAATTAGACATAGAGATATCCGTCAATTAGCTGTAATAGATCTTAGTTACAACTCCCTGTATAGAATTTCTGGACCTTTCTTTATTAGAGACCATCTGGAATATATATTTTTGCAACGTAACAATCTGCAGTATTTAGATGGCGTTAACAAACAAATTTACTTTCCTTCACCCGAAATGAAAGAACTTGACCTAACATCTAACCCCCTTAACTGTAATTGCGATTTGGCAGTCTTCCTGAACACGTTGCCTGATACCACTAGAATTTCTGGTACTTGTCAAAGTAACGTGTCTTTCCCAATTCAAAATATGACTTTCGAAGCATGTGATTCCATTCCCTTACTCCGTTCATCCCGTTCCCTTAGAGACCAATTACGTCATATGCAGCTTCTCGCATCTGTTAATCACAAGGATGCTCGCCCACTCACAAGCAGCTCTGGCCTTTTTCCACCAGACGCAGCTTCACGTTGGAGCTCTGCACCCGCACAGCTTCTCCGCCCAGACTATGGCGTTGGCTATAGTTATCGAGGACAAATTTTTCCCAGTGTTGAATTCTTTATCATCAATGCAAATATTTTCTATCCCGATTTCCATATTCCCACATTCACTTGGGACCTCACAATGTTTGAGGACATGTGTCAATCCCCTGATGATTTAATCGCTGCAATATGTTCTGATTTCGCTCCACTCTTAAAGAATACTATCGATAAAGTTGATTCTTATAAAACAGCTTTAAAGGCTAAACTAGCACACATATCGACTATCTTCACTCAACAACATTTTGAAGAATATCGTCGACCTCCTCCAACTCATTCTACCCCCATTGCCCCTCCTCCTCTTTCAGCAGTCCACCACCACGCTAAGAGGGCAGCTCCCGATCCACCTTTTGCGCATCCCACATTCTCATATTCCCCTCCACCTACCATGCCCCCCTTCTTTGATCAATACTCGCCACCCAGTCGTCCTAAACGAGCGGGTCGTACACCAACACCTCGAGATCCCCTTGCCTTACCTAATACCGATGATACATCTAATACAACTAAGCAATTAATGCAATCTACTAATGAAACCTTCCGTGTCAATATTAATACCCAGGATTGGCAATCCGAAGACAGTACCGCTTTCTGGCTTTCAGTTACTATCCCACAAGCCGGAGCAGGTATGTCTGCTAATATTAGACGACAGAGAGATCAAATTTTTGTAAATACTATTGAGTCTATGTCTGCACGTCAGAATCTTATGAGGGACGCTTTCCTTGAAATGCGTTCTGATTTAGTTCTCACCATTGATGTCATAGCCAGTACCTTCACCAACACCTCCAGAAACATTAAACTAATTCATACACTTTTAAATGAAACCAATCAGGAAATTATTTCCCAATTTGCTGTGGTTAGTAACGCTATCAACGCATTACAACGTAAGATTCAAGCCACAAGGATCCTTAGCTTGCTGACCTCTAAATATCTCAGGCTTTGGTCCCAACAAATACAGCAACTTCATATCCTCTTAAATGAAGCTGATAAATTAATTACAGCCTTCCACGACCTGGCTGCAGGTAAAATTTCTCCACATGTTCTTCCAGCCTCATATGTCCATAAATTAGTTCACAAAGTATCAACGGTATTATATTCATGGCTCAATAGTTACCAATTAGCTTTTACGGATTTGGCTCATATCTATCAGAAATCACAACCAATCTTTATGCCTACTAGACATGGTTTCTTACTCCAACTCCTATGGCCAATCCAACCTAAGAATTCAAAACCCTACACTTTGTATCACACAGAGTCACTCCATGTACCTGTGGTAGCTACTCCTGCTTTCCAAGACCGCGAGTCTAACCATGATTACACTCGTATCTCTATCCCAAAACCTTTTCTAGGAGTGCAGCACGATTCCTTCTTGGAACTCAGTCTTGAAGAGCTCCAGGAATGTCTCAACATTGACGATCAATTTCTTTGCACAGAATCAACAATCCAAATCGATAGCTCGCAATTATCCTGCAACACTGCCATATACACGAATGCTACCGCAGACGTCATTTCTGAACTCTGTCAAGTCGATTACTTCTTTGAACCCTTTCGTGCAGCACCTCGTGTAATAGACGCAGGTAACCAGCTTTTAGTTACTGGCTTATCACTCCCATGGACTCGACGTTGCTCCAATGATCGTGTGGCACGTCCCGTTCCTGGTAGTCTTTACGCTGTGCTTCAGCGTGGCCAGTTTTGTTTTTGCGAATTCTCCTCCCCTTCAGGTTTCATTCCCAGGCGTATTACAGGATGCCCCGCATCCGAAAATAATCAATATAAACCTTTCTTAATCAACTATACGATTAATGCAATTGCGATGCATTCTTTTGAACGTGAATTCAACTTCACAAGTCTACCACCATATGAATCTTATGGCATGCCAAATTTCACCTTGCCTAAATTTGCAGTGGCTGCCAGAATAGCAAATACCTCACTTGCAAATATGACACATGGCATCATTAAGCTTAAGGAACTTAGTCGCCTTATTCAACAAAAGGGTGACGATTTTATGCTTAAATGGGCCGAGCTGGAAGCTTCTTTCTATCTTTCAGCTTGGTTCAGCCTTCGCCATTGGATCCGTGGATTTGCCTTCATCGGTTCCATAGCTGGATATTTGTCTCTAATTTTGGTCATATTTATGTATTGTCGTGGTAGATACCTTAGTGGCCTTTTATCCTCTATGGTTATGGCTACTCATTTTAAACCATCCCACGCCAACCCAGTCATTCCAGGACGTCCTCTGCATTGTGATTCAGTCAGTTATGTAATTTACCCTGTTTCTATAAGTCCTGTCAGTCTTATACATATCACTACCCTTCACCTTCTTACTATTTGTGTCTTTTACATGGTAGTGAGCTTGGCTAAGCGTTGTCTACATAAATGTTGTAGGGATTTCAGAGTGATGCATCGCTCACCCGAAACCCGCAAATTTCCACAGATCGAAATATTCATGGAATTGAATAGTGGACACCAGCGCTTACTTCTATATGTTCTTACTATTAAGTCCCACCTTTCTTCACTTTCTCTTAAAGGTGTCATTTGTCCTAATAGTTTCAAGTGCGACCATCATAGATTATACAGTATCCTCAAACCCAACTGGGATACTGCACTATGCTCTTTGCAGATTGATTCACTTAACGTAGAACTCCCTAGACTCATTAATGTTCCATTATACAAGCAGAAAAAGTTACAGCAAATTATGCAAGGACAGTTTGCGGTGACCATGCTCGCATCTGACTCAGTTCACCTTTACAAATTGGGTCATAACATGCAAGAAGTTATTAATACTCAAGAGCTTAATCCTTACTCAGCTCTAATTAGAGAACTTCGTCAAAGGGAGATGGAATTTCGGTCCACCAATGTTATGGAACCGGATACTACCCATTCAGTACAGATAAAACCTTATGCCACCACTTCTGGCCTGGCTGCATCAAAGAAAATGACCCCCCCTACTCGCATACCGAGCCGTACAACCCCACCAAGGCGGACTACCCCGCCTCGCCGGTCCACCTCACCCCGGCAACCATCGGCCCCTCGCATGGGTACCCGAGTTGATACCCCCCCTAATCGCTCAGTAGTTGATATCGAGTTGGAACCACGCCCCACTCGTCCTACGTCACTGTTGCTCCGCCCAACTTTCCCCCCTCCCCTTCCACCACCCCCCTCTCCTGACGACACCAGTACCAGCGTCTGATTCTATTTTACTGCATGATTATGATTACTTATCTTTGCACTGCACTTTCGTGCAATAACTTTTCCTGTACAACTGCATTCTGACTGCATTTCTTTTTCCCTTTTCTATCTGTATGTGTATTGTTGCATTTTAACCCTTTCATACTCACGCTTGCATGTCCTTATATTTTAGTCAGTCTGTGAAGAGTCACACCTTGTTCGTTCGATTGTATGGGTAACATTTTACTGACATATGCTTGAAGGTATGCATATATTCTGTGCATAAGCCTTACGCAACACTTTCTCATCCTAAAAATTTATAATCTTATACTCACGTTGCACAGTGATCTTCTTCCTTTATTGATGTGATTCATTTTGATCTTGGGGAGCTGATCACCACGATGATGCATCAAAAATTTTGCCGTGGTTTGCTACCTTTCTATCTACATTTAAACATCTCTTTTACCTTTTAATTCTACACACTTAACGACCAGCATCTTGCTGGGATTCAGATTATTTATCTAAACCAATTATGATATTCCTTTTATTATCTCTTATTTAAATTATTTATATTATATATATATATCACGTGCCTTTTCTTACATGTTGTTTGCAGCAACCTTATTGGTTGAGCTCCTAGCCTGTTTCTTAAAGTAATTTCAGTATGACTATCGCATACCATTTTAATGCTGTGTCGTCACATAATTTGCGGGATGTCTCTTTGATCACGAGTTGCTGGTCGGGCTGGTCGTCAAACATCAGTGCAAGACTTGCTGTGGGCACCTATGATCAGAGACACATTCGATGCATATGTTCTCTAATCTTTGATCTGAGTCAGTCGTTACAGAGCCTGTGCTTCCACTGTGATTTCTACTGTCACGGGCACCCTATCAAGAGACACATCCGATTCAACATCCGGAAGTCAGTCGATTGGAGCACCACCTCCTTGGGCACCATGCTTGCGTATGGGATCACGTTCCGACAGCACATGCGACTACTTCGAGTTGGCCGTATTCCTGTCGTCATCCCATGGCAATATGAAGAGGGCACCATTTCGGGGCGACCACTAGTGTGAACATTCCGTTACACTCCATTTCCGTCGTAACCAAGGCAAGCATATCGTTGTCTTGACCTGGTTCCAACATGGGGCTACATTACTGCAGAACTTTCTTTGAACTTTTGTGTCTGGCTTGGCATTGTGCAGTCTTCGTCGCACATGTCACCATTCACAACCGAGCTCACATTGTATGATGATATGGTGATGTCATCTCCTGCTTGGCTTCTTAACAGTCGGCTAATCTGGATTGCCTCTGTTTCTACACAAGCATCAACGAACACTTTGTGCTTGAAGAGCATGGCCTCATTTTTAGTTAGTGACTAATATGGATTGTCTCAACTACCTCCCGGCCTGCATCTTCTTAATGACACTCTTTTCCTCTGGGTAACTACTTTATTCAGGTGGCTAACACGGATTGCCCCTGCTATCAGTTACCGTTGACAGACACTAATATGGATTGTGTCTAGTTCAGAAGAGTCTCCTCACCACGCATTCCCCAGCGTTCTCGCACAAAGTTGTGCTCGCACATAATACATAATAAACATTGTGATCTCAGAAAGTGCATACACGAAAGACTCATGACGACGTCTTCTTCTCCATGACCCATCAAGGCCCACCCGATATTGGGATTGTCTGAATAAAAACATGAAGGTCGTGTCGAACGAGTCACGTCCTCCTTCGCCAGACCCCAACATAAGGTCTGAGTAATAGTTCAAGATGTAGATCAGTCCACCTCCTCCTCCGCCTGACCCTAACCTGGGTTAGTCACGCAACGAGGCCGGACTGGCAAATCTCCGCAGTACTGCAGCTATATCAGTCCCTCGAGACTTCAGCATGGTTACCAAAATACCAGTTACTCGCTCAGAACGTTTCCTGTCTCCGCTAAAGTTGTCGTCCCTATGGCACCACATCAAGCTATTTCCACCACTCCGTTTCGCACCTCGCCTGTGCTCCATTCACAGAAACAATATTCCTCCGAAATGACACTGACCGTCGTGTAATGGTTGTCTCCCATGGCTTCCATTCACTTCGCCACTTTCGGTACAGCTGAGAATGGTGGAAGGACCACTCATCCAGGTTGACATTGTTGTTCTGTATCTGTTAGAACAGTAACAACCCCCTCATCGTTTTGGGTGGATGGTAATAGGACCTGGAACTCTCGCAGCTCGTCCGTTAGGTCCACGACGTCCGGCATCTTTCACGTTGCCAGGTCGAACACCCCGTTCGACCCTGAGAAACACATCGCTGTCGACACTTCGTTTGCCCTTGACAAACACATCTCATGTGAACTTGACAAGCCACTCGCTGCCAACGTCTCACCCTCTGCACCACGCACCGAGCGTCGGTGTTGCCTCCTTCGCCCTATATCAATGACTTATATAACTGACTCCTTCAATCAATGATTCTTCCAATCTTCTCGTCTACACGTATACAGATCATGTTATCTTTGACATCATGTATTGACTCTTGACTAGTATTGTGTAAAGCGCATCACTGATTAGACATTTATGCATCAACCAACACATTACAATTAACTTAGATGATATATTCCAAATTTTCATTGAAATTGATCAATTCAGTACTCAAACTTTTGCCACTAGGTTATGTCTCAACGTGTCCACGAACAGTTATCACAAGCCAACTCTTGCACTGAACTTTCTCTGTAAACATCTGATCTCATTTCTTATAAGCTTAACATCAAATAGATTTATGCTTTAATCTTATTTGCTAATTATTCTGGTCTATGCATTATGCATGCCAGCCTTCCTATACAAGTTTTCTCAGGTGTATTCATATGTACCTATGTTTTCACTATTGTTCCACTGCACCAGTATACTGTTTACCTATTTTCGCATTGTTTTCATTTTCTGTACGCCTTATGCCTACAGTTCACTCGGATTGTTTAGAGTGTACGTAACAAGTTCTACGAAACCATAGTCCACTATTGACTTCTTTATCTCCATACTGGACTGTTGTTTCATCATTTTGATTATTATTCCGCTACTTGTCGCTTTTAAATTAATAATTGTCACTTTAATCCATGTTATTCTTGATATTCGTGATTCGACTACATTTGGTTTATGATTTAATTGTTGCTTTTAAAATCGCTTATCGCTTATATGTCATTTTACTTGCTTACTTTTGTAGTTTAGGGTATCGGACATACCAGCCCATTTAAACTTATAAGGCTGTCCTGTCTTAATGCACTTCATGCTTTTGGTTTAGCTCTATGCATATCCAATGACACGCAAGGGATGATACCCGTAACTGCCCTTGATAAAAACGGCTACTTGACTCGCCTGGTGCTTGAGTCTCTTTTGCTGAGGAGCCATGTAATTAGCGGCTCTATTTCCAAAAATAACGTTGGCAGACGAACCAACGATTCATAAAAATTGAAAAATTTGGCAAATAGGTCATAAGAATAACTTGTCCTTTTCTGTCAATCATTAAAATTTAGTTTTCACTTTCCTATCTGAGCTCCCCCTTTCAGCATCTCATTGACACCATTAGAAGAACTGTCAGTCAGTTCCTCTCCTTTCACGGATGCAAGTCGTATTCTTGCTTCCCTTTCAAAATTTTTCCTTTTTCCGAATTGTCTTTCATGGGCTTATTGCACACGCCCGATTTTATCTTAAAACTTTTCCCCCCCTTCCGCCTGCCCGGTGGTAGTGGTTACATCATCCTGATGTCACCACAACTTTCATTAAAGCACTCACAAAATTCAGGTGCAATGAGACGCGTTTCCTCTGTCCGTACCTAAAATTGGTATCATGTACAAAGTCGATTAACAACCCTCTCAATAGTTACACAAATCTATTTACGACTTTTACATCATTCTGTTAATCAGCATGAAGCATTCAGGCTTCTATCTTTGAAAGGAGATACCTTTGCCTTTAATGAATAGTTACGTTATTAGTCACAGTGTATATTAATTCGTTATTACGTGAATGTAATCCGTATTCGATTGTAAGTTTAAAATAATGTTTTCTTCAAACCGGAGAAAAACTATCTTATAAACAAATCCTCGATCGGTCGGGATGTCACCGCTGAGCTTTTAGCTTCAGAGGTGTCTTCATTCTTTCCTCTTATAGGAACTTTCCTCAAATCGCCATGAACCTCAAGACCTTAATTCTGTAATATCATTTGTATTATTATTGTATAGAAGTAATGTGATATATTATATTATTGTGTAATGAGATTCGATGGTAGCAACGGGGTAGAACTCACCCCATGTTTCCATGGCAACAGTTACCCTGGTGTTTCTGCGCAGCCGCAGAACACCCTAGTAGCAATCTCTGGGGGCAAGCTTGTTTGCCCAGCCAGAACAGAGCCCGCTTCCCGCTGAGGCAGCAGGAGGGCTACCTGTCTCCCTGACGGGGTGACGATTCGTCAGGTAAGGGTATTGTTGTTAGAGGTATGATCAAGGGTTACTCTTAAAGGAACCTCAGGTCATGGTTGATTGAGATGGCATTAGTTAATGATGTATGTAATTCGTTAAGATCGCTGTTTAATGTATTGATAAGTTGGTTACCATCGGTTCTTCGAATGACTCTTAATGTAACTGTTTATGAATTGTGTATTAAATGGATACGTGAAACTAAACTGTCGAGCCTCTGGTATTTCTTGAGTAAGGTGTTTCGTGGTGGCAAGTGCTAAGGTGTCTCCCGCAGGATCCCCGGCGATGAGTCCATCTACTCAATTAGCTACCTCTCACAAAGATACGTGCGTTAACATTATATGGGGGGAATTAGCTAAAAGATGGCACCTGGACCCAGCCACCCAGCGATTGGCAGCCCAGCATGAGACTACTAGACCAACGGGTCCAACGTTCCAACCTATCACGTTTGAGAAGAATCACATCCAATCACAAGGTGCTCTGAATCTGCAAAGGTCAGCACTCAACAGAAATATCGTGCCACATGAATGATGTAAAATTTGTCGGTGCGAGATAATTTTGTGATAACACCGATTTGAGTAGGATGAATTGTGTCATTTTAACATGCAACAAAATTAAAATTGGAGCGCGAGTATAATGACAAATAATTTATGTGTTAATCATGCATATTCGGAACACTAATTCAAGGCAAGCACTAAATTAGGCTCAGCCATTGACAGCACAAATTAATCATAATTTGAAATGGAGAGCAAATGATCAAATGATGGTGGGGTAAATTTAATAGCACCAATTCAACTGAAACAGGTCTCTCATTAGTCTCTTGTGATTGATATTAGTAGATGCATAAAATCCAGGTAATATTGCGTGCACAAGTGCAATGTTCGGAGTTGTTCACAAAGTTCACTGAGATTTATTTTTCCTTAAATGTCATAAACTTATTGAAACTTCAACATTTCTACTTTGTCTCAACGATTTGGATTACAAGATAACTAAAAATCGTAATGTCAGCATGAGACGCGTAACTCTCCAAAGGTCGAGAAACCTAGGTATTACTCCATAATGATGGTATAGATTGTACAAGCGCACAAAGACGGCATGGCATGACTTGTTTCACTGCCTGTTATAGTTGCAGTGTGATGCTTTTTACCTTCAGCGAACGAAGTTCGAAGAAGGTATTGTTATCACTTTGGTCAAAAGTTGTCCGTCCGCCGGGCGGGCGTCCGGGCGGTCGGGCGGACGGGCGGTCGGGCGTCCGGGCAGCGGGCGGATAGATAGTTTCCGGGCCAGTACTCAGCCCCTATTGAATGTATATGGATGAAATTTGGTACACATGTAGCCTATATGGTATAGTTGTGCCTTTTGATGATTTGATTGATGGAACTTTTGTAATTTTTGAAATATTGAGCAAAATATAAAAAAATTATTTTTTTCGTTTCCGGGCTAGGACTCAGCCCCTATCGCATGCACATGAAATTTGGTACACATGTAGCCTGTATGGTCTAATTGTGCCTTTTGATGGTCTCATGGATGGATATTTTATACTTTTTCCAATATTGAGAAAAAAAAAAAAAAAAATTTTTTTCATTTCCGGGCTAGAACTCAGCCCCTAATACATGTACATGGATGAAATTTTTTACACATGTAGCCTATACAGTCTAGTTGTGCCTTTTCATGGTCTGATTGATTGATATTCCATACTTTTTGGAATATTGAGAAAAATGTACTACAAATTTTTTTTTTGCATTTCGGGCCAAAACTTGGCCACAATTGCACGTACGGGTCATTCTCAAATTTCGGGACAATTTGCGTCACTCTAGCTCCCTGACATTAATATGAATGCGATAAATATCGGAAGCGTCACTCTGCATCTGTTATGCATATTTCTACTTAGAACCACTGCATTTAGAGCAAAAAGTCTTTAATTAGACTTTTTTTAATGCATTATGTCCAGAAATCCGTGCAAAATCAATGGTTTTTCCCTGTCACTGGACCTGACATGACAAAATCAAGTGTTCATTTTCCTCCTAATATACCATTATTTTCAAAGTTTCTTTGCACGATTCATGGGAATATATACTTGAATTTATATTTAGTTCATATTCATTTTTTTTTTGTACAATTTCATTGATTAAATTGATACAATAGTCGTGTCACTAATTTAAGTCAATTTTTTTGTCCCCTCCGTTACTTGCCATAGCTCTGTTCGTTATTGTTTTTTATGAGCTATTTTCACTGAATATCATCAGACGTATGTGCGCCATAGTACCACTGCCTTGCAGACTTCATAAAACATGTATTCAATAAATTATGACATAATGTTCATAAAAAATGTTTTTGGTCCCACTAAAATGTCCCCTCCGTTTCCTTCATTTCCAAGCTTACCAATGATAATTTTACAGAGCGATTTCATGTATATGTTGCTGAGGGTGGCAGGTTTTAATATTATGCAATTATTTTGTCTAATCTCCAAAACAAAAGGCAGTAATGAGCGAAAAGCAAAAAATGGTTCCCCTCCGTTACCGTCCACTCCGTTACCAGATCATGAGCAAGAAATCGACATTTGGACCAAAAAATCTACTGATACGAGATGAAGTACTTCTGAAAATAATAGTTACATCAATCTTTTATCATTTTTCCTTTTGTTGCTGTTCCTACAGTTGGTTTTTTACATCAAAATTCCCCTCCGTTACCACATTGTCCCCTCCGTTACAGGACAATTTTCCTATACCTGTTGTCCCGAAATTTGAGAATGGCCCGTACACAGATGAAATATGTTACAGTTACACATGTCACCTATATGATTAATTTGTTCCTTTTGTGGGTGTGATTCATGGATATTCTATACATCTTGAAATATTGACAACAAAATATTAAAATTATCATTTTTTGTTTCCAGGCCAAAACTTGGCCATCATTGCATGTAGATTAAATTTTATATACATCACCTATATAATATTTTAGTGCCTTTTGTTGCTCTGCTTGATTATTATTCTTGATGCTTTTTCAAATATTCTGACCCATACCTCACAACTTATTCCTTGTTTATACATGAAACTGGTCATTCTATGTACATTGGTCTAGTAAGGCCTTTCCATCATTCAACATACCGTGGCATGCAGGCCGGCATATGGCGGGGCGTATAGATAATTTCAGACCAAGATAGGGCCACTATTGCAAATACTACATGCAATTTGGTTCACATCACTTTTATGGTGTAATGGTGTCCTTTTTAAATGTTGCTTTTTCGCTGAAGGTTTGCTGCTACGCAGCCTATGTTTTTACATTTTGTCACTTTAATTAACTCCTCGAGGCTTCATTATTGTGAAACTGCCACAGTTCCATTTTTCCAATTATGGTGGGCGTATGGTGCAAAAAAGCTACTGGGGCTTCAGCAATATCAATTACAGTATGGGTGTCTGAAAATTTCTATTTGGAAAATCATTGCAATTCAATATGTTCATATATAGGCCAATGTAAATTGGGTCCTGTAAAATATTCTTGTGCTGGGTGGCAGTGGGGTTAAGGTTCTTGCTTGCTCCGCTTAATGTCTCAACATGCATGGGTTCGAACCCCGGGTGGGAAACCCAACTTTTACAGTGCACCTTCAAGAGTAAAATTCCTGCAGGATGTTGTTCGCTTAAGATGTTAAATTTGTGACTCGTTGCATCGGCTTCTGTGTTGGGAAATTAAATTTTAGATCCCTCACTTGGGGTAAATGTGTAACATGTTGAGGCCTCCCACTCTCTGTCTCCCCCATGTCATCAATCAAACCTCGTGAAAGCCCAGAACTCGGCTAAGATGAAAGCACTTCCCATATCTATCTATCTATTTTTTTTTTACTTCAACATGATAAGTAACTATCAAGAACAGGCCTTCAGGATATTGCTGCTGATTTTCGAATTAGATGCGCAATACTTGTGAGTTCATACCATACGTCTTTTTGTCATTCCTATTCAACTAAGCAGTTGTTGATGAAAGGATTCAAACAATTCTAAATGTATCACTACAATTGACCTAAAGCTCATTAAGAAATTTCCTTTTTTTGATTATTTATTTTTATATTTCTATTGTTTTGATGAATTTCATTGCCTTTAGTAATAACATTCGAGCTTGAAGACATTTGCAACACATTCTACTCAGGCAATTTGTCTCATAATGCCATTGCAGTGCAATTTCCAAAGTTTGTAAAGGTTAAACGGATGTCTTATACTGGAATGAATATGGCAATGATAATAATTAATAATGTCTCAGTCTGTTTTCTTTTTATCTCTATTTGTGAATTTTTCATGCAAACCATTGAATATCTTACCAGCTTCATTCTGTTGGAAGTTACTTTGTGAATGTGCATTTTGTTTTTATTTCAGAAATCTGATCAAGCACACAAATACTTATTCCCATATTTTACGCATTTAGATGTGAGACACATGGTTTATTGTTTGACTGATCATCTGGATGATTTGTTTCCATTGTATTGAGCATAGATCACCATTTTGCAAGCTTGTTTGGGTGCAATTCAGTGGCGTAACTGGGATGTCTAGAGTGGGGGGAGGAGGGCACCTGGGCGGACATGCGTTCTCTGGGGGGGGGGGGCACCCTCTATTCTAGCTGCATATTTTAGCCAGAGTTGGAAAGTTCATATATGGGGGGCACCCAGGGGGGCACCCAGGTCCAATATGGGGGGCATGTGCCCCCCGTGCCACCCCATAGGGATGCTACTGGTGAAAATCCCTACTTGTCATTTTCCAGTATGCTTGAGTCACATGAGTACTTCAACGCTTGACTTGGTGCTCAATTCTGACTACCGGTATATTGTTTTTGTTGAAGCGAATGGCAGAAATATAAATTGTTAAAAAAATTACTTAGCAACATAGTTACCTTGTCATATGATATTCCGGTAATAGCCCGGCAGAGATATCTGTTAAGATTGATAACTGCTGCACATTTTAATTAAAATCTGCTCATAGTCAGGCTCATGCGCACAATCCCATCGAAGATATTATTCACATCGTTCAAGGAACTGATAGGGTGATTTTTTAAACTGTGCCACGAAGTTCATCTGGAAGAAGCTGGCAAACCTGCCTGGTTTCTGGCATTCCACCTTCTACAGTTCTACAGTTCTTATCTGCTGGGTGAGAGTTTACTTTGAAGGGGTGTACTCCTACTTCTACACACTGTAAAATTTGGATTTTGAGTAAGCTCAGTGGCGTAGCTAGGAAATTTTCCAGGGGGGGGCAAAATATTCAAGTCAGCGATGGAAATGGAACATTTTTGTCGGGGAAGCTATTATCGCTGTCGCGGCAGAGGCGCGCCATCGGCAAAATGCAACGTTTGATGGCAATGTAATCATTTCTTTCCTGGTCAGGATGGAGCCAGGGGGGCAACCGCCCCCCCTGCCCCCCCTGTAGCTACGCCACTGAGTTAGCTCAAATGATTGAGTGAGATGGTTGCACAATTCCTTTAGCTAACATAGCTTGTTGTTTGTAAGTATGCAAAAAGAGTAGAAAATACTTATGTGTAACTGCAGTGCTGACAGAACCACCTTAAACAGTTGTGACATTTCAGTTTTTGTTATAATTATAAATCTTTCTCTTTTCAGATAGAAGAATGACTGGATTAACAGTTCCCTCCATAGTTCTTTGCATTGTCCTGAGAACAATGGCACAAGATGTAGACCTTTCAAATATGTTGTTAACAGTCATACCTTCTAATATATCAAATAATACTTTAAATTTAGATCTTTCCATGAATAACATCACAATTATCAGTGAAAACAATTTTCAAAATCTATTGATGCTAATCACTCTTGATCTTAACAGCAACAAAATTACCACCATACATCCTCATGCATTTAAAAACAACAGAAATTTAGAGATGCTGCACCTTAAAAAGAATCAACTAAAAGAGTTTAATATCATGACTGAACTACCATACCTTCAGGAGCTGAGGCTAAGCACAAACTCCATTGAAAATATGCCACAAGTGTGTATTGCAAAAAATCTGGTTAATTTTAGAATAATGTTCAATAATTTAACAAGTGTTCCAGAAGATACCTTCAGGGGATGTGACAAGCTCAGAATTGTTCATTTTGGGAAAAATCAAATAACTGACATGAACTGGATCCGCCATTTAGGTTCGACAGTTGAGCTGATCGGTATCGGTCAAAACCAGATTTCCGGACATATTTCCTCTGAACTGTTCGTTAACTTGACAAATTTGCAGACATTATACTTAAAAGAAAACAGAATAACATCTTTTGACTTTGTCGCTTTGAAATACATGCCAATGTTTCGGGTTATTCAACTGCAAGACAACCTCATTTCATCAATTGCTGATCCATATGCCTGGTGTGCTGGAATCACTTGCAAATCACTGACCATTTACCTCCAAGGGAATCCTTTGGCTTGTAATTCAAGTTTCTGTTGGGCGAAGTACTATAATGGCATTGAAGTACTAAGGGACGATTGTTTTGGAAAAACTTGGTCTGCTGTTACTATGAACGATCTGCAATGCAAAGGTATTTATACCATTTGACAATTCTGCAAACCAATCACATAACATGCCAGAATTTCTTTGTGATAATTTTTATTTTCTTTGTTGTATACTTATCCTCCCATGTTTGTCTATTTGACTGTTTGTCTCATGGTATAAGCCGGTTATTCAACATGGGATCAGGAGTATGTGTTTATCGCACCTCTGGCTAAAGCCCTTGTTGGACAAGTCACATATTCTGTCTCCCATGGTCAAGTTAACCTATACATATTTATTTCAGAAACTTCTCTTAAAGGAAAGTGTAATCTTACCAGTGCCTTTTTGTCAATGCGTTTCTTTCAAAATGTCAAATATTTGCACCAACAATTTCATTCTGTATCATTGTATTTTTATAAGAATGACCAATAAAGAAGTCTTAGTCTTAGTCTTAAAAGTAATCTCAGGTTCGGATAAACATTGGTAATTCATTTGGGAATATATTAATTTCTGATGGAGAAACTTCTCTTTTCCAGTTCATGAAGTTATGATGAAACAGCCGGAAAACAATAACATGGCTCTCTTCAAGCAGCACCACCTCTTCAGTTTGAACTATGAGATGATACACAAGGACTTCTCACTTCCTTCTCAATGTGCCGTTTGGTGTTCTAACGAGGAGAATTGCGGCTATTTTCAACAATTTGGACAAAACAACTGCACAATTTGGCAAATGTCTTAATGTATCAATTCCAAACATGACTATTGGAGAGACAAGGATTAAACAGGACAAGGAGCATCCTTCAGGTTATGAGGTGCTTGACCATTCACAGCAACGCACATAGAAGTCATACATTTGAATTCACTACTTGCAGCGATTTTTAACTTCAGTACTTGCAGGGATTGAAAGCCAGTGTAACGCTTTCTGAAAACAACTGAGGGGGCCACCATTTCACATCAATAATTTCCTTTCCAGTTTTGGTGAAATAAATAAAAAGTTTTTGGGCACTCTTGAAATAAATAATTGCTGGTGGGGGTATTTCTTAACAGGGTTTCGCTTGATTTTACAATGAATATTAGGGGACTTTGCACCCTTGAAATCAATAATTACTGCCGTCGTTACGAAGAAATAGATTTTTCCCGCAGAGGAAAACTTCAACTTCCCCCCTTGAAAATAAATGGTCGCCCAGAACATTATTTGGTCTTTTTGGTCCTTTAATCAGTTGTAGAGCGGAGTTTTGCCATATTAAAAGAGGTTGGTGCCAACGCTTGAAATTTGTTCTGCTCTGAAAAAACTGACAAATTTAGTTGAAGCTGTTTGTGCCCAAATTGAACAGGAAAGATCTCTTCAAAAACTGTCAAGAAGATGAACAACAAATTGTCATCCGCAATTGCAGCTGTCATAATTAAGTATTTTGATTGCCCATTTGGTCTTGACAATTCATTTTAAAGGGAATTAAAGCTGAATGATGAGCATTATGAGTACTCTTAAACACGTTGATGCTTCATCCACTTAAGAGGATGATGTCCCACAACTAGTTCACCGTATAAATTTATCTCTGAACAAGAATTATTGTTCACTTTTGTAATCTGTAATGCATTGTGTATAGCTTGTGGTTTCACAAAGAAGTGGTAAGTTAAACAGATTCAAAATGCTTGTCCAGAGAATGATCAGCACCTGTAATGCATTGTGTATAGCTTGTAGTTTACATTTCCACAAAGAAGTGGCAAGTTAAAAAAAATTCAAGCAGTGAAAATGCCAAGGCTGGAGAAAGAATCAATTTGAAAAGATGTAGTAGAGTGCTGAGCTATTTTTTGCTTACCCTTTGTTTAGGTGATTTGATTTTCTTACTGCATTGTGTATAGCTTGTTGTTCACATTTCCAGAAGGAAGTGGTAAGTTAAAGAAGTGACAAACATTCAAGCAGGAAAAATGCTTGCCTAGAGATCAGCACCTTTGGACCTGAGCTTCCTGGCTTGGACAGATTAAAAGGATTGCACATCAGAAGGGCCTTAGCTTTTCTCCAAAAGTAATTTGCCTTTTTTATGGCAGAAGTGGAAATGTCCAAGGCTGGAGAAAGAAGCAATTTGAAAAGATGTAGCGGAGTGCTGATTTCCAAGCCAAGCTATTTTCGGGAAACCAATTGTTTCGGGTGATTTTTCTTGTTTTATGAATTTTCTTCTATTACAAAGCTTTAAATGGAGCGTCTAGGACTGTAAGTTGATAGCACATAACTTTGGAATTTGATATTCTTTTGGGGTTAAAATTAAGCCATTTTGATTTATATAAATGGTAGGCATTGTTGGCTTTACAATATACAGAAAACCTACATGTAATATATATGCTCATCATTTGATGCCAGGCTACTTCCATAATCATATAAATATCTCTGTCACACAAATTTTGTGAACTGTTCAACAGTGTTGTCGGAGTGCATTATTATAATTTATTAAGCTTCAAAAATACCGAGATCATACTCATAGAATATCGCAAGCTTAATCTGAACAAGGGCATTTTCATCTATTTTTGTTTCTTCAATTCCATAAATCTGAAACATGCTTCAGACGTGCTGAAATGCCGCATGTTGGAGCGTTGTCGGGAACTAGTGAAAGGAAATCAATTGGTCAAAACATGTGCCAAAGAATTGGGGTTGGAACACTACAACGTCAACTCCCTTGGTTTACACTCTCCAACAACCACTTGTATGTAATTCACAGAACTATTTCACTGTATATTTTCAAAATATGATGACTTTTGGAAGTGTTCCAAGCACTTTTCCTTTACCAGGGATTTGAAACATCAGACCTGCTATTTTTTAGAGCAGTATGACTCCCAACAGCTAGGGGCCAATCAAAATAACCAGTGTATATCACTCACTTGACAGAGGCAATCAGGGGTGTGTACTGTGTAGCATGATCAAAGCCTTAAGTGCTAGTTTTGGTGTCTCTGATCACCTTTCTTTCATCAGACATTTGTCACACATGCACAGGGGAATGGCAGATTAAAGTAACCCGATTTAGCTGGAAATCCTTAGATGGTAAATGTCAACCAAATCCTCGTGGTCAGATCTGGCAATCACCAGCCATGTCTTCTGGCCAAAAGCAATACACCACCAGCATCTCTCACAGCAGTAATCATACATTGTACATGGCAACAATGTACTCGATATATTATGGCTTACACCTAATAGAGGAAATGCGTTACTGTTGTTTAGTTGATCATCCATCTACTATTTTGACAAAATAAAACCGGCTTATTTTTTTAGGTTTGACAAAAATCAGCAAAAATAGGTGAAATGTCCACAGAAAATGTTGCAAGTCAACTATGAAGAATTGTTAAAGTAGAAGAACGACGAGTACTTACATTCTGCTGCAATTTTGCATCAATGACCTCACAACAAGTCCTATCAAATACATTGAAATGAGGTGCCAATTTGTCATAAGGCAACTTGTGACCTCATTGGAGAGAGGAGTGACACATCAAATGATCTCACTGACTGCTTACACGTCATATAGTTTAACATGGCATGGATAGGGATCTGACCTCACAAGGAACATTTTAGTCCAATTCTGTAAGCACTCGATGTTCGTCTACTGTAACAATGCATTCGAAGTAATTATTTCCCCAACAACATGAAGAAATCAGATGTTTCCTCATTATCTATGCAAGAAAAAAGCCCATATGATATGAACAAGGAAAATGACTGACCGATAAGTATTAGATCTATTTCAATTTTCTCAAAGAGTGTGGAAACAACTATTGCAGAACAAATAACTGATGATTTGAATAGCTATCATTTTGACAAGCATTGTCATTCTTTTGTTTGTAAGGTGCATGGTAAAAAATCTTACTTTAAGAGTGTTTGCTACGAAAACACTCAGAGCTGCTGTAAAGCCGTCTGTTTCAGATATCTATCAACAGCTGTGCCAAATGGATGGCAGCGTGTTTGTAATTGTATCTGCTCTGACAGTGCCTGCTGTTATGGCGCTTTGTTATCAGTTCATAACTGGCTCGTGCTATTTTGGATCCTTTGCAACATACTGCGCTAACAACGTCACAACACCAAATTTTCTGCTTTTTATTTGTATTCATTCATGAATATTATCAGTATACATATGACACTTGTTTGTTGAGAAAGTTTCCAGACATATGTAGTGCTCCTCTAAGGTATTATTGCACAATGGAATCTCCTTGTTATATGTTGAGGAAAAGTTAGTGACTCACTTCTAAATTTAGCCTACTTTAGAACATCTATTCTGGCACTATGAATATCTGTGGGTTACGTTTGCGTTGCTGCAACACTTCAAGCTGTTTATACATCTTTGCGGACTAGCGGTGCAAACAGTTTCAAAATTGACTTTCAACTTGGACTTGTGATGTCACTTGCTTTAAAATGTTTTTACGATTTGTTTGCATCAGTTTATGGCTTAATCAATTGATTCCATGCATATAACATCTTGCAGCATAGGTGTCAATAAACAAACTAATTAAATGACTTAGGGTACTCATCTGATAAGAAGATTGGGAAACCAACAGGTAACTGTGAATGACTTGGCAAAGCCAGTTTGCAAATTAATTTTTCCAATGGACCGCTAAACTGCAAAGAGCTCTAATGTGTCAAAAATACGGCTCTCTGATTGGTCAGATTACCCGAAGTTGGTCGTTTTGCTCTGTTTGCGACGACTTTCAAGTTTTTAATTGACACAAAACTTTGCAAAAAATTTAGATACCAGTCATAATTGTGACATTCGTCTGCACCACAATCATCATCATCCTATATTCATAGTGTCTGGTACATTTTGCGTGCTTTGTTCATTCCCATATGCTTTTGTATAATGCAATTCTGACACGTATGTGAAAAATGCCTAAGGCCCTAATCTCTGATAGCTAAAGAAGTCCATGAGATGGATGAAACTACTAGGGTGCATCAGAAAACGATCTGTTTGTGATGAAAGCAACAAAAATACAAAGAAGAAAATTACAAACACAAGCTTCCATGCCTCACTTTCTGTCATGCTAATGGAGTTTGTGATTAGAAAACATCCGCCAGAATTAGATTACTCAAATTCCAAAGTGAATTACAGATGAAGAAAAGATCTGACGGATTATATAAATGACACAGGTCTGTTTCCAAACTCTAGATGATTCTATGAAGCCTTTCTGACTCTGAGTTTATAAAAACAAAACTGATGTATTGATTTGAGATGTTAGAGAAACAAATCTGTCTCAGTACAAGACAAGAGAAGTAGATTTAAATAGCCACACAGCTTATATAGGGACTGATGCAGACTCTACTGCCTAATTTCACCAACAAATTTAAGCCAGGTCAAAGCCTTAGACCTGGACTATGCATGTAGTTCGAAATTAAAACTACCAGGTCAATTCGAGTGAGAAAATGGCAGGCCACCCAGATCATAGAGAAAGAGCATTTTCAGGTCCTTCTTGTTAAATGATTCAATTTGAATTAGATATCATTTAATAGATAATTACACAAAGACTACAAGATATCCAAAGTATGAATTATGTTCCTGCAGCCAATTGCCACATCCCAACCCCCCCCCCCATAATGGAAATAAATTGCACAAATCAATTTTGAGATTGTGTTGAACTGATTGAATATAACATTAAAATTTGCAAACGGCATCAGGATTACATATAAGATTCTGTGGTGAATCTGGCAATAATCTGAATGTACGTTTTCCCATTCAATAAAACAAATTGCCTTATTTTTATTATAGAAATTTACCATCCTTGTAATTCCTAGAAATGCGAAATACGAAGACATGGTCTAGAATAAGAGCTTAACTTAATACCAATTCTTATTGAGAAGGTGTCTTGAAATCAGTTCAATCTTTCTGTATCTACATGTACTTGACAGTATTATAAGCTCAAGAGGATGAAAAATACAAATATAGGAACTATAATTATATAGATATTGTTGTCTCGGAGAAAATTCTTCTAACAATATACAGTGCCGCCTGTAAGTAAGTGAAGCGCATGATATTGTGCCATTGCATCAATGTTAAACATCCTTAATCAAAATGCTTCTGGAAGGACGAATTCTCATCCGATGAGAGGAAAACATTTTGGGTCATAAAGGCCGATATGTGAGGCATGCGGGATAAAAATAGCAGCCAATTTTCTTTGCTGTAGTTGGAGTTAGGTATGGGTCAAAGTCTTTGATAAGTAAATGAAACGCCGGCCCAATGTTAAAAGATAGGGAAGGGTGGTTCACTTACTTATCAAAGACTTTGACCCATACCTAACTCGGACTACAGCGAAGAACATGGGCTGCTATTTTTATCCCACTTGCCTCACACATCAGCCTTTATGACCCACTTTGTTTCCCTTTCATCCGATGAAAATTCATGCCTCCACAAGCAAATAGGCTGAGGATGTTTAGCATTGATACAATGGCACAATGTCATGCGTTTCACATACTTACAGGCGGCACTGTACATAAAATGCAAGTCATAAATCCCCCTCATTCAACTGTGCATTTTTGCATAATCCTTACATTTTTAGCATTAGCATGAATATCATTTGACAGTTTACCTGCTCTCTTAAAGAGAAATTCTTGCTGAAAGTACATCTCTCAAAAGTGATATTTTAATGTGAATGTCATAACCAGAAGTTACTTAAAATTTTCCATGGCATATTTTAGTGACACACTGATAGAGCAATTTGCTCTTGACAATTCATCAAGCCGCAATTTTCTCCCCGACATTTTGCCAGGCGCTTAATTCACGTTTTCCCAAAATGGAGTTCACTAAATGGAGTTGTTCTGAGATGAGTGCAGTCACAAGCACCATGATAATATAATTATGTATTTTGTTTTGCTCAATTCAGTGACCCAAACACAATACAAATCAGTAACTGGTGAATAACATGGCCTGCAGAAATCAGGTTGATTTTGATTAAGCAAGTTGGGTTCAAAGCACATGTGGTGAATCTAAAATACTTTCATTGAACCATCATTGCCCTTCACGAACAAGATACCTGATGTGGTTTAGATTGATTAAAGAATCCGTTGCTCTTCTCTCAGAGCCTGCACTAATTATAATCAAATAAAATCTTTAAATAGGGTAAATGCGTGCATGTTCAGGACTCCCCTCGCTCTCCCATGACAATATCATCAATCGATCCCCATGAGCATCCAGAACTAGGCCTAGACTGCCTCGAAAGGTATCCATCTATCTATCCATCTATCTATCATCTCTACCCTCACATTGAAAAGACAAATAAAAGCGTAAATCCTGCTTACCATGAAGATGTACATGTAGCTCTGAGTCATTAGATGTCAGGGACTAAACTTGTTTTTATTTTTAGGATTTCCAACCATAATTCATTGTTTTGCAGCCCAGTAAAAACCTACTAAAAATATAGTCTGCTTACTGGCCATCTAAATTGGTATCTGGGTTAAGACACTGAACAATTTTTTAACATCAAACTTAAAAAAAATTATCCATAGGTCTAAAATAGTAGGTCCATCCTTTATATGTTAATGTCTTTTCCATACTTCATGTTTGGTAGTATTGAATTTTCATATATATTTTTTTAATTGATTATAATGAAGGGTATACTAATCGGCTTCACGAATATATATCAATATGTTTGAAATGTTCTCTGGAGATTATATGGATATAAAATTCTTGTCAATCAATGTTGTCCAATAGAAATGAAGAAAAAAGGGAAACACATATGATCCTGTGGTGGGGGGGGGGCATTGACTAAAATATGAATATCCCTCCCACATAAATTGCAAATTATAGCCAGTTGGTTAGATCTAAATGTCTTTGCCTTAATATCAGGAGGATGTCATGTAGAAATTACAAACTCCTGTTGCTTAGAATTAATCTACCCAAGAAAACTGTCCGTGTGTTGGCTTCCTACCGTAACTGCCACCCTCGATCTTCAACCTGTTAAGTTTCAAACTCTGTCTCCCTTACAAAAATTTTAAATCAATGCCCCTGTTTTAGGCCATGTCTAAAGGGCCTGGATGAGAATATTTATTGATCAGCTGAGAAATACCCACATTGTAAGCTATGGTAATAGAGGAGGACCTTGTTGCACTTCTGCATGTGGCAGCACCTTGCGCCCTAGGTAATAAGGAAGAGCAGAGCAAAATTATCCTTATTATGTGAACACTTAATAGTGCTACCGGGAAAGGGTTATGTGAGGACAAAACTATTAGGGCAAGATCTGAATAAGGGTATCCGAGCAAATTATAGCCTCATATGCTGATGCACTCACCAGTCACAATGTTATCCATTCTTATCTCTGAGGAGGCCTGGAATCTTCAATATTTTTTCAAACTAATTATGTTAGCGAGAGATGGAAAAATCTTTTGAAAATTGTTTTAAAAATGATAAAATCACATTTTTTTATTTTGAAAGGCAGGGACTGGATTGACAAGTTGGTATGAAGGACTAGGTCACACAGAAGTGAAAAGACTTGCCAGCCTTCACGGCAGGCTGTTCCACTGATATACAAAAGGTTTTTGCTTACATTGTTCAAACCCTGGGTGGCAAACACCAAGTATCAATGGACCTTCATAGGCAAAAAAGCACAACCGAATTTCATTTGGAAGAGATTTTAAATTTGCAGTTTGGCCCTTGAAGTATTCCTCACTAGGGGTAGTACATATGTAATATGTAGAGGTTCAATCCATGTATGCACCCAGTACTGGGCTAAGAAGACTGCACTTATCATCTACCTGTTTACCTTCCATACTATTAATTTGTGTGTATCTTATTTCTTGATTAACAAGCCGGATTTTCCTTACGTACATTTGTCGTATGCCTAGCCAAATTGCCTGTCAGGTTTTGATCATTAATCTCTGTTCTTTTGTTATCGAGCACCAAAAAAATAAGGCTTAAAATATGGAAGGATTGCCCATTCATTCTAATAATTTTCTTCAATGTAGTTTCCCGAAACAAAAAAGAAGAAAATTCATGTTATCCAACAATTTGATTCCAACTAAAGTCGTTTGAGAAATTTGTTCTGTGATTGATAACCAAATGCAAAAAGTTTTGAAAAGTGTTTATTGACAGCAAATTAATCTCCTAAAATTACACTATTTTCAGACATTACTTTAGTGAATATTAAGATAATCTGTCAGAATGTTTCTGATTTATAAGAAGGGACCAATAGGAGGTAAAATTCATTGATAGAGTTATTCAACTTTTGGATGTATTCATTTTCCGTTCACATTTTTCTTGCAATTATTGTCTCTTTTCTCATGTTTTTGTCTTGGACAATTAAACTGTCCCAATTTTGATACCATGAGCAAAAAAATGGCCTTTATTGGTGTCAATTTGATGAATAAACTCAGATACATTAAAAACGCACTATTCTAAAAAGAATTAAAATAGTACTTCCTCTCAAAATATCTAGATGAAAGTTTGCACACTCTTAATAGTTGACATCTGGTATATTCACGAACATTTTCAAATCTCTAAGTGCAGTACTTTTGTGCCATATTGAGTTGTCGTGGTTACCGTCAAAAATGTAAGTCACAAACTGCACTTCAACACAAAACGTACAATTGGAAATATTGGTTTTGTGGCATGTTGGATGGGATTAATCTTATGAAATTTTCACACAACAGACACAAGACTTCCAAAAGAGGTCCAATGGAGGTTTTTGAAAAATAAAGCAGATTTGGAATTAAAAACTTAAAATTTACTAGTTCGCAATTTCAAATGAAGCATGTGAACCAGAACTGTTAAATAATGGGGGTTTTATGAATTCTCAGGGTAGAAACACACACACAGACAATCATTCCATATCAATTGTCTCAAAAATATGAATAAAACATCATTTTTTAAGGTTTTGACAAAAGGCTCCAGTAGGGGGCGTGTCAGCATTGACACTTAATTTTTATGAAATTCATCCTCTTTAATTGTGGTTGGGTCAAATATCCCTTTTCCCTAACTCATCAAGCAAGGAAAATTATAAACTTTCCTGGCTTATCAAAAATGTTTGTGGACTATTCAATTTGACACTAAAGTACTGCACTTAGAGATTTGAAATTTTACGTGAATATATCTGATGGCAACTTCTAGAAGTATGGAAATTTTAATCTTGATATCTTAAGGGGAAGTACTATTTTTAGCCTTTTTAAAAGTGTGCGTTTTTAGTGTTGCTGAGTTTAGTTATGATAGTGATTGCCAAGCATAAGTAACATTGTTAGTAATCTATGGGGAGTGCACAATGCAGGAACCATTTCCATATTTGTTCCTCTGAATTGACTATCATTGTTTATCCTTGCAAATGAACCACACATCAACTACATATAAGATATCAAGATCCATAAACAATTTTTTTGACACTTACGGAATTATGTCATTTTTATGTACTCATATTCAACCATCAAACTAATATCTTGGGTCTTTGAGCGTGAGGGATTCCAAATCATGCAAAAGTGTGTAATCCCTGAGATGGGTGGGTGGTTGATTAGGGCTTTAAGTCTTGTATTGATGCCATCCAACATAGCCCCAGGTGAACGGGCAAGAACCGGATTCGATTCCTGAACCAGCCATTGGCAGCCTCGTACACTACCACTAGACCAACCCCCACCCCCCCCTGTGTACTCCCTGAGCACATACCTGATAGATATGGTAAGTGCAGCCCTCTAAGCCCAGTTCTGGACACTCACGAGGGTTCATTGATGAGATGGGAGAGAGAGCGGGAATCCTCAACATGTTACACATTTACCCCATGTGAGGGATCTTTTACTTGCCAAGCACAGACACTGATACAAGGGGCCGCCAATTTAATGTGTAACCATACGACATCCAGCTGGGATTTTGTTCATGAAGGTCCACTGAAAATTTTGGGTTCCCCACCCGGGGTTCGAACCCATGCAGGCAGAGACCTTCAGTGGAGCAGGCAGGCACCTTATGCACTCTGCCACCCATGGAGCTGAATTTGGACCCCTTTCTAGCTTAAAAACCCCTCAGAAAAAAATCAGTGGCAAATTTAGCAGGTATAGTTGAAAACCTCAATGGTATACGCGCATGTTGCAAGCATTGTTATGTGCAACATCAGTGCTGTTAAAGTTGTTTTCTTGAGACGTTTAACAGAATTAACTCGAAAACAGCAGTGGGGCATAAGTACTAATTACTTTCGAGAGCAACTGTGCAGAGTATGGACTGCCTGGTATCAATAATTGATTCTGCACTGCAGTGGTTGTCCAATAAATTGACGGATGTCCAAACTGAGACAAGTAGACACCTTCCACATCAGCTATGCATAACACTATTAAGTCCAGACAATATTGGATTAGATCAAATCTGGTCTATGCATACTGTATTCAAGCAAGACACTGCCCTAATGGAATTTTCTAAAGTATACATAGATTATTGTTATCTGCGTACAATGTACCAAGACTGGGAACTGTTGCTTGAGACATAGTAGTGAGATTGTGATTCTACCTCAAGGCCACTTTGAATGAGTGAATGATAAATATTTTATATCACAACAATCTTCAATATTATAAAAAATAAATAGTAATCATTTCATAGACAACTTGGTCATGGTCAGACTATTTTTCAGATGGACAGTCTTCGGATTGTCTGACCTTTGACACAGTTGATTAACAAACAAAATCCAGATTAAAATTAACTAAATCGAAAACTTACCCAGGTGGTTTATGGTTGTAGTCTATTATTATGATATTTCATTGGAAACTCGCATCTATCATATCTGGGATAAAAATTAAGCAACACATTATCCTAGATGGCAGTGCATAGGTCAGTGCCTTGCACAGATGGTCTGATGTCCTGAGGACCCAATGGCCTTAAGCCTGGTATTTGCTTTGACAGATGAAAAGGATTACGTGTCGGAAGGAACTCAACCTTTTTAGTAAATGCCATTAGTCAAGGATTTCTACAGGGAGAAACGAAGAGGCCAAGGCAAGAAAGGTAGAATGTCTCATTTCAGGAGGCTTCTTCTTTATAGAAAAAATAAAGCTTTGAGAGACACATTATAAAATACATACATGTCATACAAGTTATACATTTTTGAGTAGATCCAGTTTGAAGTTTCACACATCAAAATTTTATTTCTGATCGTATGGACTAATTATATATCACAGTTTCATATTTGGTACTTTATGTCATGGTTCACACTGCGCTACGATGTTCGTACACTGCGGAAAGCCAGACATATATGTTCTTTATTTCGCCTCAGCAGTGGTTCAACTTACTTCGGCCTCTCTGTGCATGAGAACCTTACACACAGCATAGATTTTCTTGATGGAGTTGTTAATTGGCCTTTTGATATAGTAGATACGTCAACGAGTCTGACATCCATGACAATTGCCTTTCTCTGATGCTACAAGAATATAATGAATTGCTGTCCACTGAAAATCTATTGGTTTTGCTAATGGTAATACCATAGGTAGCAACACCAAGAGTAGCCATCAGTTTATATTCCTTATGGCAGTCATCTCTGGTTTTGTTTTCTTTCTGATCACAGCCTATATTAGACACCATATGAAAAATTGACTTTATAACAAATAACCAACACGGCACTTAAAGGTACACATATCCTACAATAGCCGGTGAAGTTCAGACAGAAAAACCATTTCATTTACACCCTGAATATATTCATCTTATGTTATTAACAATTAAGGGAGGAGGGTTAATGAAATTATGCTGGGTGCCAATTGATCGGTCTTGCGTTCGAATCCAGCTCTTTCAGTAAACATTTTCTTGATTTCTGTGTACTCCTCCTGTCCTTATAAGCCTACCAGGAGCATAAATGCAGGACATAAATCCGTAATCATCCATCAATCCATTTGCAAACAATGGGGAGTGGAGTGGTGATGTCACAATGTTTTGAGTTTTGGATTGGTCAGCATGGTTCAGAAAATACACTCTTGCTCATAAATATGAAATATATCGCCTTGATGCCTTTTTTTTTCCGCTGTTGTGTATGAGTCAAGATTTATTATTAAATTGACTTCATCACGCTGAGAAGAGGTTCCACTGGACCAGTATGGGTGGGTGCACCACATGGAAGGGATTTTGCTCATTATGGGGGTTTTCATGTATATTGGCGGTAAACCGACTTTGTTTATTGTGATAAGCTCTCAAGCGTGAGCAGTCAAAACAAATTCTAATTGAAATTATAGTACATTTTGGTAGAGCACACATTTGGTGTAAAGTTGTATATCAACAAATTATTCCTTATTATTATGCGGTCTTTAATTTTGAAAATATAAAACTGCCAATTGGCCCAAGCATAAATATGACCAATTTTGTCTGTGCTATGATTATATATCTTGGAGGTTCTACTTGCTGATGACCATTGAATTTACTCATTTAAAGGTTATTCTTTTCTTTGGTGCCAGTAATTTTTACAAATCAACAATTTTAGATGCAATTCTAACCCTATATAAAATTTATAATTTGGCTATTTCTGATTTGTTTGTTCACTTTCCTCCAACTAACGAAATTTTCAATGATTTAGCCAAATATTCAAGAGAGGACTTCAAGTAACACTTTAGGAATGCGCTTCAGTTCTTTAAAGTGGGATTTTAACTGGTGATTTAAAATGGGGTATCAACTTTTCAATGGGTGTTTTTGTGTTTTTCTATATTCCATATTGATGAGCAAGCGTGCATTTATAGTACTTCAGAAATATATTGAAAATTAGTTTATTTCCATGAAGGCTGGGTAAGAATACAATTTTTTCATTGTTCGTTTCTTTATAATATACATGAAGTCTACTTTTGCCTTGCACTACTTTAATTAATCATTAAAACAGAGGCAACTAAATTTTTCTTGCCCCTGCCTCCCCTAATCAAAATTCATAGGTCAGGAGATTACTTCAGACCAAGTATACAGTACACTATATATCTTAATGTTCAAAAAGAGTAGGATAACGACAGACACATTAACAATGCAAATTAGGACTGTTAATCAGTCTGGAATCTGAACAGAACTGCATTAGAAAAAATCTGTTCTATACATACTTTATGTCAATACAATTTACTCTATGCGCCTAAATGGGATCTATTAAGTATACATACTTGCTATCTCCAGGAGTCCTCTCGTCATATTAGCAGTCCTGAGTCCTCTGGTCGTATTAGATTAAGAATTTCCTTCTTATCTTTTTGTTATTTCCCTAAATCACATGTTGCTGACCATGCACATTCCCTCTCAGAACTTTTTGTCTGGATTCCTGAGATCACTGGTTGCCTTTACTCTGACATTATCTCACTGATTTACAGGTCCAGACTCCAGCAGCAGTTGAAAACAACCACATTTAAAATTGTTTAGTACTGGGATTAGTTGGAGGGCCTCTCCATAATGAGTGTTATATTTACCCAAGAACATTTGTACTAACATTAATGGAGTTTGTAGAGCCTCATAACAGCACATGAACTAAAATTGTAAAATACATTAGGCACCTTCTAAGGGGCATTCCTGCTTGAGTAATGGCTTAACTGCATTAGTTTATCAAAAATATAGTCACATTTACAACCTACAACATTGTTGTCAGTTCAGATCTACAAATTACTACTCTCTTCTACAGAGCAGTATCTGATTTTAAGTATCATTTCATAACAATAACCAGAAATTCATTGTCATTTCGACAAATGCTTGTCCTAAGGACATGATAGATGACCTTTCTGCTTTCTTTAATGGAATTGGAAATCTTCCGAATTTGAATGATAATGCCATGCCCCTGTGGACCTCCTGGCCTTAAGCCTGGCATTTGATGTTGACTGATGAGAAGGATTACAAACCTGGGCAGCCCAGGCTTATCTCCCCGACAAAGGTATTATGATGTCCTTTATAAAATTCATTAGATTTATATTTCATTTAGCTTTCATACGATTTGAAAGAATTCAGTTCAGCTTTCCTTATAATTTAAAGTAGTTTCATTATTTTTTAGATGATCATTTTTGTTATCAAGTGACCCTCGATGAACTAATATGACTCACAGAGAGCAAATTGTAGTTGAAAATTTGTCATCACCTACTGTACCCACAACATTGTTGTCAGCTCACATCTACAAATTACTACTCTCTTCTGACAGAGCAGATTACGTATCATTTCATAACAATAACCAGAAATTCATTGTCATTTCGACAAATGCTTGTCCTAAGGACATGATAGATGACCTTTCTGCTTTCTTTAATGGAATTAGAAATCTTCCGAATTAGAATGATATTACCATGCCCCTGCATGGGGACCTCCTGGCCTTAAGCCTGGCATTTGCTGTTGACTGATGAGAAGGATTACAAATCAGGACAGCCCAGGCTTGTCTTCCCAGGCAAAGGTATTATGTTGTCCTTTAACAAATTCATTTGAATTTTATTTTCTTTAGCTTCTTTGCGATATGGAAGTATTCCGATCAGCATATTTATTTCATAATTTACAGTAGTTTAATAATTTTTGGATGATAACTTTTGTTATCAAGTGACCTTCAATGAACTTTTATGACTCACACAGTGCAAAATTTGTACTCGAACATTTCTCTCTTCCCCTTGAACTGATAAAATATTGTCAGTTTGGCAGACCCAAGGAGCTCCAAATCAATTATGTCTGACCTAAATCAAGCAGTGATTTGACAACTGAAGTTGAGATATTCCAAAAATATGTCTTTAAGATTAAATTCAACATTTTCTCAATCAATTTTAACATCGAAGCTAAGCAAAATAAATCTATCTTTAGTCTTATATTCTTCTCTCACATGTCGTACAAGGGATATTAGAAATATTTATTAAGTTATAACATGTTTAATTATATTATTAAACGCAATTGTCAGATTTAAATCTGTTTATCGGAGATTATGATTATCTCCAATTTCCATAGAAGGCTTCTCAAATGCAATATATAAAATCTTCAAAGTGAAGCCATTCATCAAATTATTTACCAAAATGGAATAGGTGAAGACTTTCTAGTGAAGTTTTTCAGGATACGGGAACTTAGCTGGCTACTACCTTATAGAGGTATATCACTCCTGTCAACGGTATATAAGCTTTACACCAGCATTCTGAATAATCGATTACTGAAATATGCTGAAAATCACATATATCATGATGAGCAGAATGGGTTCCGTCCAAAGAGGTCATGTGTAGATCATTTGTATACTTTGACGACAATACTCAGACACAGAATCAATCAGAATAAGGATACTTTTGCATGTTACATTGATGCTGAGAAAGCCTTCGACAAGGTGAATCGTGATTTATTATTCTATAAGTTATTGAAGAAAGGTATAAATGGTCAATTCTATGAAAATTTGAAGAATTTATATTCTGGGAATGTGTCCTGTGTAAATATAAACAACTACTTAACTGAATGGTTTGACATTGACATGGGAGTCCGTCAAGGTGACACATCATCACCTACTCTGTTTGGAATTTATATCAATGACCTGGTTGATGATATCAAAGGTCTTGATATGGGAATCCTTATTGGTGATACAAAAATTAGCATTCTGCTATATGCTGACGATGTAGTGGTTCTAGCAGATAATGAAGCTGACTTACAAAAAATGCTAGATAAAATTTCTCTGTGGGGACAAAAATGGCACATCAAATTTAACAACAACAAATCACATGTAGTCCATTACAGAAAAAAGCGAAAGAACGTAACAAAATTCAATTTTTCTTTGAGCAACAAAGACCTGAAACTTGTTGATCGTTACAAATATTTGGGAGTTATTCTCCAGGAAAATCTGGACTATTCAGTCACTTCGGATGTCTTGTCAGGGGCAGCAGGTAGAGCGCTTGGTTCCTTATTGAGTAAATATAAGAAGTTAAATGGGCTAGCGTATAATACATTCACAAGATTATACAAAACATGTATCTGTCCAATACTTGACTATGGTAGCGAAATTTGGGGAGCCCAGAAATACCCAAAAATAGATCAGATTCAAAATCGAGCAATTAGGGCATATTTGGGGGTTCATAAGTTTGCACCTATTGTTGGTATTCAGGGTGATATGGGATGGACCAGTAGTTTAGTCAGAAGACAATCAAGTATGGTGAGACACTGGAACCACCTGTTGAAATTAGATCAAAATAGAATTACAAAAAAGATTTTTATATGGGACAGGGAACAGACCTCCAATGGATGGGCCTCGGATATAAGGGCATTATTCGAACTTATTGGTAGACAAGACGTATATGATAGAATGATTGCCCTGTCACCTGAAGTTGCATGGGCTAGTCTATTTGAGAAAGAATGTGAACGCTGGGTAATTTCTGTGCAGAATACGCCGAAGCTCAGAACTTATGAAATTTTTAAGAGGCAGTTTAGAGTCGAAGAATATGCCCATTTACGTAACAGGAAGCAGCGCTCTCTGCTGTCCCAACTGAGACTAGGTATCCTTCCCCTTGAAATAGAAACTGGTAGGTGGAAGAGTGTTGATGAACAAAACAGATTATGTAAATTATGTTCCGATGACCAGGTTGAAAATGAATACCATTTCCTCTTTGGATGCCCTTTCTACTCTGTTCTTAGGTGTAATTATTTTAGTAACATCAACACCACCTTTGATGAAATGCTTACGATGAATGCTCAGGAAAAATGGGAACTTGTAATGCGCCCGGATTATATTAGCCATACTGCTAAATTTATATCTTTACTGTATGAAAGAAGGAAGTCTGCCTTGTTTGTATGAATGTTTCAAAACCCACGTTCTCTTTTGTATAACAAACATTAGTATCAATTATTTGTCTCGGTCTGAATGTGTTGAAGAGTGAAATTAGTTTTTGTTTATTGCTGTAAGTAATCCAAGTTAAGCTGAGCGACATTTCTTATATTTTCATCCTTTTCATTAAAATTTTTATATCTATTTTTCTTTGAATGAACATATGTATATATATATATGAATTATATAAAATCCTTTGATGTTACTAACTTTTTATGAATAATTATTATTGTTGGCGCGCCACTCATAACAGTAAAATATGATACTAAAGTGACTTGTAAGCCCAGTGGGCTGGATGCGGATGTAGATAATTCAATTTAAATTTTAGAATTTTTGATATTGTATTTTCTTAAATTATCCACTGTACGCATATGTCACTTAAATAAACATCTAACAACAACAACTAAGAACTTGTGTCCATTAAGGCTTAGTGGAGGTCACTTAGAGGGGGTAATCGAGCCATTTTATGCAAATTTTTAAAATAATCTTATTGAATTCCTGAAAGGCTTCATTAGAAGGATTAACCCTTTTTCATAAACAGTTCAGCCAAAATAAGTCTCCATTAATAAAACTTGAATAAATCAAAGATTATTTCTCTGAATTCTATGTCTCTTTGGCTATTTTATATACTGCATATTGCCCGAAAAATATCTGTAGTTCAGTGGCATTATTCCTGGCTGAGCAAGCAGCCTTCGAGTGAGCCTTTCTGTTTCCAAAAATTTGTTGCATTTCCAATGGATAAGAAATATATGTATCCATTTGCAATCATTCGCCTGAAACTGTCCTTCTTTAAGTTTTCATTTGGACAGAATTGTAGCATATACAGTCAAACCTGTGTTAAGCAGCCAGTCAAGGGAATGGACAAAAGCGGCTGATCAAGGTAGATGGCTGCTTAAAGGAGGTGTGATTTTGGAGCTAGCTGAAATCTGCCATTCACAGTGAAAACAATTTGTGAATGAATGGACATATTTTTGGCCATCAAATTAATAAATAATAAAATTCTAACCAATTAATTGATATTTAAACATGTTAAATAGATAACTAGCACATTGTAAGTATACTATTGTAATCTGGCTACCATGAAATTCATAATTTGTCAGTTGTTTCTATGCTGCCCCTATCATGTTATGCAATTGGATGCTGGTTTGTAATTATGTGACAAGATAGGGGTTGCTTAGCTGGCTGCTTAATGCAGGTTAGGGAGGCCAGTTGGGGTTGTAAACACTGGCCTTTAACCACAGACAGCAGGTGGCTGCTTAATCCAGGTGTAAAACTATGCAAAATGGGTTGGGAGGAATTGGAAGCGGCTGCTTACAGCAGGTGGCTGCTTAATAGAGGTGGCTGCTCGAGCAGGTTTGACTGTATATCGTAATTTCGGATAGTGCCACTTTTTGCTTGTTCAGCAGCATTTCCACTTTCCCAAGTACACATTAGCTACACATACATATAAGAGCATGTACACTTTCTTCAAGCTATTTAGCTTTGTATTTCACTCTCCTGGGAGGATAATGGCTTGCTGAAGGGCGAGAAATGAGAAGACATTTTGTTGCTCAATGCTGTACTACTGAGAAACATGCAAGATGGAGGGAAAGCAGTTGCATTACTTCAATGATTGTTTTGCTCGTATGTACAATCCATTGAAGTCAAGCTTAAAATTAAAGTCCTACTGCAAAGCACTTTTTATTTTTCGAAAGCCTCAAGCGTTGCATTCATTGAAGCAATTGGTCCACCACTGATAAGATCATTCCACACAGATCGTGACGGAGCAATTGCGAGTGATTGGAGCCCAATCCACAATATAATGGACAAAGAAGAATACCAATCTTCCATCTATCTGTCAGATTATGTCTATCTATCTGTCTATCTATATACACGTATGTGTCTACACACTTGTATGTTAGAAGACCTGGAAAGGGTAGACTAGCCTATAACATCAGTTAACTTCATCAATTGATTAAATTTTGTACTCAATGTTGGAAAAATAAATTATATCTATCTATCTAGTCATACTTAAGAATAAAGTAAACAACAAGAACAAAAACAACCTTGACTTGAACATTCTCTCCAGCGACTTCTGCACCAGCAGTGCCTTGCAACCGAAAAATTAATTCAGAGGTGACATAAATATCATACTTTTGAACTAAAATCAAATCCACAAAGATTGGAGCGGATTTGAGATGCAGAATTTGTGTCTTCCTTCCTTCACTTACCACACATTCCCACGCTGCAAGATTGGAGTTCAACAGGGAGCTCTTGGTTTGGTAGCAATGGGCTAGCTCTGCAGTCTGGTGCAAGAAGGTCTCACTTTTGACATTTGGTCATCATGTCTGTATGGGAAGGAACACAAGTCAATGTCTGCCTGAGTGTAATGTTAGTAGTGAGGAACCTTTTCCCAAGACAGTTTGTGGATATTGGCCAAATAGTAATTATTTCTATAACACACATTGCTGTGAATATCATCATTTCCAAGCCAAAATATCAACACCTGTGATATTGTTGAAATATAACTGTTCATAGCAGATTAGCAGCCGTTGGAAAGCTTCAGAATCCCATCTCCCAAGTAGCGGATACAGAGGGGGGGAGGTTTAGGGTGTTCAAAAACCTCCTTTAGCCTGTAGATTTTTATGTAAAAAAATTACAACACTTTTAGTACATTTTCATTTTGTAACAACCCCCACCCTCCCCCCTCCAACATTTTCTGGATCCGCCTCGGCTCCCATATATATATTTTATCACAACACGAGCTAGACATCTCAGATCCCTTGTTGGAAAGTTTGCTGAACAAACATTTTAGCACTCTAGCATCCACAACATATGATGTTTTTCATGTCAAAACTATGACACTGCTAGTGCTTCACAAGTATTTTTCATGTAATTAATGTTATATGAAAAATTCCTCCATGCCATGCTCACGTGATAACGCTAAGGTTTGTATGTTAGCCTTATCCAGCATCTTTACAGAAAATGGATTTTTTTAAAGGTCAGGTTGTCAACTTTTGGAAAACATTACTTGCAAAGCAGGGAACAGAATTATAATGTTGCAGTGAAATTAAGCAACAGCTCTAAACTTTCTGCACATGCACCATGGAACCCTATTTAACTTGGCTGCAGTAACCAATAATCCGCTTATTGGTCTTAAACAAAGATTCCAGGATATTATGTTTCCTTTTATTCCTACAGTAAGTTGAATTAACCATTTTCAAGGCCGTACTCAAAATCATTTGAGAATTGGGATTTTGAGTAGGGCATTGACTTAAATTTCATCGATTGACACAGAAATTATCTGTCATGATCCTAACCCATTGCACATGCATGATTTCCATTACATTAGTTAAGAAATGATTTTAATGCGATTACAAACTCTTCATCTGTCATCCCTATGAATAATTGCTTGTTCAAGGGAACAATATTTCTGCTACTACCCATTGACAAAGGTTTCGGCAAGGCTAATAGATACATTTGAAAATGGGTACATTACATTGTTTGTTTCTCTTTAAGTGGAACTACATGTTCATCAATGAGTAACAAAAATTGTCATTTTGCAACGTAGAAAGAAGATGTTTTTACAGTAGGGCGAATTGTTGTTTTTTTGGTATAAACTTTCGCATTTCCTTGCAATCTGAAGCATTCCCTCGCAATAGTTATTGTGGTCCCTCTCATTCTTGTTGGGATTAACAGTTTTAACCTATCAATATTGTAACCCTTTATAAGTTTTCATAATTTTTCGTGTATGTTTAATGTGTGATGATCTTTCCCTGAGTCAAGTCAAACTCTACTAGAAGTCTCCTGGATAATTTTGTGATGCAACAGCGGCAGTCATGTTGGGACAGCACCAGGCTGGTGCTCTTGTGTGAACCTTCTTCAGATGATATTTGAGAATATCAGCAAAAGCTGTGGTTCAGTAAAGTTTTGGCTTGCTCTCCTGTTATCAGATTGGGACTGTCATATCTCCTTCAGGGCATGTGTGACATTTGGATTCTCAGAAAGGGATTAAATCTCACTATCAAAAAGTAATCCTGCTGATTTGCTTTTCATGGAGATCAGAAAAGTTAAAGAAACTAATTTATAGAGAATGCTTGAGGCGAATCTAAATATGATAGTTGCCTTGTTTTGACCCAGTCTTCAGACTTCCGTCATCTAATACAGTGCCGCCTGTAAGTAAGTGAAACGCATGACATTGTGCCATTGTATCAATGCTAAACATCCTCAGCCAAACTGCTTGTGGAGGCATGAATTCTCATCGGATGAAAGGGAAACAAAGTGGGTCATAAAGGCCGATGTCTTAAGGCAAGTGGGATAAAAATAGCAGCCCATTTTCTCCACTGTAGTCGGAGTTAGGTATGGGTCAAAGTCTTTGATAAGTAAGTGAACCACCCTTCCCTATGTTTTAACATTGGGCCTGCGTTTCACTTACTTATCAAAGACTTTCACCCATACCAAGTACAGCAAAGAAATTGGCTGCTATTCTTATCCCACATTCCTCACATATCGGCCTTTATGACCCAAAATGTTTTCCTCTCATCGGATGAGAATTTGTCCTTTCAGAAGCATTTTGGTTAAGGATGTTTAACATTGATGCAATGGCACAAAATCATGCGTTTCACTTACTTACAGGCGGCACTGTAAGGCTTATGGATGGTGAAGCACTAACTTCAAAATGTGACAGATAACTTTTATTCAGAGATAAATTCATACGCTGAACTAGTTCTTGGACATCGTTCCTCTCAAGTGGATGAAGCATCAACACCTTTAAAGACACTCATAATGCTTTATTATCCTGCTTTAATTCCCTTTTGAAATGAAGTGTCAAAACCAAATGGGCCCTCAGAATATTTGATTATGACAGAGGTAATTGCTGATGGAAATTTGTTGTTCATCTTCTTGACAATTTTTATGAGATCTTTCCTGTTCAATTAGGGCACAATCTGCTTCTATTAAATTTGTCAGTTTTGTCAGAGGAGAACAAATTGCAAGTGTTGGCAATAACCTCCAGTAATATGGCTAAGAATGACATCTTTTTTGTCTAAAACAAAAAATGAGTTCTTCATGTCAATCATGTAGGCCTAAATACACCACTCTTATTAAACATCTCTCATGTGCACCTGTGTGTGAAGAACTTTGTGGAATGACTGTCATGAACTAATTATTTACACTGATAGCCATATTGGAGGCTACATGGAGCTTCTGTTGTGTTTGCTGTTTTATCTTGACATTGTGTTGTAAAAAGGTATATTACCTTATGCAGAATTGTTTAAACTCAGTAAACTGTAACAACCAACAGTTTTCATCCCCACCCATCTACTTGACAATAGCCACGCAAAATTACATCTTCGGACTTCTTTAATATTGAATTAAATGGCTTCAAAGTCGCAGGTTAGTTAGCGAAACCTTTCTGTATTGAAATTCCTTTGGATTATTTGAAATTGATTTCCTCATTTTTCCTGGTCTACAGGGCTTTACAATGAGGTTGTCCTCTCAAGATAAAATATTTTGTTCCATGCTATGATGATAACGAGGTATACATTTTTCAATATTTTGCATGTAGACGAATTTGTAAACCTGCAAAAACGAACATGTACACGATTTAGGCATTCGTATAAGTGTCAAATATGAAAAATATATACATCTGATAACAGGCAAAGAAGACAAATACAAAAGGCTTGACTGAGGCCATAAAGGGCCCATGCAATTTGCTGCATACAACGGTGTACATAGCTCGAGGAACCAAGAAAGTTTCATGCGTAAACAGGTCTACAAAAGATGAAATTGTAAAGTCCCTTGAGATTGACAAGGTGAATAAAACACACATTTACATTTACTCATAAACATTCATCTCATCACCTTTTTTTAGTCTTCACAAAGATGGTTATCCTACCTTGCGGTTGTGAGGTAAACCACTAAACATATTTTTTTATGCAAAATTGCAACAACAATATGTAAAGGTATACGTTTTTATGTTGTTATTGGCTAATTTGAGAAATACGGAAGTTGAGAAAATGTTCAGAAATGATGGAATTAGGGGAACGAGGGGCATAATGGAGTGGCGGGGCAAAATGGTTTTTTAAGTTTTTATCGGAACGTTTTCACCTGCCTTCTAATTTTTTGGTTGTAAAATAGAGTAGGATATATGACCCACTTTTCCTGAAAGTTTAGTGGATGAGAAGGTTACAAGTATGCAGCTATGTTAATTTTAAGTTTTTTATCGAATTTCTTAAAAAAATCATAATTTTTGGAAATGGTGTAATATCTCCAATGACTTTCCCAGCCAAATAATTCATAGTCAGTGTTATAAGAGGACTACTAAGCTTGCCTATTTAGCAAAAAAATCTAGTCTGGTGCTTAGTCATGTGTAAGTAGGTCATTATTAATCTACCCTGCATGGTTGGGGCAAGATGGAGTCCTCCAGTGGAGGCAAAAGGGGAAGTACAAAAAGCAATCCCAGCCTAGAAAAGGTTGAAGCATGATATTGCGTCAATTCAACCATGACATTTGAGACATTTGATACACATTCTGGGCATATAACAGGCAAAATTTGAAAAAATCACAAGAGATTTGTGGATCTAATCCATGTCACCAGTAATACCTTGAGGATTTAGGCTTAGTGGTAAAACCCTGTATTGTTGAAACTGAAACAAATGTAACTGCCTTTCAAAAAGTATAGTCAAATCCAATACCAGTTTAAATTGTTAAATTATTATGAAAACTCGGAAATCAGAGTTATGTGAATATTCATAAAAATGTCACATTTCCACAAAATTTAACTAATTTTGTTTCTTTTGTAACCTAATGTTTATGGTTAAATAATTTTTCAAATAATTACATAGAATGTAGAATTACTAGCATCACTTCCCAGCTATAATGGCATCCTGTATTGAGATGTTGATTTCATAATTTATTGCTATGTTTACTCATAGTATTCTGCAATATTCTCACATTGCAATGACATGAATTAATGCATTTTTGTTTGTCAACATGCTTTTTAGTTAGGCTATTATCAAAACAGCTGATTTATTGCATAACTTTTGCAACTTTATTTCTTCCCATTTTGCCCCATATGAAATTCCATTTTGCCCCAAGCATGGGGCAAAACGGAATAAAGTTGCATTTTTGAAAAGAGGGGAAAATTTGAATTGGAACTATTAAAAAAAAACACTTTTCTGTGTTTGAGCAAGTGGTATTGGTACTTCTTCTTGGATCAGACCTTATTTGGCATTCGCATTATATACCACCTTCGTGCAGCGAGCCATTGAAGTTAGGCGACCCGTTTTGCCCCTTGTTCCCCTACATTTATTTCAACAAACTTTCAGAGTTTCAGCGGCTCAGAGAAATCTAAATTTGCACAAAATGAAATGTCATGCAAGCTGAAACTTTGCTAATGGTAATTGGAATCCTTTCTAATCTCCATGGTTATCAATGCCATTTAAAATGTAATTGTTCTATTTTAACAACTGTAGATCGATTACAGGCAAATCAGCAAGCATTTTTGAAGGGAGCGGTCTGTACTGCTGCAATTAGTTTCAAGCTAGTCTTTGTCAGATTGTTAGCACAATTTATCAATAATTTCTGTGAAAATGGAGCTCATTACAATTGACAATACCCATAAAGTAGACACAGATTCATGTAGTTCCTAAAGTAACACTATCTAATTCAGTAGCATAATAGCAGCACTCTAATAGCATTGAGACTGGGCTTCAAAAAAAAAAAAAAAGGCTACATCATTTACATTTACTTCACCTTAAACCAGGTTTAACTCTGTTGCTGAAGTTGCACCATAATGTTCATTAATTGGTTATTTTATTTACACTTTCCGAAATTGTCACTCAACGTATCAAATGCATGTTGAATTGTTGATGGCTCAAAGTGGCTGTGCAATGCAGGGCTTTCTTTTCTCTTCTGCGAGGAAAAAGAAACAATGTATCAAAAAGTACATTCTGCATTAAGTGCAAATGTCTTTCACAAGTAATCAGTATTTGTGTACTTTGTAAACTTTCTAAGAGTTTTCTTCCTTATGAGTTGTTCAGTCTCCTGAGATGATAATGGCTTGCTGAAGGGCATGAACCAAGAAGAGATTTTGTAAACTTGATGCAATGTCTGAAAAGGCAGTATGCTGATACGTGTGAGATTTCACGACTAAAGGCAATATAAAAGTATGGGTCATTCACCTCGAGAAATGGAAAATATTTATCAAGTGAGGCCATCAGCCCCAACTGTGATTTACACATAGTCCTGATTTCACGGTAAATAACACTTATACTATGAAACAAATACTCAAATATACCTGTACTGCAGAAAAAGTAGATATCAAGGAATATGGAATTTATTGCAGTGTTATATTGCCTTCGGTTTGGTTGACAGGGATGTCCAATGGTATAATACAATGTCGTGTAAGGGCCTCATGACAGCATACACCGCCCACTATATTGTCTTATTCCCATAATATAAATCACCCCTTTCACCTCCCTTGATCCCCCTCTACTCCCTCTTCCCTTCCCCTAATTCACCTGCCTTTCCCACTCTTTGCTCCTAATAACATTTTCTTCTTTTTTTTTCGTTACCCCATGGGAGAGGGAAGTTCATTGGAAATTCTACAAATGGCAGGTTTGTTAAAGACATTGTGCATGGCAAAAATACCATGAGCATCTACCAAAATAACAATACAATGCAACTCTGAAATAATTTGATAAGATTCTACATTGAATTACATACATAAACATATATGAACAAGCATTCTGTTTGAGGTGATGGACGGTAATGGTGTACAAATATATACATATCCGATTATGATTGTAATGCTGAAAACATTTTCCCGTTACTGGATTACAACCCTTTTAGCACATGTCTTAACAGATTGATTTCACACAACTTCTTCTTCGTAACACTCATACCACATGCAGCATTTCATGAGTTTGCGCCATGTGTCAGATTTATTGATTTGAAGAAACCGAAATAGTTGAAAATAAACTCCACTAGATTGAGTTTGGAGCCATGTGGAGAGTTTGATCCGGGTATTTCTTGAAGCTTGATGTAATTCACTTCAAACATTGAACATTGAATGATTCAATTGGTTAAAAGATAAAGTATTTGCACAGTTCACCAAATATGATTTCAAAGGTGTCCAATTGTGACACAGACATGTTATGGAAGTATCTGGCATCAAATGAATAGCACATATATAGCTTCTCTGTATATTGTGTCACCAAGACACTGATAATATGTTTCAGACATGTTATGGAAGTATCTGGCATCAAATGAAAATAGCTTTTTTGTATATTGTACTGCTAAAATCCTGATAATACATTGTGTTTACGTTAAATGTTTACCTTAATTGCACATATGTCATAGGGTATAATATACCTATCATGTCTTTGGTGATATTTACACCAAAATGACTTAATTTCATCAGCATCTGCAAAGCAAACCAAATCCAAATGCCAAATTTATGACTCCTGCAGTGCACTGTTTTAAGCTGTGAGGTGTCACAGGAAAAACAGAAGAAGAAATACAAATCGCCCAAAAAAAAACAGTCTACCAAAAATAGCTTGGCAAGGAAATCAGGAATCCATCGCATCTTTTCAAATTGCTTCTTTTTCCAGCCTTGGACATTTCGGTCTCTACAAAAAAAAAGTAAAGTACTTTTAGAAAAAAGCAAAGGTCCTTCTAATGTGTAATCCTTCTCATCTGTCCTAGTAGGCAGTTCAGGTCCAAAGGTACTGATCTCTGGGCAAGCATTTTTACTACTAGGATTTTTTGACATTTTATACTTACTGCATCTTTGTTGAAATGTGAACAACAAGCTGCACACTGCATTATAGATCACAAAAGTGACCATTAAAATTTGTTCAGAGATGAATTTATTAGGTGAACTAGTTGTGGGACATCGTTCTTTTCAAGTGGATGAAAAATTAACGCGTTTAAGGGCACTCATACTGCTTTGTCATCCTTCTTTAATTCCCTTTTAAAATGAAGTGTCAAAACCAAATGGGCACTCAGAATACTTGATTATGACAGCTGTAATTGCAGATGGCAATTTGTTGCGTTTTACAGAGGTTGGAATCAATAAATATGATGATTTTCTCAAAAGCTCTCAGTGGTAGTGGTGTCGATGGAGGCAAGAACAACTTTTTATCATTTCCGGATAAGCCTCTCTCCTCTGTATTCACCTCCAAATGCATCTATCATTATTATACACAGACATTTATCTTATATACGATTGACATATTGCAATGTTGGAAAACTGATTGTGCAGTATGTCCTGGGAATTCGACGTAGTGCTTCATAATTCAACGAATGACATTTTTGTTGTTGTTTTTTTTAACATTTTCAACTCAGATATACCCTTTTTTATTTCTACAGGGCCATAAAAAACTAACTCAAGAAAGTATGTTGTTACTGCAATGTTGGAAAACTGATTTGTGCAGTGTGTCCTGGGTATTCTATGCTATGCTTCCTCTTCGAAGAATCACATTTTTGTTGTTTTTTATCATTGTCAACTGAAACAACTAACTCTTATTTGTACCATGCCATAAGTTAAATTCAAAATATTATATTGTTATTTCGAATTCAAATGTCAGCTGGTGTGAATTCGTGTCATTCTCTCGTTTTAATGCCTCAGACTTTTTGTGACATATTTTTTTGCAGATGTTATTCCATGAATTTAAATTCATATCATTCTGTCGAACAATGATATTTTTTTTACAATTTTTCTTTTTCTGCAAATACTGTTGTCTGGCAAGCAAAATAACACTAATCTGTAGAGACATTGTTGGTCACATCATTATATTTTGTGTTATTTTCACTTTTATGAGCTTCCAAAGAATTGATTCTCTCCTACTTTAACATTGCCATTTTTTGTTGAATTGTGCGAAATATCATTTAAATTAGATTATTTTGTGGCTTCTTAAACATTACTTTTGAATGATTGCTTGCAGATTCTACATTTCTATGGACAAAGTATTAGATAGATAGATCTTGATAGATAGATAAATAGATAGATAAATAGATAGATAGATAGATAGATAGATAGATAGATAGATAGATAGATAGATAGATAGATAGATAGATAGATAGATAGATAGATAGATGGATATGCAGCCCTCTTAGCCCACTTCTGAATGCTCACTAGGTTTGATTGATGAAATGGAAGGGAGTGTAGGAGTCCTCAACATGTTACACATTTAACGCATGTGAGGGATCTTTTACTTTCCCCGAACAGACAATCCAACAAGGCTGCCAATTAAACGTTACATCTGAATGAGAGACAGCTAGGATTTTGCTCATGAAGGTCCACTGAAAAATTTGACTTCCCCAACCTGGAGTCGAACCCATGCATGCAGAGCAGGCAGGCATCATAACCACTCAGTCACCCAGCAAGTTACAATGCAAAGGGGGTGACATGACTTGTTCCACTGCTGCACTGCATGTTATAGAGACAGTGTGATGCTTATTTCTATGATATTGTCACCTTAATGAACTCGTCGAAGCTTCATTATTGTTATACTGCCACAGTCCCAGATTGCCAATTACATTCTGGGTGGGCGGATGGTGCAAAAAGGCTGCCGGGGCTTCTGGAATATCAATTACAGCATGGCTGTCTGAAAGATTCTTTTTGAAATCATTGAAAAGTGTGTGTGGGGTTCTATAAAAATTTCGTGTTGGGAGGAGTGCTATTGTCACTTCAGCAAGCTGTTTAAAAAAACAATATTTCCGTCTGGTTCAGGTAAGTTGACAAACTGTGTGTGCCGTTTCATCCTCTTTTTTGTAGTGTTGTATCTGTTTTTTATTGTCTACAAATGTTGATGGTGAAAACACGAAAGTCCACTTGGTTGGTGAACACTAATTGGGTGTTTTCAAAACACCAAACAAAATTATCAGTCCAGAGCTCCATTAGATTCTTAATGCATGATCTTATAAGGGAAGGTCAAAAGTGACACAACTGAAACTATCAATACACTACCGTGACATCATTGCGCTCATACTGACATCACATGAGCACTGTGGCAATTGAATAGAACATGGCATATTAATATGAGATACATGTAGGTAATTACTGCTCCCTCTAAAATCTCCCAAACAGATATTGTGATAAAGTCTGCTGCAGGAATCTATCTGCATCTCGGAAAAATCTCAGCAAAACATGTCTTACTCCATCAGCTGGGTGGCCAAGTGGCTAAGGTGCCCGCCTGCTCCGCTGAAGGCCTTTGCCTGCATGGGTTCGAACCCCGAGAACCCAACATTTTCAGTGTACCTTCATGAGCAAAATCCCAGCTTGACGTCGTTCGGATGAGAAGTTAAATAGGTGGTGCCTTGTTTCAGTGTCTATGCTGGGCAAGTAAAAGATCCCTCACATGGAGTAAATGTGTAACATGTTGAGGACTCCTGTATGGTCTCTCTCCCATCTCATCAATCAACCCTTGTGAGTGCCCAGAACTGGGCATAGAGGGCTGCACTTATCATATCTATCTATCTATTATCTATCCATGCAGGTAACAGAGATTAAAAAAACAGTGCATTGATGAGAAGCTCCACATAATTTCCAAACTAAGTGTGCACATACAATTTTGACAAAAAGGCTAGAGTTTTAATTTCTAGTTAACTGAAGCAAAGAAAATAATTTGTTAAGATCGAAAATATGGAAAGTCAATTGTTGACCATAAAAAATGAGGATGTGTACTTACATTCAGCTATTTGAAGACATCTATGAAGTCAGTACTGGTCTTGTCCTTCACATGGACACTTTTAGGAAACTTGTGAGTGTTAAGACTTTTGTTGATATCATAGTTAGTATATATATAACTAGAAATGCCCATTGTGGCAAAATAGAGTATTTAAAAACTGGTGTGTAGTTTTAGCTACCAAATTCTCTTTAAGTGAGGCAGTGTAGTTGCCATGGTGATGCAATGCAAGCGGGGAAAAGATTTTTGAAAAAAGTTTTTTTTTTTTTCTAAATCTTGAAAAAAAAATTTTTTTTTTTTGAAATTGGAAAAAAAAGTTGCCCACTTTTTGCAGGACATCAATATTAGTACACTGTGTGAATTTGGCAGTTGTGGGTCACCCGGACGCCTCGCAAGAGGGACCAAAGCATCCAGAATAACGCCTTTGTATAGATAGATGTTCTCAACTCTCACCTGCAACATAAATGTGTCACTAAGAATAACATGGCAAGTACTTGTATATAGGGACATGACCTCACAAGAGCATTTTCGCACATTTTACTTTTCATGTGTAATTTCCTGAGCTGTAACAATTAAGAATGAAAAACTGCAACGTGTTACCTTTGCTTTGATTTCCTGTAATCACCAAGGTTTCGGACTCAATTTGGCTGTCAATAGCAACTACTTTATTATTTAGTATTGTTCCCTTTAAAAAAAACAACAACAACATTTGAACAGAGTAAACTGAAAACCAATTAAAATCCAATCAGTGAAAATGCTTGCCCAGAGATTAGCACCTTTGTACCTGAGGTGCCTGGCCTGAACAGATGAAAAGGATTACACGTTCTCTTTTTCCTCTTCTGAAGCCCAACAGCCTAAAACAATATACTGTGGAACTGCAGGTTGAAAACTCACAATTTAGCATTTGGAACATTTGCTTTTGTGGAGGAAATTTAGCCATTTTGGTGCATGGATGTTGGTTGTACAATATGTTAAACTGTAACTTGAACCTGATATGATCTAACTCATCACATGGCTCCAAACTCAATCTAGGGGAGTTTATTTTCAACTACTTTGGTTTCTACAAATCAATAAATCTGACACATGGCGCATATCTCATGAAATTCTGCATGTGGTGTGAGTATTACAAGGAAGAAGTAGAGAGAAATTAGAGCCCGGAGCCGCCGCCATAATAAGCCGCCGTCAGTCACAGCAACCTCAAGTCAAGTGAAGCCATGATCAAGCCAAGCCGCCACTGCCTATTGAGAATCAAGCCGCCGCCACCTAAAGCTATAAATAGCTCTGTAATTAAAGCAATGAGGCTCAGAACTTCAGAAGCACTCCATTGAGGCTGATTGCAATTCTGGGGGTTCTTAAGCTTTGTTCTCCAGCAGTCTATCTAATTGCCATTGAGAAAAAGCTTTGGGGGTTAAAGCTGAGTGTCAAAGCTAATTGCACTTTAACTTTCAATTGGCAATACTACTTTGCTTTGACATGTTATCTGGTAAAGGGAATGAAATACAAATATATATTGAGAAGTTTTACAGTTTTACAATAACTTTTTTTTAATGATAAGTTTGTTGACTAGAATTTAAACAGTGAAATGTATAGCCTGCATGGGCCTCTGCTTTGATTTCCAGGTATTAGTTTAGACAACAATGTTGAGAGCATGCATTTTGTCAATTGCAGACAAAAATGCATATTAGAACCCGAAAATGAGGAGTCTAACCGACTTATACTTCATACACTTCTTTAACTTTGCCTATTAAGTAGTAATTTTTGCACCATGACCATTTTTCTGACTGTTTGTTTTCTGGTTATCATACAGCAATGCCACTTCGCATGAACATACATTTTTGTCAGGACTTCAGATGCTAGCTTTTCCAATAGTACAGGTATCATGGATCAGAGGTCGACCAGCTAACTGCAGTTACAAAACTCACTAAGTTTTAGGCCTTCCATTAACCACCTTATAAAAAATTATATATCGACAACTTTCAACAGATTAATTACAAAAATTGGAAAAACGTAGGTAACATTTCTTATGATTTCATCTCGTTTTAGGTGGTAACTCAGTTCAACCAGTCTACTTTGGTTGTTCATTAACCCTGTCTCTTACTTGATAACTGAAGTATTTTTTGGTTGTTTTTAAATTTTTTTGTTAGGCACTGTTTTCTTTTGTAAATATAATTTAAATGTCTAATAACGCCACCCAAGTTATTTAAGTCAAGTCATGAAACACTCAAGTCATGGCAAATTACCAAGTCACAAAAGTTGATCAAGTCAAGTCACCAAGCAGCCAAGTCAAGTCATGATGCCAAAACTCAGTGACTCCGGGCTCTAAGAGAAATCAATCTGTTAAGACAGATGCTAATAGGGTTATATATACCATAATCTCCAACAGAATACTTGTACATAAATATATGCATGGAATTCAATGGATTTAATTCAATGTAGAATCTTATCAAATTATTTCAGAGTTGCATTGTATTGTTATTTTGGTAGATGCTCATGGTATTTTTGCCGCCATGTTTTTAACACCCCTCCCATTTGCAGAATTTCTAATGCACTTCACTCCCCCATGGGGTAATGAAAAAAAAAGTTATTAGGAGCAATGAGCAGGAAAGGCATGTGAATTGGGGGAAGGGAAGAGGGGGAAGAGGGGGATAAAAGGGAGGCGAGAGGGAGGCAATTGATATAACTGGAATAAGAAAATAGAGGGAGAGGTGTATTGAACTGTACATTGTATTCTGTCATGAGGTCTTTACATATATTGTATCATTCGACACCTCTGTCAGCCAACAACAAGCCAGAATTACTGCAATAATTTCCATATTCCTTGATAACTACTTATTCTGCAGTGTTGGTATATTTGAGTCAACTTGAGTGTTTGTTTCATTGTATAAGTGTGTAACATACAGTTATTCACCATGAGATCAGGAATATGTGTCAATCACAGCTTCGGCTGATAAATCACATTTTCCCTTTGCCTAGTATAGGTGAATAACCTGTACTAATATGTGGTCAGAAGTCAAATCTCACAATGTCATGCGTCTCAGCATACTGCCCTTTCAGACATTGCATCGGGTTACAAAATCTCTTCTTGGTTCATGCCCTTCAGCAAGCCATTATCGTCTTAGGAGACTGAACAACTCTTACGGAAGAAAGCTCTAAGAAAGTTTTCAATGTACATAAATATATAGCACTGAGCACTTGTGAAAGAAACTTGCACTGAATGCAGAATGTACTTTTTGACACATTGGTTCTTTTTCAGCACTAAAAAGACAAAAACTCCCTGCATAATACAGCCACTTTGACATTTCAGCAATTCAACATGCATTTGATATGTTGAGTGACATCTTCAGAAAGTTAAGAAACAATCGAAGTTTTGTTTATGAAAATTTGTAATAAAAAAAGTACATTTGGATGTTTTACCTCACAATCACAAGGTGGCATAACAATCTTTGTGCTGACCAAAACTGAGATGAGCTGAATACTGTGAATGATGTCATTTCTCTGTATGTAAATGAGTGTTTTATTCATCCTGTCATTCTCAACAGACTTTGCAATTTCATCTTTTGTAGACCTGTTCACTATGAACCTTTCTTGGCTCCTCATTGCCTGTTATCAACAATGGGTGCCCAACTGTTATTATGCTAATTACATTTAGGATCTCTTGACCTGACCCAGAAGGTCAAAACAAGAGATTACGTCCAGCAATCGAAGTGAAATAGTGTCCAACAAACCAGTAAGATTAAAATCCAGTCTAGAGCCCGGAGTCACTGAGTTTTGGCATCATGACTTGACTTGGCTGCTTGGTGACTTGACTTGATCAACTTTTGTGACTTGGTAATTTGCCATGACTTGAGTGTTTCATGACTTGACTTAAATAACTTGGGTGGCGTTATTAGACATTTAAATTATATTTACAAAAGAAAACAGTGCCTAACAAAAGAATTTAAAAACAACCAAAAAATACTTCAGTTATCAAGTAAGAGACAGGGTTAATGAACAACCAAAGTAGACTGGTTGAACTGAGTTACCACCTAAAACGAGATGAAATCATAAGAAATGTTACCTACGTTTTTCCAATTTTTGTAATTAATCTGTTGAAAGTTGTCGATATATAATTTTAATGGAAGGCCTAAAACTTAGTGAGTTTTGTAACTGCAGTTAGCTGGTCGACCTCTGATCCATGATACCTGTACTATTGGAAAAGCTAGCATCTGAAGTCCTGACAAAAATGTATGTTCATGCGAAGTGGCATTGCTGTATGATAACCAGAAAACAAACAGTCAGAAAAATGGTCATGGTGCAAAAATTACTACTTAATAGGCAAAGTTAAAGAAGTGTATGAAGTATAAGTCGGTTAGACTCCTCATTTTCGGGTTCTAATATGCATTTTTGTCTGCAATTGACAAAATGCATGCTACAGCTCTCAACATTGTTGTCTAAACTAATACCTGGAAATCAAAGCAGAGGCCCATGCAGGCTATACATTTCACTGTTTAAATTCTAGTCAACAAACTTATCATTAAAAAAAAGTTATTGTAAAACTGTAAAACTTCTCAATATATATTTGTATTTCATTCCCTTTACCAGATAACATGTCAAAGCAAAGTAGTATTGCCAATTGAAAGTTAAAGTGCAATTAGCTTTGACACTCAGCTTTAACCCCCAAAGCTTTTTCTCAATGGCAATTAGATAGACTGCTGGAGAACAAAGCTTAAGAACCCCCAGAATTGCAATCAGCCTCAATGGAGTGCTTCTGAAGTTCTGAGCCTCATTGCTTTAATTACAGAGCTATTTATAGCTTTAGGTGGCGGCGGCTTGATTCTCAATAGGCAGTGGCGGCTTGGCTTGATCATGGCTTCACTTGACTTGAGGTTGCTGTGACTGACGGCGGCTTATTATGGCGGCGGCTCCGGGCTCTAATCCAGTCATATTTTTTGGAGAATGCAAAAACACTGCTAGAATAGAATATCATAGAGATTATAGAGGAAAGATGGCCAAGAAATAGTTTGCCATATAAAATTATCTCTGAATAAGAATTATCTGTCATTTTTGTGATCTGCTATGCATTTTGAAGTTTGTGCGTCACCTTCAATGAGCCAAAGATGCGGAGGGGTACTATCATATTTTGTACTCACCTCAAGCGTTCTCTTTAAATTAGTTTCTTTAACTTTTCTGATCTCCGTGAAAAACCAAATTAGCACAGTTATTTTGTGATAGTGAGATCTAATCCCTTTCTTAGAATCCAAGTGTCAAACATACTACTAACATATACCCATAAGGAGATATGATAAGCTCCACTCATATTACCTGATAGCAGAAGAATAAGTCAAAACTTTGCTGCATCACTCTAAAATATCATCTGAAGAAGGTTCACACAAGAGCACCAGCTTGGGTTAGTGCCACGGCTGGAATAATACCACACACTGCCCTCCATCATGTTATGGTAAGGAATTTCTGCTAAGGCTAGGGAATGCAATGATCATGAGAGAGTGTGATGATCACCAGGGATTTTGAAGGACCGCGTTAATTATCTTGAGGTCATGCTAAAGATTTCAATGGAACGCAAAAGTTTATGCCGTCAAAACAGCAATTCCTACTTTAAGACAACAGTCTTCTTTGGTAAAATTATGTTTTTTGGTATTAATTAATGTGCAGTTGCAGTTGAAGAGATGCGAACAGGTAGTGTTCTAGTTATCAATAATTTATTAGCCTTGCCAAACCTTTACCGATGGCCAATGGGCAGTAACAAATATTCTTCCCTTGCAAAAGCGATTATTTATATGGATGACAGACAAAGAGTTTGTAATTGCATTGAAATCCTTTCTCAACTAATTGACATCAAGTACAATGAGTCAGGATTATGGCAAAGAATTTCTTTGTTAATCATCTATATTCTAACCGACAAAATTTAACTAAAGGAGTAATTAAGAATTGAGATTTGAGTAGTGCTGTGAAAATACTTAATTCACTCAATTGCAATAATCAAGTCAGATTACTTGTTACTGCAGTCAAGTGAAATTGGGTTCCATTTTAGAGCTGTTGCTTTATGTTCCCTGAAATATTAAAATTACGTTCCTTGCATTTAAAATAATGTTTCTGAATAGCCGACAACTTGACATCTGAAAAAATCCATTTTCTCTCAAAAAATTTTGATTAGGCTTACAAATCATAGTGTGTGTATGGCATGGAGAAATTTCCCATAGAACTTTACATCCAAAATACTTGTGCAGCAGTGTCTTAGTTTCGACAGGAAAAAAAAATCATGTGCTGTGGATGCTTGTTAATCAAACTTTCCAACAAGGTAACTTAGATGTCTCATATTGTGATGAAAAACATATATGGGAGCAGGGGCGGATCCAGAAAATGTCAAACGGAGGGGTTTACAAATGAAAATGAACTAAAAATATCCGTTGTTTTTTTTACATTAAAATCTGCAGGCCCAAGGAGGGCTATAAACCCCCTAAACCCCCCCCCCTCTGGATCCGCTACTGGGCAGATGGGATTCTGAGCTTTCCAAAGGCTGCTAATATAATGCTTGAACAGTTATATTTCAACAATATGATGATATTCACAGCAATGTAGGTTATACATTTAGCAATGATTATAATTTGGTCAATATCCACAAACTGTGCCTTTAAAAGGTGCCTAACAACTGATATTCCAATTTGAAAGAAACTGACTTGTGTTCCTTCCCATATAGACATGATGACCACATGTCAAAAGTGAGACCTGCTTGCACCTGCAGACAGCAGAGGCCACTGCTGCCAAATCAAGAGCTCTCTGTCAAACTCCAATCTTGCTGCATGAGAATGTGAGTTTAAGTGGAGCAGGGAAGAAACACATTCTGCATCTCAAATGTTCTTCATGGATTTGGTTCCTGACTCTTTAGTCTAAAATTATGATGTTTGTGACAGCTCTATTTTCGGTTGCAAAGCACTGCTGATGCAGAAGTTGCTGGAGATAATGTTCTTGGCTAGGTTGTTTGTTGTTGTTGTTATTGTTGTTTATTTATTTTTAAGCATGATTTAAAGGTGTTATGGACCAGTGTCTACCTTTTCCAGGTCTTCTACCATTCAGTCCAGTGTTTAATAGATAGATAGATAGATAGATAGATAGATAGATAGATAGATAGATAGATAGATAGATAGATAGATAGATAGATAGATAGATAGATAGACAGACAGCTAGACAGACGGAAAGATAGACAGATAGATAGATAGATAGATAGATAGATAGATAGATAGATAGATAGATAGATAGATAGATAGATAGATAGATGGGCAAATAGATAGGCTGATATACAGATAGATAGATAGATATCAATCATATTGTGAATTTGGCTCCTATTCACTCTCAATTGCTCTTTCAAAATTTGTCTTGTCAGTGGTGGATCAATTCGTTCAATGAATACTTGAGGGTTTCGAAGAATAAAACTTTATTTTTAAGTTAACATTCAATAGAGTGTATCTGAGCCATAAAAATAACTAAAGTAATGCAACTCTGCAGTTTTCACACAGATAGGCCCAAATGTGCTGAACATTCTGCTTTCCCTCCATCTTGCATGTTTCTCAGCAGTACAATGTTGAGCAACAAAATTTCTTCTCCTTTCTTGCCCTTCAGCAAGTCATTATCCTCTTAGGAGACTGAAATACAAGCAAAATAGCTTGAGGAAAGTGTACACTTACATGTATGTGTAGCTAATGTGTACTTGGGAAAGTTATATTTTTGCCAAGCAAGCAAAAAGCGACACTATCAGAAATAAAGATATACTACAGTTTCGTGCAAATAATTGAATATTGATACATGATGAAGGCTAATGCCTAGTTCTCACGGCATGTTACGGAGAACTTTTTTACCACTGAGGGGTAGCTTGAGTAGAATTCTAGGAAAGAATTCAAAAGACCGTCGGCGGGATGTCTAAAAAACTGCCGACGAGGCTGCAATTGTCCCCCCAGGGGCAGGAGAGGTCCCCTCAGGGGCAGGAGAGGTCCCCTCAGGGGCAGGGGATGTCCTAATATCTCGCCGGAGATGTTTTCGAGACGTTCTCACTGAAAAAATCCCCGCCGGACATCCAAAAATCAAGAAAATTTTGGGCTCTGTTCCGCCGTCATGAAAAAGAAGTTTGAACCTGTTGAATCTTTTTTGACATCCACGGCGCAGTTTTTCCATTTCTAGGAACCCCTGAGGGGAACAAAAACTACCCCTGGGGGGATGTGAAAAGTCGACGGCGGATCACCCATGAGATTGTAGCATAATTGATATATGCTCTTAAATGGTAAGTGTGTGTGCAACAATGACAAATTTTTATGCTAGACCGACATTTTTTTGGTGCGTAATCTCCACTCAAGTGATATTGAATGTCACCCTAAGAACCCAATCAGTAATAATGTACAAAACTAGGGCCTCAGTTGTCCACGCAAGAGTTGGATTCGAACCCTGGACCCAGCGATTGGCATTCCAGCACGCTACCTATAGATCAACCCTGCCCCCTTCAAAAATAATCAAACAAATGCAAATTATAAGGAATGCTGGTCTGAAAACACTCATGTCGCAAAGAATTTAAAGAAAATAAAATGTTAATGAATTTGTAAAAAGGACAACCTAAAGCCTTTGCCTGGTAGATAAGCCTGGGCTGTCCTGATTTGTAATCCTTCTCATCAGTCAGCAGTAAATGCCAGGCTTAAGGCCAGGAGGTCCCCAGGGGCATGGTATTATAACTCTGAAAGGAAAATGTTTAATTACTTAAAGGAAATCATAAAGGTCATCTGTAATGCCTCAAGGGCATGCGTTTGTTGTAATGACAATGAATTTGTCATTATTGATATGAATATATGTGATCTGCTGTGTTAGAAAAGATCAATAAGCACTTTGCAGATGTAGGATGACAACAATGATGAAATGGTGGTGGAGCCATGATACAAATATTTATAGTTGTGATGCCATCTATGGATGAAATTAAAACATTAACAAACATTGTGACATAATAAAATGGACAATCCCATGTTTTAGCTCAGGATATCCGCCACAACAATTCAGGCATTGGGGTGACCAGGGGTGTCATTCTTAAAATAAAGTGGTGGACATAAAAGCCCCTGGCATTGAAATTATCTTACATGTTTATAGCAAAAGGTCTGTCACCTGACATTGTTTACTCCTTTTTCAGAAAGAAAGTGCTGGGGCATCTTTTCCTCCTGCCCAATCATACTTCAAAAGTGTGTTGTGCATGTTAATAAATTGCCATTGTTTTTATTAAACTGGCTTTCCTGTCTGCTGTTTTGAGGCGGAAATGCATTTTTTGTACACAATTTATTGCGGAACTGTAACTCCTAACATGAAAAGAGCTTTCTAATAAAAAAGGACACTAACCATTTTAAGTGCAGTTGTTTCCAACTTCATCTGAACTCTAGACCTGTAAATCAGTGGGATAATGCCTTTGCAAAGTCAACCAGGAATCTCAGGAATCCAGACACAAACTTCTTTAAGGGAACGTACATGGTCAGCAAAATGTGATTCAGGGCAAAATAACAAAAAGATTGGCAGGAAAGAAAAGAAGGAAATTCTTAATCTAATACGACCAAAGTACTCCTGGAGACAGCAAGTATGTATACTTTAATAGATCCCATTAAGGCCCGCATGGAGTATGCATTGAACAGATTTTATCTAATGCAGTTTTCTCCAGCTTCTAGACTGAATAACAGTCTTAATTTGTATTATTAATGTGTTGGGTGTTATCCATAGACATCTATAAATAGACAGGCCATGCAGGCCTTTCATCATTGGCCGGCGTGGGCCACAACGTAAGGTCACGTGACCTGCCAGTGGAGGTGGTAGATCAACAACAACAATGGTGAAGAAGCATGGATGGTGCTGTGTTTGCTGGTGAGTTGCTCCTCACTGTAGCCATGTCAGTTGATTAAACTTACCAGTCATCATGTTAAAGAGCTGTAGAATGTATTCAGTGCTGTATAAAGCTGATTTACCTTGTGTAATAGGCCTACTGAGGGCCAGCAATCTGTAGTAAACAGGCAAGATTTGTGTTGTTTCTTGCTTGTTATGCTTGTTACTTATGCTGGGTGGGGGGCTGTAATTTCCAACTGATGGCACTTTTGCAGATTTATGTATGCCCTTATGGTTACTAGTGGTTAGCAGACCATCAATACTGTTAATTAGTTAATTTCTGAAAATTATTAGGAATAAAAAAAGTAAGTTAAGCTGCAGTTCTTAATTGAACCATGAATTTAGTTAGCTCCATTCAAATGATTGGCCTACATGCAGTCTATAGTTCCATCAAGAAATGAAATAAATATATTTTTGTAACAGTGAGTCATATGTTGTGTGATGTTTTTCAGGTTTCCAAGAAAGGAAGAATTTCAAGAAAACCCAGGAATGATGCACCTGGATGATTTGAGACAGGCCTGTGGCCTGCAGGAGATCAGAGCGCACACCATGTAAGCTCATGTATGTCAATATTAAATATTAGTAATACCTCAGATTATCTTACGATTACATACTATGAACCTAAGACTTTGGAGTCAGGTAGTAAGTGCTCCGACTCCCGAGGCTTTCTGAAAAATATTGTTTCCCCCCAACCCTGCCATGGCGGCCTATTAGCTATGTGAGCTATGCTGATCCGGTCTAAATTCTGATCTAATCAGCCTTCTCTGTAGGTCTATGCATAGGCCTTTATTGTATTTGAATAGTCAGGGAGACATACAAAATAATCCATAATTTTTGACTGAAGATGAAAGAAACATTAATTAAGATCACTAGTTATATCTGTGACTACTACAAGTTCAGCATTTCAGGGGAGGGTACGGGCCCCCGGGTCTTTTCAAAAGCGGAATGTGACCATACACAGGAGAGTGATTTTCAGTTGATTCCTCTGGAAAATTTTATTATTTTCAGTTTGATATTATGTAATCTTGAAAAAGTTTCACTAAACATGCTAGTCCCATAATGGAATAAATGTAATTAAAAATATTAACGGTGAATCTTTTTGTGAAACTTCTTAATCTAAAATGATGTTTTCAGGTTTCCAGGTGAGGAAGAATTATATCTAGAAGTGACCTGCCTCGAGATGATTTGAGAGATCTATGGACTGCCGGAGATCAGAGTGCACACCTTGTCATCGCAGTTCACTGAAACTTTTGATGAGGCAGACAATGACATGCCAGAAGAAGTCATGCCATTGAAATCTATTAAATTCCCTGCCATCAAAGTCAAGCAGCTGAGCAGTGCAGCCTGTAAGTGAACCCACGCACGTTATACTGTCTCAATCTTATCGACGTTTTGATGAATGATTGATTTTGTAGTTTACTAAGAAGATCATAAATTGATTATAATAACCTATGATAATCATAACAGCCCTAATTATTAGTGAAATAGTCATTAATTTATAGACCTACATGGTCATACTTCCGCTTCTTACTGGAATGTCCTCCTGTGTGAGGAGCACCCCTAATAAGGATTAAGTCAAGGTACCGAGCTTTGAGCTGAGCGATCCCTTCTTAGTACCTCTACCTCACGGTCACCTCTGACTGCGTCTCCACCTCCATATCTATCGGTGTGATTTTTATTGTAATTACTCAGCCTGCAGGGCAGGCGGAGTATTGTGAGGGTGGGCAGATTCTGGGATCTCTGCTTGTGGGTTTGTGTGTTTGTTAATCGACTCCTGCCAAGAATACTCAATGGATTGAGATTTCCTTTGGCATGATGTGTTCAGTTGTGCTGCACAATACCTGATTAAATTTTGGAGCTTTTTTGGCTCTGCAGTAAAAGAAGCTAAGATTGATTGGATAAGCAGCCATTAATTGCATTTGATGATGATTAGACTGACCAACGCCAATCATGAAGCAATGACAATCTATAGAATCCCCGAATTCATTAGATTCAACAATTACGATTCAGATTTGCTGAACAGACTGTAGAAATGTACACTCTCGTTTTGGCTTGCTAGTTCATTTTACTTTATCATACTTTGCAGGAAAAATAATCCTTAAAAAAAGAAAAAATAACAGACAGATGGATAGAGTCATAAACAGATAGAAAGACGAATAGATAAATAGATGGATGGATACTGGATAGATAGATAGATCGATAGATTTATGGATTGCCATATCCATTTTAAACTCCAGTTGGCCCATTTAAAAACAATTTCTCTGATATGGTCACCCTTAAAAAAAATTCTAAATTACAAAAACTGATGTTCTATGTTGATTGATTGATTGATTGCCTTATCCATTAAATACTAAGCTCAATGGGCCCATTGAAAAATTGTTTCTCTGATACGGTCACCCTTTTAACATATATTCTAAATTACAAAAACACCTTTTAATGTTGTATAAATTACTTGATTATTGATCGATAACAGATATCAAGAATTAGATAGCTGTTTTCAGTCTGAGTCTTCCTTTGAAGGCAGGCTGAGGTATGCAATCTCCGAGCGCTTATTCTCGTTAGTCTTGTTGCTACTATTGCTACAACTGCCACCTTGTTTTAGTGCCCCACTCCCCCCCCCCACCCCCCGCCCCCATGTAGCCAAAAGCTAACAAATTAGAAACGATACATTTAAAAAAAAGAGGGGTAGGTGCACTCAGGGTCTGCTGGTTCAGACAAAAATGAAGCAATCAAGCTGCGAATGTGCAGTCCCAGTGTCAATACACTGGCCTAAAATCTGGTCTACTGTCATAAAAATCAGAGGAGATATCTTAAATAATAATATTATATTAAAGTTTTTACTACTGGTATCCTACTTGCTGTTTTGTTGGACTGCTTATTTTGTTGTCTTGCAGACTTGCACAGGGAAGCAAAATGTGTTCCCATAAAACTAATGAAGTCCGTCACTTTTTTTGCAGAACCCATTGAGAGAGAACCACATCGAGCCAGAAATCACAAAGGAATTAATTACAGTGTTAATTGTGCGATGGTAAGTGCTATGAAACAAAATGTTTAAATTAAGGCCACCAAATTTAATTTATGCATGAGAGCAACGCTATTTCTCTCTCTGTAAATCTAGAAAATAAATTTATAATCAAATTCTGAATACAATTGTCACTAATCAAAAATCAAATAAAACTTAATTTGATAAAAATTTGCTCCTGCAAACAATTTGGTAGACTTCTAAGTAACCAGCATGGACTCGCTTGTCTGCTTATAAATAGCAGACTCTGCTCAGTCTAGGCTAACTTGCTTTTATTTTACTGGCAAATAATTTATCATCCCAAAAATTAAGTAAGATTATGTTTTAATTTTGACATGAATCTGGGAGGGTGACCCCCCCGGGAGGGTGCCCCCCCCCAATCTGTCCCTGAAAACAGACTGATTGAAAATAATATTCAAATCTTGCTACTTGTCAGATCATACATGTATATGAACAACTCCTTAATGGTGATTCTGCAATCTGTAATTAATGGTTTCTATTCTTTTGCAGGATCATCCATGTATCTCGATCCATTCCTGAGTGACCTCGTATGTGGAAGTGAAAGAAATTTTATACTTTCTGCTGAACAGGGGAGAAAATTGAAGAAGGGTTATGAGAAGCTGAAAAAATAAAACTTGTACATTTAAAAGATTTTATTAATGTTTGTAATAATGTCAGAAAAATATAAGAGGTCTTATAATAGGGCGAGGGGGGAGAGAAAATTTTGGGAATTCAGATTTATGTGGCAATTTGGGCGTTATTTTTTGGGCAAAAAAAACAAAATTAATTGACCTTTTACAACTATGGGTCTGACATGTAAAATACTGATTACGCTGGTTTAAAAAATTATTGTTAAAGCAAATCGACAAACACATCGTGTATACTCAAGGCCATGATAACTGCATGTCGGTGTATATTTTAATACCTTGTAAGTTGTTGTCGTTAATAAAAATTACGCTTGTCTCATTAAAGAACATTTCACTCTGGATGAATAGAATGTAACAATTGTATATTGACAATAAAAAAAAAATTGAAACTAATAATTCAAACTATAAATTTTGTTATTCTATGTGTTTGAATAAAAATAATTTATTAAAAAAAATTAGTTGTTTTATTTACTGTGAGAAAAAATTTTAAAATGTAGGGTACGTATATCAATTTGTTTGAAAGCTCAAATTTTTACCTTTTTCATGGCAAAAGAAATGCTGGAAATTGAATCCGGGGGGAGGAGGATCCAAAAAATTCCGGTGGTCTATCCGGTTATGGTGTCACGGAATGAATATATCACATGACTACATTGTAGTCGCTGATAAAATTAGCATGTTAAATTTTTTAATTCATGTTGTTGGGGGGGGGGGGGGTGTCTTATATGACATGAAAGGCCAAGGCTTGTTGTAGGCATTTAAAAGTTACAGATGCATATTGTTTAGTTCCAAAAACAGGGGGATAGTTTTTTCTTTTAATAGTTTGATTCAATAAATCAAAATATTTGAGGAATTGTTCAAAGATGGGCCTCTGGGGCCTGGGCCAAACTGCATTCATTACTGGGCTTTTTTAATTTTTCTCAGCAAGACATAAGTTATTTAATTTAAATCTGTCCTTTATTCGTGTGTTTTTACATAATTAATTTAATGTCAAATAATGCCAGAGATGCAAGGAAATATATTAAAAAAATGATTTTTGGCTGCATTCTGGAAAAAAATGCTCACACCAGGCAATCCACACAGGCAGCCCCTTGTGGCTAATTATATTATAGGGGCACTGGAAGGTCCCAAATAATATTGCAGGGGCTGGTTGAACTTTTGGCCTGGTCTCAATTTGGGTATTAGCCTGCAATCCCCTGAGAGACATGAAAAAAACTGGCTTAGGTGGGTGGCATCTAAATGCGGGATTTGTCAAAGAACCGTCGAAGCAATAACTGATCTGATCACTTGAGCATATAGGTCATGGAGCTGGCTTAATGGTAGTTTTTTAAATTTTGTAAATCGGACCATTATTAAGGCCAGGAGGCCTTATGAAGTCTGGGTCATTCACATAGAGAAAGCATAGTATTATTCGTGGTGGCGCTAGTGTTACCACCTCCAATGGCGCGGACCACCTTGGTCCGCGCGTCGCCACCTTTTGACATATCTAAGAGTTAGGATACCTATGGTGTTATCATATTCATTTGGACATAAATATATATAGTGTACCTAATGTAGACTAAATCTGAATTAATCTGCTGAATGAACTATGTTTTTGATAAGAGGAGACAGGGGAATGCAGGAACCGTCTATTAGCCTGTTCTTCTTTGATTTTTTGCAATTTATAATGTAGAAATACAGAGTAAAAGTGAAGCATTGCATAATATTATTAGTATAATTTTATTATATAAAATATATATCGGTTTTGGTTGATGGATGATGAGTAAATTTTATTCTCACCGAAGTTAGAGAGTCTTGAGTCATAAGAGTTTCCTGGATATAAGTATCAGGTGAACCTTATTTGAAGTTTGTTTCCCCTTGAAGGTGAACAGAAAATTGATTTAAATTATCGTTGTGCCAGTACATTTCTACCCCTGGAGCTTTGCATTTGAAATATCACACACGCTGGCAAGAATACACCTTTAGTTTTCAGCATTACTGAGTCAATGGTTATACTGTCATATTGTCATCAAACTTAGACTTAAGCTGTGATCACAAAGAAAAAAATTATCAGAGATGACTGATATAAGAAATATTGACATATTGCTACTCCTTGTGCTCTCATCTGTGGTATTACCATTGGTCAAACCATATAGTCAGGGAGCAGAGGAGCCAAAAGTAGGCTTAGGTCTTACTCATGAGAGCACCACTTGAATTTGGTACCGATTGAAAGAGGACACTTTGGAGTTTCAGAAACCATGGTTTTCACTTTCCAAAGGTGGTAGGTTTTCTTTCTGGGAGGGGTGAAAGGTCAACGACCTCTTGATTTTACAGTCATTTAATGAAAAATGTATTTTCTTAATATTTTCAGCATAACTTTTCAAGTGTTTAACATATTAATTTCAAATTTACCAGAAATGAAGATGATTCCACGTTATTTGGGTCACTAATTTAAAAAATGCACTTTGACCTATTTTTGGGGTCAAATGGGGTCAACAAAGTTGATAAATATAGAAAATTTCACTCAAAATAGCTATATGTACTTCAATATGTTATTGTCATGCCCAAAATATTAAATAAATCAAGATAATTTCTCATGCACCAGGAAGTCACATGGGCTAGCATTACATATGTTGGGAAATTTTGGCTGCTATGGATAGATGTTACCTATAGGGAGGGGTAAAGCTCAAACTGCACCGTCCATTTTTGGGCAAAATTTATATTCATTTATGGGACAATTTCCATATCATTTGTTTCTTCTGTTCTTGGATACGCCTCATTATGAACAAATACCATTCCAAATTATTGGTCAAACAAATATTCTATGAATAAATATTAAAATATTGGTTGCTGTAGATACCCGTTAGCCATAGAAGGTGTGAAATCTGAAACCTCGCTCTCTGTTTTTGGACAAAATTTACCTTCATTTATAGCACAATTTCCGAATCATTTGTTTTTCTTGTCTATATATGCAATATTATTAGGAGATACCATCCTTATTTACTGCTCTCACAAATATTTGATAAATATATATTTCAAAATATTGGTTGCTATGGATACCTGTAGCCATAAAAGGGGTAAATCTCTGAACGTCACCCACCATTTTCTGCAAAATTCACCTTGATTTACTGCATCATTTCCACATCATTTGCTTTTCTGTTTATGAATATGCCCTATTATGTAGAACTACTATTTCAAATCATAAATCAAACAAATATTCAACAAATATATACGGTTTGCTATGGATATTTGTTTGCCAAAGAAGGGAAGAAATCTGAAACCTCGCCATCTGTTTATGGCCTAAATTTACCTTCATTAAAGGCGGTCTATTGTCAGAAAAAAGCTGTTGTTTTTTGCAGCAGATCTGCTGCATATATAGAAGTAAAACATTTTAGATGGATTTCAGGCTTTGTTTTACCCCCAGTGCCAAGACACCAACGATTGAAGTGCTGCATTTATTGCTTTTCTAACACATACCAAAACGAGGCCAATCTGTCTCAAATAGGTGACGTCACTGACTGGGTAAGCAATTTAATCTAAAAATAGGTCTTGACAAAGCCATCATTATGACGTCAATATCTTTCAACAATCAATGTGGCTGGCTACCCAGTCAGTGACGCCATGAGCTGGGTAGCCAGTTTTCTGTCTTTTTTTAATTAGGAGTAGCATTACAGCTATAAAAGCTACTGTTTTACTGTTAACTTGTAAATTGGGTCGAAATCAATGATTGGAACCTGTTCACAAAGTAAGAATCGACATATTTAGAGTCGCCACCCTTGATTCTCAGAGTAGGACTTTAATGGTAGAATTTCCATATCATTTGTTCTTCTGTTTATTGATATGCTATGTTATGGGGAAATACCATCCTTATTTACTGCTCAGACAAATATTCAATTAATATTATTAATATATTATTAAAATATTGGTTGCTATGGATACCTGTTATCCATAGGACAGGTGAAAACCGAAACCTTGCCCTCTGTTTTTGGGCAAAATTAATCTTCGTTTATAACACATGTAATTTCCACATAATTTATCATTCTGTTTATGGATATGCCATGTTTTGAGGAAATACCCTTATCTACTGCTCACTAATGAATATGGGTTCCCGTGGATACCTGTTACCAATAGGAGGGGTTAAAATTTAAACCCCGCCCTCTGTTTTAGGGCAAAATTTATGTTCATTATTGACACAATTTCCACAGCATTTGTGTCTTCTGTTTAAGGATATGCCATGTTATAAAGAAATGCCACCCTTATTTACTGCCTACACAAATATCAAATAAAAATATATATTCAAATATTGGTTGTCACAGATGCCAGTTATCCGTGGGAGGGGTGAAAACCAAAATATCGCCCTTTGTCTTTGGGAAAAATTTACCTGCATCCTCATCCTCAGTTTTCAGGCAGAAATTACCTTAATTTGCAGAACAATTTCCACATCATTTGTTGTTCTCTTTATGGATATACCATGCTTTGAGGAAATGCCGAATGCCCCTTATGTACTGCTCACAAATATATTCAATAAATATATATATCCGAATATGGGTTGCTATGGATACCTGTTACCAACAGGAGGGGTGAAAACTCAAAAATTCACTCTCTGTGTGAGCAAAATTCACCATCATTTATGGCAAAATTTCTGCATAATGCACTTCTATCTATATTTGTTTATGTTGTGATTTCGCCCAAAAACTGAGATCGAGCTTTTAAATTAAAATCTCCACCTATGAGTGACAGGTTTCCATGGTAACCAAAAATTTTTATATTCACTGAATATTTGGGGTGACCTGTAATTGAGATGGTATTCACTAATAATGTGATATGTCTAGGAACAGAAGAGGCAAAAGACATTGAAATTGAATCATAAATGAAGGTAAATTTCCCCGAAAAATTTAAGGCAAAGTTTCAACTTTTACTACTTCGATGGGTGGCAAGTGTCCAAAGCAAACAAAATTTAGAAATAAATATTGATTGAATATTTGTGTAACAACAATCAATGATGGTATTTCCTCAAAATGTGGCATATATGTGAGCGGAAGAGCAAGAGATGTGGAAATTGTGCCTTAAAGGAAGGTAAATTTTCCCCAAAAATGGAGGGTGAGATTTCAGTTTTCACCCATCCTATGGGTAATGCCCACTGCAACAGGTGTCAATAGCAACCGGGATTTTGGTATATTTATTGAATAGTTGTGTAAGCAGTAAATATCAATGGTATTCCCTCATAATGAGGCATATCCATAAAGAGAATAAACAAATGATGTGGAAATTGTGCCACTGGCAAATAAGGATACATTTTGCCCAAATACAGAGGGCGAGGTTTCATATTTCACCCCTTCTCTGGCTAACAGGTATCCATGGCAACCATTATTTTGATATATAATATATATATATATGTTTATTTATTAAATATTTGTGAGAGCAGTAAATAAGGATGGTATTTCCTAATAATATAAATACCAAGAACAGGTGAAACAAATGATACGGAAATTGTGCAATGAATGAAGGTAAATTTTGCCCAAAACCAGAGACCGAGGTTTCAGATTTCACACCTTCTATGGCAAAAAGGTATCTACAGCAAACAATGTATATTCATAGAATATTTGAATGAACCCATATTTATTTTTGAGCAGTAAATGAGGGGTATTTCCTCAAAACATGGCATATCCATAAACAGATTAATAGTATGTGAAAGTGGTGTTATAAACGAAGACTGATTTTGCCCAAAAACAGAGGGCAAGGTTTTGGTTTTCACCTGTCCTCTGGATAACAGGTATCCATAGCAACCAATATTTTAATAATATATTGATTTTTAAAATATTTGTCTGAGCAGTAAATAAGGATGGTACTTCCCCATAACATAGCATATCCATAAGCAGAAGGACAAATGATATGGAAATTCTACCATTAATGAAGGTAAATTACGGCGAGGTTTCAGATTTCTTCCCTTCTTTGGCAAACAAATATCCATAACAACCCATATTTTGCTATATATTAGTTGACTATTTGTTTGATTTGTAATTTGAAATAGTATTTCTACATAATAGGGCATATTCATAAACAGAAAAGCAAATGATGTGGAAATGATGCTGTAAATCAAGGTGAATTTTGCCGAAAATGGTGGGTGATGTTCAGAGATTTACCCCTTTTATGTAGGTATCCATAGCAACCAATATTTTGAAATATATATTTATCTAATATTTGTGAGAGCAGTAAATAAGGATGGTATCTCCTAATAATATTGCATATATAGACAAGAAAAACAAATGATTCGGAAATTGTGCTATAAATGAAGGTAAATTTTGTCCAAAAACAGAGAGCGAGGTTTCAGATTTCACACCTTCTATGGCTAACGGGTATCTACAGCAACCAATATTTTAATATTTATTCATAGAATATTTGTTTGACCAATAATTTGGAATGGTATTTGTTCATAATGAGGCATATCCAAGAACAGAAGAAACAAATGATATGGAAATTGTCCCATAAATGAATATAAATTTTGCCCAAAAATGGACGGTGCAGTTTTGAGCTTTACCCCTCCTTATAGGTAACATGTATCCATAGCAGCCAAAATTTCCCAACATATGTAATGCTAGCCCATGTGACTTCCTGGTGCATGAGAAATTATCTTGATTTATTTAATATTTTGGGCATGACAATAACATATTGAAGTACATATAGCTATTTTGAGTGAAATTTTCTATATTTATCAACTTTGTTGACCCCATTTGACCCCAAAAATAGGTCAAAGTGCATTTTTTAAATTAGTGACCCAAATAACGTGGAATCATCTTCATTTTTGGTGAATTTGAAATTAATATGTAAAACACTTGAAAAGTTATGCTGAAAACATTAAGAAAATGCATTTTTCATTAAATGACTGTAAAATCAAGAGGTCGTTGACCTTTTACCCCTCCCAGAAAGAAAACCTACCACCTTTGGAAAGTGAAAACCATGGTTCCTGAAGCTCCAGATTGTCCTCTTTCAATCGGTACTAAATTCAAGTGGTGCTCTCATGAGTAAGACCTGTACAAGAAATAAGCCTCTTTTTTGAGATATCTCCCTGACTAATAGATTAGTAGAGGACAGCAATTAATTAGATTCTTTTTGCATCGAAAGAAAACCATTCTGACAGGCAATTGTCATACCTGTCAGACCTGCTAACATTTGTAATATCTCAATGGACCAATTTATAGACCTTGTTACGTACGTTGGTTCCACCCATAGAATCTCTGTTGAATTGTTTGGTTCTCATAGAGCAATCGAAGTAGGTTATACCACTGCAGAAGCAAAATGGAGAACTCAGTAAAGTAGGTGATCCACTATGTCCGAACTCCACTGTGTACCAACATCATAACAAGTTGTATAAGTATGAACCATGACAAAAGTGGCAAATGTAATACATGTACAGTGACAAGACACACTCAGATATTCAAATTTTGATGTGTGAAACTTCAAACTCGATCTACTTAAAAATGACATTGAACCAATGCTTGTTAAAAATATAAATATATATTTAGACTATATCTCTCCGGCACACATAATAATCAATCTATTCATTATCATTTTTATTTATCTATAGCCTATCCCCTCTTAGACTCCTGCTGGTTGCTCTTAATGAATTGGGATATGAATAATGAGTGAGGGAGGCCAGACTGGTGTGCTAGGGGAAAAGATTGAGAGGTGTGCCTGGCAAGAAAGAAAGTGAAGCATATCTACTATTCTTAATATCAAATCAATCATAGTCACTGTTGTGATCATTTGGATGAAAACTTGTTTACTTATTGAGTTTTTATCTTGTTTTGACATCAATATTATTTGATGAAAAATATGGTGAATAGTCATTTTTGCCGAAATGATCTCTCAAAATATCCACAGTACTGGCATAGTCCTTGTTATCCAATTCCTCTGACAAATAATATTCTGGAAACAATCTTTCGCGGCCAAAACCATCACCAAAGTACATCGAACCCATCATTGACAAAAAATTCATCACAGCACTTGAGCAAAAGCATATAATAAGGTTGCCATAAACTGTGACAAGATACCCCATAGTGAAACATCCATTTCTGACAATACAATATTATAGAGGTTTTGCTACACATGTAGGGGATCCGTGAACGTGTGGGTTGCCAAAACAACATTCCCGTTAGATAGCACCTTCACATGTACACATCATACGCAACGTGTAGCAAAACCTCACTAATGTATTATTTCAGTGCACCCTTTAATCTTTGGAATAGTTGTATATAGTACTTTTGGGTTATTTATTTCAGTTATCACTGACATTGGCATTACTCCTCTGGACAGAAGTAACAGTAATATTCTTTATTTGAATATGTTTTTATCCCAATATTATTTAGATATTTCAGTAATCTTCCTTGAAGAGGCTATTTTCAGAGTATTTAGTAAATTACTTCAATGCAAAAAGTTTCACTGCCTGAAGTCTTTAATTAGCAAAAAGCTCCACTATCATATTTGTCTTTACAGATGATTTCATATTTGTAGACCAAAATTACTGAATGTGAGTTTTTTCTAGGACATGTTATCGTATGGGGAAAGATGATGTCATAATTTTTTTGATGTCACTTTTCCCTATTGAATACATGTCCTAGAAAAAAAAAACAAGCTCAGGCGACCATTAAATATCCTGGGGGTTTCAGAGATTTCCTCGATGGGAACTTTTTTTTTATTCTACTTTTTCATATTTGTCCTTTTTTTCTGTCCATGTAGAAAACCTTGACTAATGGCATTTGCCAAAAAGGTTGAGTTCCTTCCGACACGTAATCCTTTTCATCTGTCAAAGCAAATACCAGGCTTAAGGCCATTGGGTCCTCAGGGCATCAGGCTATCTGTGCAAAGCACTGACCTATACACTGCCATTTAGCATAATTGCGTTGCTTAATGTTTAATCCCAGATTTGGTAGATGCCAGTTCACTTCCAATGCCATATCATAATAACCTGCTGTGAAGTTTAGCTGATTGTATACTGGTTATTATTTTTTCATCTACTATGTCAAAGGTCAGACTAAATCCCACGATTGTCCATCTGAAAAATTGTCTGACCATGAAAAAGATTACATTACATACAATGTCACGTATACTTCTAGATTTCGAAAATATATTAGATTTTGCTGTGGATATAAAATATTTATCATTCGAAGTTGGCTCGAAGTAGATCACAATCTCACTAGTATGTCACCAACAGCAGTTCCCCACCTTGGTACATTGTACGCAGATAACAATAATCTATGTATACTTTGAAAAATCCATTTGGGAATTGTCTTGCTTGAATGCAGTATGCATAGGCCAGATTTGATCTACTCCAATATTGTCTGGACTTAAAAGAGTTATGCATAGCTGATGTGGAAGGTGTCTGCTTGTATGAGTTTAGACATACATCATTGTGAGGTGACCAGACTTGCATAGAAGCACTTACTCAAACATTTGCCCATGAAAAGAAGTACACCTACAGCGATTACACTGACACTTAATTCCGTTAAATGTCTTCAAAAAATTGCTCTAGTGGCACACTAATATCACCTTCATTGATGATACAGTGTTTTGCTATTCTACTGCATGCTTCTGGAAGATTGGTCTTTAATTTTTTAGGAGTCTTGAAGCTGACGAGGGGTCCATATTTGGCCTTCTGCTACGTTGAAAACATCGGAATAGCATAGCGCTTTTGGTGAAAAATCAGCTGTGTTACTTTTATGGCAGCTATGTACCGTAATTAATATAAAAAATTGCCATATTATTGTGAAAAACTGCTATTTTTATGGCAGTAATCTCTAATTCAAAATTAAGTAAAGTGAGGGTAACTCAGCTGGTTTTAGGGGAGAGCGGGGCACAGTGAGACGGCATGCAGGCACAGTGAGACAAAGCCTGTAGCGTCTAGCTGGTACTGTTTACAGAGCAACCCTCTTCTGTATAGTACAAAAAGTAAGTAAGTGAGAGACTGTCCTATATCCTGAATGCCTACACAGCATATCGAGAGTGGAATTTCAATATTTTGGTTTTTAGCCAGTAAAAGTAAATAATTTTGCGAAAAGACTTTTTCTTATAATTCCCAAGAAAAATGGTATAATGAAAAGCAATTGCCAGGGATTCAAATCTTGATTATTTGTTTTAGTTTAGTGAGATGATGAACCACAATACAGGCATCCGGTCCCCAGGATTAAAAAATGTTATAAATAGAGCTGGGTTGGGCACATCGAGACAGTTTGAGGCGGGGTACAGTGAGACATCACAAAATACACTCGAAACGACCTGAATGTAATGCATAGCCCAAAATTCACTATTAAATACAAAATGCCTGCTATAAACTACTGATTTTAGTGAGTCACATGCAAAGGGAAGCATCAGAAAGAATTTTGATTAGTATGTAACAGGTGCGGCAAGTTAAATAAGTCGTGCGTGTGTCCTGTGCGATGAAGTTTTGAAACTTGCTCAAAGGAGGACCTAAAAAATCACCTAGCCTGCTGCTTTCATAAGAGTACAGTAGTTTCTGTAGCAGCAATTGATAGAACAATTCCGCAGGTTTTGACGATCGTCGGTTATGGCAGCAGATGCCCTGTCTCACTGTGCCCCGCCTGCTGTCTCACTGTGCCCCGCCGACGGGGCACAGTGAGACACTTAACGAGTATGGACGAAACTCAAAATTTCTCCAAACCTGTAAGAGGTAGGAACTTGAAACTACTGGACAATATACCCAACGTCATTATCTATAATGTGGACCTGATCTCATTTAACTCATTACTGTCAGTATTTTGGAACACTTGAAAAAAAAAAGTGCCTCACTGTGCCCCGCTCTCCCCTACAGTGTACATCCATAATGCAAATCAGGAAATGGCATGTATAGTCACTATAGATTACTAAACACATCATCGCAACTGATCAACACTATTCCTTTGCTAACATAAATGTGATATTTAATCCGGAACATTTGAAAAATTGATAGGATTTAGTCATGAGAGACAATAATTGCTAGAAAGTGTGAATGGAAAATAAATATATTCCAAGCGTCCACAAAGTTGATTACTTCTGGCAATATTTTACCTCTTATTTGTTCCATCTTTTTTCAGACATTCTGACAGATAATTTTAATATTTATTAAATTTTTTGAAAATGGCCTCATTTTAGGAGATTAATTTGCTGTCATTGAACACTTTTCAAAAATTTCTCACATTTGATTATCAATCACAGAGCAAATTTCTCAAAGGACTTAAGTTGGAATTAAATTGCTGAATAACATGAATTTTCTTTTGTCATCGAAATTACGCTGAAGTAAATGATAAATGTAATTTTCAGAATGAATGGCTTCTTTCCGCAATCCATGCAAATTTTAAGCCTTTTTCAACCTCAATAATTAAAAAGCATGATTAATAATCAAAATCTGACTGAGGCATTTTGGAAATCAAATCCAGCTTGTTACTGTAGACAAACTTCGAGTGCTTACAAGTGACTGGTTTCAGAGTATCAATGAGGTCACTAAAGCTGTTGCTTCAATCTTTACCATTGAAACTGGTGGCTCTTTCACTGACTCATAGGACTTCTAATGACATGTATAGATGCAGCAGTGACCAACATCTGGCTCAGTGACGTGTATCAGAGCAATGCTAAGTGAATGGGCAGTAGAACAGTTGTCATATGAAGTGCAGTCACTGAGTCATAAATCTGACCCATTTGACAATAATAATTGCTCTCTTCATGAAAGATGTGGTGTTGACACAGTCAGTCAACATGAAAGCTTATCCATCTGAATTGCGATAGTTGGTTATAAATCATGGCAGAAGTGCGACGGAATTATATGCATGCTTGTGTCTAAGCAGGGTTTTTGTGTATATAAAATGTAGCTACCTGTTTGGTGAACAAGGGAGCTACACAAGAAAGCCAGGGGCATCCCTCCATTGCATAGCTCGTTCACACTTGCCTTGCCAACAAGTTCAATAAAATTCTGTAGTATTCTAATCCTTCACAGCTTTTTCTGGCCTGAAATATCTATTATTTAGATAATTGTTTGTGTTTTTCCTCAAAGAAATATTTCGAACAACAAACAGACAACAATTAAACATTCAAACATAGATACAATTGCTTTGAATATCTCAAACTGTGACTTCTGTTTGTCACACCAGAGGAAGATTAATCTGTTTGTTATAACTTCGCTAAAATGAAGCACTTGTGGTCAGGATGGCCAGGAGTAGCAGACGCCAAGATCAGCTGTGGATCAGTAGCATTGACAGTGGTCAAGCTCTGTTGATTGCAGGGCTATTACTCAGAGAGACAGGAGTCACACAACATGGTATGTATGGGCTATGAGTCAGTCACACGTTTATGAGGTATCAAAGTTATGGTCACTTAACATGGCTGGGATGGGCTGTGATGTCAGTAACAGCCCAGAAGTGTATTGCATGTAAACACTCGAAGTTTGTCTACTGTAATCAAGAAATAAGATGCACGATGCACACAAACAAATTTATAGATGACAAACGGGAAAAATGGTAAGTGCAATCTTCTAAGCTTGGTACTGGGTGCACATAACGGTTGACATAATTAGTTTGAAAATATGTTGTAGATTCCAAGCCTTCCCTAAGGTAAGAATGGATAACATAGTGACTGGTGAGTGCAATAACATCTGCAGCTGTAATTTGCTCGGAAACACTTATTCAGATCTTCGCCCCCATAATGGTGTTGTCCTCACTTAACCCTTCCCCGGTAGGACAATTTAGTGTTTACATATTTGGGATAATTTCGTTCTACTCTTAGATACGGCCAAAAGCAGGGGCATTATTTTTTAAATTTTTGTTGGGGGGGGAGTCATTTCAGAGCACGAGCCCTAACAGGCCAAAGGTCACACAGTTGGGATTTCTAATTATTTGATAATCTGCTTTTCCTGGGGGTAGGGGAGGGAATCCCTGCATCCCCCTCAGGATCTTTCTTCTTTATTTTTCATTTTTACTGGACTGCAGGTGATTGATTTTAGGTCAATTTGAACTACAAAAAAATCATTTCAAACACATGGAATTAAATTTTCTTGATACGGCTTAGTTGACATCACAGTTATTGATCAATTCAATGTATTTGATCACCACTCTTACCCAGTAAAATTAAGGTTTAGAAAAAAAGATTAACATATGCTGACTGTTTGATATACACTCCTGCTCATAAATATGGAATATTTTTTAGGAAAAAAAGTCTCGAATAAAAGTAAATTTCAGAATGTGAATGTAAGCAAAGGTCCATTGTAAAGGTCAATTCATCCTCTCCAGTTACTCTCTGGAAGCTTAAACTACATTTTTTGCAAGAATTTTAAATTTTTGATTGAATGCACCTAACCTTAAAAAAACCCCTCACTTTCCATATTTCGTGCTACTGTAACTTTTCCTTGGGTTAATGCTACAGCATGCGTTTTAAGTGACTGCATGTTCTTCCCTCTAGCGGTCACTGGAAGTAGCTATGATTGAATTAGACCATCATGTGCTACAGCAGAAGTTGCCAAAGTTATCAATTTCAATGGAGAATGTTGAAGTATTCCATATTTATGAGCAAGGGTGTATCTGGCAGAGAGTTTGCCCATGGAGGACTGACCCTCTGCAAAGAACTATGGATAAATGTGTTCAAGTTGGGTGTGACAAATACTGTTCAGTGTTTTAAGTCACTAAATCAGATGACCTGTGACAGGAGCACAGCCCTCCACCAGCTGCTCTTCTGCAAAGGTATGATATATTCGAAGTAGGTTGTTACTGGGCTGCTAAGCAAGGAATTATGGATGGAAGTCCTAAAAATACATGCAAGTGTTGTCCCAGAAATCTCAGAACTCATAACTGTATCCAGTGATTGAAATGAAAAGGAAATCGGGGGAGCTGAGCTCGATCCGTTGATAAAAAAACTGGAGGAGTTATGACCGGCTACAGCTCCCCGATCATCAGTGGTAAATATATAATTAGTATGTTCCCTTTTTCAGTCCTCCATGTATTATTAGCCAAAATATACTCTTGATTTTGAAGGGTGCTGCTGCCGTGCCAGCCAAGAGCTCCCCCGAATATAATTGTTCATTTCCATCACTGACTGTATCTTCATTCTTCTAATAGAGTTTTTGCATCAAGTTGGCTTAACACCTCAACTTTTTTTTCAAAATAAGGTACATAGATAGATAGATAGATAGATAGATAGATAGATAGATAGATAGATAGATAGATATATAGATCGATAGATAGATAGATAGATAGATAGATAGATAGATAGATAGATAGATAGATAGATAGATAGATAGATAGATAGATAGGTCAGTGCAACTTTCTGAGGCAGGTTGTCCATGTTCTGGATGCTCGTGATGCTCGACTGATGAGATGACCATGGGAGAGAGGGGGAGCCCTCAACATGTCCACATTTACCCCATGCAAATGTTTCACTTGATTATTTTGGTCAGGTTCTGATAGAAGGCTCTGATAGAAGAGCACCAGATTCTTTATTTTATCAAAACCACATAAGATATCTTGAAGGAAAATGGAAGTTCACTGTAAATTGATATATTATGTTTCACCTAACTTGTTCACAGTAAATAAATTTATACTAAATATTTTAGATTCACAGCATGTGCTTTGAACTCAATTTGCTCAATTATATTTAACCAGATTTTTGCAGGTCATGCTATTACTCAATTACCGATAAGTGCTTGGGTCACTGAATGAAGAAAAGAAAATATATAATAATATTGTCATGGTGCTTGTGACTGCACTCATCTGGGATCAACTCCACTTAGCAAACTCCATTTGGAGAAGATGCGAATTAAGTAGGGGAGAGTGGGGCACAGTGAGACGGCAGGCACAGTGAGACAAAGCCCGTAGAGATTAGCTGGTTCTGTTTACAGATCAACCCTCTTTTGTATAGTACCAAAATTAAGTCAGTGAGACTGATCTATATCCGGAATTCCTACACAGCATATCGAGAGTGGAATTTAAATATTTTGGTTTTTAGCCAGTAGAAGTAAATAATTTTCCTAAACGACTTTTTGTTATAATTCACAAGAAAAATCGTATAATTCAAATCAATTATCAGGGATTCAAATCTTGATTATTTGTCTTAGTTTAGTCAGATGATGAACCACAGTACATGCATCCGGTCCGCAGGATTCAGAAATTCTATAAAGAGAGCAGCCTGGGGCACAGTACGACAGTTGAAGGTGGGGTACAGTGAGACATCACAAAATACACTCGAAACAACCTGAATGTAAGGCATAGCTTACAATTTACTATTAAAAACAAAATGCCTGCTATAAACTACTGATTTTAGTGATTCATATCCAAAGAGAAGCATCGGAAAGAATTTTGATTAGTATGTAACAGGTGCGGCAGGTAAAATAAGTCGTGCATGTGTCCTGTGCGATGAAGTTTCGAAACATGCTCGAAAAAATACCTAAAATTACCTAGTCAGCTGCTTTTATAAGAGTACAGTAGTGTCTGTAGCAACAATTGATAGAACAATTCTGCAGGTCCTGAGGATTGGCGGTTACGGCAGCAAATGCCCTGTCTCACTGTGCCCCGCCTGCTGTCTCACTGTGCGCCGCCCCCGGGGCACAGTGAGACACTTAACGAGCATGGACGTAACTCAAAATTTCTCCAAACCTGTAAAAGGTAGGAACCTGAAACTTCTGGACAATATACCCAACGTCATTATCTATAATGTGGACCTATGAAATTAAATTTGATTTAAATGATTGATTTATTTGACACGAAGGACCCGAAAACTCTCTTTTTCTCTATGATCTGAGTGGCCTGCCATTTTATCACTGAAATTTACCCCGTAGTTTCAATTTGGAACTACTTTGACCCGATATAAGGCTTAGAACTGACTTTGTGAAATTGGGCCTTAGAGTCGGCATCAGCCCAATTGTGTGGCTATTTACACATACTTCTCTTTTGTCTTGCACTGAGACAGGATTACGTCGCTAACATCGTGGAACAATACATCAGTAATCTAATTTTGGCTGATGTTTTCTACTCACAAGCTCAATTAGCATGATAGAAAGTGATGCATGGAAGCTTGTGTTTTTAATTTCCTTTTTTGCAATTCTGTTGTTTTCTTCATAAACAGATCTTTTTCTGATGTACCTGAGATGTTTCATCCATCTCATGGATTTCTTTAGCTGTCAGAGCCTAGGGCTTGAGACACTTTGTCAATTGTATGTCAGATTTGAATTACAGGGGTACCTGTGTTCAGTGTGTTGAAATGCCCCCTGTTGTTGCATTATATGACCACCTTCCTCCCACACTCTGTAGTTTTTTAGTGCATTTGGCACCCTGATGAGAGACTGCACCCCCAAGAGAGACCACTTCATGGCCTCAGAAGCGGTGCTTTAATAATGCTGGAACCAGTGTATTCAAACTCATATTTGAATGAACAAAACACATCCACTATACCAGAATAGATGTTCTGATGTTGGCTAATATAAGTGAGTCACTAACCTTTTCTCAACACATAACAAGAAGATTTCATGGTGGGATAAAAAATTAGAGGAGCACTACATATGTCTGGAAACTTTCTTAACAAGCAATTTTGATATTCATACTGATAATATTCATACCAATAAAAAGCAGCCAATTTGGTGTTGTGATGTTGTTAGCGCAGTGTGTTGAAAAGGACCCAAAATAGCACAAGCCAGTCATGAAATGATAACAAAGCTCCATAACAGCAGACACTGTCCGAGCAGATATAATTATCAACTCTTGACAGGTTGACATCAGTTTGGCAAAGCTGTTGACAGATATCTGAGCAGCTCTGAGCATCTAACAAGGCATACACAATTTTACAGTTAGATTTGTTACCACCTGTCAAATAAAGGGATGAAAACGCTGCTCAAAATAATAGCAGTTTCTCCTTTATTTTTCGAACGTTTCCAGAGGAAATACATCATAAGCATATTGCGAAGTCAAAAACGATCGTCGGACAATATCTGATGAAGTCAGTTTTTTAAGCAAGAATTTGCCTACCTGTACAATTTCACAGATTTCAAATCAGAGCCTTATTAACCGAGGAATAACCAAAAACGTACAGTGACAACCATTTCACTTTTTCAGCAGATTTTTCTTTGTTGACAGTGCCACGTGTATTGTGACGTCGTGACGTCATGGTAACGTCATTGCTCAGGCTGCTTCTGATTGGTTGAATCTCGTATTTTCCCTCTCTAGCTCATTAAATTCTTGTATTTCCCTCTTAAGCTCATTAAGTCTGTATTTTCCCTCGTATTTTCCCTCTTCTGTTTGTATTACCCAGGGAAAAATCTCAGTATCAGGGAGAAATGTTTCTCTAGACATGGAATAAATGGCCAAATGTTTGAGTCATACATAAGTTATACCCTTGGCTGAGAGGTATGAAGAACATTTGATCATTATGTATGATCACTGCATCAGCTGCCTCCAGAGCAGACTGTGTTCAGTCAGCATGCATTTGATATGTTGAGTGACATTTCCAGAAGATGTAAAATGGGTATTCACCTCAAGCGTTCTCTTTAAATTAGTTTCTTTAACTTTTCTGATCTCCATGAAAAGCCAAAATAGCAAGATTGTTTTTTGAGATTTGATCCCTTTCCTGAGAATCCAAATGTCACACATACCCCTTAAGCAGATATGATAGTCTCCGACAATATTACCTAATAGCAGAAGAATATTTCAAAACTTGATGCAGTCTCAACATGACTGCCACAATTGCATCACACAATTATCTAGAAGACTTCTAGTCAGTCGAGTTTGAACTTGATGGGACAGATAGATAGAGAGAAAGTTAGATAGATAGATAGAAAGATAGATAGAAGGACAGCTAGGAAGATAGATAGAAAGATAGATAGAAAGATAGATTGATGGTTCTGTGTCAATCAACTATATTGTGGATTGGGCTCTAATTCACTCTAAATTGTTCTCTCATAATTTTTATGGAATGGTCTTATCAGTGGTGAACCATTGCTTCAATGAATACAAATCTTGAGGCTTTCAGAGAATAAAGTGTTCTTTACAGTAAAACTTCAATTTTAAGCCTGACTTCAATGGAGTGCAGAGCCAAACAAATTATTGAAATAATGCAGCTCTGCACCTTTCACATAGATAGGCCTATGTGTGCTGAACATTCTGCTTTCTCTCCATCTTGCATGTTTCTCAGCAGTACAATGTTGAGCAACAAAATGTCTTCTCCTTTCTTGCCCTTCAGCGAGTCATTATCCTCTTAGGAGACTGAAATACAAGAAAAATAGCTTGAAGAAAGTGTACACTTACATGTATATGTAGCTAATGTGTACTTGGGAAAGTTATATTTTTGCCAAGCAAGCAAAAAGCGACACTATCAGAAATAAAGATATACTACAGTTTCATGCAAATAATTGAATATTGATACATGATGAAGGCTAATTGATATGCTCTAAAATGGTAAGTGTATGTGCGTCAATAACAAATTCTTAAGCTAGACCGACATTTTTTTAGGTGCGTAATCTCCACTAAAGTGATATTGAATGTCACCCTAAGAACCCAATCAGTAATAATGTACAAAACTTGGGCCTCAGTTGTCCACTAAATATAATTGAGAAACACATTTTTACTATCCATTGGATAAGCAACATATTTTTGAAAATGGGTGGGCTCATTTGACAGCTGCTTGCTCAGCCAGGAATAATGCCCCTGAACTACACAATAATTATGTTTACAGCAATTGCATCACGTAAAACAGGCAAAGGGGTCATAAAAATCAGAGACGTAATCTTTGAGTTATTATAATAATGAAAAAATGTAAATTATAACAACTGCTGATCTGAAAGCTTTCATATAGCAAGGCAGCTAAATAAAATAGAAATTTATTGAATTTGTAAAAGGACAGCATGATACCTTTGCCACGAAGATAAGCCTGGGGTGTCCTGATTTGTAATCCTTCTCATCAGTCAACAGCAATTGCCAGGCTTAAGGCCATGAGGTCCCCAGGGGCATGATATTATAACTGAGACCGGAACATTTACAATTATTTAAAGGAAATCATAAAGTTCATCTGTAATGTCTTAAGTGGATGCGTTTGTTGAAATGACAATAAATTTCTCATTAATTATTGATATGAATATAATTTATTTTATTTTATGTGATCTGCTATGTTAGAAGAGAACAGTAAGCATTTTGTAGATCTGAGATGTCAAAAAAGTTGAAATGGTGGATAGAAGGATGGAGGATTTGGGTTTTACGTCCGGTAGTAATGCACTTGGCCGGCTTATTAGGACAGGAGAAGGACACTTCAATGAGGCAAAGGATCATTGGAACAGTCGTCCAACATAGTGCTGAAATGGTGGTCACTATGATATAATTATACATGTACTGCTGCGGTATCGTCTATGGGTGAAACTAAGACATCAACAAACATGCATGAAATAACAAAATGGACAATCCAATATTTAGCTCAGGATGTCCACCACAACAATTCGGGTGTTGCGGTGACCAGGGGTGGATCTAGAAATGGCCTGAAGGGGGGGCAGAACATTGCGCGACACTTCCTATCTTTTCAATGTTAATTTTGAGCTTGGTGGCGGGGAGGTATGGCACCACGCCCCCCCTAAATACGCCATTCGGGGTGACCAGGGGTGTCATTTTCAAAATTTACAGCAAAAGGTCTGTTACCATACATTTTTTTAGAAATATTGTGCTAGGGCATCTGTTCCTCGTGCCCCATTACACTTAAAAGTACATTGGGAATTTTATCATTTTAACAAACTGGCTTTGGTGTGTGCTGTTTTGAAACAGAAGTGCATTTTGTGTACAAAATTTCTCGAAGAAATGTAACTTATGAAGTGAAAACAGCCATCCAATTGAAAAGGACCCTAAACCATTTTAAGTGCAGTTGTTTCGAACTTCATCTGGCGTCTAGACCTGTAAATCAGAGGGATAATGTCTGAGTAAAACCAACCAAGAATCTGAGGAATCTGGACACAAAGTTCTGATAGGGAACGTGCATGGTCAGCAAAATGTGATTTAGGGCAAAATAACACAAAGATAAGTGGGAATTTTTTTATTTCATCTAATATGACTAGATGACTTCCTTATGATGACTGGATGACTCCTGGAGATAGCAATTATGTATTGAGTTCAATAAATTCCATTTAGAGAGTAACTTGTCTTGACATAGAGTATGCATAGAACAGATTTATCTAATGCAGTTTTCTCCAGATTCCAGACTGAATAACAGTCTTAATTTGCATTATTAATGTGTTGAGTGTTATGTTATTCATTTGGACATAAATATATATAATGTACCTTATGTAGACTAAATCTAAATTAATCTCCTGAATGAACTATGTTTTTGATAAGAGGAGACAGGAGAATGCAGGAACCGTTTATTAGCCTATTCTTCTTTGATTTTTGCAATAATGTAGAAATGCAGAGTAAAAGTGAAGCATTGTAATATATTATATAGAAAATATGTACAGGTTTTCGTTGATGGATGATGAGTAAAATTTTATTCTAACCGAAGCTACAGAGTCTTGAGTCATAAGAGTTTCCTGGATATAAGTATCAGGTGAGTCTTATTTGAAGTTATTTTTACCTCTGGAGTTGAGCAGAAAATGTTTTTAAATTATGGTTGTGCCAGTACATTTCTACCTAGAGCTTTGCATTTGAAGTATAACACACGCTGGAAAGAATACACCTTTAGTGTTCAGCGTTGCTGGTTAAATGGTTATACTGTCATATTATCATAAAACTTTTTTAAGCTGTGATCACAAAGAAAATACATTGTGTTAGCAGAAATGACTGCTATAAGAAATATTAATTGATGGCTACTCTTGGTTGCTCACATCTATAGTATCATACAATAAGTGGAACCCTAGATTTGTGGAGGACAGCAATTTATTAGATTCTTGTAGCATCGAAAGAAAACTATTCTGACAGGCAATTGTCATGGCTGTCAGACCTGCTGACATTTGTAATATCTCAATGGACCAATTTATAGACCTTGTTAATACTTTGGTTCCACCCAGAGAATTTCTGTTAAATTGTTTGGTTCTCATAGAGAGGCTGAAGTAGGTTGTACCACTGCAGAAGCAAAAATGTCCAAACTCCGTGTGACAAGACACACTCAGAGATTCAATTCTGATGTGTGAAACTTCAAACTTGATATACTAAAAAATTACATTAAACCAATGCTTGTCGGAAATATAAAAAGATATTTAGACTATATCTCTCTGGCCCACATAATAATCAATCTATTCATTATCCTTTTTATTTATAGCCTGCTCCCTTTTAGACTCCTGCAGGTTGCTCTTAATGAATTGGGATATGAAGAAGAAGTCTTTAATTAGCAAAAACAAACACGATCATATTTATCTTTAAGAAAATGAACTCATTCATTTGTTTAATGACAGAATGATTTTGTTTGACGAATGAACAAATTTAATGAAACATATTGCTGCTTCCTCTAAGCAGGCGACCATCAAATATCCTGGGGGGTTCGGAGATTTCCTCGATGGGAAATTTTTTTGATTCTACCTTTTTGTATTTGTCCTTTTCTTCTGTCCCTGTAGAAAACCTTGACTAATGGCATTTGCCAAAAAGGTTGAGTTCCTTCCGACACGTAATCCTTTTCATCTGTCAAAGCAAATACCAGGCTTAAGGCCATTGGGTCCTCAGGGCATGAAGCCATCTGTACAAGGCGTGCACTGACCTATACACTACCATTTAGGATTATAATTATGTTGCCTAGGTCTAATGTTTAATCCCAGATTTGTTTCGATGTGAGTTCACTTCAAATGCAATATCATAATAACTAGTCAAGACCACAACTACACACCACCTGGACGCGTTGTCGAATTCAGCTAATTATGCGCTTGATTTTATTTGTTAATCTATTATGTCAAAGGTCAAACTAAATCTCAAGATTGTCCGTCTGAAAAATTGTCTGACAGTGATCAACATATCCATTAGATACTTACTTTTAGATTCTGATAATGTATTAAAGTTTGTTGTGGATATGAAATATTAATCATTCAAAGTTGCCTCCAAGTAGAATCATAATCGTACTACTATGTCACCAGCAACAGTTCCCAGCCTTGGTACATTGCACGCAGATAACAATAATCTATGTATACTTAGAAAATTCCATTTGGGCAGTGTCTTGCTTGAATACAGTATGCATAGGCAAGATTTGATCTAATCAAATATTGTCTTGAATTAATAGAGTTATGCATAGCTGATGTGGAAGGTGTCTGCTTGTATGAGTTTAGACATCCATCAATTTGTGAGGTGACCAGACTTGCGCAGAAGCACTTATTGATATCCAGGCAGTCCATACTCACACATTTGCCCTTGAAAATAAGTACACCTACAGCGATTACACTGACACTTAATTCTGTTAAATGTCTTCAAAAAATTTCTCTAGCGGCACTAATATCACCTTCATTGCTGATACAGTGTTTTGCTATTCTACTGCATGCTTCTGCGAGATTGGTCTTTAATTTTTTAGGAGTCTTGAAGCTGACGAGGGGTCCATATTTCGCCTTCTGCTACGTTGAAAACATCGGAATAGCATAGCGCTTTTGGTGAAAAATCAGCTGTGTTACTTTTATGGCAGCTATCTACCGTAATGAATATAGAAAACTGCCATATTATGGTTAAAAACTGCTATTTTTATGGCAGTGATCTCTAATTTGACATTAAGTAAGGTATGGGTAACTCAGCTGGTTTTACAGTGTACATCAATAATGCAAATCAGGGAATGGCATGTATAGTCACTATACTATATAGATTACTAAACATTATTACTCCGGCAATGCCAAAAATGTGCATCACATTATCGCAACTGTTCAACACTGTTCCTTTGCTAACATAAATGTGATATTAAATCCGGAACATTTGAAAAATTGACAAGAGTTAGTCATGAGAGACAATAATTGCTAGAAAAGTGTGAATGGAAAATAAATACATTCCAAGCATCCACAAAGTTGATTACTTCTGGCGATATTTTACCTCTTATTTGTTCCATCTTTTTTCAGACATTCTGACAGGTAATTTTAATATTTATTAAATTTCTGAAAATGGCCTAATTTTAGGAGATTAATTTGCTGTCATTGAACACTTTTCAAAAATTTCTCACATTTGATTATCAATCACAAAGCAAATTTCTCAAAGGACTTAAGTTGGAATTAATTTGCTGAATAACATGAATTTTCTTTGTCACCGAAATTATGCTGAAGTAAATGATTAATGTAATTCTGAGAATGAATGGCATCTTTCTGCAATCCATGCAACTTATAAGCCTTTTTCAACCTCTATAATTAAAAAGCATGATTAATAATCAAAATCTGACTGAGGAATTTTGGCTAGGTTTACGGAAAACGTTGAAAATCCAGGTTGTTAGCTGATAAACAGATAGAAAATTTAACATCTCATCCAAATGACAAGCAGCTTCACTTTTGCTCATGAAGGTCCACTGAAAATTGTGGGTTTCCCAGCTGGGGTTTGAACTGTCTGCTCTATTCAATGGAACAGCTTGCAAGGATGTGTTTTCATCACCTATTTTTACAAATTTTCTCATCACTTCTTTGACATCTAAAAATTGTTTTGAAAATATGGTGCCAACTCCATACCATTGTTGAGAAAACCTCATCTAAGGTTGGAATGGATGACATGGTGAGTGGGGAGTGCAGTAACACCTGCAGCTGTCATTTGCTCGGAAACACTTATTCAGATCTTCGTCCCCATAATAGTGTTGTCCTCACATAACCCTTTCCAGGTAGCACAATTTAGTGTTCACATATTTGGGATAATTTTGTTCTGCTCTTTCTTATTACCCAGGGCGCAAGGTGCTGCCATATTCAAAAGTGCAACAAGGTCCTTCTCTATTACCATACCTTACAATGTGGGTATTACCCAATAAATATTCTCATCCTGGCACGTTATATGTGGCCAAAAGTTTTGTCGAGGTGAGTGATCCAAGTGCACGATACCTAACAGGACAAAGCTCATGCAGCGGGGGATTTCTATTGTTTTTTATAATATGCTCTTCCTGGGGTGGAGGTGCATCCTTATATCCCCAAACCCCCCCCCCCCCTGCCCCAACAGGTTCTCTATCCCTTCTCGGTTTTCTTTTTTCTCTATTGGACATCAGACGATAGATCCACAGAAAAACATTTCATGCACATTGACATAAGTTTTCATGTTACTGCTTAGTCAAATTTACATTTATAGATGAGTTCAACACATTTGATCACCACCCTTACCCAGTAAAATCAAAGTTTTGAAAAAAGGGGGAACATATTACTGTTGGATATATCTGGCAGAGAGATTGCCTGAAAAGAACTGACCTTCTGTAAAGACCTATGGATAAATGTGTTCAAGCTAAGTGTGACAAATGTTTTTCAGTGTTTCAACTCACTAAATCAGATGACCAGTGACAGGAGCACAAACCCTTCACCAGCTGCTCTTCTACTAAGGTATGATCTATTTTTAGTAGGTTGTTACTGGGCTGCTGAATTATAGATGGAAGTTCTAAAAATACCTACAAGTGATGTCCCAGACATCTCATGACTCATAACTATATCTTCATAAGTCGGCTTAACATTTTAACTTTTTTTTTCAAAATAAGATAGAACATAGATAGATAGATACAGTAGATAGATAGGTAGATAGAGAGATAGATAGATTGATAGATAGGGTCATTGCACTTTCTGAGGCAGTCTAGGCCATATTCTGGATGCACATGAGAGTGGATTGATGAGATGGCCATGGGAGAAATGGGAGAGATGGGAGGGATATGGGATTCCTCAACATAATTATGCACATTGACCCCATGTAAATGTTTTACTTGATTATCAAGGGTGCCGGAAGGAAACTAGGGCGGCAGGGGCGGTCGGTCGAGAAAGGGCAAATCTTATTCGCGCGACAAAAAATTTAATGTAGCGGCAATAATAATTTTGAATATACTTGAAAATTTTTGCCTAAATGCACTATAAATTAAGGCCTAATAATGTTTTTTCTTTGAGATCAAAAGGGCAGCATTGCCCCCCCTGCCCCTCCTGGCCAAGGGCAGGAGGGGCAATTGCCCCCCCTGCCCCCCCCTGTTCCGGCACCCTTGTGGATTATAATTAGTGCAGGGTCTGATAGAAGAGCAACCAATTCTTTATTTCATCTAAACCACATCAGATATCTTGATCATGAAAGACAATGAAGGTTCACGGAAAATATTTTAGATTCACCGCATGTGCTTTGCATGAACCAAACTTGCTCAATTAAAATCAACCTGATTTCTGCAGGCCATGCTACTTACCAGTTACTGATAAGTGTTTGGGTCACTGAAGGGAGAAAAACAAGACACGTAATATATTATAATGGTGCTTGGGACTCTTCTCATCTTGGAAGAACTCCATTAAGCGAACTCCATTTGGAGAAGATGTGAGTTAAGTGCCTGACAAAATATTGTGCAGAAAATTACAGCTGAATAAATTGTTAAGAGCAAATTGCTCTATCAGTGTGTCACTAAAATATGTCATGGAAAATTTAAAGCAGCTTCTGGTTATGACATTCACTTCACCATTCCATTTTTTAGAGATGTAGATTTTTGCAAGACTTTCTATTTAAGAGAGGATTTCAATAAAATATATGTTTTCTGCAGAACAGCTAAGCTATAGAATGTTATTCATGCTAATGCTAAAAATGTAAAGATGATGTGACAATGCACAGTGGCATGGGGGGGGGGGGCTGTATATGAATTGCATATATATGCATGAGTGACATTGTAAGAAGATTGTTCACCAAGGCAACAATATCCAATGTTCCTATATTTATATATTTTTTTCCTGCCTTGCTTATAATAGTACTCTGTCAAGTACATGTAAACACAAATAAAAAGGGAATGAACTGATTTCAAGACATCTGCTCTATAAGAATGAGTACTAAGTCAAGCTTTTATTCTAGACCATGACAAGCATTATAGATGGTAAATTTCTATAACAAAAATTGAGGCAAAATTTGTTTCTAGAATGGGAGAAACTGCATTCAGATGATTGCCAGATTCACCACAGAATCCTCTATGTTATCCTGATAATATTTGCCAATTTTGAAATTAAATGTCATCAGTTGAACACAATCTCAAAATAGATTTGTGCAATTTAATGCCATTAAGACAAATGAAGTCTATTTTTTAAAACAAACGATATGTATAAGGCGAGCAATGAAATCTGTGCAGAAACGGAATAAGATTGTTTTGTAATATCCAAGTGCAAAAATGCATTATGCTAACTGGCCACAAGAATAATGGATGAAACATTTTTTTCATGAAATTTCCTTATGAGAGTCACATTTATTAGTGAATTTATATCATGTAGAGTGGGTCGGGGCAAGAAGCCCGGGTTAGGGGAGAAGCCCCCCCAGGGTTCTATCTAGACTTACATTTTTGGTGTTTTTTCGTATTGATAGGATTGAAGCTAGAGGCTTTTTAGGCGACACCACCAATTTTCAGGGCAAACAGCACCAAACCATTGAAGTAATTACAGGAATTCGCACTGAATTAGACTTTGTGGCCTCCAGAACCAAGCAATTTGGCTGCACATGACTAGTCCAAGAGCCAGAGCACTTTTATTTGACTTTTTAGTCCCGCGAGAGTTTTTCATTGGCTCTTGTAGCAAATTTTATCTAGTTTTTGAAAATTGAATTTTTAGAAAAATTCTTTTGGACAATTTTTCATAAAACGGCCATAACTACGGCAATGTCAAAATTTACTTTTCAGCCGATATTGCAGAAAAAACCAGACTATGCTGACTTTGAACATGAATCACATACAGTATATGTGTATCACACTTCAACTATTGATATGAATGTTTTGTCTTGCTAAGACTATATATGCTAGATATTACATAATTAAAAAATATGTAAATTTATGCAGCTAATTAGCATAAATCCAAGATGGCCGACAAATTTAATAAAATGGCTCATTATGATTTCCACTTATGCTTTGTGAGAGTTTCTGTAATGCATGAAAATATTGAGCAAGAGAATTGTTATTTCTTGCATTTAAGCTTCAAGGGATGATCAAAATATTTGAAAAGTTTGAGCTACCAAACTTGAATATAGAGACAAAGTTATGAGCTCATCAGTTATAAGATGTCATGTCAAAATAAGGCAATTTTCGGACCTTTTTGTCCTGGTGTTCCTCTCATCTCATTCTCATGATTTCAAATGGTGCTGATTTCATCTTAACAAACAAATTTGTGTCAGTTCATGCTCAAAGCAGAACACTAATTTGAGTGAATTTATAATTTTCGGTTTAATTTAAAAAAAGTGTTTCCATGGCAACCAAATATACCAATACCATAACGATCAGTATTTCAGGGTTTTCTCGCAAATTGGTCACTGTAGAAGGATAGAAATTATATCATATTTTAAACAGCAGGTGATACGAACCAAATTTTTAATTGTTATGACTGTTGTTGCCATAGCAACCAACTATTAAGTGATGAAATACAGATCATGTATATATTAGTTTTAAAATCTAAGCTTGGCATTTGCCTTGATATCGCTGTAGTCGAGCCTGACTGCAGGGAGAGAGTAGCACTTGGCCAACGAGTGTGCTGTAGTCTAGTCAGTAGGATATCCATGCACACAGAAAGATGATTAAAAAATTAATGCCTACCTTTAGGAAGTCTTTCCAATTTTCTAGTTAAACATTTTTAACATCAAGGAAAAAAGGTGGCCATTTTGAATTTCAATCCAAGCACAGTGCAATTTATCCTCAGAGCCACTTATCCAACTGAGAAAAATAAATAACAATTTTTCAGATAATTTTGGGTTGCAATTTTGTGAGGAATCCGTTGTTTTGAAGGTTAAATGTACAAAAATATGCCAAATATAAGTTTTGAAGGGCAACCATTCATGCGAAAGCATATATGCTATTCCCAAATATGTGCAGGGTTGGTAAATTTAAATGAAAGCAAATTAAATATTGACAAGTGTAATTCCTATTCTCTGAACAGGTCTTAGGGTGCCATGTTTAACATTGGAAGACGCAAGTGTAAATTATGTATTTGTAGTCCAACTTACAGTGATATTGGTGTGGCTACTATCTTTTAGAGTTGATTGCCATGATTGGGACTAAGAGCCTTGATTGAGCTGTGTAGGCTACTTACAGACCTGCAGGCCAACCATCTGCATAAGTGCTTTACAAAATGGTGGCATATTAAAGGTTTGAGTGGTTGTATTTGTATCGATTCTTGATCCCCTGGTGTGGGGAATTGTGTGGTGAGCCTCCTACTGAATACAGCTCAGGAGCTCTCAGGGGAATCACAAAGCAGCGCCTATGGACAGAGGACAGGGGAGAGTCCCCGTGATTGGACTGGTGCCTTGATCGGACCATTTCAATTATTATATAACCATGAATCTTATGAGAACCAGACATTTCTTCAGTGGTCGCTTTTTGATGATTTGGAAATGGTTATGCATTATTGACCTGAAAATACATCCACATTTGAAGTCCAAAAATCGAGTATAAAATGACAGTCTCTGATCTAACATGGGGGTGCAGATTTTGGACCTCCGATTGAGGATGCAAAGTCAGTGATCTGAGAATTTCAAGGCTTTTTTTTGACAAAGTGACCATGGGGCATCTTCAGATATGCCTTGAACCTCCAAAAATCAATGTCTGCGCGGTGGAATTTTTCCGTATATTTTTGTAATTGACACAATAAAAAATGCAAAAACGGACAATTTTGAGGAAATATGACGAATTCATAAAATTCAAAATTCAATCTATGACAAAAAATACTTCACCAATCCTGGTTAATCTATTTATATATTATATATATATATATATATATATTACCATCCGGACACATATATGGCTATCCCCCTGATTTTCTCAGAGACAGCTCATTAAGAGAATGATCAGAAAGGCAAGGCCTCTGCAAGCTATTTAGGAATATTAATGCGGATCAAAGTAGGAAGAGTTGTTATGGAGCACAAATTAAACATAAGATTCATTTGATTTTAATCAGTTTACTTGTTTTAAATGATCATTTGAAATATTTGATCATTGCTGTAGGAGATTAATTAATTTGGGGAGGGGGGTTGCCCAAAAATGTTGCCAGAATTGCCACAAAGAATAAAATCTATCGGAAACTGCGTGAGAAAATCGACTTTCCAGCCTCCCCCAAACCCCCTGGTTCTTACAATCTTACACCTACCAGGTATTGCATTGGACTTATTTTTTCCAAATCCACTGCTCAGTATACTGGACAACTTGATAGGGCACCAAGTTTATTTTGGATTTTGGACATATGAGACACACCATCTTCATCCTGGTTCAAATCAAAGATTTGAAAAAATATCCACAATAATTTGTAGCCAAGTGCTTCTAGAAACAGTGTCACTCTCGTGCCAATTCACTCAACAGCAATTTAGACTAAATGAGACAATGACTTGCCAGGAAGCGGTATAGTGGCAAGATGAGCACCAAATATTTATAGGTATATATATTTGGTAGCAATAGATTCAAATTTGTAATTCAAATATTGTAAAATATTGTAAAAGCCATTAATCAGTAGATCTATACAATACATAGTATTATATAATATAATATGTGTTTTTTGCGGGTTGTCATTTCAGTGGGTGAATGAGTGCTAACCATGCAGCTGCCAGCTGAAGGGTCCTGGGCCTTGAGTGTCAATGAAGGACACTAAGAGGTCAGCGAAGGACTCCAGCTGGATGAAAACATTAAATCAGCAGCCCCAAATTTCAATCTCTCTTTTTCGCAAGCATAAGATTCCTCGCATGTGGTAAATGTGTTAAATGTTGAGGGCATCTGCTCCTTCACTCATATCTCTTTAATCAACCCTTGTGAGCACCCAGAACTGGGCTTATCGTTGACAGTAGCGTTCCTATGGGGGGGCACAGGGGAGCACGTGCCCTCCCATATTGGACCTGTGCCCCCCCAGTTGCCCCCCCCCCCATATGAACTTTCCGACTCCGGCTAAAGTATACATTTAGTATAGTGGGTGCCCCCCAGAGAATTGCGTGCCCCCCCAGGTGCCCCCCCGCTCGAGACCCCCCAGTTACGCCACTGTTATCATATCTATCTATCTGACTTCGCAGACCACAGAGAAGGACCATGATTCCTCTGGGAGAGACCCTGGGTCCCCATTACCTTGGACAAGGATTCTTAGGCTTGCCTAAGATACTAGAAGGCCCCTATTTTGTCGAAAAGTGCTTGGTCAATTTTGAACATGTTTGAGATGATAAAAAGTTGATCAGGTTCTTCAGTTGGAATCGACTGGTTTAATCTTTTACTTAGCAGTTTGGCTGCTACAGCTTGATTAAGGTTTAAGTCAGTAGGTGGCACATTGGGTTCTGCGTTTAAAGCCCGCTCTGGCCGAGTCACCTGGACTTGCGTCGGGCAGCAGTATCAACCATCCTTCTTCTCATTGCTGTGTTATCCTCCTGTCCAAATTAGCCTGCCAAGTGAATAATTACAGGGAGGGCATCCATTGCAGGGCCGTAGCCTGGGCTGAATCCTAGGGGGGCAGAGTCTGATCCGGAGGCATGCAAACCCCAGAAAACCACAGAAAATTTGAAATTTTTGTATGTTAAAAAAAAATTTCTGCCAAATTCTAAGGGGGGGGGCAGCCTACCCTAATGCAGGCTACGGCCCTGCATTGGCTCTTTTGCCCCTGGGACAATGAGATTTTCGTCACTAAATTTGCTGTAATATCATCAGAATGTAATCCAGCTGAGGATTTACCTCCATGACAATATCTTGGATACACCGCCCAGAGTTTTCTTTGATACTGCACTATTCTATTACCAGATATATATATGGGCCTACTACCAGATGAGATCCACATGCAAATTACATTTTGTTGTTGACTCTCTCTAGTCCAGCAATTTAAATACGCTGTTTTCCAACATTCGAAGTCATTTTGATCTCGGTACCTATACTGCCTTGGCGAGAACATTTTGACCTTAAACATATCAAGCATACATAATATTCTGTATGATTGACAATTGAATCATATTTGTCTACACTTTGTTCATTCTTACTCATCCCTCACTTAAACCAGTTTTACATAGATGTATTTCCCTTCACAAACAATGTGACTGCCTATCATGGTCTCTGAGACTAACTAATTAAACAAAAGTTGGTTGCTATGGCAACAACAGTCATAACATTTACAAATTTGAGTTATATTGCTCGTTGATTAAAATATAATATTTCCTACCTTCTTCAGTGACAAGTTTTCCCTAAAACCCTCAAATACTGATCGTTGTGGTATTGGTGTACTTGGTTGCCATGGAAACGCATTTTTTAAATTAAACCGAAAATTATAAATTCACTCAAATTAGTGTTCTGCTTTGAGCATGAACTGACACAAATTTATTTGTTAAGATGAAATCAGCACCATTTGAAATCATGAGAATGAGATGAGAGGAACACCAGGACAAAAAGGTCCGAAAATTGCCTTATTTTGACATGACATCTTGTAACTAATGAGTTCATAACTTTGTCTCTATTCAAGTTTGGTGGCTCAAACTTTTCAAATATTTTGATCATCCCTTGAAGCTTAAATGCAAGAAATAACAATTCTCTTGCTCAATATTTTCATGCATTACAGAAACTCTCACAAAGCATAAGTGGAAATCAAAATGAGCCATTTTATTAAATTTGTCGGCCATCTTAGATTTATTCTAATTAGCTGCATAAATTTACATATTTTTTAATATGTTATATCTAGCATATATAGTCTTAGGAAGCCAAAATATTCATATCAATAGTTGAAGTGTGATACACATATACTGTATGTGATTCATGTTCAAAGTCAGCATAGTCTGGTTTTTTCTGCAATATCGGCTGAAAAGTAAATTTTGACATTGCCGTAGTTATGGCCGTTTTATGAAAAATTGTCCTAATGAATTTTTCTAAAAATTAAATTTTCAAAAACTCGATAAAATTTGCTACAAGAGCCGATGAAAAACTCTCGCGGGACTAAAAAGTCAAATAAAAGTGCTCTGGCTCCTGGACTAGACGTATGGTAGAAAACTACTCATTTGTGACCAAAATCCATTCAGCTTTATGAGCTCAAAGAAGCTGTGAAAAGACACTGTTTTTATCAGCTTATTTCTGAAAATTGCAAACTTGAACACACTAAAACTGTAATAGCTGTAGGCCCACATATGTATGATTCAATTGGACCACATTTGACCATGCCAGACCGCAATATATGAATGTTCGAGCAATTAGCCAACTATTGAAGATGAATTTATAAAGATTGGTGACTTAATTTAATAATTTACTGTTCTGTTCTTTATTGTGTCCATCTGTCTATTTATCTATATCTCTGTCAATCAATCAATCAATCATTCAATCTATCAATCAATTAATCAATCAGTCAATCTACAGTCTATTCATCTATCTATCTATCTATCTATCTATCTATCTATCTATCTATCTATCTATCTATCTATCTATCTATCTATCTATCTATCTATTTAACTATCTATTTATCTATCTAGGATAGTATAGGATATCTATCTATCTATTTATCTATATATTTATCTATCTATCTGTCTATCTCTATCTTTCTATCTATCAATCTATCTATCTTTCAATCTTTCTATCTATCTATCAATCTACCTAGCTATCTAGCTATCTATCTATCTATCTATCTATCTAATGTTCTTCCTTTCTTTCCTTCATATCTGACCATCTATGAATCCACTGAAATGATCTTCTCAGAAGCTCGTCAAAATGCGGTCTGAGATGTTCAGATATGGATACACTTTGCAGGTGTCAGTCAAGCTCATAATCCTAAGTCACTTGTCAGCCAATCAACCAGATTATTGCCAACAAGATACAAAATTACTGTTTTTCAGTTATAATGTGTCTTCCACACTTGGGTTTGCCAGTTTGATTTTCAGGTAAGTATGTTGATAGCTGTGTACAGCAGTTGAGATTAATCATTGGCATGAACAGTGTTGCTACCACACGTCATGCAGGCTTCCGTACGTCATGTAATGTATTTTTTTTAAATGCAATTATTCAATTAGTCTCCATTTCTGGACTCCATGCATAGTGGGTATTGTTTCATATGTAATATGCCCTCTTACCAGGGCAAACATTTTGAGATTTATCTTGCTAGTTTTAACCCAATATTGAAAATTCAAATTTCGCTGGAGCACTCCTCAATGAAAGCCAGCAAATCAACTTCAATGCGAATTCCTGTAAAGAAACAAAAACAGGTGCATGGTTTTTGTAACTTTGCTCAATTCTTAGAAAGTGGTTGTTAGAAATAACTTTGGAAATTTTTAAAAGTATAATGGATATCTGCATTGCTTCACTTTATGACCAGTACATAAATATGATTTGGATCTTTTTTTTTTCATTTTAGCTCAAAATATAGAGATCTAATTAAAATATGTGAGTTTGGGGCGAGAGGCCCCACATGGTATGGCGCATGAGGCCCCTCTTTACTGAGGCCTTGAAGCTGCTTCAGGAACCATTTCATAATGTGTACTTTACTTTAAATCTTGATAGAATAGCTAATTGAAATCAAAAAAATGTGGCCAAAATTATAACAGGGCAAAAAATTTAAAAAAATTAATGTATGAACAGAAAAGGATTATAATAGGGGGGCTTCTTGCCCAGGTGGTGGTAAGAAGGCCATTTTACATTTTTTACAAAAAGGGCCGTAACTCCTTTATTGAAATTGGTAGACATTTGTTTCACTAGCTATAAGTAGAGTAAAGTGATCCCTTCCGGACAACATAAGCATTTAAATAATCAACCACAAAAAGTAGGTCAAATTGCACCTCGAAGTTAAGGGGGGCTGCATGCCCCGCGCTACTCTACTTGTAATGCTCTAAGAAACCGAATAAGTCACAATACTCACCCCAAAGCTCACAAGTTTTCACTGTTTAATATACCTAATGACAAATTGATACTTCATTTCAATGAGATTGATAGGACTTGTTGTGATGTGATTGATGTCTACATACAGCTGAATTAAAGTACAGGCTATACTCATAATTCTGTGATGGTTATCCAACATGTAATCTGCCATATCAGAAGACAGTGCTCAGAAAGCATGTTGTAGATCATTACACAGTCAGTAGAAAATTTGAAAGCAGTGAAAGTGATGTTCTGTCATTGGATTTGCGTCACAGACGAATTGCCTGTGTTTATATTTAGCTGTTTGCAGAGCACAGGCTCAGATTCTAGTTCAAGTCAAACAGTATAATTTTTACAGACCTTTACTTCTCTTGCCTTGTAGTGAGTTAGGATTTCTTCTCTGACACAAATATCAGATCAATATGTCAGTGTGCATCCAAGAGTATAATTTGCTTTTCTTTTATACACACCAATTTGCAGCCTTCAAAAAAGGCTTCATAGAATCATCTGGTTGGAAATAGACCTGTGTGTTTTAAAAATCAATCAGATATTTTCTTAATTCATCTGTAATTCACTTTGGAATTTCATTTGCCAGGAAGTAATCTAATTCTGGCTGATGTTTTTCTGATCACAAATGCCATTAGCATGATTCTGGCTGATGTTTTTCTGATCACAAATGCCATTAGCATGATTCTGGCTGATGTTTTTCTGATCACAAATGCCATTAGCATGATTGAAAAGATCGTTTTCTGATGCACCTGAGATATTTCATCCATCTCATGGACTTCTTTAGCTATCAGAGCTCAGAGCTTCAGGCACTCTGTCACAAATATGTCAGATTTGCATTATGCAGAAGCATATGGGAATGAACAAACCACATCCATTGTACCAGAATAGATCTGTAATGATGTAGGCTAAGTAAGTAAGTAACCTTTTGTTGTGCATCTGTGTTACTCACATTATTTAGGGGAATGGTGCAGTAGTCAGTCATAATCAGTTCGAGTTATTATAGCTGCATGGCGATGGTCAGATGAGAATTTGGTTGACATTTACCGTAAAAGGATTAACAGCTAAAGTGGGCTACTTTAATCTGACATCCCCCTGTGAATGTGTGACAAATGCGTCTGATGAAAGCAAGGTGATCTGATATTTATATCAAAACTGGCACTTGAGGCTTTGATCATGTGATAGCACCATGATATCCTTCTCAAGGGTGTTATATAGGGGTATTGCAATTGGCTCTTAGCTGTTGGGAGTCATACTGCTTCAAAAAATGGCGACATACAACACAAAATGGCCCCGATTCAATAATATCTTTGATAACTTTCAGAAGCATTGTCTAGACTTATTTGTCACTGGTATATTGCATGAAAGATACCATACCCTGACTGAGCCTTCTAAATTCTTCTGTACAGAAAATGCTTTGAAAATCATTTTTCAACTTCAGCGAACAAAGTTTTCGAAGAAGGTTTTTATGAATGTTTTACTGTTTTGTTGTGTCAGTTATGGTTGATCGGTTAGTTTAATCCTAATCCTATCTATAGTAGCGTAGGTGACAATAAACAAACCAATAAAATGACTTAAGGCGCTTCATCAAATAAGAAGATAAGCAGATCAACAGAAAACCATTAGTGACGCGGCAAGGCCAATTTCCAAATTGAAAATAAGGAAATACATTTTTCGAGTGGACCGCCAATATGCAAAGAGCTCTAAGATAGTACCACTAGCACATTATGCATTGGGTTTAAGAAGACCAAATAAGCATAGTATTCACCACGGGAGAGGGAATATGTGATTTATCACCCGAGGGCTTTAGCCCGAGGTGTGATAAACACATATTCCTGATACCATGGTGAATAACTGGCTTATACCGTGAGGCAAACACTCAAACACTCAAACATGAGAGGATAACTGGACAACAAAGAATATAGGAATTATTTATCTGTAATACTGGCATTTGATTGGCTGACAGAGGTGTGGAATGGTATAATTAACTGTTAAATTCCAGTTTGCATGCTAGATAGGACACATTGCAGGGAAGAAAAACATACCTTTACAGTGGACCATTCTACCATTCAAACTCAAAAATTTACTTTTTTTGCCACTTTTTCTCAATAAAAGCATTCCACATTTAGGAACAACAGTGTATTCGAGAAACCAATAGGAGTTTCTCCTCTCTGTTACAAGTTATATATATGGCCTTTCCTGTGTAAAATCATGTGTTGTTTTGAATGAGATAACATGTAATCTATCGATTTTTATCATGAAATTGCTAAATAGGTGCTCATGTGTCTGGCCACATGGTGCACAACTGCTACTAACCATAAAACCTTTTTTTTGGTTCATTAGCAGGTGCTGACCGATATACATATTATGGATAAATGTATATACAATGATTATAAGTACATGTATGTCTCACTTGATATTTGACTTTCATATTGTTTTGGATATGTGTTTTATTTGATGTTTTGTTGGATGCTGCACAAAAATGGATAGGGAAATGGTATATGAATATTTCAATACTTTGTGTTAACTTATGACGTCTCTTCACTGATTTCTTAAAAGCTATTTATAGTCAAATTCATACATGTTGTAAAGTGCATTGAGATTTTTTAGTGTAACTTATAAGAAACAAAATTATTATTTATTATTATGAAAACGTAATATTGCAATTACTAGACATTTAACCAGTGTTAATTCCTGAAAATCAACCATTGGATGTACAGTCAAGCACTATAACAATTACAGTATGTAAATTTGTCATGCAAAAAGAGTGGACTATATGGCACTGCACGAGTCATCATTATTGATAACTTGTGATAATCATATATCAATATGTTCAAAATGATGTTAATTTGATTTAAGGAGACCAATCCCGCTTATTGGTGACAGGCAAACCAGTTTGAGATTCTGGAGTACACCGATACTGCTCCAGTGCATATTTAGTTGACTGTTGTTGCATACAGAAATTTATAACTATGAGTCTATGACTAATTTTAAAATCAGTTCTTATAATTATATAATTGCAAAAATTGCATCATAATATTGTAACAGAATAATTATAATTATATAATTGCAAAAATTTTAATGGTACAATGAGGTCTGAATTCGTGTCATCACTGATGATGGACTGTGATTTTCTGTGTCTCCAAGAACATCACTTATTTGAAAGCGAGTTACATAAATTTGAGAATCTATATGATGGACAGCCCTCAGTATTTTACACCGGTACAACCGTAATGGATGTTCATTCAATTAATCGAGGCCGCAAGTATGGTGGAACAGCCATTTTATGGAAAAGGAATATTATTGATCTGTTACTCCAATCCGAACTGCATCCAAAAGATTAACTGCAGTGACTGTTGCTATGCCAAATGACTCTAATTTGTTGTTATTCTGTGTCTATATGCCGTGTGATGAAGGTTACAGAGGTAGCAACCTGGCTGACCATCAGAATATTCTGGATGAAATTGGTACAATAAGTCAAGAATATAATATTTGCTCCATTTGTATTGCTGGTGACTTTAATACTGAAATTGAAAGAAGAAGCCCACAAAGTCATGAAATAATTCAGTTCTGTAAAAATGAAAATCTCTGTCTTTTAAAGCAAAATGGTGTGTCATCTGTTGATTATACTTTTGAATCTGCACATCAAACCCTCCCAAGCAGCAACGTAAATCAAACCTCTCACTACGTAATTATTATGGTTAGAATCAAACGTTGGGCCAAACAACGTATGACAAAGGTAGGGCAAATGTAATTTCCAAACGTTGCACTCAGATGGAAAACAAAACGTAGGTAGCAACGTTAGTAAGAGGTTGGCAGATAGTTTGTTTTATAGTTTGGCCTAACGTTCGAGTCACACGTAAGTCATACCTTTGGTTGAAAGGTTTGAAGAACGTTTGACTATTACGTATGACCATACCTTTGATTCAAAGGTTTGTCGAACATTCATTTGAGAGGTTTATAAAACCTTAGACTATTACGTAAGTCATACCTTTGGTTGAGAGGTTTGAAGAACGTTTGACTGTTACGTATGACCATACCTTTGATTCAAAGGTTTGTCGAACATTCATCTGAGAGGTTTTAGCAACCTTGGACTATTACGTATGACCATACCTTTGATTCATAGGTTTATCAAAGGTATGGTCACACGTTTGGTCATACGTAAGTTCCAAGGTTTCTCCAACGTGTTTTTGAGATGTATGGACAGCGTTTGAAAGTAATCTTCAGGTCAAACGTCTGATCATACGTATCTGCCAAAGGTTTGTTGAAGGTTTGCACAAAGTTGCAGAACCTAGGATCCTGATTCTCAGAGAGCTTGTAGCGCCATCTATTCCATACCTATTTCAATCTATCTGGTAACTTTGTAATATATAAAAACTCCAACAGGATGGTTGCTGTTGTCGATAAGATGAAGCCATGAAGGAAAAGTTGACAAACCAGTAAAAATTAAATCCACATACGTACTTTTAAAAATAAGAAAGCTTATCCTGGTTTAAAAATAATTTAATTTTTTCCACACCCACAAAGATGCATATGAAAATTTAATGAGACCCAAGTTTAATGGTGCCTCAATGCAACTGTCCTAGATGCCGAGAATGTTCCAATTTTATCAAGGTAAAATTGCAGTAACATTTTCAATTTCACCATGCAAGGTAAGTGTTTTTTATATAATTTTATCTTATAGTCCCTAAGTGGACTTGTAGACTGCTCAGTAAAATGAGGAAGAAAAGTCTATTAATTTTGGGAGCCATCCTTTTTGGATAGCTCTGTTTGTACTGCTTTAATTTTTTGTTTTATATTTGCAGATCTCAATCAAAATAATTAAATCCTCCGAACCAGTCGCTGGGATGCTCTCCCCCCCCCCCCGACCCCACCCTACCTGGACAATGATCCCGAACATGCTATATATATATAAATCAACCTGAAAACAAGATAAACTGAACCAAAAGACCTTAATAGCTAATAAACAGAATTAAACTGAACAGAATTGAAACCCCCCCCCCCCTCCCATCAGACGATCCGCCCCTGGAAAAAATCTACACCTTGAAGAGACTTACCTGTGAGTCCAGCGCTGGTGTCCAACGACGAATTCTGGCCGTATCCAAGTCCATGCGTCCTCCCCGGGTTTGGTAACCGGGTATATCCATCCAGAACGGGGTATATATGTCCAATATCAGTCCATAATTGAATCACAAATACTAAAACAGCTGATCGAGTCATTCCTGGGCCGGGGCGCTCCGACCATGCCGTTCGATTTTTCACATTGCCGGGCCTCAATCTTTCGCAATAAAGATTTCCGACTGTCCAAAACATGCTCAAGTGGTAGCCAAGTAGTTAATCTAGGAAGCAAACCACATTATGAGGCTTGTCAATGCGTTAAATCCTTCGTTATTAGCTAAATCACCATCCGAGATTACACAGGTTCGAATCAGCACGCCATTTTGCCTTCTTGTACGCAAGTGCGCATGCGTGAGAGGGGGCCGCTCGTCTGAAACGCTGGATCCTAGAAGGCGGGAAGACCGTCAGAGACCGTCAGACCAACGTTAATATACTTCGTAGTCACAGATACGGCTTGTATCACTCGTATCAACGTCTAAAAGTACGTATTAACGTCTGAGAAATGTGTCAACAAATTACGTAGTTTCGTAACGTTGGGCCCGATGTGACTAGGAGGTTAAATGCTTCGTCAGACCAACATTAGATTTACCTCAATGTCCGCGAGGGAACAAGGTCTTGTATTGATCACAATATTGTAACAGAAAATTTGAATGATGATGTTGATAATTATAAGTGTATTTTTGATGTATATAATGCCTCAGATCATGTGTCTATTTTAGCAGAGTTTGTTTTTCATTGCGATTACATTGTCATATAATAACATTGATAATTCAGATACTGAGAGAAACAGGACTATGTGGTTCAAAGCTAATTCTGATGATATTGATAAATACAAAAGGTGTTTGGATGCCAATTTAGATCTGTTTGTTGGTGATAGTATGGTGAGTGTCCTTGACTGCCTTGATCCTCACTGTCAGATTGCTGAGTATGTTTGTTGTTTGGAAAACTTGTATAGAGCAATAGTTGGTGCATGTTTACAGTCATCAAAGCTAAATATTCCACAGAGTAAAAACGAACAGAAACGAAATAAATGCTCAATGCCAGGCTTCAGTGAACATGTCAAGGAGTATAGGGACACAGCACTTGAGGGGCAGATTGTGGAAGATGCAGGGAAGGCCTGCACAGGGTTATGTTTCTGATATGCGTAAACAGACAAGAAAAACATATCATAATAACGTAAAATTGTAAAACAAAAAGAAAGTAAACATTATTAGATCAAGTTCTTACCAATATAACATAAAATTATTTATTATTATTAACTATACGTCAATATATAAATTTTTTTGTATCTTGACTAAGGAAAATTTGATTGTTTATGATTTATGTATTTTGATAAATAATTATTTTCCAGTAAAGAAAAAAAAAATATCACAAAGAATGGCTGAGGTTATCATGAATGGTAAACAAAAAGATCTGTAGCTATGTGTAAGGTATTTTATGAAATCAAATTGTCTTCCAAGCAGATTGACGGTTGTAGTGATCCAGTTGGTATATCACAAATATTTTTTGATAAATATAAATCTCAATATAACAGTGTTTCTTACAATTTAGATAAACTTCTTGGTATTCGCAATCATAATGGTGTAAAAATAAATCAAGATTGCTTAGATCAATCTGTGTTTGATATAACCCATGTCAAGAAAGCTATTTCTTTTCGAAATTTCTTAAACACAACAAACATGATGGTAACATAGGATTGTATAGTGATCACATCAATTGTAGAACTGACAAACTATATCATCTCTTAGTTACATTATTCAATGGTATGTTAGTCCATGGCTGTAGTATAGATGATATGTTACTCGGTACTTTAACTCTCATTGTAAAAGATAGGCGTGCCAAACTAAGCAACTCGGATAACTTCAGGTCTATTTGCCTACAAAATGTTCTGTGTAAACTTACGAATGCAATGATATTATGTGAAGAGTCAGTGTCACTTAATACTTCTGATATGCAGTTTGTGTTTAAAGCTGAGTCGTCAACAAGTTTCCCTCCCGAGCAGCAACGTAAATCAAACCTCTCTCTACGTAATTATTTTGGTTAGAATCAGACGTTGGGCCAAACAACGTATGACAAAGGTATGGCAAAGGTAATTTCGAAACGTCGCACTCAGATGGAAAACCAAACGTAGGTAGCAACCTTAGTAAGAGGTTGGCAGATAGTTTGTTTTATAGTTCGGCCTAACGTTCGAGCCACACATAAGTCATACCTTTGGTTGAGAGGCTAGAAGAACATTTGGTCGTAACGTTTTGCTAAACGTGTCAGTCATACGTAAGTCATACCTTTGGTTGAGAGGTTTGAAGAACGTTTGACTATAACGTATGACCATACCTTTGATTCAAAGGTTTGTAGAACATTCATTTGAGAGGTTTTTAAAACCTTAGACTATTACGTAAGTCATACCTTTGGTTGAGAGGTTTATCAAAGGTATGGTCGCACATTTGGCAATACGTAAGTTCCAAGGTTTCTCCAACATGTTTTTGATATGTATGGACAACGTTTGAAAGTAATGTTCAGGGCAAACGTCTGATCATACGTATCTGCCAAAGGTTTGTTGAAGGTTTGCACAAAGTTGCAGAACCTAGGATCTTGATTCACAGAGCGCCTTGTAGCGCCATCTATTCCATACCTATTCCAATCTATCTGGTCCCTTTGAGGATATAAAAACTCCAACAGGATGCTTGCTGTTGACGATAAGATGAAGTCATAAAGAAATAGTTGATGCAAAAGTCACAAAAATTACCAAATAAGTACTTGTGAAAATGTGAAAGATGATCTAGGTTAAAAAAAATTTTCCATGACCACAAAGATACATATGAGAATTGTATAAGACCCAAGTTTAATGGTACCTCATTGCAACTGTCCTAGATGCCGAGAATGTTCAAATTTTATCACGGTAAAATTGCAGTAACATTTTAAATTTCAACATGCAAGGTAAGTGTTTTTATTTTATTTTATTTATAATCCCTAAGTGGACTTGTAGACTGCTCAGTAAAATGATGAAGAAAAGTCAATTAATTTTGGGAGCCATCCTTTTTTGGATAGCTCTGTTTGTACTGCTTTAATTTTTTGTTTTATATTTGCAGATCTCAATCAAATAATTAAATCCTCCCACCTGGCTGGGATGCCCTCCCCCCCGACCCCCCGCCCACCCTACCTGGACAATGATCCCGAACACGCTATATATATAAAAATCAAACCTGAAAACAAGAACTAAAACAGCTTAAAAGCTACTTTAAAAACAGAACAAAATTTAACATAAACCCCCCCCCCTCCCATCAGACGATCCGCCCCTGAAAAAAATCGACATATTGAAGAGACTTACCTGTGAGTCCAGCGCTGGTGTCCAACGGCGAATACCGGCCGAATCCACGTCCATTCGTCCTCCCGGGTTTGGTAACCGGGTATATCCATCCAGAATGGGGTATATATGTCCACTATTCAGTCCATAATTGAATCACAAACACTGAAACAGCTGATCGGGCTATTCCTGAACCGGGCGCTCTGACCATGCGGTTCGATCTGCACATTGCCGCGGTCAATATCTTTCACAGTATTGAATTCCGAGCGTCCAAAACCGGCTTAAACCATAGCCAAGCAGTTACCCTATGTAGCTCCGAAGGTTAGAAGGCTCGTTAATGCGTTTAATCCTTCGTTATAAGCGAAAACAACATCCTAGATTTCACATATTCGAGTCAACCCGCCATTTTGGCTTGTTGTATGCGAGTGCGCATGCGCGAGAGGGGGCAGGTCGGCTGACACGCTGGATCCTAGAAGGCGGGAAGACGGTTAGCGACCGTCAGACCAACGTTAAAATACTTCGTAGAGTGAGATACGGCCTGTATCACTCGTATCAACGTCTAAAAGTACGTATTAACGTCTGAGAAATGTGTCGACAAATTACGTAGTTTCGTAACGTTGGGTCCGATGTGGCTAGGAGGTTAAATGCTTCGTTAGACCAACATTAGATTTACCTCAATGTCCGCGAGGGTTAATTAGCTTGTTCAATATTTCTGGAAACAACCGATTATTATGTCAAAAATAATGGTTATGTTTTTGCTCTAGCCTTAGACGCCTCAAAAGCGTTCGATAGGATCAATTATGTAAAACTTTTTACCTTCAGCGAACGAAGTTCGAAGAAGGTATTGTTATCACTTTGGTCAAAAGTTGTCCGTCAGCCGGGCGGGCGTCCGGGCGGTCGGGCGGTCGGGCGGTCGGGCGGCAGGCGGATAGATAGTTTCCGGGCCAGTACTCAGCCCCTATTGAATGTACATGGATGAAATTTGGTACACATGTAGCCTGTATGGTCTAGTTGTGCCTTTTGATGGTCTGATTGATAGAACTTTTGTAATTTTTGAAATCTTGAGAAAAATATAAGAAAATATTTTTTCGTTTCCGGGCTAGGACTCAGCCCGTATTGCATGCACACGGATGAAATTTGGTACACGTGTAGCCTGTATGGTGTAGTTGTGCCTTTTGATGGTCTCATGGATGGACATTTTGTACTTTTTGAAATAGTGACGAAAATATTAAAAACTTCTTTTTTTTCATTTCCGGGCCAGGACTCAGCCCCTGTTACATGTACATGGATTAAATTTTTTACACATGTAGCCTATATGGTCCAGTTGTGTCTTTTCATGGTCTTATTGATTGATATTCTACACTTTTTGAAATATTGAGAAAAATGTATTAATTTTTTTTTCATTTCGGGTCAAAACTTGGTCACAATTGCAGGTACATGTATGAAATTTTTTACAAATGTCACCTATATGATAAATTTGTGTCCCTTGTGGGTGTGATTCATTGATACTATATACATCTTGAAATATTGACAAAAAAGTATTAAAATTATTTTTTGTTTTCAAGCCAAAACTTGGCCATCAATGCCCATCATTGTATGTCCATAGATGAAAGTTTATATATATTCCCTATATAATGTTTCAGTGCCCTTTGTTGGTCTGCTTCATAGTTTCTCTTAATGCTTTTTGAAACATTCTGACCCACACCTCACAACTTATTCTTTGCTTATGCATGAAACTGGTCCATATTATGTGTATATTGGTCTAGTAAGGTCTTTCCATCGTTCCACATACCCTGGCATGCAGGTGGCCATATGGCGGGCCATATAGATAATTTCAGACCAAGATCGGGCCACTATTGCAAATATTACCTGTACTGTGGTTCACATCACTTTTATGGTGTAATGGTGTCCTTTTAAAATGTTGTTTTTTCGCTGAAGGTTTGCTGCTGCGCAGCCTATGTTTATGCTTCTAGAAGATCGTAAGATTAATCGCTTATATATTAGATTTTTGTTAGATATTTACATAAATCAAAAACTTAGAGTAACATATAATAATAATTCATCAGAGTGGCTTGATGTTAGCAGTGGTGTGAAACAAGGAGCTGTGCTGAGTCCTACACTTTTCAGTGTATATGTTGACAATCTATTATGTAAAATCATTGATTCCACATTTGGTTGTAACATTGGTGATGTTTGTTGTGGTATTATAGGATATGCAGATGATATTCTACTTTTAGCACCAACTGTTCAATCTCTTAATCATATGATCAGAATTTGTGAGGCCTATGCCAGTGAATATGACATAAAATTTAATGGTACTAAGAGCCAGTTCCCACTCAACATGCACCCATCGGCCCTACGTCTATTTCAGTTAGGCAAATATCTGTCGGCTCACAGATGTCAACCCAACATTGGACCACCTGTGATGATAGGCGTTTTGATCAATGCCGAAAGAAAAGAAAGTGGCCCTAAGCCTGTTACATGCTGGCCCAATATCCATACACTGACGGTTTGCCGATGGTGGCCCAATCTATTGGACCTGCATCGGACCAGCTGCTGTTATATGAATGATAATTAATGCAGAAATTATGAAAGTGGCCCATCATCTGTTACACGCCGGCCCAATGTCCATACCCTGATGGTTTGCCGATGGTGGCCCACTCTAGCGGACCTGCATCGGACCAGCTGCTGTTATAGGCATGATAATTAATGCAGAAATTATTAAAGTGGCCCATCATCTATTACAGGCTGGCCCAATAACCATGCCCTGATGGTTTGCCGATGGTGGCCCACTCTAGTGGACCTGCATCGGACCAGCTGCTGTTATAGGCATGATAATTAATGCAGAAATTATTAAAGTGGCCCATCATCTATTACAGGCTGGCCCAATATCCATGCCCTGATGGTTTGCCGATGGTGGCCCACTCTAGTGGACCTGCATCGGACCAGCTGCTGTTATTTGCATGATAATTAATGCAGAAATTACTAAAGTGGCCCAACGTCTGTTAAACACTGGCCCAATATCAACACCCTGATGGTTTGCCGATGGCGGCCCAATCTACTGGACCTGCATCGGATCAGCTGCTGTTATATGGATGATGATTAATGCAGAAATTATGAAAGTGGCCCATCATCTGTTACACACTGGCCCAATATCCATACCCTGATGGTTTGCCGATTATGGCCCACTCTAGTGGACCTGCATAGGACCAGCTGCTGTTATATGCAGAAATTATCAAAGTGGCCCAACGTCTGTTACAAGCTGGCCCAATACCCATTCCCTGATGATTTGCCAATGGTGGCTCTCTGTAGGCCGATCATGGTCAAACAACTGTTCATACTAGGTGATGCATAAATTTATAAAAGTGGTCCAATTTCAACTCAACGTTCTCCCAATATATGTGATATGAGCAGTTGCCAATGTTAGCCCAATCTATTGGCCAGTCATTCAGTCAACCACTACCATAACACTCTTGAGCTGAGCATATCCCAGTCAACATTGTGATTATGGCTGGATGATGGCCTAATGTCCGCGATTTCATCGGTCCAATATCGGCGGCCGAAATTGGCCCAATGGTGGCGCGATGTTGTGCCCAACATCCAGCCACCATTGATCTGCCGTCGGCCCTCATTGATATCTACCCAGTGGTGCTCGATGTTATATCACCGGTTGGAACCAACATCCTGCCACAATTGGCTGGACATGCGCCCAACGTTGATATCTGCCCAATAGTGGCCAGATGTTGTGCCACCTATTAGAACCAACATACTGACACCATTGACTGAACATCCGCACAACGTTGATATCTGCCCGATGGTGGCCCGATGTGGTGCTACCTATTATAACCAACATCCTGCCACCATTGGCCGGACTTCCGCCCGACGTTGATATCTGCTATCCGCTGTTGTGCCACCTGATAGAATCAACATCCTGCCACCAATGGCCAGACATGGTGGCCCAATGTCGTACCCATTGGTTGAACTAACATCCTGTCACCCTCGGCCCCACGCATGACGCAACGTTGGTCTCAGCATAATGGTGGCCCGATGGTATACCACCTATAAGCCCAACAGAATGCCACCATTGGACGGTCATCTGCCCGACGTTGATATCTGCCCGATGGTGGCCCGATGTTATACCACCGGTCAGAACCAGCACCCTGCCACCATTGGCTGGACATCCGCCCAACGTGCGACATGTGGCCCATGACCGGTATGCCAGCACTGGCCCGACATCAGTGCACCAACATTGGCCCATCATCAGTAAACCAACATTGGCCCGATGTAATTTTGCTCATCGGCCCGACGCATGGCCCTATGTTGGCATCAGCCCAATGGTGGCCCAATGGTGGCCCAATGTTATAATATATAATGGCCCATCATCTGGCCAACCACTACCATATCATAAACTGATCATATAGAAGTGGCCCAATGTTGGCTCCACACTCTCCCAATATCAGTTATACGAGGAGTTGCAGATGTTGGCTCAACCACTACTATTACTATTTTAAACTGATAATATAAAAGTGGTCCGATATCAATTCAATGCTTTCCCAATACTGGTTAGACGACAAATTGCTGATGTTGGCCCAACCTTTCTGCCCAACATCTGGCCAACCATTAACATAGCCATCCGAAATTGAACATATAAAGTGGCCCAATGTTGGTTCAATGCTCCTCCGATATCAGCTATGCGATGCGCTGCCGATGTTGGCCCAACCTATTGGCCCAACATCTGGCCAACCGCTACTTTTATTATCTTAAACTGAGAATATAAAAGCGGTCCGATGTCGGTTCAATGCTTTCCCAATACTGGTTACACGATGAGTTGCCGATGTTGGCCCAACAGGTTGGCCCACCCTATTGGCCCAACATCTGGCCAACCATTACTAGAGCCATCACAAATTGAACATATAAAAGAGGCCGAATGTTGGTTCAACGCTCTTTTGATATCAGCTATGCGACCAGCTGCCAATGTTGGCCCAACCTATTGGCCCAACATCTGGCCAACCGCTACTTTTATTATCTTAAACTGAGAATATAAAAGTGGTCCGATGTCGGTTCAATGCTTTCCCAATACTGGTTTTACGATGAGTTGCCGATGTTGGCCCACCCTATTGGCCCAACATCTGACCAACCATTACTAGAGCCATCACAAATTGAACATATAAAAGAGGCCCAATGTTGGTTCAACGCTCTTCCGATATCAGCTATGCAACGGGCTGCCGATGTTGGCCCAACCTATTGGCCCAACATCTGGCCAACCGTTACTTTTATTATCTTAAACTGAGAATATAAAAGTGGTCCGATGTCGGTTCAATGCGTTCCCAATACTGGTTACACGATGAGTTGCCGATGTTGGCCCAACAGGTTGGCCCACCCTATTGGCCCAACATCTGGCCAACCCTTACTAGAGCTATCACAAATTGAACATATAAAAGTGGTCCAATGTTGGTTCAACGCTCTTCCGATATCAGCTATGCGACCAGCTGCCAATGTTGGCCCAACCTATTGGCCCAACATCTGGCCAACCATTACTTTTATTATCTTAAACTGATAATATAAAAGTGGTCCGATGTCGGTTCAATGCTTTCCCAATACTGGTTACACGACGAGTTGCCAATGTTGGCCCAACCTTTTGGCCCAACATCTGGCCAACCATTAACATAGCCATCACAAATTGAACATATAAAAGAGGCCCAATGTTGGTACAATGCTCTTCCGATATCAGTTGTGCAGGGAGCTGCCGATGTTGGCTCACCCTATTGGCCCAACATCTGGCCAACCATTACGAGAGCCATCTCAAATTGAACATATAACAGTGGCCCAATGTTGGTTCAACGCTCTTCCGATATCACCTATGCGACAAGCTGCCAATGTTGGCCCAACCTATTGGCCCAACATCTGGCCAACTGCTACTTTTACTATCTCAAACTGGGAATATAAAAGCGGCCCAATATTGGTACAACGCTCTTCCGATATCAGTTATGCGAGAAGGTGCCGATGTTTAAAAGTGGTCCAATGTTGGTTGAACACTCTCCCGATATCTGTTACACAAGCACTCCAGAGGAGTTGCCGATATTGGCCCAAGCCCTTGGCCCAACATATGGCCAACCATTACTATAACCACCTTAAACAGAATAAATAAAAGTGGCCCAATGTTGGTTCAACGCTCTATCGATATCACTTATGTGAGGAGTTGCCGATGTTGGCCCAACCTATTGGCCCAACGTCTGGCCAACCACTACTCTTACTATCTTAAATTGAGAATATCAAAGTGTCCCAGTATTGGTTATGCTCTCCCAATATTGGTAATTTGAATAATTTGAGCGCTTCAAATGTACTCTTTTTTCCTCTGGGCCGTTTGTCATAGCCATTTTGGCGAATGCAGAAAATCTAAAAAGAGGGTCTAATTTTGATAATCCAATGAGTTACCAATATTGGCCCACTTTCTTGGTTCTATGCTCAGCCAAACACTGGTTTAACTATCTCGGTCTATGCATGAAATATTTGGCAGTAGACACGCATCGGATAAATGCTGGGCCGCTATTGATGTTGGTCCACTCCTGTGGCCCGGCCCTACTTTGAACCAACTACGGTCATAATCATATTCGATGCAGAAGCACACAATTTTTATAAAAATGGCCCTAGGCTGGCTCAGTGTTGGCCTGATGTCAGAAACCCAAAAGCTGCTGATACATTGATAGACATGGCCTAACATCGGCCCACCCCTGTGTTACCAACGTTGGACCAACGTGGAACCATCATTGGCCCACAATAGAATTTAGTCTCGCACTCGAAGGTTAATTCTTTTATGACATTTCATGCAGTCTGGAATTAGTGCACAAGTGCACCAAGTTCCAATGAAGGAAACTTATCTTTCTTTAGAACATCATACATGACTTTTCATAGCAATCTGATGCTATTACAATTGAAGAAAATAATTGCTGAAGATCTTGCTGCGGGATGATTCCCCATTTTGGAAAGCAGCAACTTGAAAGCTGCTCCATGAAGAATGAAGATTTGCTGGATTCTCAGTGGTAGATGGAGTTTTATATTTCCTACATTTATGAGTTATGTCAATGGGTTTCAGAGATTCAGACAGCCACAAATGTATATATTTATTTAAAGGAATTTAAACCATTTTGGACAACTGATTGCTGCATGTAAACAATTTGCATTCATATGGTGGGCCGACATTTAGCCGATGTGGCATTTTTCTGGCATGCTGCTGCTGTTTGGTCTTTTGAAATAATTAATGTTAGCGCAGAAATTGGTGTCAAAATCATTTTATGATTTAGAATGTGTGTGATAATTTTCTTTTATGAACATAAAAATTAATAATTTACTTGTTAATTAGGTAATGCCGGGCCAACACCAGACTGTCATTTGACTAATGCTGGACCTAAAGCTGGACCTTAAGCAGGACCTAAAGCCGCAGAAAAGCTTGGATGAAGTTCGTACAACAGTGTGACAAAGCTGGCGAGGTGGAAAACAATAGGGATACCAGGGTAAGTTGTACCATGGGGTAAATTGTGCCGCCCACTGTTCGGGTGAAATGAAGAGCTTGGCAAAGAAGGCTGTGGTAAACAGCCTCTGTTCACTAGCAGACAGCTTTGGTCTATTAATAGCCAAGCTGTGTGACCTAATTAATGCCCTGCTGGTCAAGCCTCTTTGAGCATGAGCAGTACCTATTAGCAATCAACTAATTTCAAATCAGTGGGCTTTCAACAGCCAAAGGGATAACTGCTCAAGCTTTAACTATTTGAAATGGTATGTAGAATTTTTCATATGGATTGGGAGTTTGTATGTATGTTTATCGAAACCTTTAATTGTTTGTTTATTGTTGTTTTACCTACTAACTTTATAATCTCTCTGTTTGACATGTACATTCCATTGATCAGCTGACTGTCTGAAATTTCAATTTGATAGTAGCTATATGCTAAACAACATATTTATTGTTTATAGGGTAACATTTGAAGACTACCACAACACCAATTCTGGATCTGATGCAAGGGTTGCTACAGTTCGTAAGTAAATTATTGTGTTTGGATAACTTTGATATTTAGACGATTATTGATTGATATTTGATGTAACATTATGTAGTGTTTTATTTGATAAGATTTTAATGTTGTTAACTTTCTAATAATTCATACATTTAAGTCATTATGATACTTAAAAGCTAATTCTACATTTAAGCAAATTCATAATTTATTGTGTATTGCTAAGAGTTTACTTTTATACCCAGCACTTATCTATGATTAATTTGCAAAGACTGTGCGGCAGCAAACCCTCATAAATGTCCATTCATAATACATTAATGTTAAGATAGTTGATTTACATTAATGATAAGATAATTGACTTAAATGTTTGTTTTAACATAGTATTTGAGGTGTTTCTTTGTATCAATTTTAGATTCACCGATCGTGGTTGTGATGTGATTCTTTATGATGACGATTACAATGATCTCGTCAAATGAAGTGGCGGCGGAATTCTATGAAGGCAATGCCTCCCATATGTACCCACTTGGTCAACATCATTAGGCATCAAGAAAAAAATACCAAGTATGCAGGTATGAAAAACTACACTCATAAATTCAATTTCCTTGCTGAATACTTAAAGTGTCGAGGACCAAAATTCTTGTTTCTCAGTCATTTGGTATTTGCAATAAGGTTATGTCCCTCTGGTAAGATGGGGTTAGGGGGCAAATCCAGATATTTGTTAGATTTCATCTTGCATTCTTTGTTTATTTTTGACAACTAGTTTTATCCAGAAAATCAATTTGGCGTAAGTTGTGCCGTTTGGACTGCGGTGATTTGTGCCAATGGTATGACATAAAATTATTTATCTTTTTTTGTCTTCATTTTACGCAAGGGCTTCATGTGTTGTGAAATAAATTACACTGAAAGGAACATGTGTCAAAAGTGCTATACCGCCCTCTAAACAATACATAATTCTCTGTCTCTGTTCGGGACTGTCAAGTAGCAGCAGAATGCTGACAGTCCCTGGAAAATCGAATTGGGTCAACAATAATTTGATCTGTTTTGGACAGATCACCAGATCAGGTCGAACAATAGCTGTCCATATTACTACGCCAAACTACTTTCACAATGCATGGTTGCTGGCAAATATCCAGTCCAGTGCTTTGAATGAAAATGTTTGGAAATCATGAGACAAACAGAAAGTTTTGAAACTTTAGCATACACTTTGCCTGTGAAAGGGATGATTTTACTCATGAGAAGTTTGATGGTATTCAATCTACTTATGCCATTTACTACATAATAAATTGTGGTCAGAAAAGGGTCCAAAAAGAATGCATTCTCACTTATTCACTTGTCCATACAAAGCCGATGTTTTTGTTTTGTGATATCAAAAATGCTCAATTGTATTTATTCTGTTACTTTATGGAGATTTATGAACTAGAACAATAATATAATTCACAATTTCATAAAAGCTGTGTTACACTCAGCAAAATGTCTTGTCCATGCCACAAGTGGCCCCCTCTATACTGGCAATATATGTGAACTACAATGTATACATCCTCCATGAGAAAAAATAGTTCCAACTTGTTTTGGTATTTACAAGCTGTCTGCTTAAAATTGAAGCCAACAAAAGTCAGATTAGACACTTGCAGCGTTTTTGGAAATAAATTAGACCATCACTAAATGATGGAACTGTCCTGGTCTCTTCCACACTGTCCTGATTTCTTCCAGAGGTCGAAATTCTGTTGACCGCTCACAGGAGCTCGCGAATTTTGCACCCTAGGTGGCAGCAAATAGCGGTCAACTTGTAGACAGCATAATTCTAGTTTTTGCAGCATTTTAAATTTTTGCATAAAATGGCTCATAAATGTTTCATTAGTTTCATGTAACATGTCAGCCATAAGTTAAAAACATGGTACAAATGATCTATCGGAAGAAACACGTGAACTACAAGGTGTTTTTGAATAAATTAAGCAGAACAACGTACCCCAGCATGCGGCACAACTTACCCGGCACCTGGCCAAGTTGTGCTAATTGACCTACTTTTTTCCAATGCCTACCACGATCTTTCCAATAGTCAGACTGCCCTGAAACTTCGGTCGATTCTGACAAAAGTATTATATTGTGATACCGGATTTTCAGATTGCATGATTTTAAGCTTTGGTTTTTCAGAAAATAGGCCAAAGTGAGCTTGAACAAACTTTGGGGTTAAAAAAAATGACAAAGAAAACGGCTAGTGCAGTGCTGTAGAGGAAGGTCAGATGAACATTTTGATGTATCAAACAAAAAAATCAGTTTGGACCTTTTTGAGATGCTGGAGCTTTAATTTTATTATTCATCATACCCAATTCTTAACATGAAATATCCATCAAAAAATGCTCGGAGTTACCTATTTTTCCTGTTAAGTAATATCTAAGATGAAAGTCATTATCCAAAAGTAAAAATATGCAGTCATTGTCTCTCCAGAAAGTATGTATCACTTCATCCAGTCTGATGGGGTGTGATAAACCTATAACAGCTAACATTTCTGGCTAGAGGGCTGAGAAAATGTTTCAAATACCAAGTTGTGTTAGTTATATTATTCATCATCTCTTTGTAACAGGCTTTGTTGAGATTTTTGTGCACTTTATCACAAATTTTGCCACAGTGAAACAAACATTTCATAACTATGTGAAAGGATAGACACATTTGAGTTTAGACAATGCATGCAGAGACTGTTTGTAAGTATCTGCTTCATTACGAAGTTGAATCCCCTGATATTACAAGAACAGTCTTCGCAATTGGCTAATATACAAAAGCAACATTAAAGCTATAAATAAATAACACTATTTGTGCTTAATGAATTTCGAGTACTTAAATGGATGTTGGTTGTTTAATGTTGATGCAGGTTATCTGGCATCCAAAATCAATCAGTCTTTAATCAAATACAACAACAAAAATAGAATACATTCAGTAAATTATGTGAAAATGTAGTTAATATAAACATGTGCAACTTTTGCATATCAAGACTGTTTTGTCAAAGTGTTTTACTTCATAGTTAACTAAATGCTTACAAACATTCTATCCATGCATGTGTTTTCTGGTGATTCACACAACTTTTGGCTCCACTTTACATGGTTGCAAAAGTATATGTTTCACAGTGGTGAAATTCCATTATAAAACACACAAAAAGACAATATCACACAATAGGTTAAAAAGTGTGGTAGATTGTACTACAATTATTCACCAGAATGATGAGACTATAAAGGAAAAGTTGGCAAACAAACATATTTTATAAATTTTCTGAGAAATGTTTACTGTTATAGGTTTATCACACTCTGTCAGTCTGGATGAAGTGGTATGTACTTTCTTTTGTGGTGATGATTGCATATTTCTTCTTCTGAATAATTTCTTTATCTTAGATATTAGGGGGAAACGGGGCACATTGGGACGTCTTTGAACGTCTACTAATTTTGCTCAATGCTGAAAGCACTGAAGAACTCAGAAGTTTGCATGAATATCACCAATACTATTGAGCTGAAATGCAAGGCATAATAAACTAGACTGCACCTACCCTTTTGCAGCCAGAGAGTCGTAAAAATGACTGTCCCAATGTGCCCCACGTGGCACAGCCGGGGCACATTGGGACATCAATTAAAAAAATCATTTTAACACTCCATGTGCAATAGATATCACACGTAAGTAGTGCATAAGACAATATAATAGTTCATAACTTTAAACAGTTTTAAACATTTAACATAAACTATCCTGGGTGCGGACATCTATGTAAGTAACACACAGTGCTTTGCGACAAATTTGTTCACAGAGGATGGTAATCCACTATACCTCTATTCACTTTGGCCTGAATACCTGTTGTGTGCTGTCCCAGGTCTTTCAGTTGCCTTGCACACTTAAATGCTGCCATACTAAGTGCGTCCCAATGTGCCCCGAATTCGCTGTCCCAATGAGCCCAATATGACTTTTACACCGAAATGCAAATTTATCGGACACCAGTGAGTGTGTTTATCACGATAGCAATTCATAACTGTGCGTTACGATATATAAAATTCATACAAGCACTGAGGAAGCCTCATTGTTCATGGTTTGTCCACAGAATGGTTCGAATTGAACCCGTCCATATTTACTTTAGTAGTAGGAATACAAACTTTTGCTTGCCATACTTCTGCATGTGGCTGTAATTTGTCTATAAAACCATGGAAACATCAGGATGTGAAATTACAAGATACGATGGCACTACCATATCATATACCTTGCCAGGATCCAAGAAAACCCCACCGTCCCACAGTGCCCCGCGTGCCCCGGTTCCCCCTACCTACCAGGAAAAATGGGCAATTTTGATTACTTTTTGATGGAGATTCCGTGCTAAGAATAGGGTGTGATAAATAAAAAAAACTTACACACAAATATCTCAAAAAATTCCCTGCAGATTTTTTTGTTTGACATATCAAAATGTTCATCTGACGTTCCTCTACATCACTGCACTAATGTTGTTTTTTTTGGTCAATTTTTTTAATCCCAAAGTTTGTTCAATCTCACTGTGAGGCCCAACGTAAAAAATGGCACAACTTACCTTGTGTCCCCCTGTATTAACAATAACATGAACACAATGATGACTGGGTGGCTGAGTGGTGCCTGCCTGCGCCGCTAAAGGTCTTGGGGAACCCGAAGTCCCAGCTGGATGTCATTTTTATGTTAAATTGGTGGCCCCTTGTATCAGTGTCTGTGCTGGGCAAGTAAAAGATAACTTACATGGGGTAAAAGCAGGTTTTGGACTCCATCTCATTAATCAACCCTGGTGAGCGCTCAGAACTTGGCGTAGAGAGCTGCACTTACCATATATCTATCTATATAGATCTATCTACGACTGATAATAATATATATAAGTTTTAATATAACTGATTTCACTTAAAGGTGCTTGCAATGCCAACTTACTCCTGATATTTGATCTTCTTTCCTCTAGTCTAGATTATGTCAATTTTTTTGAGTACTTGGTCATGAGGCCTCGTGGCTGGATCCACCCCCCTCTCCGTCCCTCAACAACCATCAGCTCTCTCCAACTATATTTGGCTTTCTTCAGCTACTTTGGTTTCCATCAACTACCTTCAGCTCCCCTCAGCTACCCTCTCTTCCCTTAACTACCCCAAGCTCCCTTCAACAGCTTAAGCTTTCCCTATGCTTCCCTCAATTACCCCATGCATAATAAAACAGTGGTCACCCGTGAGTGTGAGGGTGTATCCTGCCATGAAGCCTGTCATACTTTGGTGCAAGTAAACATTCTGCAACAAACTTTATGTTTACATTTTATCAATGTGTTACTCATTAAGAATTGAACTGTGTACTTTAATTGCAGAGTCAACAAACTTGAAGTTAGATAGGATATTGGATTGTGTGAACCCACACACCCTTGTCTCTCTGAGCTGACCGGATGGATGGACGCCATTGGATGGGTGATCAGGGCTTAACGTCCTTTATTTATGCACTTGGTACGCTAATTAGGAAAGGAAGGCGACACAGTAATGAGGTGAAGAATGATTAAAACTGCATCCAACATAGGCCCAGGTGACCCTTCAAGAGCTGGATTCGAACCCTGGACCCAGCGATTGGCAGCCCAGCACGCTACCACTGAGCTAACCCTCCCTCTCAGGCTGACTGGATCTTAGTTATTAGAGGAAAGACGAAATTAAATCAAGAAAACGGACAAGGCTGAAGATGAAACTAGCTGACTGGAATTATCACAAATGGTAGCCTTTCATCATTGAGAAATACACATGGCAATGATCAAGACTGACAAATGCTCTGTTATTTTACACAAGATTTTGCATGATGTACTGATATTGTCTACCAGCTGATATTCACACTTTTTTTTTACAAACTGTATTTTGACTGTAAATTCTAATGATTAAACATAATTTATAATTTTCATAGCATTGTAATAGAAAGACTAAGTGATTTTAACATTGTGACATACGTATGGTTAAAATACTATTTGAATCCAAGCAAGGTGCACTTCTACGAAATTGTTTACCTGTGTTTTTTGAGCTTCATGATTTTTGTGGTTAACTCATGCTCTACTTCTTATGAATTCTTTGTTCGTTGTGCTTTTAAACATAATTTTCATTTCTGTCTTATTACTGTGGGTGCAGAACAACCTTCTATTATTGGATTTCTTTTGCTACTGATCCGTAAATAAAATTTGACTCACTTTCTTACTAACTTGTAAAGTAACATTGGTGTTCTGTTTGTAACACTACTGTCACTGTAAGCATGTATAGATGTCCAATGTGTAGCAGATGCTGACGTTGAGCAATTAAGAGAACGTCGGGCTGACATTGTTGTACTGATTTCTGGCCAATGCTGGTTTACTGACCAAGTGGTTTTGAAGTAGGATCAGTTGCGGCAGCATGTTGGCCTGATAGGTGGTGTAACATTGGGCCAGCATTTGGCCACCTTTGGGCTGATACCAATGTCGGGCCACGCGTCGGGCCGATGAGCAAAATTACATCGGGCCAATGTTGGTTTACTGATGTCGGGCCAATATTGGTGTACTGATGTTGGGCTAGTGCTGGCATACCGACCATGGGCCAAAGGTAACACGTTGGCCGGATGTCCAACCAATGGTGGCAGAATTCTGGTTCTGATCGGTGGTACAACATCGGGCCACCATCAGGCAGATATCAACATCGGGTGGAGGTCTGGCCATTGGTGGCAGGATGTTGGTTCTAACAGGTGGCACAAAAATGGGCCGCCATCGGGCAGATATCAATGTCCGGAAGAAGTCCGGCCAATGGTGGCAGGATGTTGGTTCAAACAGGTGGCACAAGAGTGGGCCACCATCGGGCAGATATCAACGTCGGGAGGAAGTCCGGCCAATGGTGGCACGATGTTGGTTCTAAAGGTGGCACAAGAGTGGGCCACCATCGGGCAGATATCAATGTCGGGAAGATGTCCGGCCAATGGTGGCTGGATGTTGGTTCTAACAGGTGGCACAAGAGTGGGCCACCATCGGGCAGATATCAACGTCGGGAAGAAGTCCGGCCAATGGTGGCAGGATGTTGGTTCTAACAGGTGGCACAAGAGTGGGCCACCATCGGGCAGATATCAACATTGGGCGGATGTCCGGCCAATGGTGGCAGGATGTTGGTTCTAACAGGTGGCACAACATCGGGCCACCATCGGGCAGATATCAACATTGGGCGGATGTCCGGCCAATGGTGGCAGGATGTTGGTTCTAATAAGTGGCACAACATCGGGCCACCATCGGGCAGATATCAACATTGGGCGGATGTCCGGCCAATGGTGGCAGGATGTTGGTTCTAATAAGTGGCGCAACATCAGGCCACCATCGGGCAGAGATCAAATTCGGGAAGAAGTCCGGCCAATGGTGGCAGGATGTTGGTTCTAACATGTGGCACAACATCGGTCCACCATCGGGCAGATATCAACGTTGGGCGGATATCCGGCCAATGGTGGCAGGATGTTGGTTCTAACAGGTGGTACAACATTGGGCCACCATCGGGCAGATATCAACGTTGGGCGGATGTCTGGCCAATGGTGGCAGGATGTTGGTTCCAACCGGTGGTATGACATCGGGCCACCACTGGGTAGATATGAATGATGGGCCGATGGCAGATCAATGGTGGCTGAATGCTGGGCTAATAGGTGGTGCGACATCGCAACACCATTGGGCCGATGCCATCATCGGCCCATGTGTCGGGCCGATGAGCAAAATTACATCGGGCCAATTTCGGCCGCCGATATTGGGCCGATGAAAACACGGACGTTAGGCCATCATCCAGCCACCGTCACAATGTTGACTGGGTTAATGATATTTGATAAATGCAGAGATGATATTGATGTTTTTGTGTGTCAAGAGAAAGTAAAAGTTGTATCAGAGAAGAAGTATTTAGGCAATATTATTTCTAATTCTATACATGATCCACTAATTCATCATGTGAAGAATTATTATATTTGTAAAGTAAATAGCTTTTTAGACAATTTCAGTGAAGTGTCATCATATGTAAAAAAAAATAGCTTATTCTAGCAGTATTGTCTTAGTTTATATGGAAGTTACTTGTGTATGCTGGATCACAGTCATATCGAAGAGTTAAATGTAGCATGGAGAAAATGGAAATTGCCTTACAAGACCCATTGTAAATTGCTACCTCATATATCCATCCAATGTCCAATTCAAGTTAGTATACATGTACACGCGTTTTAGCAAATTTTTTGTGTCTGGAGTTTTTTACAACAACAAGTCGGTTAGTAGTGTTTTTAAATCATCATTGTTTCATGTTTCAAGGCTTAGCAATAACTTCAAACATATTTCTAGTAATGTAACACGAATTTCTGGAGTATTTTAAGGTGTCCAACTGGTTTTACATATGTTAGATACAATGATTAAGAAGTATAAGGATTCTAGTCAAGAATGTGATATGAGGGTTGCAGTACAAGTTCGAGAATAGTGTGCTATGAGAGACAGGAGCACGGAGGATTGGGTTTTAGATAGATGTGATATAAATTCGATTTTATCAATTTTATGTACTGAATGACAAAGTTTTTACTCCATGTTTTTATATCTATATTAAATTTATTAATGTAAATATGTGAATAAGGTTCATATTTGTATTTATTTACATGCGCCTTTAGCATGAATAAAGATTATTATGATTATGAAAGAATAATGCATCAGATTTCAACTCTAAACTATGTAACTAATGGATAGGCTATAAAGGTCTATTAGGCTGTGGGAACACACCACCATGGTAAAAATAATTACTGGAACTTAGATATTTCATCTCAATATCCTCAGCTCATTTTGGGGGTTAGAGATTCCAAGTTTCAAGTTTCAAGTTTTTATTTTCTCAGATCAGTCAATGTGATATGGAGCAAACACATGTATGGCAAAGAATCCACCTGTAGTAATTTTCAATGTTATAATAATAATATGATAACTCAGTGTTTATAACATACCTACATACCTATTTGACTGTCATTTTTCTTTAATCATGTCATTTGTCTTAAAATTAATTTGGATTCAGCCCCCTCAAAATACCCATATAATGGCAAATCATAAGACATTGTCTAGACCCTAAAACCAAGTTATAATGACTGTCAGATAGGTATGTTTCAAACACTCACTTATAATATTATTACTATATTGAAAATCATTACAGGTGGATTCTTTGCCATACTTTAATTGTAATCTCTGACCCCCAAAATGAGCTAAGAATATTGAGAATAACTTCTCTAAGTTCTTGTAATTCTTTTTATCTTGATGGTGTGTTCCCATAGCGTAATGGACATTGTACAGCCAATTTATCAGTTTCATAAAAAGAGAGGATCATTGTATAAAATGCATTTATTATCCTCGTTGCCACCGAACTAATTGCTATCGAACTGTAAATTTAAATTTCAGATGAATGAGACATCACACAGCGCAACGGACCAAAAATCTTCAACTGGTATTGATGTAACAAACTACGTTGAGAATGAACGTCAGTTGGCATCCCATCCTCCGTACCAAGATGACCCTTCTGCACTTGGAATTCAGATGCAGCAACCTGAAGAGACGGGAAGGCCCTTCGCATGGAGCTGGTGCGACCTGGTCACCAATGTCATTGCTTGCTTTTTCTGCCCCGTGAGTATCTGCAAATTGAATGAAAATAATCTGTTATTTAGTCTTACCATGATATTTTTGTGCTGTGAAAAAAGACAGTATTAAATTTTACATTTTTGATGCCCAGTGACAAACAGTGTGCAAATGAACGGACAGAAACAAACGATTCCTTCGTATATTTTTAAAAAATCCCTGGGTAGTGGGTACTCACCATCAGGGCTCTATACCATTGCCAAGATTCGATAAGATACATATCATCGATACGCTTGGTCGATACACAATTTGTACCGTCGGTCTGCAAATTAGGGCCGATCCGCGTCTTAGAGAAATCTGCTTGTCGAAAACCGAATTTTTGGCCCGGAAAGTTGACCTCGCACTAGAGCGGACGTTAACATGACGACCTTCTCGAGTTCAGTTCATGATTCTGTGGACATTTTCCCAGAAATCTGGGCAATAAATTGATTTACCTGGTATGGCACAATTGAACCGAACCGAAAGTGCTGCTTTGAAAACCAGTTTGGGAACCGGCCAGATTGTACTGGTAGTCTGGTACAGCCAGTATTTATCAAACCGGTGTAGTGCACTACTATACTCACCAGTGACCCTCATCTCATGGGAAATTCCAGTTTTAATAAATGACAAGATTCAGTTGTCAATTATTTAAAAGATGTCAGAGTGATCGTAACATGATAAATTTAATTAAATCAGAAGTTCCTGTTTAGATGAAACAATTATTTATTTGTTGATACAGTGTAGAACGCATTTTTGCCTGTGGACGAAGTCCCGTTAAGGGGACGACCACTTACTGTGGGGGGCTTGGAGTTTTCCTCGGCCGGAAACTATTTATTTCACTTTGACATCGGGAGTATTTATTTATTTAAAGTGCTTGAAGTCCCCGATTATTTATTCCTAAATCAAGCAACACCTTGTTAAGAAATACCCCTAGGAGAAATTATTTATTTCAAGACTGCCCAAAAGAATTTATTTATTTCACCAAAACTGAGCAAGAAATATTTATTTTAGAAAACACTCCAAACCCCTCCCTCTACATTAAATGGTTTCCCCTAAGATGACAATATTTCTGTTACAGTTTTGTGGCTTCGTTGGTACCGTGATGGGGCTACTCTCCTACACCGACTACCAGATGAAAAACTACAACAACGCCAGATCCAAAAAGTCGTTCGCTTTTTGCTTTGGCATTCTCGGAATTGTCTTAGCCGTCACCTGGATAATCATTGCATGGGTCATGGGTCATCATGCAAATGGTCGCCTCAGTGATGAAGAACTACGTAAAAAAATTTGGTCGAAGTGAACATGGTGACAGTGATGGAAATGGGGGGGGGGGAGCTTAGGGGAGCTGAGCTCCCTTGATTAGCAAACTGGGGGAGCTTTTCCCTGCTACAGCTCCGCCAATGATCAGTGATGAAAATGCAATTTCCTGTGTTTACTTTCTCAGTGTCCAGGTATTATTGGCCAAATTTTTGCTCTGGTGTTGGAAGGATTTTTTATACTTTTTTAATTTGCGTGACGCTGCAGCACCAGCCTGGAGCTCCCCTGACGAATCTTTTCAATTTTCGTATCTGAAAAGAGATGAAATAGATTGTTGAACCTTGCAACATCATCGCTTATTAGATTTAGATTCAGATCTTGTATTTTTAGCTCATACAATGTTATAAATACATTATTTATAATTCTGATAAATATTTACAACGGTTTACAAGTTCCTATCTTCCTCAAAGGATGTTGCTATTCTTACTTTTATGAATTTTTTAAGTCAACAATCATTTCATAAGAATTTGCCACTCAGTTGTAATTTATATGTATTATATTCTAGTAAGACATGAATGTTTATACAACTTGTTGGTTTAATATGTCGATTTTGTAATTTGATTCTCATGTAGTTTGTATCAACAGTGTCTCTCTGTAAATAATATATTTGATCATCACAGAAATTTACGAAATAGATTGAAGACTCAGTAAGCAGAGTAGAGTATGCTACTATATTGTCAGGCAAACATGTCTATGATAAACCCAAAGATTGAGGATCCATTCAACAACAGACACAGCGTCCCTGAATAAAGTTTAGGGTTAAAAAGAAGGTAAAACTTGTAACATCACTGATTTCCAGGAAATTTTGGAGGAGAACCGACATGATTCAGTGTGAAAGTTAGGAACGGGATGAAACAAGGAGCTGCAACAGGAAAACAATCCAAAACCTTCCATCCATCCCATCCAAATATTTTTTCCGGACAATTGGGAAAAGCTTCTCAAGTGGTTTAAGACCATCCAGACTGGAATTTCATTAATAAATTATGGTTTGATCTGAGACAGACCGTGCCCCAGCCGAGACCAACAACGAAGGTGGAGTTGCTGAAATTCTGTGATGTAGAATGGATTAAAATCACTGCTGATGTAGTCTGAGTACTTTTGACATGTTGTGGTAAAATCCTGTAAGCTGTTCTTGATCCTAAGCGGGAAAATATGTGATAGTACAGGAGGGTATGTAAACTTTTGAAACTGTCATAAAATGCAATTAAGTGATAATATCATTAAATCTCATTGCTATTGAATTTTTAATGGTTCAGAAGTGTTTAGCCACATGCAGTGCATTGTATTTCATGCATGATTTGCCTCTTGTTGTTAAAATTGTCTGGAAATAGAGAAATTGGTCATTTTTTATTGGGGTATGTAAACTTTTTGGCAGAACTGTACAAATAAGTAAAATTCAAAAACGCAATACATACAAGCTAAAAATGACGATGGGATTTTAATGAAAATGTCTGCCATTTTCAATTGGATCATTTTGATAAGATTTTGGACCATTTCTAATGGGTTAAGATCTCTTAAAATTATAAATATGATAGTGTAATAAAAAAAAATTTTAATTTAAAAAATTTAAAAATTGTTATATCTCAAAGAATTCCCAACAGATATTTTTCGTTTGTGTCTGAAAATGTTCCCTTTGTTGTCTTCTAAAACACTACACTAGTGGCGTATTTGTTCAATTTTCTTAACCCCGAACTTTATTCAGGGACACTGTGCAGAGAGAACACAACTGAGCCAAACTGAAACATTGGAAAATCTTGTCAGCCACGCTCACAGCTCTTCTATGTTTTAAACCTGCTTTAATTTAAACCTTTAAGGGCCCGCTTTGTCAACTGACTGACCGGAGCACATCAAGGTGATTATGGGCTGCTGAATTTCTCAATGAGTTGCTGGTGTTCTGCAGCACATTGAACAAGAATTACAAGATGCTGAGGATGTTATATGTGCAGGTAATGATTCAAAACATTGGCAGATATTGTCAGAAACACTTGCCAACCAGTTGAAATCTGTTCTCTGCATAATAGCGGTGTGGGACCCTTGTTGATTTGAATGAGGGGCCTGTGAAATCCCTGCCGGGTATAAGATGCAAAAATCATGGGTGACATGCTCACTCCTGCAACAGCTAAAAACGCCTCCCCGAGCAATGCCAATCATCTAAACTATCCACCTATCCTTATTGATCTATCCTGTCCTTCTGATAACAGCAAATAACAGTGAAACAGCTCCCTTATTTACGTTTTCTGCCTCTACTGTTTTTCCCCACCAGGGGCGCATGCATCTCCATCGTAGTTCCGCTATTGCTCACGTTTAGGACTGGCGCCACCGTCTGCCTTCCCGCCAAAAACATCCACACACTATACTCCCACCTTTCTCAAGCCCATTCTGTACCTTACACCAATACATATGGCAGTGCATTTGTATCTTCAATTCCTTTACCACCAATCTTTTACTTATATTACAATTATTACTCAAATGCTATTTCACATGCTCAGCATGCACCACGGGGCCACATATATAGCCACATTTCACTTGATTCAATCAACAGCCCCTGTGTGCTGTACAATGTGTGTTTCAATTGCTTATTACACATCCTTCATATTTCACTATCATGTGGGATGGGTTGCACTTTCCTTCATTTTCCCAATTACAGTCTTGCCCTTATAATGGGTAATTCTAGTACCTTGATATAGTTATTGTATATGTGTACCGTAATCAACCCAGAAACAACCCCAACCCAATTTTCTCTGTTGTTGAATGGATCCCCAATCCTGACAGTTTATCATGGATATGTTTGCCTGACAAAATAGTGGCATATTCCACTCTGCATACTGAGTCTTCAATCTATTTCATAAATTCATTTTTTGTTTCAGCTGTCTCAATTCTGTAGTGACACAATTAGCATCTGGTGCCAAAAGGTCTGATAACAATTCATGTATTTAATTTCTTTATATCTATGGACGCTGTAAGTTGGCGACCTCTGGCTACATTCAAGCCAATGACTTGACCTATATTGATTTTGTCTAAAACGCATATTTCATTTTTATTCAATAATAGAGGTAATTGGTATCTTACATTAAATTCCACAAATTTATGATTTAGTCTAGGAGTTATGAATTTATTATTTCTTTTTTTTGTCAGTGAATATTTTGTTTAAGTGTAATTCGCATGTTTGTTGTGAAATAAGTCGGTAGCATATTTTTCATATATAGATAATAAAATTTATAGAGTTTTGTCGTTACAATATATTCTAATATGAGAATTTTTAATTTTTTAAAAATTAGTTTTGTGTGAGCCTTGTATTTATTACTAGATATTATTCTCCCAGCTTTTTGTTTAATTATACTCCACCAAGACAGTTTTCTATTGTCTTTTGCCATGGTATAACCAACGGATTTGTTAGTTATACCACTGTTGGGGATTAAGTTAGCCTGTTGTACTGTTTTTTTCTGCAAACAACGCACCTAAAAATGACAACAAAGCCACAAAATTCAGTTTAAAATCTTTCAGGAGTCATATGGAGTATAAGTCGCTTATACAACTCATTTTCGGTGTATAACTAACATTTCAGGGGTTATTTACCTCGGGCTAAAGCCCTCGGTAAATAACCACCTGAATGTTAGTTATACACCTCAAATTCGTTGTATAACCTATACTTACACATGATATTGCACAAGTTTGTGGAACTGTTGACAGATCAGCAATTAATACCCTACTGTTTCCAAAATAAAAACCCAATATAGATATATATATTTCAATTTTTTTCCAAGGCATTTCCAAAAGAACATAAACTTTTAAAAAAATCGAACAAAAAATATTCATTAGTTTTGTCCATGCACATAGGAAATGGTGTAATAACATATTGACTGGTGCATTTGAGCAACAGTTCAACTTGGCCATGGGCAGTGGCGTACCTGGGGGGTCTCGAATGGGGGGCACCTGGGGGTGCACGCGATTCTCTGGGGGGTACCCACATTAGTATATTTTAGCCAGAGTTGGAAAGTTCATATGGGGGGCACCTGGGGGGGCACTCGTGACAGGTCCAATATGGGGGGGGGGGGTACGTGCCCCCCAGTGCCCCCTCATAGGGACGCCACTGGCCATGGGAAACAGTAGGTGACAATCACTCACTCGGCTCAGTTTGAACTGTTGCCTCAACTCTAATCAATATTTGAATACTACGTGTCAGTTCAGTTATGGTTTTGCTGACATACTTCTTGGTATACCAGCTATTTCAAGAGTATGTCTGGTGTTTGTAAATCTAAGTTATCTTTTCCTGAGCTGCATGTCTATCCAGTCTGTACTGGGCTTTTCCCCGAAAACTGTGATGCCACAGATATACATGTATACAACTATAGTTGCGTGAATTTGAATATCATTAGCACATATTTATAGAAACTGACTAAATGCATTCACACTTGGATATGTTTGTTCCGCTTGTTTAGCTTTAACACCTGCACAGTGCACTGGCAGATAGATGTTTCAACAAACTGAAACTGAACCAAACAGACTGCTTATCCTCAAAGAGTTGAATTACTATACGTTATATTTAACTTTTTTCTTGTTTCATTCAATTTAATTCAATGATGTAAAAGACGTGTCACTAGTTTATGTCGATTTTTTTGTCCACTCTGTTCCTTGCCATAGCTCGGCTCGCTATTGTTTTTAATGAGCAATTTCCACTAAATGTCGTAAGATGCACATGCGCCACACTATCACAGCTTTGCAGATTTCATTAAACAGGTATTCAACAAATTAAGGCACAATATTTATTGGAACATTTTTTGGTCCCACTAAAATGTCCACTCCGTTCCCTTTATTTCCGAGCTTACCAATGATACCTTTTCAAAGAAATCTAATATATATGATGCTGAGGGTGACAGCATTCAACAGACTGCAATCATAACTTTGTATCTCCCAAATAGAATGCACAATTAAGAGAAAACCAAACTGTTCCGGTCCCCTCCGGTACCACAAGATTAGCAAAATAAAATCAATATTTAATTTTAAAAACGATTGATCTGAGATGAAGTTCTTCTGACATTAAGACTACATCAATATATATATAATATAACATCATTTTAATTTTTTTTTCAATTTTTTAAATTGCTCAAAAAGCAGGTTTTTTGCATCAAAACTCCACTACGTTACCACATTTTCCAGGGACTTTGGCCCGAAATTTGAGAATGACCAATATGCTATGGGTCCGATGGTTGCACATTGACCTAATTTTTGCAATATTATAGAACTAATCATCAAACCTGAGCAAATGGTCAGTGGTGTTACTGCTTTGTCAGTGTTTTTTGTTGTCAGTGTTTTTTGTTGTCAGTGGTGTTACAGGACACGAAAACGTCTATTCTACAAGGACCAGCAGGTGCCAGTGGTAATTTTTTAAATAGTATTTAAAAATAATAAATGACCAAGCTATTCTAATAGTACTGTTCACCCTAAACCAAAAATTACAAACGGTATGCTTATTGTTTCATTGATCATGACAAGGATTTTTGCATGCGGCTGCATGATGATTCTAAATATAATGACTGAATTTTTAAAATTCTTCAAAATTCTTGTTTTGATTTGATGAGGTAAAACGAAATGCTCATGAAATACTGTTTTACATTGCAATATTTATCACCAAATTACTTGTTGCCTCAACTCTAATCAATATTTGAATACTACGTGTCAGTTCAGTTATGGTTTTGCTGACATACTTCTTGGTATACCAGCTATTTCAAGAGTATGTCTGGTGTTTGTAAATCTAAGTTATCTTTTCCTGAGCTGCATGTCTATCCAGTCTGTACTGGGCTTTTCCCCGAAAACTGTGATGCCACAGATATACATGTATACAACTATAGTTGCGTGAATTTGAATATCATTAGCACATATTTATAGAAACTGACTAAATGCATTCACACTTGGATATGTTTGTTCCGCTTGTTTAGCTTTAACACCTGCACAGTGCACTGGCAGATAGATGTTTCAACAAACTGAAACTGAACCAAACAGACTGCTTATCCTCAAAGAGTTGAATTACTATACGTTATATTTAACTTTTTTCTTGTTTCATTTAATTTAATTCAATGATATAAAAGACGTGTCACTAGTTTATGTCGATTTTTTTGTCCACTCTGTTCCTTGCCATAGCTCGGCTCGCTATTGTTTTTAATGAGCAATTTCCACTAAATGTCGTAAGATGCACATGCGCCACACTATCACAGCTTTGCAGATTTCATTAAACAGGTATTCAACAAATTAAGGCATAATATTTATTGGAACATTTTTTGGTCCCACTAAAATGTCCACTCCGTTCCCTTTATTTCCGAGCTTACCAATGATACCTTTTCAAAGAAATCTAATATATATGATGCTGAGGGTGACAGCATTCAACAGACTGCAATCATAACTTTGTATCTCCCAAATAGAATGCACAATTAAGAGAAAACCAAACTGTTCCGGTCCCCTCCGGTACCACAAGATTAGCAAAATAAAATCAATATTTAATTTTAAAAACGATTGATCTGAGATGAAGTTCTTCTGACATTAAGACTACATCAATATATATATAATATAACATCATTTTAATTTTTTTTTCAATTTTTTAAATTGCTCAAAAAGCAGGTTTTTTGCATCAAAACTCCACTACGTTACCACATTTTCCAGGGACTTTGGCCCGAAATTTGAGAATGACCAATATGCTATGGGTCCGATGGTTGCACATTGACCTAATTTTTGCAATATTATAGAACTAATCATCAAACCTGAGCAAATGGTCAGTGGTGTTACTGCTTTGTCAGTGTTTTTTGTTGTCAGTGTTTTTTGTTGTCAGTGGTGTTACAGGACACGAAAACGTCTATTCTACAAGGACCAGCAGGTGCCAGTGGTAATTTTTTAAATAGTATTTAAAAATAATAAATGACCAAGCTATTCTAATAGTACTGTTCACCCTAAACCAAAAATTACAAACGGTATGCTTATTGTTTCATTGATCATGACAAGGATTTTTGCATGCGGCTGCATGATGATTCTAAATATAATGACTGAATTTTTGAAATTCTTCAAAATTCTTGTTTTGATTTGATGAGGTAAAACGAAATGCTCATGAAATACTGTTTTACATTGCAATATTTATCACCAAATTACTTGTACTCATTCAAGTCTGTGAGTAACACCACTGACGGCATAATGTTGACATCATTCTAGTTTCTAGGGCAGTGGTAAACTAAAATCATCATTTAAGCTTGCATTTTTCTGGATTTTTATTCTTTATAATATTCTTCATCAGTCAGCATAAGTGGTTTGGTTGCCATGAGTACCTTCAAATTGAAAGTTTTCCCAAGTAATTTTTACCACTTAGCGTCGAATGACCCAGTTGCAACCCGGATTCGGGTTGAAACAATATGCTTTTTTATGCATCATTGATGATTTCAGGATGGGTAACCCAGTTTTGAGAAGAGACACTTTGTGGCCACAATACAAAACAGTTGTTGTTCCAAAAATTGCTTCAAAGAAAGACCTAAATAAAATATTTTTGCAAAATAGTAGCCGGAAGTCTTGTAATGCTTTCATCCTTTTCGTAAATTTCCATGCGGACCAAGTCATCCCTTCCTGATGGAATGGTGACAGCAACAAAGATTAGATCATAAATCAAAACCTAATTAAGGCTTCACATGCCTTCATGTTGCTATGCGACCTTTACACTTCTAGGTAATCCGGTGGAGACTTCAGAGACTTGATAGTTAATTAGACTTTTTTGCCGTGGCTTGCAGGTTTTTTCAGAGTTATGAATTCGGGTCATGCAAAACAATCTGTGGATTGTTGAAATGTAACTCATTTTTGGAAGAAAAACAGCATGCTACTTTATGAAGAAAAACTAAATATTGTGAAATGTTTGTGGAAGAACAACAGCTTGTAGTGGGATCATTTTGGAGGAGCAACAATGAGAATTGTTTTTTAGGAAGTTCAATTTTGAAAATATTTTAAAATTAAGTCCCAGAAAGATAGATGGATAGATACTCACTTAATCTTTTTCAAAATAATTATATCAATTCGATTGATAAAACATCGATATCATTCTTCTTGTCCAGCACTCCAGTAAACTTGACAGTCCAGCTGCAATGCTACATGTATGTGAAACTTGAAGAAAACAAATTCTTGCATTCAAAGTTATCTTTTTAAAAGTCGCTATGACAGATTCCATTTATTTTTACCACAATTTTGTAAGTGACTTATACAACAATAAGGAGATCTATATATGAACTATTTTTGCAACGCACATTGCAGTCAGTATAGAATTACCAATTGATGCAAAAGAAGTTTTCTGGCCAGCTAACGTCAACGTCTCCATGCAACCAGACATTAGGGAATTATGATTTATTTCCATCGCACTCTGATATGACAAGCAATATGTCAGGAAAATAATGACCTATTTTTTTGCTGCAGTCTGTCAGGTCCTCCTGAGAATCCATCATATCGTCCTCTGTTTAGAATATCACGGACAGTCAGACATTCACAATGAAATCCTAATCTTGTCCCTAATTCGCTTGCTAAAGCTATTATGTCAGCAGTTTTAACCAAAATAGTAAAATCATTTAATGCTAAATTAATTAAGATTCTTAATACTCAAGAAAACACTTCATTGCTTGATTTGTAAACAAAACAATGGTGTTCCATGGTATTTAAAAAAACTGATCGGTCAAACTTTTAAAGGAATTTGTCTTCATTAATATGTCTCGACATGACAATTACAAAACAACTCCATTCAAATTAGAATAAGTTAAATATGGCTCTAATCCTTTTTTTAATTGGGAGGCAATAGCTTTAATCCCCACTAATATTTGAGTTAAATCTCAGGTCACATGACCATCGCAGTTGCCAGCTATTAACACCTGCCACAGACATGTTACTCACTGAAACTATCCACCCATCCTTCTTTGTTGTTCTCATACTTCAGATGGGAGCCCACACTGGTCTAACTCCTTCAGTTATTTACATTTTCATACTCCACCACTCATCTGCCACCAGGAGTGCATGAAACTGCATATCTCTCATATTTTCCTCCACAGAGGGCGGCATGTGTCTTCGTTTATTTTAAGCTGGAGACACAGCCAAACCAAACGCCACCTACCAGGACGAATTGCTCCCGCAACCTCTTCATAACATCTTAGGTCTCCAGCCAACATCTGCTTCCCATGCATCTACAGGCACATTTCAACAATTAACCACTTTCAATTTGATAGCCTATTCATGTTTAAACACGTACATTTCACTCTAAATACCAGTACCAAATGTCCATAAAATATTCCCTTACTTTTACATTGTTTAACACGACAGCATCACTTCATGAAAATTCATTGTCAACTTCTTTGACTACAACGGGCATTTCCTAGTATTATCATATTTATATCACTTTGGAGCCTGACAGTTAATTATAACTGCCCCAGTGGAGTGGTGTAGCAATCGCTTTGATAACTGTAACCGCCCCCCCGCCCCCCCTGCCTCCCTCGGATACGCCTATGATTATCACCATAAGGGGGCCACCATTTCATCTCAAGGGGGGGGCTTGGAGTTTTTTTCGAAGAAATAATTTCTTGCTCAGTTTTGGTGAAATGAATAAATTCTTTCTGGGCAGTTTTGAAATAGATAATTTCCGGTGGGGGTTTTTCTCACATGTGATGCTTGATTTAGGAATGAATATTCAAGGACTTTGCGTCCTTGGAATAAATAAATATTGGCGTCGTCACCGTGAACTAAATAATTTCCTGCTGAAGAAAACTCCAAGCCCCCCTGATTACGAAATGGTCGCCTCCTAACAGAACTTTCTCATCCGGTCCAGCTCCAGAAGAAAATGGGCTGCTATTTTTATCCCACTTGCCTCACACATCGGCCTTTATGACCCACTTTGTTTCCCTTTCATCCGATGAGAATTCTTGCCTCCACAAGCAGTTTGGCTGAGGATGTTTAGCATTGATGCAATGGCACAATGTCATGCGTTTCACTTACTTACAGGCGGCACTGTATTTATTTCACCCAAACTGAGAAAGAAATTATTTATTTATAAAAAGCTCCAAGCCCCCCCCCCCTTGAGATGAAATGATGGCCCCCTTAGTCACAATAATCACCATGAAAATCAAATCATAGATTATGAATTTGGCCAGGTGAAGAGCACTGGCTCAAACAGTGTATATCAATTACAGTCAGTGGATCTGAAATTACCAACAGATATTTCAGGTGTCAGTTTTAAAACTTTTAAAAGATGATTTCATATTTATAGATACAGAGACTGAATGTGATTTTTTGGGGGGACATGCAGGGCTTTGGAGTCGGGTGATAATTGAACCGACTCCGACTCCCGACTCCTTTGGCTTTCTGAAAAATGACTCCGACTCCCAACTCCGCTTATCGACATTATTGCACATAAATATTACATGGTTAACAGAGAAGAAAAAGTCATTCTACAAAGTTTTCATAGGATTTTGTACATAAATACTTGCTCAGGAAGTTTTATGTAAAATTTGAGATTCATTTCACATTTTTATAACTGTGTTTTTGTAAATTATATTAATTATTTTTAGGAGTCTGGAGTCACCACTTTAATTTTCGACTCCGACTCCGACTCCACCTGAATATCAAAGTTCGACTCCTACTCCACCCAAAAACCTCCGACTCCACGACTCCGACTCAGACTCCAAAGCCCTGGGGACATGTTGTTCTATTGGGAGAAGTGATGTCACAATTTTTTCGATGTCATTTTTCCCTGTAAGATACATTTCCTAGAAAAAAAAAATCAAATTCAGTCTCTGTGTCTACAATTATGAAATTATCTGTAATAACTGGCAAAATCATCAGAGCTCTTTGCAGGTTTGTGGTCCATTAGAAAAATGTATTTTTATTTTTGATTTATAAACTGGCTTTGCCATACCATTGATAGTACCTGCTGGTTTCCTGACCCTCTTGTTATAGCTGCACACCTTAAATTATTTACTTTGTTTATTTATTGGCAGGTACATTTGACAGATTAAACGATGTTAAACAATAAGAGACAAAAAACAAATCATAAAGATATCTTTAAGCCAGTGACATCACAAGACCTTGCAAGTTGAAAGTTCAGTTTTAAATTGTCTGAAGGGCTAAGTAATGGCAGTGACAGATATATTATGATGATTCCCACACCTTAAAGGGACGGTCCTATGTTTAATTTCATTAGATAGACGGGTTCATTTTTCTTAGAAAATAGTTTAGGTATCATTCATTCTGCTGAGAGTCCAATATCAAGGGATATTAAGCTTCAAAGTTGGCACTATTTGGTGTATCTACGCCAAAGAGACTTCACAGACACCAGTGACGTAATTACACATGAACCGATGACGTCATAGTGAATGACATCACAGTCTGACAATACAATGACGTAACATGACGCAACATTTGTGCCTGGATTTGTTATGTGATCAGCTGCAGAATGATGACGTTTTGATCAGTGAATTGATTGATCTGACACAAATATTGCATCAATGATACAGGGAATAATAGTGCTGTTACAGCAGTGGCGGATCCTGACTGGCTAAAATCTAAAGTACATTCAGTGCGAAAGTATGTGAAAACTGGGCCAGCAAATGCCAAAACACATTCGCTCTGGATCTGCCACTGTATACAGGGGCGTTTCTGGAAATGGCCTGAGGGGGGCATTACATGCCTGGGGCGAATATGCGGTGTTTCCTACACTCTTCCATGTTAATTTTATGTCTAGGGAGGGGGGGGCATGGCCCAATGCCCCCCTAAATACGTCACTAACTGCATAGCCATTACCGTGAAATTAATTTGACATGGAATTCAATGGCAAATCACTGAGGGACGCACTCACTTCTGAAAGCAACTGTATATAGTTTGACAAATTTGCATCCTTCCTCTTCCTTGATACTGGCAGGCTGGCAGATTCTTTTTAGTTATCTGTGATGTATTCATTACATATTGTTTTAATGTGACTGGTGAAGCATGCAATTTTTCTTTGTCATGAATGCCTTTAAGGGTTACAAGGGAGTCACCACATGAAATGATTTAACATGGCTACATAATATATTAGCCAATAACAGGCCTTCTTATCTTCCATATATAAGAAGTGAGTACTGTTGTCCAAGCCAGCCCCATGAAATTGTGAACAGAATCCACTTTTTCACTACATGCAGGTAAGTTGCATTGGCACATTTTTTGACATATTTTCAGAAACTTTACAGGTAATTTCATTAGTACGCGATTCTTGAGTTCTAGACCCACCAAATACATGACATTTTTAGTTGATCTGATTGGTTCAGAAACAACAGAACGTCACACATTGGAATTATCAAACGTAGTAAGTACTAGTTTAGCATTGATTCCTCACAGTCAAGTGTGAATGACAAGAATCGCATGGTTATGAAATTGCCTGAAATGGGATTAACAGCAGGGCTTTGGAGTCAGACTTGGAGTTGGAGTCAGACTTGGAGTCGGACTCGTGGAGTGTGAGGGTTTTGGATGGAGTCGGAATCGGAGTCGAAATTTGACTTTCAGGTGGAGTCGGAGTCAGAGTAGAAAATTAATTCGGTGACTCCCGACAAATTTATAAACAATGACAAAAAAAATTGGAAGTGTACATCATCTTCTCTACGTTCAACGTGGGAAACATACAGGCTTTTTAATTAGTCACAATCAACAGAAGGCCTTTTGATATGTTATGACTGATTTTAGAGTAAATATCAGATGCATAATCCTTTCGTTTGCCTGTCTCAAGCTAGCAGGATAATTAGTCTCCTTAAATCAAATTAACACTAAAAGCATTGCTTATGATCATGACAAATCAACAGGATGATGACACACGGAGTGCCATTGTCACAGTGAAGCAGTCCAGTCTTTTTGCGTAACAAATTTCCAGGCTGTAATTTAACCAACAGACACTAAGTCTTGTGCAGTAAGTAGCCGGACTTGGATCTGAACCTACAATGTACAATTTATTAATTGTGAGGCAGATGTGCTCACAGTTACATGTATGCTATGAAAACCCAATACACAGCTCATAAGATATTACTTGCCATCGAGAAGAACACACTAAATTTGAATATATATATGCAAAAAATCATTACTGTCTGTCACTTTGATAAAGAAAAAGAGTGATCATAACCAATGCTTTCAATGTTAAATTGATTTAAGGAGACTTATCCCCTTTGTTGGTGACAGTCAAAGGAACGGATTATGCATTTGATTTTCACACTAAAGTCAGTTATGACAAGTAAAATGGCCTTCTCTTGATCATGACTAATCAAAGAGCCTCTTTGTTTCCCGTGTTGAAAGTAGAGAAGATGACACTTCATTGGCTATCATGAATCAATAAGTTCATTTTTCACAGTGAACTGGTCCTCATTTTTTCTATATCAAAGTGACAGACTGTAATATATAATATCCTGGCTCTGTGTCATGGAATGCATTGCCTAAAGAAATGAAGATCGAAAGTATACAGATATTTGGAAGATAACACAGAATTGTGCATTAATGTTTTATAGTCATATGGTTTGACAATTGATGCCGAAAAAGAAGACGATATATGCAGGCCTATGGGTATATGTTTGCATATATATAATGTACATTCCCTTTATGACTCTCTAGTACTGTTGTTATATCAATTTTCTATATAAAAGCTATATCAAAATTGTTTCTTAGAAAATTAATTGCATTCCTTCAAGGCAAATTAAGCTATTCCAATACTTCCAGAAAGTACATAGAATGTGATTTTTTCTTGTAATGTGAAAGTGTGACATCATATGGCAGTTCACATTTGTTAGCATTGGAAATCAGAAGTTCCACGTGAGGTCACAGGTTGTTCAGCCAATCATGGCTCACTCTTCGATCTTTTTAATTTTCGCTTGTATTCTGATCAGTATTCTTGTCAGATGTCCTTTTTTTTATTTTTACTCTAATAAATTTCATTTAGGCCTAATTGAAAGACCGGCAACACAATGGACCACAAATCGACCACTGGTATTGAAGCCGCCAATTACTTTTCAAATGAGCGTCAATTGGCATCCCATTCTCCTTACCCGGACGGCTCGGGCGACCCTCCTGGATATGGAATTCAGATGCAACACCCCGGTGACAAACTGCCTGCTACGGTGGTGATGATAGAAGAGCCCTTGTGGAACTGGTGCACTCTGATCACTACTGTTATTGCCTGCTTGCTCTGCCCTGTGAGTATGAACACAAGCCTATGATTATGATTATTATATATATATGTATATTTATATATTCTGCATCAAAATTAAGGCCAATCATGTACCAGGAGATCAGTCACATTGCAAAAGTACTTAAGGATAAAGCGTGTTAAGCTTTCATACAATCCGGTACTGGGGTTTAGCATTGGCTTGATTCACGTGCGATAAGGGACGATTCAGAGTTTTTTAGAGGAATTAAAAACTTTTCACATGTGTTTCACGGGGGGGGGGGGGGGAAATAATATTTTACAACATGTTTAAGGGGTGGTATGAAATTTGAAGATTAGAAAAAAATCATAAAACAGGTACACATACACGTAAAAGTGTGCGAATCTGTCTGCAGAATTGTCCAAGGTGGGTGTCTTCATTGCTTTAAATGTCAGCGCAGGGTACTAAAAATCTGCATCGATCCTAGGTATACCAATTCTTAATGTCAACTTCCAACAGAATTCCTAAAGCCTGCAGTCACAAATTCTGATTTATTGAGAGGTCTCCTTGGCCCATTAATTAATTAAGATAACTGTATCATGAAATTATGTTGGTAGATATATCCACATTTTTGGAAAGCAATTTATTTTTAAGTCTGTGCAGACTGTGTATGATTTAAAACTACAATATTTTGTTACAGCTCTGTGGCTTCATTGGCACCGTGATGGGACTACTCTCTTACACTGACCACAAGGCGAAGAACTACAACAACGCAAACTCCAAGAAGTCTGTTGCTCTGTGCTGTGGCATCACTGGCATTGTTGTGTTTGTTATCTGCTTTATCATTATGATAAGCCTTTTTGCTTCATGGGGTTTCTTTGCCCAACGCATCTATGAAGATGCAGTATATAAAAGTAACAACAACCGGTGGTCAAATTAAACATGAAAGTGGAATTAGTGGAAGGGGGAGGAGGTTAGGGTGAGGCCAGAAGAGCTGATCATAAATATCAAGGGGTCTACATTGCAAAATTTGAAATTTTGAGTCAAATGATGGAGTGAGATGGTTGCACAGTGTGTTAGACCTAACGTAACTTGTTGTTTCGAGATATGATAATCTTCCCATTGTCATTTATAACTTAAAACAACAAGCTATGTTGCCTCTTAGTACAGGGTGGGGCCGAGAAACTTGCACTATTTGACAGATTTTCCTTTTTGGTGGAAATCGAAAACTTAAACATTTCACAACAAATTCCTATCAACAGGGCTCAAAAACAAGAAGAAAGAATGTTTTTATGTAGTTTGGCTCATTTTATCTCCAACCGCAAAAACAATATGGTCGCCAAAATCTGAAAGTGCTTCTTAAAAAAGGTCCTCTCGTGTCTGACGGCCATTCTCCATAATGATAGTCGGAATGATGACAGCATCTTGGTGGGAAAACATGTTGATGCCCTGTTTTAATGTGCCCACAAAATAATTTTCACGTTGCCTTTCATCACGCCTTCATGAGAGTCAGAAGTCTGCAAATCAGGCATCAGTTGATCTAGCTTTTTATAACTTTTGCATTTTCTTGATTTATTGCAGCTCAGCTAAAGTCTTTGTCCTCATGTAGATGCTAAAACCACTGATAAAGTTGGTAGCTTCTTGAGGCTTGACACCCATGTTTTACATTTAAAGGATGTTAAAGAGGGATTTTAGAAATTTTCAAAACCTTGCTGTCCCTGTCAAAAACAACGTTCAGTCACTTTGGGGCTCATTGCATAACCAATTCATTTCTGAAACCAAAGAGACTAATGGACATGAAAGCTATTAACATTATTTTAATTCATGCCAAGTTGCATTGTACTTTGACTTCTACATAAATATCCTCCCTAAAGTTTGGCGCAAGATTCGCTTCCCCACCCTGTAATTACCATCTCACAAAATCAAGTGGTCTTTGACCTTTGCCCCGTAGAAAAAAACTCTACCACCTTTGGAATGTAAAAATTACGGTTTCTGACACTCCGAACTGTCCTCTTTTAATTGGTACCAAATTTAAGTGTTGTGTCATGAGTACGACTTGCACAAGAATAGATCTAAGCCACTTTTTCCGGCATATATTTCCTATAGTGATTCACATTACAAGATGTTTTTGACACATGCCGAAACTTGTTGTACTTGATGATATTCAGAAATTATTATGTAAAATGTCCATCAATGTTATCTTTATTATATGTGCTGTACTTGTGTTGTCTTGTGCATTCACATTTCAACAGTTAATAAAGTATTATTCAGATTACATACCTGATTCTGTCTTATCCAGTGTTGCTTAGCTTACTAGGTCTCAAGTAACTAGTTACAAATTACTGATTACTTTTGAGAAAAGTGATCTAGTTATGCTACAAATTACTTGCGAGGTTTAAATAGATTACTAGCTAGATTACATTTTGTTACTTTAAAGTTCTGAACAAAACCACTGTGAACTTTAAGAGCCAACAATGACATGTGCACCGGTGCTCTTCATATTGGACCTGCCCCCCAGATGCCCCCCATATGAACTCTCAAACTCTGGTTCAACTATACAATTATTAGAGTGGGTGCCCTCCCCCCTCTTGAGACCCAAAGTTATACCAATACCGATCTTTCCCAAATCTGTTTATGAATAAATTAATTAAATGGCACCATTTTTAGCAGCGCGAAGCGCTAGCTCTTACTGAAGAAATTTTGCCAAAACTTATGACCATAACCGTGGGTGCCCCGCTAACCAATGTCATTCAAACGTAGCATACAGCCTCTCCTGAATTTTAAATAACGACGATAAACTTTTGGCACCTCACTGTTACAATACAAATTAATAAAGATAACAAATAAGCTTATTTTCATGTGGTCAAAGGTCAGCTGAATTTGCATGCAGCATGTTTACAGTGCGCTTGGCCACCGGCTGCCTTGTGCATTCAGCCAGGACAGTCTGGATCCAATGTGGGTCAACTGCTATATTTTAAGGAGGGCAGATGCCCCCTCCTTGGTAAGCCAATATTATGTTGACATTTCGCGCTGCTTAAAGTGCTTGCACATTATTTTTTCAATACTTTAGCAAGAATACTGCAATAGAAAAACAGACAAACTAAATTTAAACTTCAAACTGCCAAAGTATGCTAGCTGGCTACCCAAGTTCATCCAGTTTATTGTCTCAGATGTACAGATTCTTGACAGACAACAAGGCAAAGTTGAAAATTACTTAAACAATATATATGAATAAGAATAACTGCAAGAATGCCAGTATTCGCCTGTAATCAGATAGAATACTTGCAGAAGGGCAAAGCTGGGGTTATCTATGCCATCAAATGTGGTAAATGTAAGTCTCATTATATGGGAGAAACCGAACGCCAGCTTGGCAAGGTAATCAACGAACATGACAATGATTCTTCACCAGTGGGCTCACACTTGAAAGATCAGCACCACACTTTCAATGAAGATAAAGATGTCAGCATCCTGGACACCGACCCTAGATGGTTCCAAAGAGGGGTTCGTGAAGCAATACACATAGCAGCAACCACGCCAGATCTTAACAGGGACAGGGGCTGCATCAATTACCAGCAGTGTACAACTCCATCATCTGTCACATGGCTGTGAACAGCAAGAGTCATGTGACAACAACAACATCCAACAACAGCTAACAATATCTCCAATACCCTCATTCAGGCCGATGAAATGCTACTGGATAGAGCATGAAAGCTTCCTGTAAGTTCCTTTTATGTTGAGTGAAATAGTTAACTTTTGCTTGTTGAATAGGTTCTCAAACTGATAAGGAATTCTCAAATTGAGTGAGAATACAATGAAATATGGAATCCAAATACATGATTCCTGAGAATGAATATGGAATCCAACTGACTCCTGAGAATTAGATATATAATCAATGCAGGATTGTTGCCAAATGGCCATATGTTGTTTTCTAAATCAATTTGAGAATTCTAAATCCATATGAGAACCTGTTTAGTAACCTATCATGTAATCTGACAACGTAATCAGATTAATTGTTATCGGATTATGGACAAAACTGGTTTTGTCTCTTGATTAAAATAAAACTGCCAAATAACCTGAAATATTAATGGAAAAAATAATGCCATGGTCTTTTAACCTTTCAACACCTCTATATTACTAAGTCATCTCTGGCTTTTGAAAATGTAGCAACAACAGAGATCACTGGAGATTAGATCATAAATCAAAGCGTAATCATGGCCTTATGCGCTTTCATGTTGCTACGTGTCCATTACAATTCCATGTTATAGGAGACTTCAGAGATTTGCAAGTTAATTACGTTTTTTTGTAACATGTGTTGAAGATCTAATCATTGTGTTTTGTCTTCCACAGCTTCATTTAATGTTTTTTTGTTTTTTAATCAGGTCTTGTAAGTACAGCAACATATGAATATCGAATAGTTGGATGACTGGGGCTTTACGTCCTTTATTTATGCACTTGGTAGGCAGAATATTGAATTGAAGGATACCAAGGAAAATCCATGATGGAGCCTGCGCAAACATATACATGTAGTATGAGTAAAATTTTAAAAACGATGATGATTGTTCGATGACCCCTATGTAACAAGCCCCCTGATTGGCCAACAACCCACCTGCATTTAATGTGATGTTCCCCTGGGTGTGGTGGTGTGTGACAGGCAGGTCAATAACAAAAGTGTTATTCACTGATCAGTGAATATAACATTTGTTATTGACCTCCCTGGAAAAAAATTTCCAAAAAAAATTTCGAAAAAAAAAAAGAAAATCCGAAAAAAGAAAATTTCCATTAAAAATTTTTTTTCGAAAAAAAAAAAAAATTTTCCTCAAAAAAATTATCATGGAACAAAACAATTGTGGACTTCAGTTTCAGTCAATATCAGGTTTTACGGACCTGACCTAGTGATATTCTCCTCGGCCTTCGGCCTCGGTGAATGTCACCGGTCAGGTCTGTAAAACCTGATATTGACCTCAACCGAAGTCCATAATTGTATAACACTGCATGTTAGCACCCTGCTTAGGATTAGCATAGTTTACAACAGCAAACAAACAATGAGATTATGGTTTATTTTGCTAAAATTATAAGTTAAAACAGATAATAGAAGAAGTCAGTTAGACACCTCTTTGTCGGGTCCTAACATGCAGTCGGGATCTAACTGACAAAAATGCATGTTAGAACCCTCCAAATCAGTGTCTAACTAATACTTAGCAGTGCTCACCAGACTTTATGTCCAATTGTCAATTAAACAATTTATTTTCTTGGATAGCCTCCCGGGATGGCAAGTGGGGGAGATAGAAATCGGGGGCAAAATATGAGCCCATTATGGGGTAATGGATAATTTGGGAATAAAAGGAAGGGAGCGGGGTGGTGTGTATGAGGCCTGTAGATATGGTAATCACACTCTAAAAAATTTCAGACAAAATTGGTTTTTAGATTCAAAATGGTTTTTTGAAAAACCAAATTTCAATGCAAAAAACCAACATCATCAATGAGCAACCTGTGACAATCATTTGAGAAGTATTTTCAAAACAACTTTGCCAGAAATGTTGTGGTATATCATTTATCATTCCTTCCTTCATTCCTTCCTTCATTCCTTCCTTCATTCCTTCCTTCCTTCCTTCATCCCTTCCTTCCTTCATCCCTTCCTTCCTTCATCCCTTCCTTCCTTCATCCCTTCCTTCCTTCATCCCTTCCTTCATTCTTGCTATTGAATCTGTAAACACTGGATCTGACTGCTGCTGTCGGTGTTGGTTTCACTGCAGTGGTCATTTGAAATTCGTGCCAAAAACGAACATTTTAGTTTCGTAAATAAAAAGTTTAATGTCACAGAAGTTTACCAAAAGTTGATGGAAGCAAGATAAAATTATATTGAGACTGTATATCAAGTTTCAAAGTTGTAGATGAAATAGTGCGAACTCCTATATGGTCAGAAGCTTACCGAAAATGCCTCCTGCAATACAGGCTGCAAGCAGCTGTAAAAACTCTGTTTTCCAGATGTTATTGTGATGAGACCATGAAAATGATATGACTTTTTTTCATGCCATGGGAGGACATTCTGCATGACTAAGTCACTGGAGATTACTTCATAAATCAAAGTGTAATTATGGCTTTATGCACTTTCATGTTGCTACGTGGCCATTAACCCGTTATGTTATCCGAGACTTCAGAGATTTGCAAGTTAATTGCATTTTTTGTTACATGTTTTGAAGATATGATTATTGGGTTTGTCTCTCACAGAATCCTGTAATCTTTTCCCGCTATAATACCTTAGAGTCACGTAAGGACATTTGCCAAAACTTAGTAATATACAAGTTTTCATTACAAATACAAATTTTCAGAAACCATTGGTTGAATGGTGCCAGATGAATTAATATTACTTAATTATTTACCTGGACACACGATGAGATAAAGATGAGTAGAATGAGAGGAAGATGAAACACACATACTGAGCTATAGGGTTATGATACTGGGGAAATTCTACATTCGTGGTAGGATTTATCAAAATTCCAGTTTAAAAACCTGCTGACCTGTTGAGGTAAAGAGCTGCCCCTACACCAAGTATTTTGTAGCAACCTATTATACCGATCCCCCACACTGCACCATATAGTATGCTATTTCTCCAAATTTCCCTGAGATTTTGATTCACTTTAGTCAACAATCTCACATCAATACAGCCAGCCATAACCAATGGGATTCCAACTGGCTACCCTTGAGTCAGACATGGCCAGAGCTGGGTTTATAACCACGTATTCATATGCATAATACAGATAATTATGATAACCACAGTGCCAAAGAGTCACACAATATTTGAATGATCAATGAGCAACCAGTAAAAATTATTTGACCAGTATTTCCTGAACATCTTTTTCAGGAATGTTGAGGTCAATCATTTATCTGAATGAATATTCATGTATTTTTGCACCAATTTTCTACAGACTTCAAACCGAGTTGCTACATCTTCGTGTGACATTCTGTTGACCTGCAAATGTAGTTATTTCCTCCCAGAACCATCTGCAGCGATATTTTGTCAGCCAAATCTATCTAGGCAGTATTCTGTCTTTTTGGAATACACTAATTTTATATTCTGTTAACTTTGCGATAGATGAACATTTATTTTGCCTTTATTGCTGTGACTTAGAAGCATGCAAATATTGTTGTTTTTATCCTAGTAATTGATACGTAGACACCAGTTAACAATGTGTCTGGCAAAACACCAATAAATAATATTACTCCTATAAAACAATGTACCAAGATAGACCACTTCTCACTTACAGATGATTTCATATTTGTAGACTTTTCTCAAATAACAGAATATTCAGCAAAATTTCTAGTCTGACATCAGAAAATCCTGCCAGGTGATTGGTCAAATTGCCCATTGTGTGTCACTGTTTTCCAGCTTGCTTCAAGCAAGTGATGTTTGCTGGAAAAATGATGTCATAATTTTTACCAATGGTATACAACAAAGGCCAACTTGATATTGTGGCAGTTGTTCACACATGTCAAACCGCAATCCACATGAACTCTTTCACTTCTTCATGAACAGTTGTATTTCACACTCCTGTGTACAACTGTTGATTGTTTCAATTGATATCAATCAAATCAGTTTCAAGCTGACTCTGAATGGCTTCACATCTAGGCAGGCCTATGTATACACTGAATTGTCATGCCTTGACCAAAAGCGGCGAGCATTGTCTATGACATCAGTAAGGGACCATTCAGAATTTATGACTGGGTTGCGGGGGAGATGGGAGTTTTACTTTGCTTCAAGTGGGACAGTACTAATTTTTACCTTTTGTCCAGACTCTATGTGCCTTACAGGCTAAATAGAATTTATGACTTGAGGGGAATTGGAGTTTTGCCGGTGGTGCACCAATTTTTCACACGTGTTTCAAGGGGGGAGGATACTTATTACTCACAACATGCTTAATGAAATTTTAATAAAGAAAAGTGGACATACTAAAAATGTACATAGAATGTATGAGAGGTACAAGTACGCATGAAACCTAAGGGGATATAAATTTTTGATAAAAAGTTCAAACAAAACTCCCCAGAATCATGAATTCTGAATGGTCCCTCAGGACAGGATGGTAGCCCAGTGATAAGGTCAACATTCATAAGAAAATCCTTGTGGGAATCAGATCAAGGACCCTGCGATTGGTAGCCCATTGTCCTGCCGGCTGAGCTGAGCCCCTCTTCTGAGAAAATGTTACATTCACAATTATACATGTTTATTTTCTGTATAAACAGTCATTACATGGATCACCTGATCCTAATCGTCTGAATGCACAACATTGTACTTGTAGAATGTATGTACTGAAAATGTGTGAAACACAAACTGAAACTCTCTCATGAAACTGCTAAAGTCAGTCCCTGTTAGGAGATCAATGACTGAAAATGCCATGGTCACCCATGTAAAACGCTATGTCACTTTTCAGGAGAGACTGGTGTCATACCTTCTCTCAACCAATGAAAATTGCAAGAAAAATGATGTATTTTCTACGTCAAATGTCTACAAATATGAAATCATCTGTAATTGGTATGATAACTTCGGCCTCACCTTGGGGGGGGGGGGGTTTGGTCTAGTGGTAGCATGCTGGACTGCCAATCGCTGGGTCCAGGGTTCGAATCTAGCTCTTGCTGGGTCACCTGGGCCTATGTTGGACAGCTGTTTCAATCATCCTTTGCATCATTGCCGTGTCCACCCCCTGTCCTAATTAGCTTACAAAGTGCATAAATACAGGGCGCAAAGCCCCAATCATCCATCCATCCATCAGCCTCATCTGACCTTTACCTAATCAGACCTATGTCTTTGAATTGAGCTTCTCTTTCCATGCATATTGACAAATTTAACATTTAAAAGTGTTGTTATGGTGCACAATACATGTAGGGGGGTTTTGCTATACGTTTACATATGATGTGTACGGCGTGTACAGTTGCTATATCATATATAAGTGTAGCAAAGGTGTAGCAAAACCTCTCTAATATTGCCAGTTACCTTTTTGTCTACTGAGAAGATCTCAAAGATGTCAGGGAGAGGTGAGTTTCTATGGACTCCTATACCTTGTCCATCTACTCTGTTCTGTCATATGGTGTCAAAAGTCAAATGAGAATCTGATTAGTTTGTGTTTCCAGCTGTGATCTTGAGTACTGATTGTCACAAAGTTCGATCCCAGCCTTGACACTTTCTCTCGAAAGATAAACACATCGCCTTGGTATATAAATGCTTCTGCATATTCCATAATTATATATCCATTGGTCTCCAGCTGTCAAATCTCCTTTCTATTTCGAATCACTGCTGTGTGAATGGGATTATGGCAGTGTCCCATTATGTGACAACACACACACACATCCCACTGTCTCCTGGTTTATAAGAATGTCACTCACATTTTGCATTAATAGGGCTACATTTCTGTAATGCCATTGCATTATCTGAATTGAGAATGCCACAACTTTTTTCGGATCAAAATTGATGTAACCTACAACCATTTCCATGACAATTTTGATTGGAAAATTGGCAAAACGGACACATAGACACAGACAAATAGATGCTTGTGAAGGAAACTGTTACACCAATGTCTTAAGGTGGACTCATTTCAAACACAGTTAACTTTATCACTTTTGTTTGCAACGTAACATACTAAAATATATCAGAAATATTCTATCCATAAACCAAGGTGGAACACTAAACATATCTCACTTTTCCTTGTGATCTAATGTCACCTTAGTATTATCACCTATTTTGTATTCTCTCCACTGGCTACCTGTAGCATTACGTATATATCCCTATCAGCGTGCCTCGGCGGTCCAACGTCGGCCCGAAGCTGGTCCGATGCTACTGACATCGGACTGACGCTGGGCCGACGTTGGACCGCTGAGGCATGCTGACAGGGTGGGACTCATCTCCAGTTTATTTGAAAGAACTTTTGTGTCGTAACACTCCGGGTGCCTATAATTTGCGAAGTGACAATGGCGTATCTTTAAAACGACCATTATCAAAAACTTTGAAAACATATGGAGACCGCGCTTTTGCCATCTGTGCACCCTCCCTGTGGAACAGTTTGCCAGAGGAGATTAGATGCATAACAGTGTATGAGACTTTTAAAGCCAAGTTGAAGACACATTTATTAAGATCTTACTACTTTTAATTTGTTAATTTGTTTTAATAGAGTTTTATCTGATTTCTTATCTTATTTCGGTTATTAACTACAATTTTACTTAATTTAAATCATTGTATGAATTTTTGTATTATTGTACAGTGCATTGAGGTCGTTATTTTGATGTAGTGTACTATAAACAAATAAACATTATCATTATCATTACCTCAGGCATGCTACGCTTTAATTTATTTCAGAAAATGATCTGAGAATGTCAACACTGTAAGAAATGGCCGTGTTTTTCTGGCTAAAAGAACCGTAAATTTATTGTTATTTTACCAGTATTTTTTTAATACAGACTTTGTCCAGGAATTTACAGTTCTTTGTCAGTTACAAAATGGCTACAAGATAAATTTACTGGTGTCATTCAACATTCAGTTCACGTTAATGAACAATTACTTCAACCCTTAATTTACGGGCAACTTGTAATATGCAGACAAAACATTTGAATTGGCCAAACAATCAATACACCTGGTCAGATTAGGAACTATAAACAAGAGATTGCATGGACTTCAACAACAGAACATGTGGTGCCATCTATAACATATGCTTTACACAGCTGTTAATCAAACTTAATTTATAACTTATCTGAAGGTAAGGGAACATCCTCATTCATATGATCTTAAAGATGCTGTCATTAAGCAAAAGTTGTAATGTCTATATGTGCCATTGACATTTGTGTGAGTCTTATGATGTGATCTAAAGAATGACACTATTAAAACCAAAATAACCCAAGCGCAGTCTGCATCAATAGAACATACTTCGATAAACTTGACACCTGGTTCTCTTGGAAAATATCCATCCATTTTATGGTTTGTGAGCAAACTAATTGATGGACCTACTTCCCTGCTGTCAAGCAAGAGATGAGCAAGGCCAAGCCTGGAGTCACTGGCTCTCTCACTCTCTCAGCTGATTCCAGCTTCGATACATCCCTACAGCTATGCGACAGTTAAATCAAATACTATCCGTATTTTTACAGTAGATTCTACAGCCCCTCAAGTGCATTCTTTACATTCTATGTTTGACAGTTAATTTAACTGTAAAATTTAACGGGAATTTTTTGCAGTGAATGTGTCCTTTTTGGTCCTAAGTTATCAGGTAAATATGCATCTACGAGGGGCGTTCAGAAAGTTCGAGGCTTTTTTTTATATGGACACTTGTTTTCAATCTAGAACTATGAATTTTTCACAGAATAAAATTCAGCATATTAGGAATGGATTTCCAAAATTCTGGACAATTTGGACATTTTTAAGTCATTCTGTGGTTGCCATGGAAACTGAAAGTTCAGCTTCTTGGGGCAGGTAATACTGAAATCATTAAAGCCAATGAATTTAGGCTATGAGAGACCTCTCACTATCACTTGCATTCGTGATATTGGCAATATTTGACACAAGAAATATAATATTAGCCTTAAAAAATACTGCCAAGCTCACCAAAAGCATTGATCCATATATAATAAGCAAAAATTCCATACCCCTTAGTCATGTTGAATATACTAAGAACCTCCCTTGTTACACATGCAAAAAGTTATTATCCCCTCGGGCATAACTGCCCCCCCCCCCCCCCCCTTCATAAATTCTGAACATTGGATCAATAATGATACCCAGAGCTCATAAAAGATAACAGGTGTCATCACTGTCATGACTTCAATTCAAGTAACAGGAAATTTCACCGTTAACTGTGTGACAACATGAGTTCTTCATTTTCTTTTTCTTTTTAGGACATGTTGTTGCAGAGTGTATCATCATAAAATCTGTTTTCAGGATTTTATGGTGATAAGACCACAAAAAGATAGGATTTTTTTTTTCAGAGCGGGAAGGAAGGTAACCATCAGAGTAATTGCAATACTCCTTTCTTGTCCGCCGCTAGATGGGAGTACAGCTATAAAATGTTGATGTCTTTCATTACATCTTCACAAAAAGTGTTACATCAAAAGCTTTGTCAACTTCTAGGGCGCCATCAATGCTCATCATGGCCAAAAGCTACAGATTCTTGAAAGCATCTTGGTCACTGGTCAGGTACCCTTTAGACCTTTAGCCTTTAGAAGTTTTAGCGCTTTGATAGATAAAGGAGATTTCCTGTTTGCAGAGTTCACCAACACTTGCTATATGTTGAGCTGGCACAGCTTTGTGGCATCAAAACCTATTTGTGATTTGTTGGACAGGTATGTCTAGTCTTAAAAATAAGTTGCTATTCTTATTATCATTTCTATTTATATAGCAGAAGCTACCTGAATCACTAGGATTTAATCAATACAAGAAGATAAGTCATTCATAACTTACAATGTAATGAAAAAGGGATTGCAGCTTAATTGAGTCCAAAGAGCTGAAATCAGTATGAAGCATGGATGTAGTTGTGAAGGCCCTAGTGGTTACCAGCTTTATCAAGGAAGTCATGTGCTGTTATCTAAGAATTTTGTATGAGAACTCATTCTTTAGCCACATTTCCACAAGCCAGAAGAAAATGAGATCGTTTAAAAAAAAAGGTCTGATCTGGTGAATTCTGACTCTCTTCATGATAAAAGCATATATATTGGGAAATTAACATTTGAGCAAATTGAAGCAGATCATCACCAAGTTTAACTGCAACTGTAAATTGGCAAAGTTTTTCATTTCATCTGAAATTATTGAAAGAAAAATTGCTTCCTGCCTTCCTCATCCTGTATATATTTATTAACTTATTTTCTACATGAAGGGCTCTTTCATCAAGAACTCTATTTTCTCACGTTGTTAATGTAATGCAAAATACTATAGTACAATCTATGGCAATGAGTCTGGTATACCAGCAATGTGTGAATATTATAAAACATTCCCTTTGCTTAGGAGCAAACTATTATACCCAACCCACTGTACTACATCCCCAAACTTCCCTAAGATTTTGACACACTCTAGTCAACAATCTCACGTGAATGCCACCTGCAACCACGACCGGGATTCAACCAGCTACCTCAGAGTAGCCTCAGGCCAATGCACCATATAACACATTCCCTTAAAGGTCCGCTATCAAACCAGTTGAGCTAAAGGGCCGGCCCCAAAGCCAAGTGATTAGGAGCAACCTATTATAAGCAACCTACTATACTATAATATAAGGAACTGGACATCTAAAACTTCTTCATCAGTACCAAGCCAGTTCATGCAATAATCCACCACGACCATCAAACAAGATAATGAGGGCTGGGCAAAATTAGGCAACACCCTAAAATTTGATAATAAAAGCAACATCATCAAAATTGACAATGGAAGTAAATCCCTGTAATCCATAGTTAATTGGGATTTGCTAAGCATAGACAGCTCCCAACCATGGGTTTTGCTTGTGTTATGAGCCATGAAGCGTTGCTGTTGAAGGAATTTTATATAGGTCTATTCATGGTAATATTCTTGTATGACAACTAGTCTGATTTAAACCTATTTATTCCAGTCATACAGTCTTGAGTTTTGCTTCTCAATAATGTCTTTTCTCAGCTGTTCATGTACACTGTGTCCCGTTTGCTCTATGCGAAGCGACCTACAGTGCCGCCTGTAAGTATGTGAAACGCATGACATTGTGCCATTGCATCAATGCTAAACATCCTCAGCCTAACTGCTTGTGGAGGCATGCATTTTCAGATGAAAGGGAAACAAAGTGGGTCATAAAGGCCGATGTGTGAGGCTAGTGGGTTGAAAATAGCAGCCCATTTTCTTTGCTGTAGTCGGAGTTAGGTATGGGTCAAAGTCTTTGATAAGTAAGGGAACCACCCTTCCCTATCTTTTAACATTGGGCCTGCGTTTCACTTACTTATCAAAGACTTTGACCCATACCTAACTCCAACTACAGCAAAGAAAATTGGCTGCTATTTTTATCCTGCATGCCTCACATATTGGCCTTTATGACCCAAAATGTTTTCCTCTCATCGGATGAGAATTCGTCCTTCCAGAAGCATTTTGATTAAGTCTTTAAGGATGTTTAACATTGATGCAATGGCACAATATCATGCGTTTCACTTACTTACAGGCGGCACTGTAGTTAATGACAAAATCTTAAATTTTAGACAAGAAACCAATTCAACTATAACATAACATAGCCAGCATGCTGTATTTATGTACAGTTGAGGTCAAATGTATTCATACAGCGAGGGCTGCTGTTTTCAAAGTTTCGTGGCATCGTAAAATCTGCCTATATTGGAATGAAAACACTTCAGATTATTTGTTTTGATTGTTTTTCAACTCATGGCAGTGAAAAAAAAACCAGAATCAAATATGATTTGTAGTTTTTAAGAGGCTCTGAATTCAAAATGTCCAAAATTTGGTGGGTCAAAAAAAATCATACACTAGGATTTTCTCCAATATATGCAAAAATAAGCATTGGTAAATCAACAAAACAATGGCAATTGATGTCAGAAAGTAATGCCTCAATGCCTGATTATGTTTTGTAAATTTCTGAAATGCAATTTGTTGACTGACCTAATTTTTCTCAAGGGATGTGATAAGTAACCAACTTGCATATATTATTTCCATTTTTCAAAAACTTATCTAAAGGAAAAAGCATGTGGCAAATACATGAAAAGGTGAATAATTGAATTCAAATGGCCATGAAACAAATTGCATGCAGTATCTGAACAATTTTACACACCAAGGTACAACATATACACGACCACGAGGAAGTATGTGGAAAATTGGTCAACAGAATCACTGCACATTTGGGAAATGGATGACGCTGTCTGTCAGACAATGAATTTTAGTCAGTAAGGTAACAAACTACCCAAATTAACAATGAAAGAGCTCTGTGAAAAATGATGGACACAGCTGCACAGGGGACATAGCTGTCAACAAGTACTATGAACATTGCACCACCATGGCCTCTAAGAGGTCTGAGTGCAAAGAAGAGCCAATGCACCAAAACAAAACATCCAATTTCATCTCTGATAACTTCATGAAGAAGGAGAAAAATTTTAGGGATAAGTTATGAATCTCGGCTGTACTTTAAACAAGATGAAGTGACATTTTTGTTGCATTGAAGGCCATCAGGCCGTGTTGAGGCAAATCGTATTTGACGATGCTTGCCCACAGCTCTGTCCACTATGGCTGTAGCTCTCCACAGAGCTCCTTCTTTGTTAATATTGGGGTGAGATCCACCTTTTGACTAAAATGAATTCTTGTTTTGCAGATAGGTCCCATCTATTTGCTATTTATGCCATGATTCTATTGACTGATAGGCTGCAGAGCCCTCGATAATCACCTACATGAAGACATTGTCCTGTTAAATAGTTCAAATACCACTTGATATCAGCGCCCAGACTCTTTGAATTTGATTGCCATTGTTTCGATGTATTTTCTCAAGTGTTTTTTCCCCGTTCAAAATATTTTGAAATTTTAAATAAATATGTGAGCAGTAACTTATCACATCCCACAGGAACAACTAGGTCAGTGAATTTTCTTGTCGTTCAGAAATTAACAAAACCTCATCAGACATTGAGGCATTACTTTCTGACATCAATTTCCATTGTTTAGTTGTCTTACGAATGCTTATTTTGCATATATTGGAGAAAAATCCTAGTGTATGATTTCTTTCGACCCACCAAATTTTGGACATTTTGAATTCAGAGCCTCTTAAAAACTGCAAATCATATTTGATTCTGGGTTTTTTCACTGCCATGAATTGAAAAACAATCAAAACAAATAATCTGAAGTGTTTTCATTCCAATATAGGCAGATTTTACGATGCCACGTAACTTTGAAAACAGTAGCCCTCGCTGTATGAATACATTTGACCTCAACTGTATTAGACAACTTTATGTGAAATTAGAGGCATTAAATATTCAAAAATCAAAAGATTTGGGGATTCTAGTAAAAACTGCACTATAATTTACTCAAACTGCCTAATCTCCCAGAAAACTTAACTGATTAATTCAACATTTTTTATTATGTATTACTTGTACTATAAGACAGCATATTGGCTATAATGCAATGTTTGTTGTTTGCTCTATATACATGAGAACTAGCAAAATGTAAACAAAAAAAAAGGTTAATTAGGTCACTTGGTTAGTACACAGTGTGTAGGGGGAACGGGGGCACATTGGGACGCTTCTAACGTCTACTAATTTTGCTCAATGCTGAAAGCACTGAAGAACTCAGAAGTTTGCATGAAAATCAACAATATTATTGAGCTTAAATGCAAAGCATAATAAACTAGACTGCACCTACCCTTTTGCAGCCAAAGAGTCATAAAAATGACTGTCCCAATGTGCCCCGGGGTGGCACAGCCGGGGCACATTGGGATATCAATTAAAAAATCATTTTAACACTCCATGTGCAATAGATATCACATATAAGTAGTGTGTAAGACAATATACAGTGCATTAACACCTTGTTGTGCCTATAGTTAATAACTTTAAACCGTTTTAAACGTTTAACATTAACTGTCCTGGGTGCGGACATCTATGTAAGTAACACACAGTGCTTTGCGATAGATTTGTTCACAGAGCATGGTAATCCACTATGCCTCTATTCATTGTGGCCTGAATACCTGTTGTGTGCTGTCCCAGGTCATTCAGTTGCCTTGGACACTTAAATTCGTCCCAATGTGCCCCGAATTCACTGTCCCAATGAGCCCCGATATGACTTTTACACCAAAATGCTAATTTCTCGGACACCACTGAGTGTGTTTATCAGATAGCAATTCATAACTGTTCGTTACGATATATAAAATTCATACAAGCACTGAGAAAGACTCATTGTTCATGGTTTGTCCACAGAATGGTTCGAATTGAGCCCGTCCATATTTACTTTAGATGTAGGAAAACAAACTTTTGCTCGCCATACTTCTGCATGTGACTGTAATTTGTCTATAAAACCATGGAAACATCAGGATGTGAAATTACAAGATATGATGGCACTACCATATCATATACCTTGCCAGGTTCCAAGAAAACCCCACCGTCCCACACTGACCCACAGTGCCCCGCGTCCCAATGTGCCCCCGTTCCCCATACGTATGTCCATGGAATAGTCACATGACCTTTTGAACTATTTTCAATGATAGCGAATTTTAATAATTGTGTAACAAGAAATTCTGCAATTTCATGGTGGTGAAATTATATCAAACATAAATATCGGCAGCATTCAATTTGTCAATTTCTGTGGGAATACATGATTTATTTTCTAACATTATAAACACACTGATACAGAACTTTACTTGTTGACATTTTCCATCATGGAGTGGGTGGTCTTTAGATATTTATGTGATATCTTAAAGAGGCTATCACATTAAGGAGGATGCCATAAAAGTTTCCAGTTGAAGTTGACAAACAAATAAATGGTTTCTGCTTTTACTTGTTCAGGAGTTTTGATTCACTTCGAGCTATACTGAGTTTTTTTTTTCAATTGAATCTTTCTTGGCTTGTGAAAAAAGCCCTCCCATATGAAAATGCTGATAAATATCATTATAAGGAGCACTCTAAAAAATTTCAGCAAAATTGGTTTTCTAGATTCAAAATGGTTTTTTGAAAAACCAAATTTCAATGCAAAAAACCAACATGGATAAATTATTATTATTATTAGGCCTAAATGATTCCGTTTAGGAGGGGCTGGATATATGCACTTGGTAGGCTAATTAGGACAGGGGAGGCCACAGCAATGAGGCAAAGGATGATTGAAACAGCCGTCCAACATAGGCCAGGGTGGCCCAGCAAGAGTTGGATTCAGGGTTCAACTTCAGCTCTTGCAGAGCCACTTGTCCTACTCCTGTGCTAATAATCCTATCAAGACTAGTGCATAAATACAGGACGTAAAGCCCCATCCATCCTCATCAAGGAATATCTCTCACAATAAAATATTGTGGGTTGTGGAACCATACATAGACGTACCGGGCGCGCGATTTTGGGGGGGGGGCGAGCGACATTTGCCCAAATTTAAAGATTTAAATTTAATGCAATTTCAAATGAAATTACCTGGAAACCATTAATTTTCAATAGTTTTAATTTAATCATCTGCCCAAATTTTTTAGCCTTTTTGCCCGAATCTTACTGTTTCCCAAACTTTTGGAAGTGGGGGCAATCGCCCCCCTACCCCCCCCCCCCCCTCCGGTACAATTATGGAACCATACCATTTCATTACCTCAATACAACCATTACAGTAGTTATAAAATAATAGCTAATTAAATATAATTTAGCATTAACATGCATGCTAAATGAAGAAATCTTACCTTGCTTATAAATGTGTCTCATCAGTCCTGCTTCAAGAGATTAAATGACTGCTCTTAAGTTTAAACACCTTAAGGCATTGCCAATTAAGCCTCTTTAAGGGAACAGCAAACAAAACAAGGCTAACAGGAAATAGATTTTCAATTTTATTCAATATGATTTATTGGCATATTGAACATGTTTTCTGGTGTATATTTATAAGTTATTACATGGCCAAGAGCTGTATCTCCCTGGTATCATCACCCGGGACCCTGTATCATCCCGAGACCCGAAGAAACAGAACGATCACATGGGCATGCAGAGTTACCATATACCGGAAATTATTTTACTGGATGAGCATTGTGAAATATATTCCGGATCAGTACTTTAATGTCTCTTACTCAAAAAGTAGAGATCAACTTATTTTAAGTTAGCAACATAAATGTATCACTCCCATAAAATTGAATGAAAAATTGTATGACTTCTTCATAATTTTATGGTCACTCCAAATAACTTCCCCTCGCTACACAAAGAATGGTATAATGATAAAGAGATTAAATTCACTGAAATAAAAAAAGTTGGTTTAAGCTATCGAAATTTATAGATTTTGGAAAAGGAGTATGATGTCAATGCGGCGCTTTGTTATATATTTTTCAAAATAACAAAATCACATTCCTGAAAAAAGTGCAGCTTGCAATTGCAGGAAATACATATAGTATTGTATTTGAAAAATTTCTTAATCCAAACTGCCTCACTTCCCCATTTCCCAGAATTGCTGACTGTCAGACAGAAAATCTCACATGTTGCCACTCCAGATCATATATATATATATATTAATTGTTCACTGACTTGTGTCTAGGTCCAGAAGTTTGTGATTCACAGCAGGGAACATCATTTTCTTTCAGAAATATTTGTTGAAGGACATCACAAATATGGCTGGCCAGAGGTGGATCTGCCTGTTCATGTTCCTTGGACTTCTGCTTCTTTCCTTGGAAGAAGTTCACGTATCCGCTGCCAAACGGTAATATATTTTATTCACACAGTATCCATTAAGACAATGAGATTCAATTTTACAGTTAAAATGTATCAATTTATCACATGTAGCTGTTTGCAGATTGGTGGTCCAAAAAGTTTCAGAATTAACTTTCAACTTGATCGTGTGATGTCACTGGCTTATAAATATTTTGTTTGTGTCAGTTATGGTAAATCAGTTGACTTAGTGCTTATCAAATCCACAGGGGCTCCTAAACCAATGTACATGACATTAACTTATTATAATGTAAAGGGAAGTCACGCAAAACCAACATGCTGTCAAGAAAACAGCTTTTGGGGACAAAGTTGTAAAGATATGAGCTTCATATCACAGACAAATGTGCAACAGAACCTAAAAAACGATCGTGTAAAGTTTTATCACTGTATGACAACCCCATCATGACTTCTGTGAGTTCAAAGTTCAAGAAAGTGTTTCAAAACTGCTCTCCGATTATGCTTGGGTTTTGACAGTTTTCAAGATGAGAAATGTTTTGCCAAAATTTCTCAATAGCATCGGGGTATGAACGAATAAAAACATACCACAGTCCTACAGTATGACTTATGTCGTAATTTACCTTCATGTTTGACTCCAAACAGTGTGTACAATCATTGCTATCATGATTTATTTATCCTCTGATCGAGCTGGCTGTCCTCACGACCGCCATGACAGCAGCTGTGACGTCATCAACATTAAAACAAGGGCCAAGCTCACGGGACAGGACGAGATGCTCGGGAATGACGTTTCCTTGAAAAATGTGTAACTGGAGCCAGAAAAAGATCTCCAACTCGCTCAATTCTTATCAGATTTTTATGAAAGATGGCTTGTTGGAAAGCTCTCTTCCAGGCGCACAACATATCCAAGCGATACGAACGAGAAAAAATTGTAAAGCCATAAAAATAACAAGTCACAATCCTATGAATGACAGATAATCTTGGCAGATATACCTCAATCAGAGCTTGTCAAAATGTCCCAACTCATATGGTAAATTATGCCTTCATTGCAAGATGGACAATAACCCAATTTCCAGTAAAATGTAGATTCTATAGGCATGTAATTTCTGAAAGTGCAGCTACTGTAGTTTATTTGTAGGGCAGCTGCTGCATTGGCAGATTGAAGTTCTGATACTTCAGCAAGAAGCTAAACTGCTATTCTATTTATTTATTTATTCTTGCCTTCAAAATGAAGAGAAATTAATACAACATTAATTTTATAATATCACATAAACAAGAGTAAAATCATATAATTATAAAAGCGAAAAAAATATTGTAAAAACATAATATCAAAAATCAACTGGCATACATCTCAAGTGGATATTTGGCAGATTGCAATCGCGAATGTGTCCCCTTTTTTTGGGCTGATTGCTAATTCAGCCTAGATTGCAATCTATTCCTTAGTTCAATGATTGCTATCCTTTATCCCCAAAAAGGAGTAGGCCTATTTATTGCAATCCATGTAAAAATGTACAGGGGTAATAAATTAGAACAGTTATACATATTCATACTTTAAAAAAGTAAAGAAAAGTGGACATGAAGTCCAACATTGTCTATTTCAAAAATTCAGAGTCTGTAAATGTGCTGAGATTTATTTAGTGTAATCAAAATTAATGTTCTTTGAGTCTGACATTTCAGAATTGTCTCCTTGAGTCGGACCTTTTAGATAGGCTTTAGTTACCCAATTGAGTGTCCTTCCAGCCAAGTATTTGGTACCAATCCTTGGCTGCAGACCTCCCAGTCCGTTCAAAAATATTCAAGGTTGATATAAAGAAGAATAGTGTGTTTTTGACAGCCCTAAAGATGGACTAAAAACCCCGTTTTTCTATTACATTTGTTTGTTATAAACTGTAATTTTAGTAAATCGATGTAAAATTGGAGGATCTTTCACAGGCCTAAGGCATTGAATAGACTTCTGCACATTTAACTATTCGTTAGAACGGAGTTTAGTCTGCTCTGTGCTCCAGTATGGGACCTTTCAATAGATTCTTAAACAGCTGTATCTTTAATGCCTTGTTTAGAAAGATAACTGTCTGACTCAAGGTTACCCCTCTCAATTTTTTATTCTGGAAATTTACCCAGCATTCAAAGCTTTTGTTTTGTGAATTGACAGTTGTCTGCTTGAGATAGTGCAAATGTTAAATTTGAGACCCTGGTTGATAATCTATATATCCCATAGGCCAAGAAAGATGACATTTTCCAAATTGGCCACACTAAAACTGTCCGACTCAAGGAAACTTACCCTGTAGACCTATTTTATTGAATTTTCAAAATAGACCAACTAAGCTTCAGCTTTAGGGGCACATGGCCTCAGTGCCTCCCCCCCCCTGGATCCACCCCTGTATAACTGTCCAAATGTCCATTCAAACCCATCAAGAGCTGTCCCGAAAGATAGTGCCTTCCCGCACCCTGTTTCTGACTTTTAACTGCAGCTGCCATGACGATCATAATCGTAATGCTCTTTGTGAGATGCTATAAGCTGTTCAGTTCCTTCCTCTGAAGTCAATTTGTACTGCTCATGTATGAAATTCGCACTGAAGATGGCTTACACCCTTATCATTTATGTTGGTAAATATTGGTTGCTAATTATTGTTAGAACTGGCACAATTGCAGCTTGCTCTGAATGGTCTCAGAAATTCGTGACTTCCCTTTATTGTATTCTATACATAAGTGCATGAACTTGGTTCAGAAGCCCCTGTGATCAAATCTAGCAGCATCAGTGCCAATAAACAACCTAATTAACCTTTCTGTTAAACTTCATTAAAGCTATTTCCAGAAACATCGGCCACCATAAGGTCTGTACATTTTCAGTTGGGCCGGGTTTTCCGAGGTCTATAACACAGTTTAATCAGCCTGACCGTACTAGATAAAAATACCGTGCAAGCACGTAAATAACTCGGTTGCAAAGTGCGACAGACAATATCATGGCATGGCAAGGAGTGCAATACACATGAAGTAAAGACATCACCGAAAGTCCCAGAATGCACTTTAATTTGTGCAATTTACCCTGAAACCATTATAAAATGTGCTGGCAGTTGTTTTTCATGACGGCCAAGAATCTTGTTCACTTGGGACCATGAATGGAGTGGAGAAAGTATGAAGGTTTTGTAGACTTGTTAAAATTGACCAGGATGCGTTGTGTCTTGTGACAACTCATTGAATGATTCATTTGGTACATAGGTCCATGGATGGAGAATTGCAGATCTATGCATCACCTGTGCTCTGTTACTTCAAAGGAGGCTGAATACTTCCCATTTGAACTGTTTAAAGTGTTTTTGCAAACAATAATAATGCACTGCTCTTTTTTATTGTCTGTGATAATTCTTTTTCCTGACTTGTTTTAAACAATGGGGCCTTCAACAAAACACACTGCACCATGCACCCTGTTATCTAAGTGTTGACAGGTCATGCATTAACAGGATTTGATGGGTATTTTTACCCAACTCTCCAACACATGTGGCATGTCACTGGCACCTCAGATTGACAATTTATTGGTTTGTTTTCCCACATCATGACACATGACAGTTAAGCACGTGCACTGTGAAGGATTTGCTGTAAAAACTTACTTGTTCTTGTTTACTGTGACAGTTCACATTGCCTAAGGTGGAGATCCACACGTGCGTCCGTGTGTCCGTCCGTCCATGTGTCCGTCCGTGTGTCCGTCCGTCCGTGCGTGCGTCCGTCCGTCCATGTGTCCGTCCGTGTGCCGTCCGTGTGCGTCCGTCCGTGTGTCCGTCCGTGTGTCCGTCTGTGTGTCCGTCCGTCCGTCCTGTGTCCGTCCGTCCCTGTGTCCGTCTTCTTCAGATTCTGACAGGTCTGAAGATTTCATCACTATTTTTGGAGCATGTAGAAGAAATATATAATACCAGTAATTTTTGACAGTGTACATGAGATTCTTGGTAACAATAACTTGGAGAACACATGTTAAAAACATTTATTTTAAAGCATTTTTGTGTGGATTTCAGAAATGCACATGACTGAACTTCTGTCATTCCCGAAGTTAGGCAGAAATAAAGCAACATGTGTAGTTTGACAGAAGCAGGTGCGACACGTGATGAGTTGTGCTAGGACAAAGAGTGTATGCAGCCGTGTGGGCAAATGCAAGTTTTGGCCATGCGCCAATGCAGCACACCGAGTACCTCGTTGTAATGATGGGAATCCGTGCTAAACATTCCGTATAAGTGTTGGCGAGCGTGTTCGGGAGTGCAGAATGCCAGCTCCATCGACTTAGCAATGTTACAAAATGGTCCCTTGTTTCCGGAAATTATTTTTTTGTGTGTAAGGACGATGGAGAGTTGAAGAAAGGAGAGTTCCACTGCCATGCCCTACTACTAAACTGTGTTTGTTGTTTATTTTTTGAGTTTTTTGTCCCCAATTTTGCATCTTGAGGACGAAATTTCGGATCTTTGAGGGCGAAATTTCGCAACCTTGGGGAGAAAACACCGCAAACTATGAGCCGAAAAGTCGCAAATTTGGGGTGAAATATCACAAATTAAGGGGCCAAGTTTAACAAAAATGTCTTGCAAGTTAAAATTGCTCATACAAATTGATGTGAAAGTAATTCATTGAAGTAAATTAAATTTTAGCAATTAATCTTTTTAATTTTTTAGCCATTTTTCTATCTTTTTGTCAATCAATCTATCTATTATTAAAGTGTGATGAAATTGAACTGGACACCTTCAGTTTGATTAATTTTGCAGATTGCTTGGTCAAGGCAATTAACTATCCGTAATACAAATTGAATTGAGCCTTGTGCTCGTACAGTCGATCGATCACAATTTATTGAACTAGTCAATAGTTATGAATAAATTTTTTAACACAAATAGCCTTTTCGGTTTAATTGATGTTTTTAACTGCATTGTCTCTCATAATTCTCAATTAATTAATTCAATTAATTATCTGAGATAGCATAATTTCAATGAATGTGTTTCTGCTTTGTTATCAATTTGCTTATCCTACCATGACTAAAGATTAATTACCTTAGTATTGACTGTTGTTCATTAATGGGCAGTTTTACAATATTTGCACTCAAAGTGTCTCATGGGGGGTTAAAATGAAACTTGAAATTTGAGAATTTCCATCATTCTATCATGAAATTAACATAATACTGTTTCTATAATCAAAGAGGACTGAAGTGATTGCGTGGTTTACTACCAAAATACCGCTACTTAAAGTAGGCAAGGGTTGATTCTTGAAAAAAACTGTTTATCAGGAAAAATATCCATCCAGGAACAATTTTCACCCGTTCTTATTCTTGGAAATCAAGCCACATTGTTGCATAGGAACATCAAAACCCACACAAAACTTGAATTTTGGGTAAACATGCCACAACTTTTTTTTACCAATTTTATTACGAAATTACAGAAATCTGGCTTGCCATTACCCTAAAAGTTTCTGTTGAGTAGGGTACTAGTCTCAAAAGACACATGATTTCCATTGTTAATAATCCCTAGGTATCCTATTAACCCCATGTCAAGTTTTGTTACTGTACGATTGAAACTCATGGTGTACGGCTGTGTCAAACATAGTGTTTTGGAGCAAAAAACCGCCGAAAATTACCAAAAATCAGGCGCCTTTGGAAAAATCATCTTTGATGGCTCCATTAACAAGATATTTGGTTATTATCCTTTAAAGTCATTCAGTTAATAGCGAAAAAGTACAATTATATTGATATATGACAGGAATAAATCAACTTCTCAATTTTGATTTTCTCAAAATGGCGCAATAGATAACGAAAGATAATTAATTTGACATTTTCAATACTTATAAAAACCCTTTATAGGCTTCCAGGTTTACTTAGTTTGTATAACCATGGCCGTTTCTTCAATGAATCCAGTGTTAAAACGCACGAATCAGAGCAAAATTTCTGATGGGTTGGAGAGGACATTTTTTGACATCATGAATTTTAATTTCCAAGAAAATGTATGAACATGGCCTGGATATCTTTCTAACTTTTGTTTGTCACATACTTGTAAAGGCACATGATTGAGCAAAAGATACACAAATAGCTTGTTTTTCCTACAACACACTTAGTTTTTTTTCTATGGGTTGGAGAGGACATGCTTTTTTTGAAATTACATTCAAGCCTCACATTCTGAAAACCAATTATGGTTCGTGAAACAAATGTTTCTGTTTTACCTTGATATGTCTCAAGCTTCAAAATTAACACAAGCAGTATACACATTCTTTGATTCTTACTCATAAAAGCATATAAAGCAACTGATGGTTCATCGTAAACAACGTTTTTGACATCTGCTATTTTTTACATTTTAGGACCCAAGTCATGTTGTATATAACTTATTCACATGAAACCTGTGGTATTTTACACCCAAGCCATAGGCCCAGAAAGGTATCATTAACATGAATCACAACTGATTGAAAAATTTTTTTCTATTCATCCATGAAATTGGCAAAAAAGTCTGTGAGACATGAAAATGTGTCAAAATTTGTCCTAAATTCCTTACAGCTTCAAAACAAAGCATTGCAGAAGGGTAAAATATGGTGCATTTATATGTCAGTGTACAACAAGATTGCCATTGTCAAAAATTTCGATATACCTATCCAGGCCTGAGCAGGGGGGCCAAATGGCAGGGGCCCCAAAATTTCAGGGGGCCTACTTCCAAAGTGAGGTTAAGCACGCATCGCGAATATGAAATTATACCCCATAATGTTTACAATACCACATGAAAAAGCAGTGGATATATCCCATGTGGTATTGCGTTGTATACTCAATGGTTTTTTGTATACCACATGGTTTGATCATTGTTGATGATGTCATTGCATTGTTTGCCGTTGTGATGTCATATCCATGGTGACGTCACAACATTGTGACATCATCAGTTCAGCTGCTCTCTGTGCTCTGATTGGCTGATGCAGCTGTTGATTATAGATAACCTGAGTGAAGTTCAGCTTTCTTTGGAATTACATAATCGGGTATAAATAAGACCAAATGGTTGTATGGTGGTATTTTGAGATGTACTTCCACTCGTGAAGATATCCTGAGTCCTCTGTACCCACTCGTGCTGATGCACTCGTGGGTACAGAGGACTCAGGATATCTTCACGAGTGGAGTACATCTCAAAATACCACCATACCCATTTGGTCTTATTATAATACTCGATTTGTACATGGGCGGACTGGTGCAATCTTGGGTCCGCAGCAAAACATTTTGGTGGGCCCTCACTGCCAACAATACATTTACGTAATTATGAGTGTACTGTATTAGGCAAAAAATCCATGTATTTCTTTTTTCCTACATTCATCAGAATTACAGTTAATGTTGGTGTACTGATGTCTATGTCGACAAAAGGCAACTGGAGTCATTTCATGTCTTTCGCATAGTAAATAGTTGTCTCATTTATTGTCCATCATTCTCTACGATTCTTAAGTGGGTATTCTGTGAGACTGGGAAGTTGTTTTCAGTATTGCCCATTTTGCCTCTGATGTTAGAGGGCCCTCTACAATACTAGGTCATCTTCCCTTGGACTTCATCTTAAAATTTGCTCTTTGGTCCAGAATCAAGCAAGCACACCAGACTCTTGGTTGTGTATCACGCAATCCAAAAACTTTGGGAATTTTTGAAGGATTTTTTTTTTCAATTTGTAAGTGAATAAGCCCATGGCAGTTGCCACTTTGTCACAAAATACTGTGCGACCCAAGATTTGTACATTGCCGCTGTACCCGCTCATATATAAGATACAAGATCTATGAGAAATAAGGAGTAGTGCTGTTTTGTCATTGAGATCAACAAGATCATAGAATATTGAGGTTCAACACAAAATAAAAAAAGAGACAATATCAATCAATTACGAGATGAAATAACCATGTCCAGAGAAAGGTAGGCTGAGGAAGCATGTCTGATATCTAGTAGAGTAGGAGTGACATCTGACTTTGCTACACGAAGAGGGTGCTCACTAAGGAGGACGCAGAAAAACAATTTTGAGTCCAGCTGTTAGTCAACATAATTGATCTTGTTGTTCACAGTCTTGCTAACCATGTTTCACAAGATCTGGAGGGAGAAATTCTACTACTTAAAAGAGTCTTCCGTGTACACTTTTAAATTGAAACGGTTAGCAAAATTTTGACATGTTCTCCTATATCCATATTGTACTGCCTTTTTGTCAATTCAAGAGATTCTTATTGGACACAATACTCTCCAAATCAACAGTAATTTGCAAAATCATTGGAATTTGAAAAATCAAATTTTCTCAAAAGGACCAAGAAAGCATTGACAATGCAGATTTTAAGATACACAAGATAGGCAGTGTATTGTAGTACTTGAATTGATTATGATGGAAATACTAGTACTTAAAATGATGTTTCTTAATCGGACTCTTCAGTAAAGCCTTTTTTTCTGTGCAGTTCATGAAAGATGTTTTCATGAATTCCACGCAAATGTCGCATCTCTTGGAAACATGACCTTTTCTTGCATGAAGTGACCTGCCACTGACAATTTTCAAAATATTTACCAAAAACAAAATGGTTTGTGATCCAGATATGTAAGGTTACTTGTTATTTACATACATTTCGAGATCTTTATGCTGGTTAGATTGTTTTCTTTCAATGTTCATCAGAAATTGTGATATTTTTTTATCATTGCTGTTTATTTCACTAAAAAAATCATGAAAAATGCCATTTTTCGAGGCTTCAGTGCAAGTGGATAACTTGGTTCTTGATGTATGATTTTGACATCTCTTTAATGCTAATATTTTTCAAATTCAAAATTTTCAAATAATTTTTCTCATTTTATTATTGTCTGGCTCCATAGGCTAAATGCAATTAATGGTAACGGAATCACATTTGACTCGGTAACGGAATCACACAATTCCCTTAAAATCCCATCCTAAAGGGAGCAGTACAATTTCCATCTGTGAAGACCCAAGTCCATCAAAATGGAATTACTTTGAGAATATATTCCTGGGATGAGCACTGTCAGTTTCTATCTCCCATAGCTGAATTATTTTTCTTAAATGAGACGATGACATGAAAAAGTCATAAAAATGGTTGTTTTTGCTCGTGATTCCGTTACCCAAAGTTTGATTTGCCGTAAAAAACAGCTCGGGTATATGTCAGAAATTTTGCATGTCAAAAAATTGAGTTTACAGTCATACAAATCAGAATAAATTACAAATTCATGATTTTATTCATCGTATCTTCGGTAATGTATCAATAAAGGTCAATTTTCATGACCCCGCGGTGATTCCGTTACCGTGGAATTCATGTTTTACTGGGTCTGTGAATGTGTGAATCATATTCGCGATGCGTGCTTAACCTCACTTTGGAAGTAGGCCCCCTGAAATTTTGGGGCCCCTGCCATTTGGCCCCCCTGGCCCCCCCTCTGCTCAGGCCTGCGAAGGGGGCAGAAGTATTGAAAATTCTTTTATTGTGCCACATCATATTTTTGACGGCCCAACAAGCATCATCTCTTTGGTGAGCTTGGACAGGTTGCAAGTTTGATAGAAAGGTATAATTGTCTGGAGATGAAATAGTCAGACTTTATTAAGGGGCCCACCAGACGATAGTTGGGGGCTATGGCTTTTACCCCTGGGACGAACCTTTTTTGTGCGCGAAGTGTCAACAAACTATTTTTTACACGGGGACGTGCGTCAATTTTTTTTTTTCACAATTTTAACATTGTGGTACCCTAGCCACAGGTGGAAACAATTTTTAATAAAAGCCATAGGCTATAGCCCCCCCTCCCCCGAAGATCATCTTGTCGGCCCAGTCTGCATGCTGCTGCCACCTGGCACAAAAGTCACTTTTGCATGCTTCAGCATTGCAGCTCCGAAGAAATAGTTCCAATTTCATGGCATATTAACAAAGTTTCTATTCAACATTGAGGTAAACCAGAGTGAGACTCGCCAATCACATACATGCTCTGAGGAAGTAGTCAAGGCCATCAGCGATTCTGCATACTCAGACAAAATTTTGTGAGTTGTTTCCGGAAATAGTTTTTTGTTGTGCGGGGAAATGGAGAGCTGGAAAAAGAAGAGTCCCACTACCATGCTCTATTTCTGAACTGTGTACCAGTAATATACATAATTAATTTTTATTTTCAGGATTCGACAAAGGAAATTCCTTACAGTGGAAAATAAGAAAGCTATCTGCCTTTATGTCTGTCCCTCATTTTGCTTTAGTGATCATCACAACTGGCATGGTGGATCAATAGGTTGATAGATGTGAGGCACAGGATTATTCTGTCATTGTCGACGCTGTTGTCCTTCGGCAGAAAACAGTTAACTTAGTCATGCAGTGTAACATCCTTGACTAATAAAAATAAACAGAATAATACATTTTGTTTGTTGTTTATTTCTGGATATCTGATTGCGCATGGGCCGAGCGGTAAACACTGACTTGAAGAAGCTCCGATATTTCTTAGCTTTAAAGTATTCTCAGTGGGTCTGTACTATTCGAAGATTGTCGTAGTGCCTAGTAAGTACTTCTATAACGTTCTGTTATAGGGAGATTGTTGAGGTATACGATCCTTTAGTTTTAAGGTCGATTCTGGTTATGAAACTTCGGTCTGTGAATATGACACCTGGCAAAGATGGTATCCTTAAGTACGATGAAGTGTGGACTTGCAAAATATGTAGTATTGACTCTACTAGCAAAAATACTTTAAATTGGATCATCTGTGCAGGGTGTGAGGGGAAGTTTGATTGCTCCTGCCTAAATTTTAAAACATCAGAGTGCAAGCTCTTCTCAGCCAGGGATGATGTCCAGTGGTTATGTGCGGAGTGTATGGTTGTTATGTGCCCTGTCAAAGGTCTGATTTCAGAAGTAGTAGCTCCCCAAACATTAATACAGCCCAAATTAGCTGACGTTGTGTCCCAGCTTGATTCACTGCAAGACAAGTTGGAAAATTTGGCCACATTCAATCTAGTATGAAGGCATCTATTGATAGCCTGCAAAGTGACGTCCTTGAGCAACTGCCAACAAATCTAAAGACCCAAGGTCATGTGTCGTAGTGTCGTACAATTTCAGAAATTTTGTATTTAAATGATGGTTACATGTACTTAAACAAATATATATTATGCTATATTATACACCACTGGAATGCCTGACTTCTTCTATATCATATTAGGTATTAAAAAGTAAATTTTATCACAAAATAAGGCTTCTAGCCATCAGAAACCTCAGGAAAACAGGCAATTTTTGTGTGTCCCGTGTTACATCAGATTTGAAAAAATCATCTAGGAAGTGAGTTTTCATGACAGCGACAAAAGATATTTCTATCTGGTTTTCTCTACAGGAGTACCTGATTCCTACTAAATCTCTTGAAGCTTAAATTGTCTACCTAACTGTTACAGTGCCTTCTGTAGATCCTTTAATGTGCAGCGATGTGAACCTGTCCCGCAGGCTAAAAAAAATCAACACATTTTCTTAGATATTGTCTGTAACTATTAATATTAAAGCTAGGAAGTTCAAATATACATCAATTAAATGCTCATAAGTTCTATTTTCAAATGCATTTATCAGATTTTGCTTGCAGGTAAAATTCTTTGTGTGATGCTTGTCTACTTTATGCTGAACTGTTCGTAACATGTGCAAAAACCTGTGAAATTGGAGAGGGGTTCTAAGTTTAAACCACGAGAACTCCAAGAAGATTAACCACACCTTATGGATAAGGCTTAGACCTGTTCAGAATATGCTTTTGACCTAAATTCATAGACTACTGCACTGATTCCCATGCTTTTAGGTCTGAGAAAGCCAAAAATCACAACCATTTTGATTTGTGACCATGGGAACCTTTGCCTCAAAAGCCCTGAAGTTATGATGTTGATTTCCGTCAAAAACGCCTAAAATTGTAGGAGTGGGGTAATGGTTTTTCTTGTCTAACTCCTCAGGAAATAAAGATACAAGAATCACATTTGCACCATGTGAAAGACAATCAAATTGCCTTTCAAATGGTATGAAAAATATAAATTTTTATTATAAATAAGGTACGTTTTTGGTGAAGAAAACATACAAATTTGTGTTTCGTAGGTAAAAAAATGAACAATTTAAGTGTTTTTGAACCCCTCGAATGCAGTTTTCACACTTAAATTGGTGCCACACTCAGCCACACTATTCCTACCTTGACTGAGTGTTGGACAGAATCAAAGAGAGAAGATTCCATCCCATGAAAGTCAGATCATGTCGCAGGAGGCTAGAGATAAAGTCCTCAATAACTTGTCTAAATTAAGAGATGCTCCACCTGACTTTAAAGTCCTGAGTATCCGTCAAGACCTAAATTCCTTGCAAAGGCAAGCATTGAGCTAAATACTGATTTTGTGCCAGAGCGGACAATTCCTGCAAAAGCAGAGCCTGCCTCCAGAGAGACAATTAATTTGTCTACTACAGGTAGTTCATCAGTGAGACGCAGAGAAAGATATAAGAAAAGTCTCATTATACTACACAAATGCAGATGGCTTGGGTAATAAGTTAAACGGACTGCAGGCTATAGCAAGCACAAATAATTGTGAAATAATTTACATCAAAGGAATTTTACCCAAACACTGCATTAATCTCGATGACATTAGTAACTACACAATACTGCAATAGAAAAACAGACAAACTAAATTTAAACTTCAAACTGCCAAAGGATGCCAGCTGGCTACCCACATTTGACAAAGTTCATCCAGTTAATTGTCTCAAATGCACAGATTTTTTGAAAGACAACAAGGCAAGTTGAAAATTACTAATACAATATATATGAATAAGAATAACTGCAAGAATGCCAGTATTCGCATGTAATCAGATAGAATACTTGCAATAGGTTCTCAAACTGACAAGGAATTATCAAATTGATTGAGAATACAATGAAATATGGAATCCAAATATATTTTTTCTGAGAATGAAATATGGAATCCATAAATGATTCCTGAGAATTAGATATATAATCAATACAGGATTGTTGCCAAATGGCCATATTTTTTTTCTAAATCAATTTGAGAATTCTATATCAATATAAGAACCTGTTTAGTAACCCATCATGTAATCTGACAACGTAATCAGATTAATGGTTATCGGATCACCGACAAAACTGGTTTTGTCTCTTGATTAACATAAAACTGCCAAATAACCTGAAATATTAATGGAAAAAATCATCCCATGGTCTTTTAGCCTTTGAACACCTCTATATTACTAAGTCATCTCTGGCTTTTGAAAATGTAGCAACAACAGAGATCCCTGGAGATTAGATCATAAATCAAAGCTTAATTACAGCCTTATGCGCTTTCATGTTGCTACGTGTCAATTACACTTCCATGTTATCGGAGACTTCAGAGATTTGCAAGTTAATTACGTTTTTTGTAACATGTGTTGAAGATCTAATCATTGTGTTTTGTCTTCCACAGCTTCATATAATGTTTTTTTGTTTTTTAATCTGGTCATGTAAGTACAGCAACACATGAATATCGAATATCTGGATGACTGTGGAATACATTAGTTATTGATAGACGCATTTTCACTTTGCCTCATTGGTCTTATTTCCTCGTAATTCACATGTAGCAGGGCAGATTTGTCATGAATAGGGGAGTAATAGTGCATTTATACATAGAAGCAAGAAACTTGGCACACATTTCAAAAACGTCTTAAAGAAAATATTTAGATAGGGAACCACTTCAGATTTGACCTGGTCGACCCGTGGCAGCCATTTTCCAAAATGGCGGCTAATTTTCTCATTTGTCTGCTTTCTGTGAAGTGCTTAAGGTATTAAAGTATCAAAACAGTGCTCATTATTCCTTCTACAGATCTAAAAAACATTATCAATTGATTTTGGATTGAACTGAGGAATTTTAGGGTAGTCAGAGTCCATTTTGTTAGAACTGTTGAAGAAAATGTATCATTTTCGCGGATTCCCATAGTTTCATGGAATCTCAATTGATTTGTAAACTAACTACCTATTTGAATTCCTTGTCAAAAGAGCTTTCAAATGAATGGTCGCATCAATAGTTTTGTCAAAATTAAACAAACAACAAAACCTTCAAAAATCATTTTATTTTAATTTTTTCCATTTTCGCACCAAATTTACGAAACCCATTGATGCGGGTACTCATTTGAAAGCTCTTTTTACAAGGAACTCAAATATATGTAACCATCCGTAACCGCAAAATCCAGTGTTTGAATCAATATTTCTAACCAAAAGGATTCCAACAAGCCTAAAAATAGACCAAGGCTACCAAAAAATGTTATAGTAATGTACTGAATACTTAGAGAAGCAATAAAAAACAATATTTACGTGTATTCTATTTGTAGGAACAACACAGAAAGCAGCAAAATGGAAAAATTGACCGCCATTTTGGAAAATGGTTGCCAGTAGCCACCTAAGCTAAATCTGAAGTGGCTCCCTATCCAAATATGTTTGTATAGATTTTTTTTGTATCGATGTCTTAACCTATAATAAAAAAACTTACATGTAAGTATTCTTAACAGTAAATCGATTCATCAAGGTGAGGAAAATGAACAGGCGATATTTTTTCCGTGTAAAACGTCATCAAAGATTGTGTACATCATTTTCAGTACAAAACTTGGCCTAAAAACCTTAATAAACACCCGATTTTCACAATTTAAAAACCTGGATATATCAAGTACACTCCTCCAAATTCAATGCACTTGTTCATTTTGCTCTATCTGCAATATTAACTTCGCAAAAAGACTTTCGGCGCATTACGCTGAAATGATGCTAAGTTCCATGACCACAGCAAACCAGTGGCAGATTCATTTTTTTTCTTTGAAGGGGGGGGGAGAGTATTTTTCTGCCCTGAAATCACACACTGAATAGTACAGGAGGAAAACATGTACACTGAGCATGTAGCAATTGACAAACTAATATCCAAACTGGTGGTTTTTCATAACAGAAGCTTTGTTTTTTTTTTACACATCCTTGGTTTTATAATATTTTCATTAAACAAGGGGAGGGGCTTTGAATTTTTCTAAGGGTAATTATTTCATAGAAATCCCAACTTTAAGATATTAAAATCTTTTATTACATGCCACATACCCTCAGATTGATGGTAAGATCGATACAGTACCCTTTTTTAAGGGTACTTTTCTTGTTAAGTGTGCGCCAAGTTTCATGCTTCTATGTATATATGCACTATTTTTTTACATACCTGCCCCGCTAATGGAGACGCCTGCCTACAATATGTCTTGCAATGCATGCTAATTGTTATGATGATCTTTTTATGTTAAAATTGATACCCCCCAAGATGTAGCAAATATGTAGTACTATACTCCCTGAAACACATGCACAAATAGTCCCCCCTCCAGCTAAACTCCATGCCCCCATTCATAAATTCTGAATACTGCCTTATAATAATGACACCTAAAAACTCATTAAGTTACAGGACAACGTCGCCATTAACTGCATGACAGCAGGAGCTCTTCATTTTCCTTTTTTATTTGGGATTTGTTCTTGTAGAGTATCCACCATCAAGTATATAAAATAACTGTGTTTTCCAGAAGCTATGGTGATGAGACCGTGAAAATGATATGACTTTTTTTTCATGCCATGGGAGGACATTCTGCATGACTAAGTCACTGGAGATTACTTCATAAATCAAAGAGTAATTATGGCTTTATGCTCTTTATTGTTGCTACGTGGCCATTACCCTTTTATGTTATCTGAGACTTCAGTGATTTGCAAGTTAATTGCATTTTTTGTTACATGTTTTGAAGATATGATTATTGGGTTTGTCTCTCACAGAATCCTGTAATCTTTTCCCGCTATACCTTAGAGTCACGTAAGGACATTTGCCAAAACTTAGTAATACATAAGTTTTCATTACATATACAAATTTTCAGAAACCTTTGGTTGAATGGTGCCAGATGAATTAATATTACTTAATTATTTACCTGGACACACGATGAGATAAAGATGAGTAGAATAAGCTATAGGGTTATGATACTGGGGAAATTCTACATTCATGGTAGGATTTATCAAAATTCCAGTTTAAAAACCTGCTGACCAGTTGAGGTAAAGGGCTGCCGCCTAACCAAGTATTTAGTAACAACCTATTATACCAATCCCCCACACTGCACCATATAATATGTTATTTCTCCAAATTTCCTTGCGATTTTGATTTACTTTAGTCAACAATCTCACATCAATACAGCCTGCCATAACCAGCAGGATTTGAACTGGCTACCTCTGAGTCAGACATGGCCAGAGCTGGGTTTGTAACCACGTATTCATATGCATAATACAGATAATTATGACAACCACAGTGCCAAAGAGTCACACAGTATTTGAATGATCAATAAGTAACCTGTTACCATCTTTTGAAAGGTATTTCCAAAATAACTGTACCAGGGATGTCGAGGTAAATCACTTATCTGAATGTATTTGGCAAAGCAATTTCCTGCAGACTTCAAACCGAGTTGCCACATCTTCGTGTGACATTCTGTTGACCTGCAAATAGAGTTATTTCCGCCCAGAACCATCTGCAGCAATATTTTGAGAGCCAAATCTTCCCAGGCAGTATTCTTGTCTTTGTGGAATACATTTGTTTTCTGCTAACTTTGCGATAGATGTACAATTATTTAGCCTTCATTGGGATGACTTAGACCAGAAGCATAAAAATATTATATCGTTGTTATCCAGGTAAATTTAAAAAATGGAGACACCAGTTTACAATGTGTCTTGCAGAACACCAGTAAATGGTATTACTCATAATACAACAACTTATCATCAATATGCAGCATTTCTCACTGGTCTGATATATTCAGCCGGGCTTGGCCTCTGTCTTTGAATTGAGCTTCTCTTTCAAAGCATATTTACAAATTTCTCTTTTTTTTTGGTTGCACCATACACTGTAAAATTTGAAATTTTGAGTTAGCTCAAATGATTGAGTGAGATGGTTGCACAATTTGTTTGAGCCATGATAGCTTGCCGTTTTGAGTTATGATAATCTTTATGTTGTTATAACTTGCAAACAACAAGCTATCTTGGCTCAAAGGAATTGTGCAACCATCTCACTCAATCAATTAAGCTAACTCAAAATTCAAAATTCACAGTGTAGAGAGGTTTTGCTACACTTTTACATTCAATGTGCATATGTAGAGGACTACACTTGCTATCTTATACCATTGTTGCTATGGCAATCCATACATTATATGACATGGACAGATACATGTGGCATAACATCTCTGATAATTATTACTGTCATTCACTTTTGGCTCGTAAGAATATCTCAAAGATCTCAAGAAGAGGTGAGTTTCGATGGGTGATATGCCTTGCCTATCTACTCTCTTCTATTATAGGCTGTCAAAAGTCAGATGAGGATCTGATTAGTTTGTGTTTCCAGCTGTGATCCTGAGTACTGATTGTTACAAAATGCGCCCCCAGCCTTGACACCTTCTCTTAAAAGATAAATACAGTGGCTTGCGCATAATAATGCCTCTGCAGATTCCAAAATTATCTGTTGGTCTGCAGCTGTCAAATCTCCTTTCTATATTGCATCAATGTTGTGTGAATGGGACAGTGGCAGTGTCCCACAATGTGACAGTGACAATACACACTTCCCGCTGTCTCCTGGTTTATAAGAATGTCACACACATTTGCATTAATATGGAAAAATTGTTGTAATGCCATTATCTGAAATGAGTATGCCACAACTGTCATTTTTCGGATCAAATTTGGTTTAACCTACAACCATTTACATGACAATTTTGACAATTGGCAAAACGAACACATAGACATTGACAAATAGATGCTTGGGAAGGAAACCATTACTCCAATGTCCAGAGGTGGACAAACGCAGGCGATTGCCTTCGAGTCACGGTTAACTTTATCACTTGTGTTTTCAATATAGCAGACTAAAATATATCAAATTACATTCTATCTATAGACCTAGGACCAGGTGGAACACTAAACATATCTCACTTCTCCTTGCGATCAAATGTCACCTTTGACTTTTTACACTTCTATTAGCTTCTATTTATTTCAGAATATGATCTGAGAACGTCAATGTGCCCTTTTTGGTCTTGAGATATCAGGTAAATATGCATCTTTCTAGTCAAGTTTGGCATAATTGTAAAGTACAACTGAGTCAATAAAATGGCCAACAGAAAACTAGACATAATGTATCAGTCAATTAGGAATTCAAGGAACCATGAAACAGGCCGCTATCAACTGATAATGCTCCATAACCAATCACATTGTTATAATACACTGTATGCATTCTTTTTTTGCATATCGATTAGCAGACTTTTGTACGTATAAAGGTGACGATGAACTTGGTGTTTCTATGCTTCATGATGGTCGACTCAAGTTAAAATTAACTACCCCTTTAGAAATGAATATAATTAGTGCCCCCTTGAAACACATGCAAAAAGTTACGGCCATCATAAATTCTTAACATTTCCTCAATAATGACACCCAAGAACTCATAAACAATAAAGATAACAGGTGTCATGACTGCAATTCAAGTAACAGAGAAACATCACCATTAACTGTGTGACAGCATGGTCTCTTCATTTTCTTTTGCTTTTTCTTTGAGGGACATGCTGTTGCAGAGTGTATCATCATAAAATCTGTTTTCAGGATTTTATGGGGATAAGACCACAAAAATGATATGACTTCTTTCAGAGCGGGAAGGAAGGTAACCGTTAGAGTAATTGCAATACTCCTTTCTTGTCCACTGCTGGATGGATGGGAGTACATTTGTCAAACAGCTATAAAATGTTGATGTCTTTCATTACATCTTCACAAAAAGTGTAACATCAAAAGCTTTACCAACTTCTAGGGCGCCATCAATGTTCATCATGGCCAAAAGCTACAGATTCTTGAAAGCATCTTGGTCACTGGTCAGGTGCCCTTTAGACCTTTAGCCTTTAGAAGTTTTAGCGCTTTGATAGATAAAGGAGATTTCCTGTTTGCAGAGTTCACCATCACTTGCTAAATGTGAGTTGGCTCAGCTTTGTGGCATCAAAACCTATTTGTGATTTGTTGGACAGGTATGTCTAGTCTTAAAAAGAAGTTGCTATTCTTATTATCATTTCTATTTATATAGCAGAGACTACCTGAATCACAAAGATTTTATCAACACAAGAAGAAAAGCCATTCAAGACATAACGAAAAGGGAATTACAGCTTAATTGAATCCAGAGAGCTGAAATCAGTATGGATGGATGGATGATCGGGGCTTTACAACCTGTATCTATGTGCTTGGTAGGCCAATTAGGACAGGGGAGGACAAAGCAATGAGGCAAAGGATGATTAAAACAGCCGTCCAACATTGGCGCAGGTGACCTTGCAAGAGCTGGATTCGAACCCTGGACCCACACAGCGATTGGCAGCCCAGCACGCTACCACATGAAGTATGGATGTATTTTTAAAGGCTCAAGTGGTTACCAGTTTTGTCAAGGAAGTCACAATGCTGTTGCCTAAGCATTTATATGAGAACTCATACTTTAGCCACATTTCCACGAGCCAGAAGAAAATGAGATCGTTTTAAAGATGGGTCTGCTGATGTCTGATTTGGAGAATTCTGACTCTCATCAAGGCATGATAAAAGCCTATATATTGGGAAATTATCATTTGAGCACACACTAAAGCAGAATCATCGGCAAGTTTTACCCCCCCCCCCCAGCAGATGCTGTCATCTTCGAAGCTGTCTTCGTGGAAGACTGACTCAAAACATGAGAGGATTTTTCTGTGAGGCACCATTCAGTTGTTTCTCTGCGGAATCAAAATGAATTGCAAATTGGCAAAGTTTTTCATTTTATCTAAGATTATTGAAAAAATTGCTTCCTCGTTCTGTATATATGTTATTAATTTATTTTCTACTTGAAGGGCTCTTGCATCAAGAACTATATTTTTTCTTATTGTTAATATAATGCGAGGTGCTATAGCGTATAGTACAATCTATGGCAATGAATCTGATATACCCGCAATGTGTGAATATAAGGAACTCGATGAGTAAACTTTCATCATTACCAAACCAGTTCATGCAAAAATCCACCATGACCATCAAACAAGATAATGAAGTGAATGCATGTCAAAACTGGGTAATTCCCTGAAATGAAATAGTGAAAACAACATCATCAAAATTAACCATGTCAGTTAATCCCTGTAATCCATAGATAATTGGTTTTTGCTGAGCATGGAAAATTCCCAAGCTTGGGTTTTTCTTGTGTTATGAGGTGTTGCTATTGAAATGGCAGTTTGTATTCGCATGGTAATTTTCTCGTATGACAACTTTTCTGATTTAAACCTATTTATTCCGGTAATTCGGTCTTGGGTTTTGCTTCTTAATAAGGTCTTTTCTCAGCTGTTCATGTACATATGTCCATGGAATAGTCACATGACCTTTTTTAACTATTTTCAATTATCGCGAATTTCATAGGCGTATGGCGCATGCGATTTTTGGGGGGGCGAGCGACATTTGCCCGAATTTCAAGATCTAGATTTAATATCATTTCAAATAAAATTGCCTGGAAATCATTTATTTTCAATAGTGATTATTTAATCATCTGCCCAAATTTTTTAGCCTTTTTGTCCGAATCTTACTGTTTCCCAAAGTTTTGGGGGGGCGATCGCCCCCCCCTGCCCCCCCTCTGATACGCCTATGGCGAATTTTAATAATTGTGTAACAAGAAATTCTGCAAATAGTGGTGAAATTATATCGAACATAGATATCAGCAGCATTCTATTTGTCAATTTCCGTGGGAATACATGATTTATTTTCTAACATTATAAACACACTGGTACAGAACTTTACTTGTTGACATTTTCCATCATGGAGTGGCTGGTCTTTAGATATTTATCTGATATCTTAGAGAGGCTGTCATATTAAGGAGGATGCTATAAAAGTTTCTAGTTGAAGTTGACAAACAAGTAAATGGTTTCTGCTTTTACTTGTTCAGGAGTTTTAAAGCCCTTCCCATATGAAAATGCTAATAAATATCATTATAAGGAGTGCACTATTTCTCAATGCAACAAAACAGCTTCACACATAAAAATAAATAATGCAGTCGTCTTTTTCGAATACATCAAAATGGATCAGGGTGTAGCCGCAATCTTATATCAATCAGGGGAGGTATATATTTTTCACTATTTGGCATGTACACGAATTTGTATACCTGCAAAAATGAACATATACACGAATTTGGCATTTGTGTAAGTGTGAAATATTGCTATTCACGAATTTGTGTAGGTGCAAAAACGAACATTGCAACCTTAAACTTGGCTAAAACTAACTCTAACCCTAATTCTAGCCCTAAACCCTAATTATCTAGCACTTCCACGAATGCTAGAAATTGCAGTTACACAAATGAAAAATGCAGCACATACACGCATGTTAGTTTTTACATATACACGAATTATATGCTCGTTTTTGCATGTCCACAAATTCGTTCATGCTCGTTTTTACACCTCCACAAATTCGTGTACATGCCAAATAATGAAAAATATATACATGATCAGGGGGGATCCAGAAAATTCTGGTGGGGGGGTCTATCGGGCTATCGCGTCGCGGAACGCATAATTCGCGACATAACGCGACTGCGCGCGAATAAAATTAACATGTAAAAAAATATGAATTTTGGTCTGGTGGGGGGGATGCATCCTCCCATTCCCCCCCTGCGTCCGTCCCTGATATCAATCATATCTTTACATTAAAGACTACATGCAATTCTATATTACATATAAAGTTACAAGAGAAAAAAAATGTAACAAATTGTCTGGTGCATTACAAAGTGTTGAGATCCCAGAACCTGACTTGGCAAAGGGCAGGGGAATTATACCAAAACAAACCAGAGTCATGTATAAGGAGGTGTGAGACTTAGGACTCACATGTGATATTACAGTCCTTGTCATACTTACGTGGAATCTCAAGTTTTTTTTTCTATGCAGTTGAACTGTGATGTCACAGATGAGTCTATTCTACCATTGCAATATATGTTAATTAACTACAAGCTGTGATGTCATTTCAAACTGGGTGAGATTCCCCAGCTTCTAACCAATGCGAATCCACCAAACTGAGCATCACAGTTTCAACTCAGTGTCAGAGTAAAAATTGGGTCTGGGAAAAACCATGCAAGTTTGACATCACAGCCTCTCAGCCAATGGGCTGCCAGAACAAATATACATAACATAAGCAATGTGTTTACAAACAAATTGTCAAAGCCTTCTGTTTATACCAACTTCCATCAAAGTTTAAAGTTGTAAGTTAGCAAGTTTGTAGATTTATCAAACAACTCTGTAGGGATTATAACAGTTGTCTACTGTGAATGCTTATAAAGCTGGCATTGGTAGGATCAGACTGGTGATTGCTGTGATAAATCATTGAGATCAAAAATGTAATGCTTCCTTCAATATATCAATGTTTGAACTGTGATGACGTAGTTTACGGTCAGCCCATTGGCTATCAAGCTGTGATGACGTAGTTGTAGGGGCTATCCCTTATAAAACTCTTACTCTGACACTGTGTTGAAACTGTGACGCTCAGTTCAGGAGGATCAACATTGGCTAGAAGCTGGTGAATCTGACCCAGTTTGAAATGACATCACAGCTTGTAGTTAATTTACATATATTGCAATGCTATAATAGAGTCATCTCTGACATCACAGTTCAACAGCATAGAAAAAAAAACTTGAGATTCCATGTAAGTATGACAAGGACTGTAAGGCCTTTAAGGACGTCCAACCTTCCATCTCCTCCCACACAATGTACTTTATCATTCAATCTTGACGTGCAGTCCCTGCAATTAAAAACATAGGCTGCGCAGCAGCAAACCTTCAGCGAATAACACCTTTAGAAGATTACAATTACACCATAAAATTGGTTGAGTTTACCAAATTGCACATATTATAGGTATGCAACAGTGGTCGAGTAACGGCCTTCTATTATCTCTATTTGCCTGATGCCCTGCCATCTGCTCATGGGTTTGTAAAAGCTGGGAAAGGCCTATCAGACTGATTTATTCATATTATGATACAGTTTTATGCATGTACAAAGTATAGGTTATGAGCTGTCGGTTGGAAACCAGAAAATATAAGGATTTTATATTTCTCACATGTTTTTCCAATCATTGAAAAAGAGTTAAATGCGCATAAAAAAGCACTGCTACATTGTATAGGTGATATGTGTAGGAAATTTCACTGCTGTATATGCAATAGTGGGCAAGTTTTGGCTCCAATAAGAAAAAAAGTATTTTTAATATTTTTTTCTCAATATTTCAAAAAGTATAGGATATGTATCAGTTAGACCATGAAAAGGCATAACTAGACCACATCAATCATATGTGTACCAAGCTTTATCCATGTACATTCAATAGTGACCAAGTCTTGGGCCAGAAACAAAATTTGTTTTTTTCAGCTTTTTTTCAATATTAAAAAAAATCATTATATATTTTCCATCACAGCTTTCAAAAGGCACAACTAGACCATATGGGCTATATGTGTACCAAACTTTATCCATTTACATGCATTAGTTACCGAGTCTTAGCCCGAAAACCAAAAAATACTTATTTTTCTATTTTTCCTCATTTTTAAAAAAAGTATAGAATATGCAACAATGAGACCATCAAACGCACAACTGGACCATATAGGCCACATCTGTACCAAATTTCATCCTTCCACATGCAATAGTGACTGAGTTTCGGCCCGGAAACGAACAAAAATAATTTTAATATATTTTTGATTTTTTCAAAAAGTATGGAATATCTATCAATCAGACCATCAAAAGGCACAACTAGACCATACAGGCTATATGTGTACCAAATTTCATCCTTATACACTCAATAGAGGCCGCCCACCCGCCCGCCCGCCCGCCCGCCCGGCGGACGGACAACATTTTTACCCTAGTGATTACAATACCTTCTTCGAACTTCGTTCGCTGAAGGTAAAAACATATTTCGCAGTTTGGACACACTGTTAGAGCTGCAGTATCTACTTCCAATGCACTACACATAATTGAATGGCAGAAGATATGACCTGTGGCAATCTATCAGGCAAGTAACTTACAAACTACTAATTGCTGGACAGTGAATCGGAAAGTTGAGATGGTATTTGTTGAACTTGTTGGAGAAATGCCAGATAATAGGGCATCAGTCATATTTTGATTTTCGGACATATGCAAGCCAAGCTATCACACAGTCTGCAACAAGCATGCTTGCTCATGGACACTAATGACCACTTAGAAGCCTAGTGTCTATAATTGACCTGACTCCTGAGGGTAGAAATTAAATAGAACTGTTCTAATTTTACTGTATATCAGCAACATTCCTATTTAAATGGGCGATTTTGACTTAAAACCGCCGTAAAATACTTAAATACTAACAATATCACAATGACAAATATTTTTACGGTTTAAAAATACAAATGGGGCACCCTAAATTGTGGCTGTGTCACACTAAGTTTGCAAGGTAATGTGTGACAGGAGCTTTGCTAATGTACTTTGCATGTAACATCCATATAAACACCCATGCCTAAGGCGCGTCATCAGTGAATACCACCTGCCTATAAATCTATTTTGTGCTGCTGGACCACATCCTGACATGAGGCAATGCAATGTTAATAGCATAAATCTATAAAAACTAGTTTCTACGAAGCCAAACTTAATTAAATAAAGATTAGAGAGAATTTCACTATTAAATGCAGTTGTTTGTACTAATAAAATGCAAACTTATATTTAAGAAGCTACTCAAACAAGCTCTCACATAGAGAGCAAAGACAACAATGTTTTAGATATAATTGAACACATACTGGCAAACCAAAATCCCTTAAAATAATTTTAAATACTGCAAAAAGTTCTTATCCACCACTATGGGAATGGCTTCGTAAAATGGCAAGGTGTGTATTTCTGGTTATTTGTAAACAGCTCAACATCAAAACACTTTACCTAGCTATAATTAAAGCAAATAGAGATTAGCTGCCTGGTAGCGCCTACTACACCAAAGAGCTATAGATTTGAGGTAAGCATCTTGACAATGCCCTTCAGATCTGAAGTTTTAACCTTTAATATGCTTTGATATATAAAGATGATTATCTTCACCATCTCTCACAAAATGTCACAGGAGCCTTTCTTTCAGAGGCTCTTAAAGGAAAGAGCTTGATCCCTTTTTAGAAACAATTTCTTGATATATGATATATATATAAACTCCGTTTAATTTTGCTGCTTGCAAATATGAAACAGAAATGCTACCCAGTATATTGCTGATAACATAATAATTTTGCATTAGCTAATTTTGCGATTTTCTTTGATATCTTAAAAATTAACATTAGGCTGCCACGTAAACAACTAAAAATGGTTGTTATAATAATAACAACCATTTTTTGGTGATCAAGGCTTAGCTCAGAATGTCAGATAATGTTATGATTACTCTATAGAATTTCTGTACATTTGCCACTTCTTTGGTGTTACTAGGCTTGCCTGATCATGCCGAATTTGTTAATTCAGATTTGAGAGGTACCAAAACAATCCGCCATGATCATCAAACAAAATAATGAAGTCCGGACAGGTCATAATTTAGGTAATACCCTAAAATGCGATAATGAAAACAACATCATCAAAATTAACAATGGCAGTAAATCCCTGTAATCCGTAGTTAATTGGGTTTTCCTGAGCATTGATCAGTCAAGAAGATTTCCCCACTACAGGTTTTTGTTGTGTTATGAGGTGTTGTTGATGAAAAGGCACAACATAAGCAGTTTTTAAGGGTGTGGTACACTGTAAGAAACGACCGTGTTTTTGTGGCTAAAAGAACTGTAAATTTATTGTTATTTTACCAGTATTTTTCTTATACGGACTTTGTCTGGGAATTTACAGTTCTTTGTCAGGTACAAAATGGCTCCAAGATAAATTTACTGCAACATGTCATTTAACATTCAGTTCACGTTGATGAACAATTACTTCAACCGTTAATTTACTGGCAACTTGTAATATGCAGACAAAACATTTGAATTGGCCAAACAATCAATACACCTGGTAAGATTGGGAACTATAAACAGGACATTACATGGTCTTCAACCACGGATCATGTGGCGCCATCTATAACATATGCTTAACACAGCTGTTAATTACACTTAATTTATAACTTAACTGAAGGTAAGGGAACATCCTCATTCATATGATCTTAAAGATGCTGTCATTATGCAAAAGTTGTAATATCTATATGTGACATTGACATTTGTGTGAGTCTTATGATGTGATCTAAAGAATGACACTATTAAAACCGAAATAACCCAAGCGTAGTCTGCATCAATAGAACATACTTCGATAAACTTGACAACTGGTTCTCTTGGAACATATCCATCAATTTTATGGCAGAAATTTGTGAGCAAACGTGTCCGAATTAATTTCTGGGTAATATAATTGATGGACTTACTTCCCTGCTGTCAAGCAAGAGATGAGCAAGGCCGAGCTTGGAGTCAGTGGCTCTCTCAGCTGATTCCAGCCTCGGTACATCCCTGCGACAGTTAAATCATGTGCTTAGTCTGTTGTTTCACACTTGTGCAAAAGTAAGAATAACAGATACTATCCGTATTTTTACAGTAGATTCTACAGCTCCTTGCATTCTTTACATTCTATGTTTGACAGTTGATATAACTGTAAAATATACTTTAAATAAACTGTTTTATATATGTACGTTATACCGTAATATTACTCTGTTGAATCCACAAAATTACAGTTCAATGTACCAATCTGCATTTTACGGTTCATTGTCATGTTCAGGTTTGTTAGTACTTTCACAGTTATTAGACCTGGAACAAAGTTGCCAGTTAATTTAACTGTAAAATTTAACGGGAATTTTTTGCAGTGTAGTCATCCGATGTGACAACGTGCCATATTTAAACCTATTTTTTCCAGCCACACAGGAATGGGTTCTGCCTCTTAGTTCATGTTTTTCTCAACCGTTCATGTATATCAACGGAATAGTCACAGCCATCCTCCCATAGCAGAGTTTTATTACTCTTACCCTGCTGACAGGCTCTGAAATCGCAGAAGTCTTTTGAAAATTCTAATCCTTTTGTCGGCTTTTTTCAGCTGTGAAAAACACATCATTAACGTAATTGTTTGTTGACTGCAAAGAAACTCCTTAAACCAACAAATAGATTACAGTGAAACATTCATACAACCATTCAATTGCTTTGAGTGTTCTCAAACTGTGACTTGTGTTTGTCAGGCTGGAAGATGAGTACATAATTATAATCCTTTAGTTATTGCTTCATTAAAACACAGTGGATTTTGTCAGGGTAGACTTATACAAGTCTGCACTGAGAGGTGAGGACAACAATGTTTGTCTATCCTCATGAATAGAGAATTTTTAAAAATGTGGTTACACTTAATTCTGCAGTCAGTCGTGATGCAATATCAAAGCTACAATCAGCAAAATATGAGTCAACATTTTCAATTTCTATGAGAGGATGCCATTTATATATAAACATATTTAACACACTGACACAAATTCTTGCGGACATTTACTGTCATTGAGTGGGTGGTAAGAGGTCTTTGATATTTATGTGATATCTTAAAGAGGCTATCATATTAAGGAGGATGTTATGAAAGTTTCTAGTTGAAGTTGACAAACAACCAAATGGTTTTTACATTTGCTTATTCAGGAGTTTTGATTCACTTCAATCTATACTGAGATTGTTAGTGAAGTATTTTTCTATTGGATGCTTCTAGGCTTCTTGAAAAGGCGCTCCAATATGAAATTGCAGATAAATTTCATATAAGAAGTGCACTATTTCTCAAGGCAACAAGACAGCTTCACACGAACAAATAAAAGATGCTGTCAGTTTAAAAAAACATCAAAATTGATCAGTGTGATCCATTGTTATATTAATTATCTTTACAACTAAGAACTACATGCATTCAATATCATTCAATCATGACATGCAGTAGCTTCTATTCAAAAAGGGCATCTAATCATAATAATACTCATAGCAGGAATCTCATCTCACTCATAAGGCTTTTTTCTCTCAACCCATAAGACTTTCAATAGCACTCCTAAGCCTGTCAATTCATCTGAAGTACCCGATAGGGCAACTTTTACCTATCAACATTCATTATTTCCATAGTTACACCAATTTTTATTGGGAATTTGGCCAAAAAACTTTTTTTTTTTTCACTTGAATATATCCCACCTGTATATTTATCTTCCACAGCAAGGGCTGTAATGTATTTTAATATTATAGGCCATTCAATTCCTCATCTTTCGATATGCTGGCTGACCTTCTATGGCCAATATAACTACCCAGTTACCACATATTCCTTTTGGGACTTCCACAAAAACCACATTTCCCACATACAAATCTGGAAGCTATATATTTCTCTGCCACATCAAGGCCAGTAATGCATATCATATTGCAGGCCACTAAATTCCACATCTTTTGCCACACTCATTCAACTTCTATGTCCAATATAACTACCCTGCTCCCAAGTTGCGTGGTGCATTGGGAAAACATTTTATTTTCCAACAACTCCACTCTCTCAGCGTTTGTAGTGCTGTAGAACCCGTTATAGTACTTCCAAACAATCCACATTACTTCATCTAATTGAAAGCTGACTGGAACCTGCAAATAACAGCTGGCTTCACATTAGTCAAACCTGGAAGAACCTGGGTCTCGGCGCATTTTTGAAAAGCAAGAAACCCTAACGGGTGAACAGCTAGTATATCATTATTAGGACAGCTGCAGCATCTACTCGCAATGCATTACACATAATTGAATGGCAGATGATATGACCTGTGGCAATCTATCAGTCAAGTAGTATGCCGTACATCACAAGATGTTGCTCCTGTATTAAATAATGTAATATCATCCACAAAAAATAACGCAGATGTTTGGTGCCAACTCTATGACACAGTATCATTCCTGAGGGGGGTATTAGCTTTTATGCTCTCTGAAGCAATATGCTGAGATGTAAAAAAAACTGATGGACATAAGTCCCTGTGTGTATTTGTACAAAAACAGCAAAATTTGCTTGATATTGCCACTCCTAACATAGATAGAAGGTATATGTATATAAGAATCAATGGACTAAAGTCTGTCTAGTCAAAATATCACTGGAAAATGCATGTGTGAGTTCATGGAGACTGTGGATATTTAGAATATTCTTTACATTACTTGATTTGAAAAGATTCAATCTGGTTGTGGTAAAACTAGCACCCCTTAATGGCTTTCTGATGGACCACACCTTGATGGACCTTGTCAAAATTTTCAAAATGCCAAGCTCTTCGTATTAATATACTCTGGGACTAACAGATGAATGTGAATTATCAAAAATATTCCAGATTTTCAACTTGAAAACTTGGTGTACCAAGTCATCCAGTAGATGAGGTGCCATGAAAAAAATTTCAAAAATGCTCTACTCTTGTGAACTACATGAAGATCAAGCTGAAAGACAAAAATGACATGTATATATTATTTGTTTAAAATAATTCACCAGCACTCACCATGGTACTTTACTAAAGAAAAACTTTAAATAACGAAAAAATGTGTTGTTTCGTCATTATTTCATTGAAACTTATAACTGATATAAGGAGTGCACTATTTCCCAATGCAACAAAACAGCTTCCCACATAAAAATAAATAATGCTGTCGTCTTTTCGAATACATCAAAATGGATCAGGGTGAAGTCGCAATCTTATATCAATCATATCTTTACATTAAAGACTACATGCAATTCTATATCATTCAATCTTGATGTGCAGTCCCTGCAATTAAAAAAACATATTTCGCAGTTTGGACACACTATTAGAGCTGCAGTACCTACTTCCAATGCACTACACATAATTGAATGGCAGAAGATATGACCTGTGGCAATCTATCAGGCAAGTAACTTACAAACTACTAATTGCTGGACAGTGATTCAGAAAGTTGAGATGGTATTTGTTGTACTTGTTGGAGAAATGCCAGATAATAGGGCATTAGTCATATTCTGATTTTTGGGCCAATACGAGCCAAGCTATCACAAAGTCTGCAACAAGCATGGTCATGGATACTAATGACCACTTAATGGCTGTGTCACACTAAGTTTGCAAGGTAATGTGTGACAGGAGCTTTGCTAATGTAGTTTGCATTTAACTTCCATATAAACACCCATGCCTAAGGCGCGTCATCAGTGACGACTCGTCACGCAGAGGAATACCACCTGCCTATAAAATCAATTTTGTGCTGCTGGACCACGTCCTGACATGAGGCAATGCAATGTGAATAGCATAAATCTATAAAAACTAGTTTCTACGAAGCCAAACTTAATTAGATAAAGATTAGTGAGAATTTCATTATTAAACGCAGTTGTTTGTACTAATAAAATGCAAACTTATATTTAAGAAGCTACTCAAATAAGCTCTCACATTGAGAGCAAAAACAACAATGATTTAGATATAATTGAACACAAACTGGCAAACTAAAATCGTCTTAAAATAATTTTAAATACAGAAAAAAGTTCTTATCCACCACTATGGGAATGGCTGCGTCAAACGCCAAGGTGTGTTTTTCTGGTGATATGTAAAAAGCTCAACATCAAAACCCTTTGCCTAGCTATAATTAAAGCAAATAGAGATTAGCTACCTGGTAGGGCCTACTACACCAAAGAGCTATAGATTAGAGTTAAGCATTGTGACAATGCCCTTCAGATCTGAAGCTTTAACCTTTCATATGCTTCGGTAGATGGGTCAAAATTTGAAAACCTTGAAATTTCAGCTGAAAAAATTTCAAAAATTTTTCGCTCCAGAAATGCCTTTTAAAGTTTGCGTTGGGTGGGTCAAACAATCGGCTGTCACTGCACTTTCATGTCCAAGGGTCGAAATGCCCCGCTGATCTGCGATGAGGTGATAAACATAGATGTAATGTTTTTCAACTGTCATTAAAATCACACTTCTAACTAAAAAATCCTGGCCATTTGGGGCTAAACAATCTATTGCCAATGATTAGGCAAGTGGCTGGCACATTTTGGGCAAGTTCCAGGTCTCTAATGGCAATTATTTTTGAGAAACTGCATTTTGATCAATTAAAATACCAAATATGTGTGTCATTAGCATCATGCCTATAACTTGAAATCCGTACCATTTAGAGCTGAATAATGTATTACCAATAAATAGGAAAGTGGCTATTCTGCACACAATGAGCTATATTTCAGGTCTCTATGACCAATAGTTAATGAGATAGAACAAATCCTTGAACCAGAAATTTACAAATTCAAACAAAAATATTCATTTCATCAATAGTTTGGATTCTGAATAATAAAGATGATCTCCCCTACTCTCTCCGGTGCCCAATGTCTTTGCTAAACCATATTTCAGATGTTAGACAAGGTAAAATGTTGCTGGCACCCCATATTTGGTTAGTAGTTTCAGAGAAGAATCAAACTTCATACTAAGCATGTCAGATGCTAGGAAAATGCAAAAATGTTATGTAATAGTCTGTTGAAACATTTATTGATAATATATATTCAACTGATTTCAATTCCGGTCACCTGCAACAAAATTTTAGTGAGATAAAGGCAATAAGCTATTTTTGACATGATGCTAGTGACAGCGTGATGCTAATGATAATTACAGTAAAAATCTTTGTTGGGACCAGTGCAAAACTGGCAGGCTGGCAATATGTGCATGCAATGACCTTATGAACACCAGAAACATGTTCACAGTGATTTTGGTCCAGAAATATGCAGTCAAAATAGAGTAGCAAGGTGTTTGCTAGTGACAAATTGAGATAGGACAACTGACATGCCGGCAGAAATACTCTAATATTTTGGTTTACATAAATGATACAGAGCTACAGATAGTTCAGTTATTTTCTTTGGTTCTCAGACAACATCAGACACAAGGTTTTCTCACAGAATGTTTGTCCCTTTAATTTTTATTAAGAAACAAATCCGGAGTGATGCTAATGACACAATATTGGAGACATTGACACAACAACCTCCTGCTCTTATACAGAATATTATTTCAGCTATTGATGACCAGATTTTAGAAGACTGACAGTCAAGTCTCCATGCATGGAAGAGTTTAATTGAATCAGAATCCTGTACTAGTTTTTGTGATGCGATCTTTCAAAGAAAGTGTTGGTGGAGACAGGCCATTTTCAGGGGGGTTGGCCACTTCAATGCCATTTTTGAATGGGATTAAAATATTCTGCCACATATTTTTTGTGTTATAAGTTTTGCTAATATCCTAGACGATGACAAATGACAACAAGAGGTCCTCTATTGGTCTTCCTGCCATCATGAGTTATCGTTAAACACTGGAGACAAGAATTTCAGACTTATCAAATTTTGACCCAGATAAAGGTGATTATCTTCACCATCTCTCACAAAATGTCACAGGAGCCTTTCTTTCAGAGGCTCTTAAAGGAAAGAGCTTGATCCTTTTTTAGAAACAATTTCTTGATATATGATATATATAAACTCAGTTTAATTTTGCTGCTTACAACTATGAAACAGAAATGCTTTGATAATACCCAGTATATTGCTGATAACATATTAATTTTGCATTAGCTCATTTTGCAGGATATTCTTTGATATCTTAAAAATTTACATTAGGCTGCTACGTAAACAACTAAAAAATGGTTATTATAATATGGTGATCGAGACTTAGCTCAGAATGTCAGATAATGAAAAACTCAATTTTTTTCTTATCTTTCTTTCTGCGAAGTTTGTCCTGCCATTCAGTGGTCATGCATCCCATATTATGAAATGAAGCATGGAATTGAAGAAAAAACTTCAATGGAACTGCTGATTACAATTTCAAAGAGATATATTTAGTTTAAAGGACTTTCCAAGGGGCTCGGAATAAAAGTTTTGATTTTGACAATTTTAATTGTTTTTATAAACAATGGCGCTAAAAAAAAGTGATGGGATAGGATTTCTCATTTTTGTGTCATTAATTTCCAAATATTGTTAGGAACAATAAAATGTATAAGAGAAGGTTTGCTACCGCGATAGAAATTGAGATAAAAATTTATTTATATCTCAAAGTCAATTTTTAGAAATTAGACCGGCTTGCCGAAAATCGCGTGTAAAAAGTTTCTATTCAGACCATAAAGCTGAATCTCTGGCATGTCATAGTGATGTTCATAGCGCATCTAATGCTTCAAACCAGAAGTTTCTAACCCTAATAGAAGTGACGCAAATGACAAACGAAGTGGCAGTCGCACGGAATTATAAAAAACCTAAGAAGCAGTCCACAGAGCTCAGCAGGCTGTTGTTGCTATGGTGATGCCGCCATTGCTGCTCCATGAGTAGCGAGCCACCTTAATATAAGCACACTGACACAATTTTCTACTGACATTTTTCATCATTGAGTTGTTGGTAAAATGTCTTTTGATATAATATAATAGAAGCTATTATTATATAAAGGAGGATGTTATAACATTTTCTACTTGGAGTTGACCAACAATTTATTGGTTTCCTTCATTACTTGTTCAGGCGCTGTGATTCACTTCAAGCTAGTGGGAGTTTTCGATCACTATATTTTTCATGTTGTATATTTCAAGGCTTTCAGAAAAATCTTTCCCATATCAAAGAGTTCAATATCAAATATGGAGTGCGCTGTTTCTTCAAGCACTCCACTTTAATAGGCTGTTATATTAGAGGCGTTATTACCATATCTAATTGAAGTTGACAAACAAAACAATGTTTTTCTCCCTTACTTGTTCAGGACTTCAATGAACTGAGATTGTTAGCTATTACTCTGCACACAGAGTTCATACTTTGCGTCATGCATAAGAGACAGCAGTGGTGAGCTGCCACAGGCAGTGAACTCTGCAAGAATTCAGATGGAGCAAGTGACATTTTGAGAAAGCAAGCGATGTTATGAGATTAGGAAGCATTCTCAGCTGGTAGTTGAAACAGATACTTAAAGATTCTTTATATAACATTGTCTGTTTGGTTGAAGGTGTCGGCAACATTAGTGTTAAAAGTACACACTGATTTACTCAAAGCTGTCTGTATAACATTGTTTGTTTGATTATAAGCTGTCCATACTAAAAATGTCAAAACACAGTCTGATTTTACAGAGCAGATAAGAGTATTAACTCATACATGGAACTAGGTCATGGAAATCCATCAGTCTCTCCAGCTAAAGCTGTTCGACACAGAGAGACTGTGTCAGTCTGGTTAGCTATTATTTTTGCATGTTGTATATATTCCTGCGCTTCTTCAAAAAACCTCGCACATGAAAATATAGGTAAATTTCAAACAAATAGTGCACAATTTCTGCAAGCATTTCTCAATGCCAGAAAATGCCCAACACAGAGAGATAAATAATGCCATCACTGGTCCATCAGCTTTTAAAAGATCCCAGTCTCATATCAATTATCTTTACAACTGAAGACTACATGCAATTCATTCAGTGTCATTGAATCATGATATAGAGTTGCTGCAATTCAAAAAGGCATTTACCGCAGTTCAGACACCCAATTACAGCTACAGTAGCTGCTTCCAAAGCAATACATATAATTGAATGACAGAAGATATGACCTGTGGCAATCTATCAGGTGAGTGGTATGGTGTTCATCACGAGATGTTGCTCGAGTGTTAAATAATGTAATATCATCAACACGCAGATGTTTGGTGCCAACTTAATGACACAGTATCATTCCTGAGGCAAGTATTAGCTTTTATGCTCCGTGAAGCCAGCTGCCGAGATGTAAAGAATGATAGACATAAATTTGTCGCTATGTGTGTTTGTACAAAAAAAAAACAGCTAAATTTACTTAATATTGCCACTCATAACACAGATAAGAAATATATGTAGATAAGAATCAATTAAATTTAAATGTTAGTCTGGACAAGATACCACAGGTAAATACATGCAGTAAGTCATGGAAATAGCAGATGTTTTGAATATTCTTTATTACTTGATTTGGAAAGATTCAATCTGGGTACGGTAAAACTGGTACATGGTACCCGCTAATGACTTTCCGATGGACTACACTTATTGAAAATTTTCAAAAAGTCACGCTATTTTTAAAAATAAATTTCTGGGCATCATAAATGAAAGTGAATCACCAAGAATATTGCAGATTTCCAAATTAGAGAGTTGACAGAGCAAGTCATTGGTTAGATGTGGTGCCATGAAAAACAATTGCTCTACTCCTGTAAAATACATTAAAATCAGATTGAAAGACAAAACTGACATGTATATATCATTTGTCTTAGAATATTTAATCAGCAGTTACCATGGTACTTTACTAAAGAAAAACTTTGAATAATACAAAAACTTGTTCTTTGTCATTATTTCAATGAACATTATAACTGATAGGAGAGGATTAAGCTCCTATAGTTTGATACAATAGATCTTAGCATTTGAATTTCAGTGTTTATGCGACCTCCTCAATTAGTCGCTGATAGAATGACCTTTTTACTAGTGTGGCTGTATCAGACTAAGTTTGCAATGTAATGTGAGATAAAAGCTTTGCTAATGTACTTTGCATGTAACGTCATAATAAACACCAATGCCTAGGGTGCATTGTCACACAGAGGAATACAACCTGCCCATAAAATCTCTATTGTGGTGCTCGGCCATGTGCTGACACGAGGCATTTCAATGTAGATAGCAAGGCGTCGGAGTCGGAGTCAGGAGTCAGAGTCGCGGTGTCGGAGTCAAAATTAATCTGGTGACTCCTGACTCGTTAAAATTATTTGAATAATTGATGAAATAACATCATAAAACAATGTGAACTGGATCACACTTTAAAAGAGCAAATAAATTATACAAAACTTTATTATTGCTTTAAATGCATAAAAATCAGCGAAAACATTGTGAGGTAGACTTTTTTCTTTGATAACAAAAGCAACTTGCGATGCGAAAAATCTTGATGGATCGATGATTGGGGCTTTACGTTCTGTATTTTTGCACTTGGTAGGCTAATTAGGACAGGAAGAGGACAAGGCAATGAGGTGAAGGATGATTGAAACAACCATCCAACATAGGCCCAGCTGGATTCAAACCCTGGACCCAGCGATTGGCAGTCCAGCACGCTACCACTAGACCAACCCTTCCCCCTACAAAATATCTCAAAAAGAGGAGTAGGGAGTCGGAGTCAGAATCAAAATAGAGGAGACCTAAGGAGTCGAATTCGTTTCTCAGGATGGCATAGGAGTTGGGTGTGGGAGACTAACTACCCGACTCAAAAGTCCTGGTAAATGGCATTTTAGCGTACGAAAGCCAAGCCTAAATCGGCACAAAATAGTTTCTATAAATCTAAACTCAATTAAAGAAACATGAGACAGAATTTTAAGATTTTTAAAACTTATATTTGTTGCAGTAAAAAACACAAACAAAGTGCATAGATATATATCTAAGAAGCTGCTCAAAGAGGGTCTTGCATAGTAAGGAAAAACTACAATGTTTAAAACATCGCTGAACAAGACTAGTGCTGGCAAACCAAAAACACCTTTGAGTAAAGTTCAATACAGAAAAAATATTTTTTGCTATTCTTTTCTTGTCCACTGCTATGGGAATGGCTTCGTCAAGTGGTGATATGTGCTTTTCGATCATATGTAGAAAGCTCAACACTCTGCCTGGCTAGATTAGACAGATAGACGGTATCTGCCTAGTAGTGCCTACCGTAGTGGAGCTACAGATTTGAGTTGAGCATCTTGACAATGCCCTTCAGATCTGAAACTTTAACCTTTAACATGCTTTGATAGATAAAGTGATTATCTTCACCATCTCTCACAAAATGTCACAGGAGGCTTTCTTTTAGAGACTTTTAAAGGTGAGAGCTTCATCCTTTTTTGGAAACAATATCTTGATATATATAGACCCAGTTTAATTATGTTACAGCTTACAAATATGAAACAGCGATGCTTTTGATAATGCCCAGCATATTACTGATAACATAATTAATTTTGCATCAGCTCATGTTCCTTTGATATCTTGACAATCACATCAGGCTTCTATGTAAACAACTAAAAAAAGGTTTTTATAACATGGTGATCAAGGCTTAACTCAGAATGTCAGATATGTTACGGTTACTCGATTAAGAATTTAAAAAAATCTTATTAAACATAAATTTGCAACTGCTTTGATGGTAATAAGGTTGATTGTTCATGCCAAATTTGTTATTTCAGATTTGAAAGAAACCCATGATAATCCGCCATGACAATTAAACAAGATAGTGAAGTCAGAACACGTCATAATTTAGGTAATACCCTAAAAGTATATAGTAAAAACAACATCACGGAAATTAACATTGGCAGTAAATCCCTGTAATCCGTAGTTAATTGGGTTTTCCTGAGCATTGATCAGTCAAGAAGATTTCCCCACTACAGGTTTTTGTTGTGTTATGAGGTGTTGTTGATGAAAAGGCACAACATAAGCAGTTTATAGGTGCATGGTAATCTTCTTACATGACAATTTGCCTTCGGTCAACTTATTTATTCCAGCCACACAGGCATGAGTTTTGCATCTTGCTTCTGTTTTTTGTCAGCTGTTCGCGTATGTCAATAGAACACTCTTAACATAAAAGGTTCTTAATGGTATTTTTTCAGAACCCACAGCCAAAAAAAGGTTCTATTTGTTTAAGTTTAAATGAATTGAAAAGGTTCAATGCTGGTGGGAAGGCCCTATGATAGGACCCTATGCTCCCACCCTGAGAGAAAGGGGTTCCATTGTAGGAGTTCTGCACGGCTAGATTATCTAACTGTTGTTTTTCTTGCTGCTTGAACCTTTTTAAAAGTTTAATAATGAACCTTTCGGTTTTCTTATCATATACCAGCTTATAGATCCCGTAAAGGTTCCTTAAAGAACCTTTTTGTTTAGAGTGAATAGTCACATTACCTCCAAAGTAGTAGCATGTCGGTTTGTGCATAATGGTCAATGTATATGGGTTCAATAGGTTATCAATATCACTCTAATAATATGTATGATTGCCGTTCAGTAAAGTGAGCGCCAGTATTCATTTTCAGGGATATTTTAATAAATGAGGTTACACGGTATTCTGCAGTTAGTAGTCAAACAATATTGAATCTACAATTAGCAAAAGTATAAGTCAACATTTTCAATTTCTATGAGAAGAAATTGTCTATAAACGTAAGCACACTGACACAACCTCTTGCTGACATTTTGAATCATTAAGTGAGTGGTAAAATTCTTCTTATATACAATGTATATGTAATATCTTAAGGATACCATTAGGCAAAGAAGGATATTCTAAACAAATTTTACTTGAAGTTGACAAACAATTTAATGATTTCCTCCTTTACTGGTTTAGGAGTTGTGATTAACTTTAAGCTCCTGAGATTTTTAGCAGACTTTTTTTCTGCTGTGTGTATGTAGGCTTCCTGAAAAATCCCTCCTATAGGAATACACTGGTGAATTAATGTCAAAGGAAAAAAGATTGCTAAACACGTTGTCAGCTTTTAAAGAGACATCAACATGTATTAGCGTGTGATCAAAATCTTTATCAATTATATTCACAATAAAGAGCCACTATTCCATATTTTTCTATCTTGACATGCAGTAAATGAAAATCAAAAAAATGTGTGTCCCCATTGTAATAGACAGTCTGGACACACTGTTGCAGCTGCACTGCTGCAGTGGCTCCTCCTAATGCATTAAATATTATTGAATGACAGAAGATATGACCTGTGGCGATCTATCAGTCAAGAAGTATGCTCTACATCACAAGATGAAGCTCTTGTGTTAAATAATGTAATATCATCCAAGCAAAACAACTCAGATGTTTGCAGCCAACTCATTGGCACTGTGTTGTTCCTGCTTAAGGCAAGTATCAGCATTTCTGCTCTCTAAAGCTTCTGCACAAAGACTAGGGTAAAGTAAAAATGTTCAAACATATGTAAGTGCATATTTTTGAAAGCCACATAACAAAATACTTCTACTTCACATCATGTAAACATATACTTGTGATTTCCCATTGCCAATGATATTTTAATGGCGGAGGGATTGTTTACCTTGGAATTTTTATGACTGATATGCCATGTGAAGGAAAACCACAAAGACATTATGTTATTGATACTGAATTAAGTTACAGTCTGTCACTTTGATACAGAAAAAGAGAGGACTGTTGCACTGTGAAAATGGTACTTGGCGTGTCATCATGCTGATGATTTGTCATTCTCATACCCAATACTTTCAATGTTAATTTAAGACATAAGACATAAGACAAGTTTTATTTCACTTCGGTTTGTATAACAAATAAACATTAGCTTGAAGCTAGTATCACCGAAAATATAACAGAAAATGAAATGACAGAAACAGGTAAATAAATTAAAATAGGACATAAAATTAAGTACATAGAATTATAAAATAAAACAGAATGTAAATGAAGTTAAAAATAAAAGTAGGCTATCTTCATATTTGAGACCTTAGTGTCTCAACATCATATTTCATAATTTTGTTTTTAAAGTCTTTGAGTTCTTCCGTTTCTTTATAATTATTTGGCAGCATGTTCCACATACGGGCTCCTTGATAGGAAAATGTCTGAGGGCCAAAGGCCTTGGTTCTACAATGAGCCAATTTCAGCTGATGCTTACGCACAAGGTTATAACTTGTGTGTTTTTCAGAGAATAGCTTTCTAATGTAGGCAGGTGACAAATCATTTAAAGCCTTGTACATTTCTAATAAGATCCCACGAAGTCTATTTACTTCCCGCATTTTAATATTGGCCTTTTTAAGTAGAGATTCATAATTGGAATCATAGTCCTATAGTACAATTTTTAGCCCTCTCTCTTGTAATTTTTCAATCTTCCTGGTGTCTGTCTTTGAGCAGAATTGCCAGATAACCTTGCAGTATTCAAAATTACTGGCTATCAAAGTTCTAAAAATTGTCATTCTTGCCTCTTTTGACAAGTATCTAGAAATTCTGCCTAAGGCAGTTAATTGCCCTGCGGCTTTTCTGCATACTGTTTTGATGTGATCTTTGAAACTTAACTTCTGATCAACAGAGACACCAAGAAGTTTGATAACACTGGATTTTTCTATGTTTACATTATCCACACATAGTGTTTCATTTTCATCTTTTGAACCGTAAATTATGAATTGAAATTTTTGAGGGTTAGCCTGTATAAGTGGTTAAAAGAAAACCATCTAATGGCTATAGATGAGGCTTTTGACAATTTATCCAACAACAAAATTCTGCTGGGTGCCGAGGCACGTATTGTATTGTCGTATATCAGTTTCAAACATAAAAAGATCATTAATAAAATGATTTAAAAGGGTGGGTCCAACAACTGAACCCTGAGAAAGGCCCTTTTTGATAATTGACCAGTCACTTATGGTATTTCCAATTTTGACCTTCTGTGTGCGATTTATGGTATTTCCAATTTTGACCTTCTGTGTGCGATTAAGATTCAATTTGATTTAAGGAGACTTATCCAACTTGTTGTTGAACGCCAAACGAGAATATTATGCATCTGATTTTCACTGTCAGTTGATCATGACAAATTAAACAGCCTCTATGTTTCCCTTGTTGAAAGTAGAGAAGATTAAACTTCACTGGCTATCATGAGTCACGAAGTGCATTTTTCACAGTGAACTGTCCCTCCTTTTTTTCTTTTAAAATCAAGTGACAGACTGCAATGTCATGAATTTGCTTGTGTGCAACTTGATTTTATGGCAAATTTGATCTTGAATTTTTCATGAGCTTTGACAGGTATTTTACAAAGATTCCTATGGTAAATTGCAAAGTGTACATTCATATTAATTTGTTCCATTGCCTTCCCTTCAAATGACATATATATATATCAATATTCATAGGTGTCAATAATTGAAATATATGTAATATATATGTATCACCATGAATCTGTATTGCAATCGGTGGTAGTAGCTTTGCTAATGCACTGTGCATGCAACATCCTTATAAACTGTGTTATCTCAAGCATGCTGTCAAACTGACTGTTAACATGCTGCAGTCATACTGTCATATCTCTATATGTATGGTACTATGCTAAATCTGATGAATGCTTTTACCATCCTACCTTGCTATCCACTTTTGACAGCTTGCCATTGCATAACTTCAGCTGCCATATCGGAACATATCTTCCTGTCTAACTTGTTTTAGAAGTATGGAAGCTATTGACACATCGTGTTACCTTTCTGTACAAGCAGAACATGAAGGAAAATTATTTAAGGAGGCAAAGTAATATTCTCATGCAATTTTACGAAAAAAAACCAACAAACTGACTGCACATTTTGAGATATTGAGTGGGTGATAAAAGACCCTATCAGTAAAACTGTTACTTCTTAAGTATGTTGTTTATGAGAATATCCCGCAATTGCGAGTAAACACCATGAAAAAACCATTGAGTTCACACAATTGAGTTCATCCTTATGAACTCAATGAAATAAATTATCTGACGTTGTTATGCAAAAAGTGGGCAGTGATTGTTTGCGTCATGACGTCACAATGGAATGCTGGTGACGTCACAACAAACTGCTACTCCTAACTTGGGAGAATTTGAAGTTATCAGACTAAAATTTAGTAAAAACAACTGATGAATCATTGCGGGATATAAATAAAACCTTATGACAGTGTATTTCACAGCTATGAACATCATTCGTGTCAGGTCTGCTTCTGACCTAACACTCGTCCTTCGGACTCGTGTTAATTCAGAGCAGACCTGACACTCATGATGTTCATAGTTGTGAACTACACTGTCATGGGGTTTTATTATAAAAGATGCTATAAAGTTAATTGGCAAAAAAATTACTGATTTTTCTTAAGATTGTGTGTCTCTTTTTAAAAAATGTTATTTGATGTTCTTCTTTATTTATATAAGAAGAGATGCATCTTCACTTTCAGTCGCTGAATATTAGATCATGTTTGATGCTGTGGCGTATGATTTCTTGACAACAATCACTCCAACATTCTGAAATAAGTTTGTTTAAATATCAATCAAATTTTGTTTATTCTAAACTTCTGAAGAGATTGAGTGTTGGATTAAACGGAAAACTTTGTCAGAGAACCCACTTTCTTTTTTTACCATTCGAAATCATTGAGCACTGCTTCATCCCCAGGCTGAAGTAGCCTGCTTCAGTCGCGATTGTGAGTGAGAAGGCTACAACATTTGACTGGGTGTGTTCTATTGCGCGTCCTCGCTGACATGAATTTCTGATGCAGCACAGCTCATTCCTGCTGAGTTCTGCTTAGCACGGACCTAGGATATAGCAGCGCAGACCTTAGAAGCAACAGTCCTACTGCCCTAGATTCCAATTTGATACCTAATTCGACATGAATTTCGTCAGTCTGCAGCCTCGCTCGCTCGTCAGCTTGTAGAGCAGACTGTGTTCATGTCACTTTGATTTGATATTCTTGGTTTTTTAATCTAAGTACTGAGCACTTGGCTTTTTTAGAACCTTAGTGCACGATCAAACACACATGCCTCATGACAGGATGCACCAACCCTATAGGGTAAGGCAATAGTAAGACAAAATAAAATAATGTCAAATACAGCAAACAACATTCTTGCTATTTTTTCTTGTCCGCTGCAATAGGGATGGCTTTGTCAAAGGGGTGAGATGTGCTTTTCGGCAATATGTAGAGAGCTTTAAAACATCAAACCAAAAATCGCCTTAAAATAATGTCAAATACAGCAAACAACATTCTTGCTATTTTTTCTTGTCCGCTGCAATAGGGATGGCTTTGTCAAAGGGGTGAGTTGTGCTTTTTGGTAATATGTAGAGAGCTTTAAAACATCAAACCAAAAATCGCCTAAAAATAATGTCAAATACAGCAAACAACATTCTTGGTATTTTTTCTTGTCCGCTGCAATAGGGATGGCTTTGTTAAAGGGGTGAGATGTGCTTTTCGGCAATATGTAGAGAGCTTTAAAACATCAAACCAAAAATCGCCTTAAAATAATGTCAAATACAGCAAACAACATTCTTGGTATTTTTTCTTGTCCCCAGCTGTAGGGATGGTTTTGTCAAATAGTGAGATGTGCCTTTCGACAATATGTAGAGAGCTTAACATCAAACCAAAATCACCTTAAGATAAAGTCAAATACAGCAAATAACATTCTTGATATTTTTTCTTGTCCACTCCAATGGGAATGGCTTCTTCAAATGGTAAGATGTCTTTTTCGATGATATATGTCGAGAGCCCAACATCAAAACACTGGCTAGTATTAAGCAAATAGACAGTATCTGCCTAGTAGTGCCTACTACAGCCAAGAGCTACAGATTTGAGTTAAGCATCTTGACGATGCCCTTCAGATCTCAAGCTTTAACCTTTAATATGCTGCAATAGATAAAGGTGATCACCTTCACCATCTCTCACAAAATGTCACAGGAGACTTTTAAAGGCAAGAGCTTGATCCTTTATTGGAAATAATATCTTGTATTCTTGATATATGATATATTATACATAAACCATGTTTAACTAGTTTCTGTTTACATATTTGAAATAGCGATGCTTTGATAATGCCCAGTATATTACTGATGACATGATTAATTTTGCATCAGCTCGTGATCCTTTGATATATTGACAATTCACATCAGGCTTCTATGTAAACAACTAAGAATAGGTTGTTATAACATGGTGATCAAGGTTTAACTCAGAATTTCAGGTATGTTATGATTACTCTAAAGATATGTCTCTCTCCGCTATAGCAAAATGCATCTTCTTCTTTAAAAGTTCTCTGAACCTCACGACCTGTAAACTTGATATACAAAAAAATTAATGTTGGTTTATACAGATTTTGTCACTCCTTGAGTCATAATGGCCCATGCTGTTTATCTTCTCTATGTTCATCATGGAAAATATAGAGGCTGTTTGATTAGTCATGATCAAAAGAAGGCCATCCGATTTTGACATAACTGCTTTTAGAATAAATTTTCACAATGCAACAGTTCACTCTTTTTGCATAATATGAAGTTCACAGGCTGTAAACTATTATTTACTGTGTTCATGTGAATTTGCTTTTAAGTTTCTAACTAATTATTATCAACTGAAGTTTGAAATATGTTGCGTCCTCATTCTGTATATGTAACTAAATAATTTTCTGTTTGAAGGGCATCAAAGTACTGTATTTTCTCACATTTTCATTGTATGGCAAGGTCTTTAAAAGCTTCTTTAAAAATATTTTCGACTGTAAATACGTGTAAGAATCCTAATACAATCATTGCCAATGAGTCAGGTAAGCTTACACATTAGCAACTGCTTTGCTGGTAATAAGCTTGCCTGTTCATGCCAAATTTGTTATTTCAGATTTGAAAATTGAAAGGAACAATTATAATCCACCATGACCGTGAAGCAGGACAATGAAGTCCGGACACATCATAATTCAGCTAATACCCTAAAATTAGATAATAAAAATAACATCATCAAAATTAACAATGGCAATAAATCCCTGTAATCCGTAGTTAATCGGGTTTTCCTGAATATGAATCAGTCAAGAATATTTCCCCGCAACAGGTTTTTGTTGTGTTATGAGGTGTTGTTGATGAAAAGGCAGCACTACAGCAGTTTATAGGTGCATGGTAATCTTCTTACATGACAATTTGCCTTCTGTCAACCAATTTATTCCAGCCACACAGGCACAGGTTTTGCATCTCACTTTGGTTTTGTGTTGGCTTTTCATGAATGTCAACGGAACAGTCACATTACCTCTAAAGCATGTCGGCCATGTGCACAATACTAGCAAAATAACTCAGATGTTTGGAGCCAACTCATTGACACTGTGTTGTTCTTGAGGCAAGTGTCAGCATTTCTGCCCTCTGAAGCTGCAACACAAAGACTAACTTAAAGTAAAAATGTTCAAACAGATATTACAGTTTGTCACATCATGGCAGAAGACACTGTTTTGACACTAGGGACACTGCAGTCAATCATGACGTCATTTCTGGTGACGTCATAGTGACGTCATAGCTATCGGCGATTTTGTTATATTGTAGCGTCACGAATGATTGCAGACATAAACAGAAGTGACAGCAATGTTATTCCAATGGGAGTAAAAAAACTTGATCAAATCAATCTGGAAATTTTGCACGATTATTCCAAAACTGGTACCATTTGCGTGAGTGTTTGAATTTTGTGTGTACAAGGCCTGTAGGCTGAGATATCTGGCCAAACGTTTGTCCTCTGCTTTACATGACAGAGAGTAGTATATATTTTTGAAGGCCAAATAGCAATAATAGTTTTAATTCACATCATGCACACATATACCTGATTTCCCGTTATGATAGCCAATGATATTTTAATGGTGGCAGGACTAGTGTACGATCTCGACGAATATTACTGCTTCGTCCAATAAAACTCAATATTTGTCTCCTCACCATCCACTATCTTTATAATACAATGTATATGTAATAAATATGCATCACTATGAATCTGTATTGCAAACTGTGGTAGAAGCTGTGCATGTAACATCCTTATAAACAGTGTTGCCTCAAGCATGTTGTCACACTGACGAAAGTAACCTGCCGATAAAATCAGTTTGTTTCCACTGTAACATGACTTGACATGAGAAAAATAAAAGAAATTGCGAAGAGATTTGGGCAGATAGAAGCTTCGCATAATTCTCCTCCAATTAGTCATTGAAAGAATGATAAAAAAGTATTTGAAAGGCTTTCAGGTAGTGGGCAAATCAAAGTGACCAAACATGTTTTATTTCATTTTATTGTCTACAGTAGGGCCCTGCACGGGACTGGATTTTTTTCTCACTCCCGCCAGTTCTTTCCAAATCTGCTCCCGCTCCCGTCCCGTTCTAGGCATTACAATGATAAAATTTTCCGAATTTTGACCCACTCCTGCCAAATTTTGTCTGGTTTAGTCCCGTTCCCGTCCCGTGCAGGGCCCTAGTCTACAGCTGTGAGAATGGCTTCATCGGATGCTTTTTGGCAACAACAAGAATTTCCTTTTCCTGGCCAGTACAAGTTGGTATCTTGCTATACAACCAAAAGCTGCAGATTAGAGTACAGCAGCTTAAACCTTTTCTTTGTTTTTGATCATCTTGCAAATTCTTATTTGATATTTTACTAATTCACTTTAGGTTGTTACATCATGGAGTTTCTATTACTTGCGGATCCAAACAAACTCCTCAAATGCTCCACTTTGAATGTTTCATTAGTGTATGTTAAAATTGTTATCCTGTACAATATGGTTTAGTCCACTTTTTATGAAAGTTCTAAATTGTTAAAATGCATGCAGTCATATCTGTCTAATATCTCTATGTTTGGGACTGTGCAAAATCTGATGAATGCTTTATCACCCTACATTGCTATCCACTTTTGATACTTGCTGTTGCATAACTTCAGCTGTCATATTGTAACATATCTTCCTGTCTAACTTGCATTAGAAGTATGGAAGTTTTGACACATTGTGTTACCTTTCTGCACAAACAGAACATGAAAGAAAACTATTTCAGGAGGCGAAGTAATATTCTAATGCAATCCGATGAAGAAAAAAAAACCTACAAACTGACTGCACATTTTGGGATATAGAGTGGGTGGTAAAAGACCTAAGCAGTAAAATTGTTACCACTCAAGTATGTTTTTATCAGAAAAGATGCTATAATGTTAATTGGCAACAAATTACATAATTTTCTTTAGATTTTGCGTCTCCTTAAGTGTTATTTGATGTTCTCCTTTATTTATATGAGAAGAGGCGAATCATCACTTTCAGTCATTGGATATTAGACCATGTTTGATGTTATGGAGTTTTCCATGATTTTGAAAACAAATACTCCCACACTCTTACAAGATTTTGTTTAGATATTAATCAAATTGTGTTTATTCTGACGAGATTTAATGTTTGATTATATAAAGTTCAGACTGGGTGGCCTCTCAATAGCGGTTCTTTATTTGAACTTCCAGAGGTCTCCCAGCTTGACACAATTTATTTTTATTGTAAGTGGAGGGAGCGGGGAGGAAGTAGGGTCAGTTGGGGGTAGTAGGGGGCAGTGGGGAAAAGGGAGAGCCGGTGGGGGCTAGTGGGGAGCAATTGGGCGCAAGCAGGGAGACAAGTGGGGGGCAAGCGGGGAGCAAGTGGGGGGAAAGTGGGGCAAGCAGGGGGCAAGTGGGGGGAAAGTGGGGCAAGCGGGGGGCAAGTGGGGGGAAAGTGGGGCAAGCGGGGGGGAAGTGGGGGGCAAGTGAGGGGCAAGCGGGCGGGCAAGTGGGGGAAAAGAGGGCTGGCATCGGGGGTAAACGGGTGGGGGTAACCGATATTGGGGGAATAAAAAAAGGGAGCGGGAGTGTATCCTGACATGAGGGTTATATATTCCCTCTGTTTTGCAGTTACAAGCAAAATTAATCTCACATTACCAGCATCATGACTATAAAATTGCAATGTAACAATGAATTGGAGGGGGAGGCGGATTCCCATAAACAGCGGAACTATTGTGATATTCAGTGTAACCAATATTATAGTAGTAGCTCACTGATCGTCAAACATTTCAAATATTCAATTTTAAATGGTAGGCCTCTGTGACATCATAGTGCTCGTGGACCATGTTGGCCATGGTAAAATGACAGTCAATGTGATTCAGTGTTTACTCTTGATGTAATGTCCAGATTTTACAATGCATAGCATGTGACATAAAGATGATTGTTAATTCTCTTTCTGATGAGGTTTAGCCCTGTCAAATAAGACTTTTAGTTAGTTTAGGTAAATAAAAAAACCGATTGGGACTAACAAACTGTCTATGCAAACATTATGAAATTCAACAAACATGATGTGAAAAGGCAGTTTTTTGCAGCCTCAATGGCGTGAGTTTTTGCTATCATTGGCTGACTATATAACTTATATGCAACTTCACACAAAACGCTTGATTTCCATGACAAGCAATTCTAACATATGAGAAATTTCACATGATGTGATACTCCAATATTGACAAAACACTCACTTTCCATATTCTATGTACTTTTCGGAAGGATAATTATACTAGACATGTTTGCCTTTAGTTCCCTTCCTGTAAAAACCTGGTTCCTTAATTACAAAACTTGTTTACTGTTGATGCCCTACTTGTAGTTGGGCTTGGAATAATTAATTCAAAGAAATCTTTCATCAAGAGCGAATGCTCGACACCGGTTAACAAGGACTTTTAATACTAGTAATGAACACATCCGATTAAGTACCATCTGCAGCTAATTGGATAATTGTGAAACCTAATTACTTGGAGTAGATCATTTGTTGTATTTGAGGCAGGTAATTGCTTTGTTTATTGAGTTTGCATGTAGGTATATGTAGAAAGGCGTTGTACAAGAAAAGGCTCTGAAAGTTTTTAATGAACTATAGCTAATAGCTTCATGGTTTAAATTTCTTATTGGAATCATATCAGTGGCCCAATACGTATTAAGGATATTCAACTAATTTAATGCAATGCATGAGAATGGTATGAATAGTAGTTTAAGGTTGTTATGTTAGTCTGCTTTAGTCAAATGTGCTTGAAGGTTGGACAAACATAAAAATAGACCTCAAACTCCCAATACACCACCCTTACGACAAGAACATAAATCTTAGCTTGCTAAATGTCATACTTATTTCTTCCGAGCATCATCCCCAACGGAGACATGTACACAATATTTATGTTTTCGAAAAAAAGATGGATTGTTCGGAATTTAGGAAGAACTAAACTTTTGCATAACAGCAGGGAGGCTATAATAGTAATAATAATGAATTTATTTTATATGCCGTAAAGTCCACATACATGCTCTAAAACGGTTGACATAATCACAGACAAATTATAAACTATTAAATAGGAAATAATGTGTATATATAATAAAAGCAGTATTTAAAAATATATGATTAAAATCAAAAGTCATTGGAATTAAAATGTTCTTTAAATAGGAAAGTTTTTAGTGACGATTTAAAAATATCTGTAGTAGCACTCTTGCGGATGTTGACTGGTAATGAATTCCAGAGCTTAGGACCTGCATGACTGATGGCTGACTCCTTGATGTGTGCAGACCTCTTAAAGGGGACTTGCAATAGTTCACTGTCAGAGGATCTGAGCGCTCGTGATGGTGTGTAGGCCTTGAATAGCTCTGATATATATTCATGGCACCGCGAATTTCTGGCCTTGTAAATGACAAGGAACACCTTGAATTTTATCATGTCTATACCATTTGCAGTAACTTAAATATTCTAATACAAAATGTTCCTCTCTCTGTCTCGCTCTTCCATATTAGATTTTTGAGGCGATGCATCAGCCCTTCGCTGATATAGTCTTAGTGACTCTATATATGGAGCCACTCGCCTCTGTATAGATGGCCACAGGCCTCCCAACAGGAGGCTTTTTCTAAGATTCAACAATCAGCCTGTGAATATATGTAAGCAAAATGGGGACTAGCATCGTAGTAAAATGCGGACCGGGCAAATTTGTGGACCGGCGGGCCGTGGGATTTCGTCATAAAAAACGCAGATGGGTAGGTGCGGAATGAGACGCTTTTACTGAATCGGCGTTTAAAAAATGGGGATGGGGTCAAATTGGATGAACAAGCTGAATTAGCTCTAAAAATCGCCTCTATTTTTTTTTGAAAAAATTTACTTGTTCTTGTATTAATTGAAGAATAAAGGTAAAAATTATGCATATTTCTATGGAAAGGGCGTCTGAGGACAGTGGACATCCACCCTCAAAAGCTTCGACCCTTCAGGCCTTGTCACTGACAGACCCCCCCCCCCCCAAGGACCTCGGCTATTTTGACCACTGGAGTATTGTGCCAGTAGATACAAGCCACAGGCTGTGTTACACTCTTGCACAAAGGGCCGACTGTCAGAAGCAGGTGTTGGGGTGAGAGGATGAGGTGATGATGTTCTGTCAAAGACACACTCAATTCACAAGTGGAGATCATTATCTTTTCTCACAGGATAGGAGACATCTACATACTAACTATATCATTCTAGATAGTAATACAACATCTTGCAGGAAAACATATACAGCCAGAGAAGTATCAGTAAAAACCAAAATGCTCTGATTGAGTGATCATGCACCCTACCCTAGCCATGCTATAGGCTCTCACGCATCTAGTGCAGTTGCAATTACAAGGAAAAATAATTCACTTGAGCTAAAACTTCTGGAAAATTCAAATTTGCGTAATATTACAGGACTGTGTCTTGTGAGATTTCTATGCTGGCCTGCTACTGGATACCATATTTTACAGCCCTGATGTCAGTCTCTGATTGGCCATTTTTTTAAAGGGATGTATTATCATCATAAGACAATGGGTTATGATTATTGTGTAGATGGACACCCACCTCCTTAAAATGGTTTTCCTACAAAAAGGGTGCAGCTAGGCTATATATAGATACATGGAGGTCCAGGCGGGGCCAGTTGAACCGGGGGAGTTTATGGCAATTTATTAATTTTTTTTTAATCAAATTTTTAACAAAATACACTTACAATGAGAGGTACTATTCACTAAAACAGCTGTTTGTAATAGGCCCATTACAACGGATTAAAATAAATAAATTTATTATTAATATTTTTAAAACCGTCGACTGGTTCAACTGGCCCCAAGCTATTCTTTGAACAGAAAGATATGTGAGAGACATGTCAAACTTAGCCAAAACATGCTATGGTCCTAGCTGAACTTGTTAACAAAAATAAAGGACTGCAGCCCCACACTTCACTCATCTTCCTTCCAATGGTTCAACTGGCCCCAATGGATGGTACAACTGGCCCCATGGGTGGGGCCAGTTGAACGAATTTATTTTTATTTTTTGGAGGCTCATGTGTCGGCTGTGGTAAGATATGCGCCAAAACCTAAAGTTGGGATGTTTAGACAACTTTTCAAACTAACTTTTCCATCTTTGATCTCCTTGAAAGCTGTAAAGGTACGCACACAGGAGTGCAATTTCAAAAATTTGGTTCAACTGGCCCCGCTCTCCCCTATAATCCACCTTCTTCCACTGTTCTCAGATATACAGAATCAAGTTTTGCCATAAGCCCCCTTTTCCTGGCTTACTCTTGTATCTCAATTAAAGCCAGTAGCATGGTGCTAACGATGTTGCAAAATGACCAAGCAGATGGAACTGTGAGAAATGAAGTCACAGAAAACAAAGACAATATCATATTTCAAGAAGAAGATTTAAATTGATCAGTACTGAATAACATCATGGCTCAGTAAGTGTTCCATATAAGGACGCAAAACAAAACAACATCAATTTAATGAGATTTCCAAGAAAAAGACAGGTGAGAGTGTTCATGAATCTGAACAAAATGAACTTTACAATCTTACTACAGAATAAGACCAAAGAAGATTATAACAGATTTGTTACTTCTATGCATTTTTGATTGAGCCTGAAATATAATTATGTTTTTCATTTATTCATCTGCTACAAAAAGCCCTTTGCAAACAAACCATGTAGATATCAATGAAGGATCCTGGTCATATTCAATGTAGGCCTGTTAATTTTGGCAATAGAGGCCCTACAAATAAGTATAATAATTGGATTGATATGCACTGAGATGATTATTGCATGATCACCATGAGATGAAAGTAGTAGCTCCTTCCACTCACAAAATTGTGTCAATATCCTGAAACCAGGTCCGTCATCAGATTCTGTCTGTCTACTCTAATTATCTTCTTATGTGCCAAGATCAAAAGAGGCACACAGTTAATGACCCAGTCTTGTGCTATTTCAGCGTAGCTCTGGTTGGGCTTTCTGCAGCTGGATACTGAATCCTTGATTCAACCCTAGCTTCAGCCTGGTCACTTTCACCTGGGCCAGACTGCAATTTCACTCAAGATTTGTGTTGTTGGCGAGTCTTCCTTCTGATATAACAAGAGGGAATGATGCAAAAAAAACAGTGCAGTGATGTTAAGCCATAATATAGCTTAGAGTAGTAGCAGTGAAATGCATTATTTCAACTTCATTTTATGCTGTGGAAAGTAATTATTCCAATTGATATATCAATTGAACATTTTTAATACTTTGAGGCATGAAAAATGGACATCCATGCATTGTCTCATTCAAAGCTCTGCTCAGCCCTCCATATTGTATTGTGTTAACGAGCTTTCATCCACGAACATATAGCAGTCCAGAGAATACAGATACAGAGCCTTATTTATTTAGATCTACACAACACCCAGGATATGACAAATTAAAAGCTATTTGTCTTTTAATCTAATCAAGCTGTTGCTTTCAGAATATGCATTATAAGCATAAGCATTAACAAAGGTGGCACATCTGAAGCTTAAGCTTAAGGTGCAAAGGGCATGAGCAAGTTACTTTACAAGACTCTGTTGCTTGTGACAATGTCTCTACTGCCATTGTGTCTAATATCAAAAGTGCTTTTTAAAAGACTTTGGATATTCCAAATAGCACTATGATGATATTTGAAAAGGTCAAATATCCCCCAAGATGCTATTTGGATATCCTATTTCATCAGATGACATTCCATCAGATGCTTTGGCAGACCATATGGAGCTTTGGCAGACCATATGGCGCTTTGGCAGCTGCCAATTATTCTCTGGGTACTATTTCTGGTTCCAAAATATCCAGCAGAGGGGGCTTCGACTTCAGAGGCCCTGGCATGTATTGCACCTCATTTATATTTGAGTGCCCTCTTGTACTGTAGAAGAGTTGGCAGTGCATGACAACCCAAAGTTCTAACAAATAGTGTCCAAATAGTTCCTAACCATGACACACTATTTGGTCACCATTTGATGTAGAAGAGATGGCTGTCAAATATATTATGACAAAGTTTCTAACATAGCACAGTAGAACTTTTGGAAAAGTTCAGTAGAAAATGTGGCTTGGTTGCACTTTTTGGTTATTTCGTGAGGGATATTGGCAAAGCATGATGAGGGAAGTAGATGTTATGACAAAGACCTATTTTAGTGTCTGGTATGCAAAAAGCAGTCCGGTTTGAAAATCAGGCATGTAGACATTTTGGCTGTAACATCTGTGGCTCTTTGCTATTACAGCCTCATCCGACTTTGTGGGAGCTTTTTTGTTGTTAAGGTTTCAACCCGTTCAATCATATCCAAATGCCCTGCTGACATCTAATGTGCCAGCAGGGACTCTGCTATTAAGGAAACTTGAGAATACATGTAAGTGGCCACAAGAGGAGCATTGACATATTTACTAAAGTGGTATGTATGCCATAAGTGGAATGTCATATCTTCTACTTAATCAACAGTGTTTCTGTCTGTTTGACCACTCCTTCTATGATTGATGTTTGATGTATACAGTGACTGAAATCTAAATATTTTCTTCTAAATCAGCCTCTAGTAAATACAACTACCAAAGCTAACTTATGGGAAGTTGTCATGTGACAGCATTCGGTAAATTAACTTTCCAGATTGATTGATTGATTGATTGATTGATTATTTATTTCCACAATTTTTGACATATACAAAATATATAAATGCGGAGGAGATTCCCCAAGACCAGAATTGATCGCTTGTGGGAAACCACCTTGTACAAACAGTTTTATATAGATATTTTGTAAATATACACAAATGGATGTTTAATAAATAACAATGTACACAGAAAGAACAAATGGAAAATTTGAATTTGTGAGCACATTTTTTACAATATGAGTTTAAATCTATATATCATTAATATCTTCATTTTATTATTATTTTCATTTATTCATTTATTGTATTTTTATTGTTTTTTTAATATTTTTTGTATTACTATATTATCCTTTATATGATGAATCACATACATAGCAGTTTTGAATTAGACAATCTTCTTCATAGCCACTCAACAATATATCTTTGGCATAGTTGGTGAAGCCTCTTTTGCTGTGGGTGTAAATTTTTTCTGTTATACTGGATGGACTGTTATTAAAAATGATTGGTAATTTGTATTGAATAACATTTTTACCATATTCATGTTTAATTATTAGAATTTGAAAGTTATTTTGGTGTCGTGTACGAATTTCATGGCTGTCTGAGAGGTGTCTGCACAAAGAGATGAAAAACGCTGGCAGCAAATTGTTTTCATAAGGATATGCAAACTTTTGTCCACACAATGTGCTTAGATCTGCAACTTTTAAAATTTTTAACGGCATAAAAAATGGCTCAGTGTGGGAATTATATTTAGCATTAACAATGGCCTACTTTTGCTTTGGAAGGATAATTATCAATGTATCTACCAGAAGTTCCCTTCATTTTTCCACCTGGTTCTTTAGATACCAACCTGTTTACAGTTTATGCCCTTCAAGTACTTGGACTAATAAATGCAAAGAAATGTATCCTCAAGGACAAATGCTTGTCACCAGTTAACAATGAGAACTTTTAATAGAAATAATGAGACCATCCAATTAAGTACCACATGAGGTTGATTGGATAATTCTGAAACTAATTCCTGGAGTAAATGGTTAGTTGTGTTTGATTAATATAATCATTTTGTTTGTTAGAGTTGGCAAGTACGCGGGAGTTGTTATGAGAAACAGACTCTTACATTTCAGCTACTAATCAGCTGTCTGGTTGATCATCCAACTTCCTCTTTGTGATTATATGAAGGGCCAAATATTTCATAAAGGCATATTCGAATGATTTAATGCAGTGCATTAAGGTGAAATGAAAAGTGGTTTAAGGATGTTGTGCAAGTCTGACAGTGGACAATTATTGAAAAATGCTTTGGTTTGCTACTTCACAAGGCTTGACCACAACAAATGCTTAGAAATACCCCTTTGGCTCTCAACACACCATCCTTATGACTAGAACATCCATCTTAGCTTCCCAACTGCAAACTTATGTTTGCTTTAAACTTTAAAAGTGTGTTCCTCCCAAAGGAAACATATACAAATATTCATGTTTTTCAAAAACAGTCCAACTCTTTCAAGTGCAAAGATGATGGATTGTCTGACATTTATGAGTGGCTTAACATACATGTATATAACATAAACAATAGCTGGTTACCTATGAAGTTATGCATATATATTGGCAGCCACTTAAATGCATCTACAAGTACAAAAATACTTCTTTCCACAAAATTGTACAGTTTCTTTATGGAAGGAATGAGGAAAAACTAATGCTTAGTTCTACCGAAAGGTTGTCTGAGGACAGTGGCATTAGGTAAAAGAAGAAATAATTGTCTTGTGACGTGAGACGGACGAAGTTGTTATTACAGTTCTGCGATGATAACAGACGTGCATCCGAAATCTATGTTGCACTGAGATTTAATGAGGGCTCAGGTCTCTTAATTTTTTCAATATAGGGCTGATTTCACGAAAAGTGGTCTCAGAGGGTACCTTAAACTTTCCAAACCTTTTGTTATCCCTCCGTTGCTTCCAGAAGCTAATTATGCAAATTTCAGACTTGAAATTCTAAAATTTTATTGAAAATATGTATTATTTCCCTATATACAATACCCAAAACATAAAAGACTGGGTGTGGTAGCTATTTTTTTTAATGCTAATGTAACTGCAATTTCGCATCTGTCCATTTCATAGTGTTACATTAGCAGAATTTGTCTAATCTAAATTACATTAACGACCACATGATTCGATCTCAAATTTTTTCTGTACAGAAAGCCAGGTTTCACAGGAGCAGGCCAGGTGTGGTACCCTGCTGGTGTTTTCATTTTTATTGCAGTAGGATCAGCATAAAAAAATCCGTCCTCCATCATCTATCGTTGTTACATTAGCACAAGGCCAAATTTTAAGCTACTCTCATCTACCAATCCAACAGAAAACAGTGAATACCCATGTTTTTATCTAATGGATTGACACAATGAAAGATTTAGATTTCGGCTTTTTTTTCGTCCTGCCAGCTATCCTCAGAAAAAGCTCCCTGAGAAAAATCAGAGCAGCTACGAATCAATTATTTCTGGACTTATCAGTATTGTGCTGATATAAGTAAAGGTTATTCACCACGGGAGAGGGAATATGTGATTTATCACCCGAGGCCTTTAGGCCGAGGTGTGATAAACACACATTCCTGATCCCATGGTGAATAACCGGCTTATACCATGAGACAAACACTCAGACAGTCAAACATCAGAGGATAACTGAACAACAAAGAATATGGGAATTATTCCCCTGAAATACTGTAATGTGATTGGTTGACAGAGGTGTCGAATGGTATAACTTGTGATAAGGACTTTTGCTGCTTTTCGTGAAATCTGCCATGGGCCCCCATGTATAATATTAATAATTGGCGTAATACACACTAAGATAATTAATGCATGATCACCATTACATGAACGCAGCAGCTTCTTCCACTCACAAAATTGTGTTAATTATCCTGAAACCAGGTCCATCATCAGATTCTGTCTGTCCACTCTCATTATCTTCTTATGTGTAAAGATCAAAAGAGGCACATGCTTAATGACCCAGTCTTGTGCTATTTCAGTGTAGCTCTGGGCCTTCTATAACTGGATACTGACTCCTGGATCCGGTCCTGTCAGCCAGGTCACTTTCACCTGGGCTGGACAGCAGTTGCACTCCAGCTTTGCAATGTTAGTGCAGACTAATATATTTACAAACACGATCTTGAAGGAGATGCTTTGAGATGGAGAGCTTTATCTGCAACCAAAACACATCTGAAGTTTAAGCTTAAGGTGTAAAGGGCATGAGCAAGATGCTTTACAAACTCAGTGGCTTTCGGCTATTACAGCCTCATCCGACTTCCTTTTTGTTGTCAAGGTTTCAGTCTGTTCAAAAATATCCAAATGAGCTGCTGTCATTTAATCTGCCAGCAGGGACTCTGCTATTAAGGAAACTTGGGAATAAGTGGTCACAAAATTAGCATTGACATAATCACTAAAGTAGCCTCTGCACCATTAGTAGAAAGTCACATGTTCTACATAATCAGCAATGTGTTTCTTTGTTTGACCAATCCTTCTGTGATTGACAGTCATTGGAAAAAGATATTATGGTATTCAGTATTTACGGTAACTGAAATCTAAAAAGAAAGTCTCTCCTAAGAGAACTTCAACTGAATACACTAACCAAGTTGTTCAGGAAAATAAAACCAACTGCATAAAAAAAGGACTTTATATGAATATGAGTTCGACAGTAAGATAAACATAAATTAGACAGTGCAAATTTTCTTTCAACAATTCATATTTCTATTTTATTTTAACTGAATATTCAGATTTTTTAATCATTTTGTTTATCTATCACAGCAAAATATATTTTATTCTCTTGATGTGATGTGCATTTACTTCTGGTAGTAAAATAATTTAAAAATAAAATTCAGTATGTGCATAAACCAAACTACATGTCAAATCTGTGTCAATATGACATTTAGTGTGGGCCTCTTAATTATGGCAATGCAGGCTCTAAAGAGATCACAGAAATTGGCATAATATGCACCGAGAAAACGTGGTGATCACTTTGAATTGAAAGTAGTAGCTTCTTTCACAACAAAGTTGTGTTTTATGTTCCTGAAACCAGATCGGTCATCAGATTCTGTCCGCCCATCCTCATTATCTTTTTATGTTCTGAGATCAAAAGAGGCACACAGTTAATGACCCAGTCTTGTGCTATTTCAGTGTAGCTCTGGCGGGGCTTTCTATAGCTAGATGCTGACTACTGGATTCAATCCTAGCTTCATCATATATAGCAGTCCATAAAATACAGACATAGAGCCTTATTTATATGGAGTAACATGTCATCCAGAATATATGACAAACTCAAATGTATTTGTCTCACTAATGTAACCAAGCTGTTGCTATGCAGAATATCTGAAGCATTAAGAAAGACCAGACTGATTGTATTGACGAAGAAGATTGGAAGTAGATGCTTTGAGATGGTGAGCTTTATCTACCAAAACACATTTGAAGCTTAAGCTAAGGTGCAAAGGGCATGAGCAAGATACTTTACAAGACTCTGTGGCCTTTGGCTATTACTGCCTCATCCGACTTTGTGTGAGCTTTTTTGTTGTTAAGGTTTCAACCTGTTCAGTCATATCCAAATGCCCTGTTGACATTTAATCTGCCAGCGGGGACTCGGGTATTAAGGAAACTTGAGAATGCACGTAAGTGGTCACAAGAGGAGCATTTGCATAATCACTAAAGTGGCATGTAGCCTATGCCGCAAGCTGAATGTCATATTTTCTACTAAATGAGCAGTGTTCCTGTCTGTTTGACCACTTCTTCAATGTTCGATATTTGGTTCATACAGTGACTGAAATCTAAATATTTTCTCCTAAGAGAGCCTCTAAAAATATGACTACCAAAACTAGCCTATATGGTTCACTTTCTATGCACTTTTTGGAAGGATTGTAATGTCAATGTGTTTACTACTAGTTCCCTTTTTTTCAACCTGGTTCCTTATATTTAAATTAGACACTAACCTGTTTACTATTAATGACCTTCAAGTACTTGGACTTCATCATCAATGCAAAACAATCTATCATCAGGAGCAAATGCTTGTCACTGGGTAACAATGAGAACTTTTAATAGAAGTAATGAGACCTTCCCATTAAGTACCACATGAAGTTGATTGAATAATTCTGAAACTAGTTATCTGGAGTAGATTGTTTGTTGCGTTTGATTAATATAATAACATTGTTTTGAGAGTTGGCAAGTACGCAGGAGTTGTTATGAGAAACAGACTCTTGAATTTCAGCTGCTAATTAGCTGTCTGGTTGATTGTTCAAATTCCTCTTTGCAATAGGTCTGTCTCCATTTGTAGTTCTGAATTTATGTACAGGGTGTGTCTCCAAGCAATAGGAGCTCTGATGGAATCCTCTTTGCCTTTCAACAAGGTGATTGGTGTTGTTGACCAAGCCAAGGAGTGTAACTAATGAGTGTGTTTGTTGAATGTTTGATTGTTTGAGTCAGCTACTCTGTATTCACAGCCGCATTTACCATAGGGCAAACGGGGCACTTGCCCCGGGCCCATGACCTCAGAGGGGCCCATGATGAAACTGAAAAGAGTTGCGGCAGTAAAGAAAGTGCGTTGGGTTACTGACGCAAAAACATATTTTAAGAAATTTAGAGAGCTTTTGGAACAGGAGGGCCCATGCAGGGTCTGACTGGCATTATGGGTATGCGGGCAATGGCCTTGGGCCCACCACTTGAGAGGGCCCACCAGCAACTTTAAAAGAGAAACTGAACTATCAAAAATAGGAAAAAATTTAATGCCATACCTTATAAGAATATCAAACAATAATCAATCACAGCTTGACAAGCTATAATAAAAAACTTAGTAAGGGGCCCCTCGTCGTCCAGTTGCATCTCCAGTTTGGTGGACTGGGAAGAGCCCATGTGAGTTTTGAAATTTGTTGGCCCTCCTCATAGTACTTAAATTTTGCTTCAAAATGTCAGTTTTCGTTTCGGGATCTAAAAGGGCATGGGCCCCCCTCCTGAGTCCGCAATATCTGCTCCCTCAATTAACTGTATAAAGCAGGAATGAAGTAATTTTCAAATTAGTGATGTCAGACAAGCAAGAGGCCAAGGTTTTTGTGCTGACGTTTTCGACTAATTTCGTATTATACTATTCATGATTTCATATAATATCATGCAAATAAAACAAATCTGCAATTTTTTGTTATACTATTCATCATTTCATATAACATCATGAAAATAAAAAACCCGCAATTACTTTTTTGATGCAGGTATGGAGGTACAATGAATTCGAAACACTAGATTGAGTACGCTGCTATTGCTATAGTAGGAGCTGACCAATGATTTGCCAGACTCACTGTGGGGCCATTCCGCAGTGGCGTATTTAGGGGGGGGGGCATTGGGCATGGCCTGCCCCCCTCAGGCCCAAAATTAACATAGAATAGATAGGAAAAGCCGTGGAGCATCCTGTATTTACCCCATGTAATGACCCCCCCCCTTCAGGCCATTTCTAGATGCGCCCGTGCCAGTCCGCCCCTGGGGGGCCCATTAGAAACAGTTTGCCTCGGACCAATAAAATGTGCTGATACGGCGCTGTGGGGGGCCCATTTGAAACAGTTTGCCCCGGGCCTAAAAATGTGCTGATACGGCCCTGACTGTATTGATTATGTTCTCATAAAAAAAAGTTCAATAGAAAAGTGTGTTGTTATCATACAGATTGGGGGATTATAACATGTTAAAAACCAGATTATTATTAACTGTTGGTCACTTACTTTGCAAACAAACCAGATAATATGTCATTTGGTGGGCTTCCCCAAAGACAAAAAAAGCCCGCCGCCCTTAGCGTACCATCTCGTGCCACCTTCTGATAATACCTGTCAATCCTGTCATGATCCCCATATGGAGACAGACCTATTATTTGCCAAATATTTACACAATGCATCTTCAAATGATTTAATGCAATGTATTAAGTGAAATGAAATGTTGTTAAAGGTTGTTAAGTAAGTCTGATAGTGAAAAATTGTCAAAAAAGTTTTGGTATGCTACTTCACAAGGCTTGGCCACAAGCAATGCTTAAAATACACCTTTGGCTCTCAACACACCATCCTAGTAACTAGAACATCCTTCAGACTCCTTCTTAGCTTAGTAACTGTCAAACTTATGTTTGGTTTAATGTTTGGTTTAAAGCCCACTGTTTCAATTCATTACTCCCAAAGGAAACATATATACAATATTTATGTTTTTCAAAAACACAGAGCAACTCTTTCAAGTGCAAAAATGATGGATTACGTGACATATATATGAGGGACTTTTAGAGCTCTTTGCTGATTGGTGGTCCACTGGAAAAAATACTTTTCTTATTTTCAACTTGCAAACTGCCTTTGAAGCATCATTGACAGTTGTCTGTTATATTTGTCTCCTAATCTTATTATTTGATGAAGTACCTCAATTCATTTAATTAGTTTGTGTATTGTCATATATATGATAGTTGAAAGTTAATTTTGAAACTGTTTGGACAGCTAATCCGGAAACAGATGTAAAACACATATAATATGCACAATAGCTGGTTACCTATGTAGTTATGCATATATATGATTTGCAGCCACTTAAATATTCAAATACAAAAATAAAACTTTCTACAAAGCAGTTTCCCAATTCTTTATCCCAGGAATGTGGTAAAAATTATACATAGTTCTGTGTTAAGAATATCTTATAACTTAGCACAGTGGCATAAGGAAAAAGAAGGAATAAGTGTATAGTGACGTGAGACAGACAAAATTGTTATTGCAGAAGCTTTTAGTTGGAACTTATTGCAATCGCAGGTCACCAAAAGAGATGTAGAAGCTAGGCTTGCGATATTTGGAAAATTTGTGACAAAGAAGACATATTTGGATGATATTTTCATGCAAGATCTCAAGCCAGTTTGCAATGTGGCACTTGCATTTTTTTTATTAGCATTCAATGTCACCAATTACATAATATAAATGTTGCCTGTATAAACCACAATCTAAAAGGGTTTAATCTTGGGGATTCTAAAAAGGCCTACCATGATATTGATGGCAAAAAAAAAGGTCTTGCAGTCAGAAAGGTCAAAGGTCACTTTGCTTCAATTGGAAAGGCTGATTGTTCACGTGAGAGAAGCTTATAGCATGTTACATGCCTATACATGCAACAGCCCCTTTTGATTCCTACCTTGACTCGAAGGTCACTAGTCTGCATCAATCTGACAGCTAATTTACCTCTGAATCATCGCTCCTGGGAATTATTTTCACCCTCCAAACATCGCCGCTGCTTCAACCAATTGATTACATCGTCATTGCCATGACCTACTTTCAAGCGCATAGCAACGTCTAGACTAGACAGTTGGCGTCTATTTTGATCTGTCAAACGATTATGAGCGTTGAGAAACCAAAAATCATCATATTAGTCCGGCGGCGGTGAGCTTCAACCTCGCAGTAGGGTCTGGACAGCGTTTTTTTGTTGATTCTATATCTCTGAGATGTGCTATTTCAGAATCTGAACGATGCCACTCTGTCATCGTTGGGCAATTTGCATAATATGCAAATTAAGGCGGCCATTACCAAAAATCTTGTTCTCGCCTGTATCTCAATAACTATGCATGATATCAACATAATTTTGGTGTCTATCCCCATGTTTTGAGGGGTAAATAATCCAACTAGGCCATTTCCATAAATTTCACACCAATAGGTTTTGCAGAATTGACATATTGAGGCCGCCATTACTGAAAATCTTGTTTCTGACGATATCTCCGAAACTACAGGTGGTATCAAAATAATTTTGGTATCTACCGCCATGTTTTGAAGGTTAAATAATGAGATGAAGCCATTTCAGTAAACATCACACCAATATTTTGTATTTAACAGGCATGTTAACAAAGCTGCCATTACTGAAAATCTGGTTTCAGACAATATCTTAATACGTCATATGGTGTCAAAACACTATTGGTGCCTATCACCATGTTTTGAGGGATAAAGGAACATATTAAGTTATTTTATAATGATTAAACAAATATTTTATACTGTATCTCTCAACAACCTGAGAAGTTAAGCTGAAAGACCATGTGATTTACACCATGTGGTTCAACTTTGCCATCGTTGTGAATCGCATGAATAATTATCTGACCTTGTCATGTAGACAATGAGTAGTGAAGTCATGATGTCACAATGTTTTGGGGCTCTGATTGGTCAGTGTGGTTGCCAAGAATGTTCTATTGGGCCTTCAAGCAAAATAATGCCATATGAAATGACTCAATATTTTTGACTGCTGGTTCTATTTTTGTTGTGAGATATAACTTATTATCACTGATTATTGTGTTATTCTGCAATCTGACATTCAAAAGTTTCACTGTTGCGAACCGCATCCCTTTATGTTTTATCAAAGAATGAGCATATGTATATCAAAATAATTGTTGGGAAACAAACTAAGCCATTTCAGAAAGGACCGAGCAAATACGTTTGGATAAAGGTGCAAAGTTATTACAGAACAATTGTTGTGCTGATGCATCTTGCCATTATTGATTTTTCTGAGTACGGAAACAAGTCACTTTCAACATTTTTGTCCCTTGGAACTGAACAGTGAACACCATCCATTTATTTTTATTCAAGGCTAATTTAAAAGTGCCAAGGAAAGAGTTTGAATGCTCCAGTCTGTGAGCATATAACATCTTGAGTGAAACAGCCAAATAAATGTCATACCAAATTACAAACATTGACACCGTAATCACCTTATCAGGTATACCTGTTCTCGCAGTGTGCTTCCCCATGAAATCTGTAAAACATTGATCAAGTAAGCTATTAAACAAGATGTGTCCATAGCAAAATCACACCTTATCATTTCCAGAACCTCTGGAACAGCAACATTGTCACTTGGTCCTAATTATACTGAATTAAGCATTTACCACATCATTTCCTTAACAGACCTGATGGAATGCAAGATATTGTGAGTGTGAGCCAGTCTCCAAATGGTAGTCTAAATATACCATCATCACTTTTCATTTAAATTATTTTTCACAGAGTGGACAGTGTTGAAGCTCTAGAGTCCGGATTTGTCCTCAAGGTTGGCCTCGAGGTCATATTCCGATGGACATGGCCTTGGATGCCCAATTCATTGCCTTGGACTCGGTCTTAGGTGCATTTGGCCAGTGATGGAAGCCTCTGGACTTGCCCCAAGGCCACGTTTTGATGGCCTTGGCCTCAGTCTCAGAGGCTCATGCCTCAGCCTGGGTGGCGGATGTCTTGGCCTCGACTACAAAACTGGAAGTGGAGCTTGTGTCACTTTTTTCTACCAATCTGTTAAGAATAAAACTTCTCCAACTGCCACAATAATATTCAATGTAACCAATGCTTGCTACTGAAGCTCATTGAAAGGCTAGCAAATTATTATATCCCTAGAAAAAAATAATAGGTTAATAAAGTTGTTGTATATCACCAAGGAAATTAACTTCTTAACAATTATTTGTGGAGAATAGCCAATTCCGGGCTGGTCAGTGACCAGGTATGGTGTTCATAAACTGTAGGAACTGTTCTGAAACTGTCCTCATGCTTTTACCAGGCCAATGCACTACTTTTTCAGTGTTAATTACTCCCAATGGAAGATCCTGAGGGTACAGGAAAGAAGCTTTAAAAATACAAATTCAAATGTTTTTTCAAATTGTGCATTGTATTAGGATATAAATTTCATTCTTTACAATTCTGCATGAGTCAACTTCCCTGATTGGAGGACAGCTCCAGAGCTACTTTTCTCCTCTTGCCTAACTTTTATGCTTCATAGAAGTTGAACATAACCATCTTACTATAGAAGGACCAAGTTCTCCTCTTATGCACTCCCATTCAGTAGCTGACATCACAGGAGAAGGCCAACAGCCCAACACTCATGGGTGCCTGTCAGGGGATCAACAGCCATAGTTGACATTGAATATTGCTCCAGTCCTTGGCAAAGTAGAAACATTTGACAAAAGCTCCACTTTCAGTGTTGCAGTTGTGGCTGAGACATTCGCCGCCCAAACAGAGGCATGAGCCTCTGACACCAAGGCCAAGGCCATCATTCAAGTAGAAGCCTCTTTTCTACTTATATGAGGCAATATTTAATCTACAAGTGCTACAACAATGAATATGGAGATCTTGCTCCCTTAATTCTGGCCAATACCATCGGTGCCACTATCATCATCATCAACGAAAACAGAGATCTCTCATACGATGAAATTATCATTCACCCAAGAGATTCCACAAGTCGGAAAATCACCATCCATCGCAAAGAAGAACACTATAATGGGTTCAAATTTACCCCTTTATCACACATTGCTACGACCCCAAGACGCTGGGCTGATCACTTCGGTGAAACTGCACCATCTCCTGTCAGTGAAGAGTCCAATGATGGCACTAATGACACCAAAAATTCTCTCATGAAATATTCTTCAGATCACCTGCGTCAACTCGCCGGCGGCCACCCGCGCATTAAGAGAGGTGTTCGCAAAAGATTGTTCCAACTTCATCTCTGGAAACCAAAGGCAGTAAGAAGACCATTTGACATCAACCAGGGCTCCCACTGCAAATTTCTGAGATCGCTCCAAAAGACCGACATTCAGCATCAGAGGACACCAGACCTTCATATTGCCATGGTAAATACATGCTCCATCAGGAACAAAATTGACGACTTCATCAATCACAACATCGAGGCAGATTATGATGCCTGCTTCGTCACGGAAACCTGGCTTCAAGACACCAACCCAATTGATAAGGCCTCTACTGACGCGCTCAACACAGACACTCACAACTTCATCAGCTGCCCCAGGACCAGCTCGACCCGAGGAGGGGGGATCGGCATCTTTTTCAAAAAGACACTCAAAGCTGATATCATAAATCATCAAGAGTACTCTACTTTTGAAATGTGCGTCACCAAACTACAATCAAAGAAGCACACCTTCCTTGCTATCTGCATCTACAGACCACCTTATTCCACCAAGAACAGGAAAACGGTTCCGATGTTCATTCAAGAATTCTCAGATGTCTGCTCATCGTTACTCGCCAACCACGGTGACAAAAGACTGTTAATTGTCGGAGATTTCAATATCCACATGGATGAAGTGCACGACAATGACACTAAATCTTTCAATGATGTTTTGAACACGTTCGGATGGCATCAGCATGTTCAGAATGCGACACATACTTCTGGTCATATCATTGATCTATGCATAACTTCCATCAATGGCGATCTTAAAGTATCTCCACCTTCCATTGACTACTTCATATCAGACCATGCCTTCACCAGCTTCCATATCAACATTCCGAAACCTCCTATTCATAGAATACTCATCAAATCAAGGGCAACATCAAGAATAAATAAAGGCTTGCTTCGTCAGGACCTCATCAATCTTGCTGATGACTTACTTGCTACAGCATCAACTGGCGATGTTACACATCTTTCTCTTCAATATGACTTACACCTCAGAAAGCTACTGGACAAGCATGCACCACTGAAGTCAAGGACAATTACACCCAGGACATGTGTTGCCTGGTTTGACATAGAGGCAAAACAGCTCAAGGCAAAGCTGAGAAAACAAGAAAAAACCTGGAGGAGGACAATGGCTCCCACTGATTTACTTCAATTCAAGACGCTCAGAAAATCGTACAGACAACATCTCAACACATCCAAGATAGCTCATTTTAACACATCCATCAAAGCTGCAAGTGGCAACTCAAGACAGCTATTCACCATCACCATGGGCTTAATGGGCAAAACAAAATCTAACCATCTTCCAGATACTGACGACAACATCACCCTAGCAAATCAATTTGCTGACTACTTCATTGAGAAGATCGAGAAGATTAGAGACGACCTCCTGCAATCACCGAAGTACATCCCGAGTGACGAAGTCATCTACCGTCTGAAAAATTTTTCTGAAGTCTCTCGTGACACAATACTGAAAATGCTCCGCTCGTCCAAGCCTACAACATGCCGGACTGACCCCATTCCCAGTACAATCGTCAAAGAAAACTGTGATGTCCTGTCTCCTCTCATCACAGCTATTGTAAACAAATCTCTTCACCAGGGAGAATTCAGTGATCACTGGAAAATGGCCACAGTCAAACCACTGTTGAAAAAAAGTGGTCTCGAAACTACCCTCAACAACTATAGGCCTGTCAGCAATCTGAGCTTCATCAGTAAGGTGGTGGAGAAATGTGTTGTTTCCCAGCTGAATGCCTATCTATCTGCACACAATCTTCATAGTGGCCATCAGAGTGCCTACAAAGAATCTTTCAGCACAGAGACGGCACTTTGTGCCCTAATGGATCGACTTCTCTGGACAATGGAACGTGGACATGCCACCTTATTAGTTTCTCTCGACCTCAGCGCTGCGTTCGACACCGTAGATCACCAAATCCTAGCCGAAGTTCTCCAATCATGTTTTGGAATAACCAGTGACGCTCTTGGTTGGATCACATCATATCTCAAGGATAGAAAGCTCTGTGTGAGCATTGGAGATAGCCAGTCAGAGGTCAAATGCTTCAATTTCTCAGTCCCTCAAGGTAGCTGTCTGGGACCGATACTTTTCAACATGTATTGTAGCACGATCACCAAATGTATTGACAACTGCCAGAGTCTTGGTGGCTATGCTGATGATCATTGCATGATCGACATATTCGACCCAGCCATACCAACGGAAGAAGAGACCTGTGTTAAGCGCACTGAATCATCGCTAAGAAACATCAGCAGCTGGATGGCATCAAACATGCTGAAGATGAACCCAAGCAAGACGGAAACTGCAATCTTTGCCAGTAAGGCCGTACTCTCTAAAGTCACCACCACTGCCATTGAAGTTGCTCAGGAACAGGTATCAACATCGGACCACCTGAAATACCTGGGAGTCTATTTTGACAGTCATCTCTCCATGGAAAAACATATCTCTTCCAAATGCAGTGCCGCCATCATCAACATCAAAAGTATATCAGCAATCAGACGCTTCATCAATCTTGATACAGCCTAACTATTGGCCTCATCACTCGTCCTGACTCATCTAGACTACTCAAACAGTATCTTGAGTGGCCTTCCGAAAAAATCACTCATGCGTCTACAGAGGATCCAAAACTGGGCTGCCAAGGTTGTGCTTCATCGTGACAAGTATTCAAGTTCCACTGATGCCCTCGTCACATTGCATTGGCTTCCAATTAAGGAAAGGATAGACTTTAAAATCCTATGCATGGTCTACAAATGCCTCAATAATATGGCACCATTATATCTATCATCACGGCTGAAGATCAAGTCCTATGCAAGAAACACAAGAGCAAGCAGAAGTGGAGTCACTCTGGAGGTTCCATTTGTTAAGAGATCGACTTTTGCGGCGAGAGCCTTCAGTGTTTATGGACCTAACTTGTGGAATTCCCTACCTACAGGCATTCAGGAATCTACCTCATTGGAAGTTTTTAAACGATGCTTGAAGACGGAACTATTCAAACGTGCTTTTGTTCAACATGGAAGTTCTTCATAAGATTTTATCAAATCAAATTTCAAATAAAGTCACTTAAATCATCCATCACCCCTTTTTATCCCCATTAGGAGGCAGCAACCGCGGCCAACCTAATGGCTAATTGTTTTTAAATTCTCATCCCATTACTGTCCTTTCCAATTTTAATGATTATACTAGGAGGCAGCCAACGCGGCCTAGCTAGTTTTTATCCTTTTATGTAAAGCGCACCAGAATGCTTTCCTATAGCAAAGTGTAGCGCTAAATAAATGAATAATAATAATAGTCTACAGCTGTACTATGTTTTCCTGTTTATCTTGTAGTCTGACAGTCAATGCTAAATACTCTTACATTTTTGTGTAGAGATTTCAAGAGTCAAAGAACTTTCCATCTGCCATTTAAATAAAATTGTGACATCATCATTTACTTGAAGCAATAAACATTGTCTGAAGTTGAAATATTTTAAAAGTTTAACATGCAATTGCCCATGAGCAGACCTCAATATCAGATATTGCTTGCCATGTCAAGTTTATCACATACCAAAAATAACAAGAAAAAAAAATTTACTTCCTAATTTGAGAAGCAGGACGGGCTTCGGTTGGATTTTTATTCTGGCTTGCAAGTGGAAGCCTTATTATACAGCCCTGATGTTAGTCTCTGATTGGCCACTTTTCAAACGAATGATGTCTGGCAAAACAGGAAATGAGGACCCTAGAGGATAATCCACCTTCTTCCACTGTTCTCAGATATGCAGAATCAAGTTTCGCTGTGAGCCGCCAATTCCTGGTTTCCAATATCTCAATTAAAATATTGGTCTGATAGCGATGTTGCAAAATGAGAGGTATATATTTTTCTCTATTTGGCATGTACACGAATTTGTAAACCTGCAAAAACGAACATATACACGAATTTAGCATTCGTGTAAGTATGAAATATTGCTATTCATGAGTTTGTGTATACGTGTAATTATGAATATTGCAACCTTAAACTTGGCTAAAACTAAGTCTAAACCTAATTTTAACACTAAACCCCAATTATATAGCACTTCCACAAATGTTAGTATTGGCAGATACACGAATGAATAATAAAGGACATTCACGAGTGTCAGTTTTTACATGTACACGGGCACCTATGCTCGTTTTTTCATGTCCACGAATTCGTACATGCTCGTTTTTACACCTCCACGAATTCGTGAACATGCCAAATAATGAAAAATGTATACATGGAAAATGACCAAGCAGATGGAGCTGTCAGAAATGAAGTTATCAAAAACAAAGAAAATATGAGATTCTAAAAAGAAGATTAAATTGATTAGATTGTGCCGAATAATAACATGGCTTAGTAGGTGTTCCATTTACAGACAAATTAAAAAAAATACAATTTAAAGAGATTTCCAAGAAAGACAGGTGAAAGTGCTTCATGAATCTAAACCAAATGAACTTTACAATCTTGTTACAAAATAAGACCCAGAGATGGCGAGCTATATCTAAAGGTTAAGATAAATCAAACATCCTTCTATTGCCCCAATCTAGGCTCCACTTAGCCCTGTATTAACACTATATTGTGTTGGCTTGATTTGATCCACCCTTATATTGCAGTACAAAGAAACTGAGTCTTATGCTACAATCTCAAGGCACGTTACGGAGCACTTTAGGCGTCGGCGGGATGGTATTTCCTGGTAATTTGGATGAATTTGGGTGACCCGCCGTCGACTTTTCACATCCCCCCAGGGGTAGTTTTTGTTCCCCTCAGGGGTTCTTAGAAATGGAAAAACTGCGCCGTGGATGTCAAAAAAGATTCAACAGGTTCAAACTTTTTTTTCATGACGGCGGAACAGAGCCCAAAATTTTCTTGATTTTTGGATGTCCGGCGGGGATTTTTTCAGTGAGAACGTCTCAAACACATCTCCGGCGGGATATTAGGACATCTCCTGCCCCTGAGTGGAGCTCTCCTGCCCCTGTGGGGACCTCTCCTGCACCTGGGGGGACATTTGCAGCCTCGCCGGCAGTTTTTGACATCCTGCCGACGGTCTTTTGACATCCGGCCGACGGTCTTTTGACATCCCGCCGACGATCTTTGACATCCCACAGGCATTTAGATCTTGCCCCCCAGGCATTTAGATCTTTCCCACAGGGATATGATGTTATCCCACCGATTTACGATCTTATCCCGCCGTGATATGCTTTTAATTAATTATATAATGGTTTTATAAACATTGTATGTCGCCGGGATGGTCATTTTTTTCCTAGAATTCAACTCAAGCTACCCCTCAGTGGTAAAAAAGTTCTCCGTAACGTGCCGTGAGAACTAGGCATAAGTTACACAAAGCAATACATTATCCAAACGATGACAAAGCTGAATCTGATAGTCTCTAATGTCAACAGGCTGCTGCTATTCAGAATATATATCTGTGGCTTTAACAAAGACATACTGATTAGATCTACAAACAGGATCGAGCAGATGCTCTGATATGGCGAGCAAAATCGGCCAAAGCACACCAAAAGCTTGAGCTTAAAGTGCAAGGGTATATGAGCTAGATGCTTTACAAGACTGTGGCTTTTGGCTATTAAAGCCGCATCCAACTTTGCGGGTGTTTTTTTAATAAGATTTCAATCTGTTCTATAATATCCCAAAGCCCTGCCAACATTTGATTTGCCAGTGGGAACTCCACTAGTAAGGAAATACGAGAATAAGTATACATTTACACTCGCTCTGCCAACAAGTCCAAACAATTTTTGAAGCATCTTAATCTTTCACAGCCTTTTTCCGACACAAAAATCCATAATTTAAACAAATAGTTGTGGTGTTTGTTAAACAAACAAGAAACAGACAACAATTGTACATTTAAACATGCATTAAATTTCTTTGCATCACCTGAAACTGTGAAACTTGTCTATCACGCCGGAGGAAGGTTAATAGTTTTGTAACAACTTCACAAAAGTGCAGCACTTGTGGTCAGGTTTGTCTGACACCAGCAAACCTTAGAGATGAGGATGATTAAAGTGGCCTCTACACCATTAGTAGAAAGTCACATTGTAAAATTCCCAAGGCTATAAAAGCCACAAATATATTAAAATATATATTAAAATGCATTTATCAAACTTACTTGTATTTCAGCTATATGTTTCCTGCATCTATGTTTAATTCATACTGCCTGCATTTCTATAATTCTGTGTATACCATTTTCATGCATTGTTCAACTTGTTCTATTGTTAACATAGTTGAGAGGCCAGCTGGTCAAGAGCTTGGTACTTGTGATATTGTTGAAGTAGGGGTGATTATTCTATAATTGGCAAGACTGGACTTGAGTCCATTATACAAGTTTAAAGCCTCTTTGTACATATACATGTAATATAGCCTACAGCTGCCAGAGCACATGGACAAGTTATGTCATGAATTTAATAAGGAATTATAATTGGAACTCTAGGGAATTATCTAATGTTGTTGACTACCACTATGAATTGGTTTCTATTATTGTATGTATGTTTGTTATGTGTTGCCTTGTGATTGGAATTATTGATCTTGTTGGCCAAAGGCCATTGGTTGTTGGATTTCCTCCTTTAATATAAAAGGGAGGTTTTGCCAGTTAATAAACAGTTGAGTTTGGTTTAGACTACGAAGAGTAACTCTTGCATTTGTTCTACTTTCTCCAGATATGCAATTACTTTGAACTTGGTAAAACTGAACTATCTGTAATCTGAGACTGGACAGAGTAGTTGGTAATACTCCATGCACACAGAAACATCTTAGGAGAATGCCAACCCGTCTCACATTATAATTGGTGACTCTGACGTTAAGATATGAACACCTTGGATCATCTCAGGAGACATCTTGGGAGCATGAGGAGCATCTTCACCTGGAGCCACATGGACAAGAAAGGACTCCCCATTGATGACCTGTGATATCCAAGCAGACTAACCAGTTGCTGAATGTGAGGCTACACTACAAGTGACGACCACAGAGCCCCATTCTTCACGAGCACAAGACATCTCATCTGTAAAACAAAGATGGCCCCTATAGAGATGTCACGGGAAGCCCAGGAACGTCGGAAAGCTGAGGATCAAGTCAAGAGCGTCCCCTCATGTGACGGCGGCAGTCCCCAGGCAGTGAGAGAGTGGGTACACAATGTGGCCCTCACGAAGCATTATTCTGGCTATACAATCTATATAGCCTCACAGTCGGCAACTGGGCCTCTGAGGAGAGAATTTGAACATTTCATCGATTCTCAAGACAACAGGCAAGCAGTAACTTGGGACCAGCTTCGGGTCCAATTACAGCAAGCCTTCCTCTCTCCTCATGGGGATGATCGACTTCGGCATGAGGTCGAGAAGATGAAGAAAGGCGCCTCATACAGCCGCCGCTTCCGAGAGGCCGTAGACCCTCCTACCCCAAGAAGCTAGGAGGTCATGTCTGGCCCCATCACAAGCCGTGCAGAAGAAGGCCAGAATAAACGTGCGGCAATGTCTGCGCATGTCCCTGGCTTCCTCACAGGACTGTGATGGCCACACCTGATGCACTTCATCATCAAGCTCATCACCATCACTTCATCATCATCATCCTTGATCGTTGGGACAACGCACCTGCCTCTGAAGGTGACGAACATGCCAACAGGCATCACCATCAAGGTCACCTGCCGCTGCGCCAGATTGTGGCTTCCTCAGACGTTTAGGTTAACGTCTAGCCCCCGCCCTTCCCTGAGGACCTCGCAGAAAGGATCAATCACCTCCCAGTGACCTTCCGACGTATGGTCGACGCCGTCGGATCGGGCTTGCCTCTGGACAGGACTCCATTCCGGCTGAAGCAGGACAGGCTGAAGCAGATATTGAGCCTGGGGCCACACAAACCAAGGAGCAAGAGAAGACTTGATATTGGTGGAAGGATACCCCACCACTTATTCGGGGTGGCCACCAGCTCAGAGCTTCAGCGCTACGAGGCAGCCCACGAGGAGCCCAGGGAAGCACAATTTGCGCTGGCGCAAGCGTACACCAGTCAGGCCACATTTGTCTACGAGACCAGGGCCTGCACACCAGTCAAGCCACATTTGTCAACTAGACCAGGGCCTACACACCAGTCAGGCCACATTTGTCTACCAGACCAGGGCCTAGGCGAAAATGTGACCTTGGAGATACGTCACCTTAGCAGCATCGCAGCAGAAGGTAATTGATTCTGTTAGCTTGGTAATACCAATTTCTCTCTATTTCTCCTCCTTGGCATAAGACGTAAAAATTGTATAAAGGGGAATCCTCAACAATAGATCAGAGCTTGTCAACTCATGCAGAGTGACCTTGCAAGCTTTTGCCCATGAACCAATCATAACGACCCTAGATTTCATTATAACTTGTGTGGACAGACTCCATGTATCCAGACGTTATGTCCTTCCTGTCGTGCGGGTCACGAGCCATTTTAACTTTAGTGTAGGTATTAAGATGGAGGATGTGACTAAACTTCTGCCACGCATTGATTCTGCCGATACGGCCCCCCTAGAAGATTTAGATGTGGACACTTTGATAAATCCTGTACTGCCATTGCCCACATTCCCCTCCCTCGGTCTTTCCAGGCAGCCGTCGTTATTGACAATTATAAATATAGGATGCTTTGCCATCATTTTGTGCGTTATGTCCTTTCTGTACCTTCGCTGGCGTGTGCGCACACGCAGGCGAGGTCAGACAGCCCCCCCTAGATCCACTGGTGTCGGATCCGCCCCTGAGGATTTACCCCTTACTGAGATTGAGCATGCTCATGAAGCAGATGCTCACAGACCCGCCCCCCCTACCAGCAATGGACGTCTATGGCCACTTATACCCCAGTCGCTTCTTTGTGGATCTAACAGTCAATCAAATGAGGCCAGTCCATCTGCTCCACAATATTAAGTTCCCCCTCTCTAACTGGACAATCCTAACTTTGCGCTCAGCTCTTTTCTAAATAACTCTGATTCTCATCACAGTTCAGTTCTTCCAGCGCTCAGTTCTGCTACTTTCAACTCTTCGCTCTGCAATTCGTTTCTTCGCCCCCTCCTTAAAATGCCCCCCCCCTCTCGTCACTCTTCAAACTTGTCAATTTATGCGAAGGACCGGCGCAAGCTTCTATACCCCAATTGCTTTGATCTTTGCTCAGCTTAGCCCTTCATGCGCCCAGTCCTGCTCTATTTAACCCTTCGCTATTTAGAATTGCTCCCCCCCCTATTTAACCCCCCCCTCCAGCCCTATCTTCACAGATCTGACTGTCTCTCCACATGCACACTTTGCGAATCTATAATTACGTTGCGCTCTGGCCTTTTCCTAATAGCTTTGTTATATAACTTAGCTCAGTCCTTCTAGCGCCTAACTTTGTAATCTTAGCTTTTCGCTCTGTATTGTCTATATTCCCTCTAGGTCTATAGCCCCGTGCTCTGTGTCCAGACAATTTCTCTTTGATTCTTCTTACCATGCCTCAGTTCAAATTGCTGCTGCTACTCAGTCCCACAACTGACGATCTTCATCAATATCATACATCGTTATAAATCATTTTTATAGGCTTTAGGAGATCACACGTGCACCAACGAACTCTCGTCAGCTGCCCTCACAGCTTCTGATTCATTCAGTGACATTTTAATTCGATTAATTAATTGGTGGCACTTAGTGTGGGATCTCACCTGCCTATTGTATTATTTTTAGTGGTCTCTTGTGGGTTCGTCTTACTCCCAATCACAGATGTTGGACCATCGGACTCATGAGAGCCACACATGTATTGTATTGTATTATCATCATTTTTCATCATCATATTGTGTATTTCTGTGCTCTCTGCTGGGTCCGTGTTTCTCCTATCCTTAGTAGTTAGGCCATCGGACTCAGTGGAGGCACACATGTATTTAGATTAGCCAAAATTTTTTTTTTTATATATACTTATGTCTTTTTATGCTAGTTAGCTAAGTTTTTTTCATAAATCACAATTTTTTTTTAAAATCCTAAATTTGTTGTCTCCATATTCAAAAATTTACTCTTCGCTGTGTGTTTTATCTAGCTTAGTATTTAGTGCTATCATTAGTCTGATTTTGATCAGCTTCTACTGATAAATTTGTCATGATCTGCTTCGGCATATCAACTGCTGGGTTCCACGACTCACAACATTTATTTTAGGATACCACAATATTTATTTAAGGATTTCAAAAGTGCTATAGCACACAACCTTTATCACGAAGGGCTCAGCCCATGTGTAATGCTCAGGTACACTTAAGTCATATTATTGCATTCAGAATAGGTTGTTTCCTTATTGTGTAATCCATTGTGTATGTTATTGTATAACTCATTGTGAGCTCTCACCCTTGAACTCACTCAGGGCTTAGCCACTTATAGGCTCAGCCATTTAACTTGAAGTCCAAATGGGGAACCCATTGTTAAGCTTCTTTTATAACAGAACCTTTCACTAGGCACTTAACACAACTTTCTACTTTTAGCATATATACTTACCTAAGTCACTTAGCTATTTTGTCTTTAATGACCTGCATATTCATACTTTTATAACCTCAGGTTTATTTTTCCCTTTCATCACATAAGTTCCATAATATTCTGATACTCCTCAGTTCCATAATAATTACAGAACTTCTTTCATAGGGAGGATGTGATGTAAAATTCCCAAGGCTATAAAAGCCACAAATATATTAAAATATATATTAAAATGCATTTATCAAACTTACTTGTATTTCAGCTATATGTTTCCTGCATCTATGTTTAATTCATACTGCCTGCATTTCTATAATTCTGTGTATACCATTTTCATGCATTGTTCAACTTGTTCTATTGTTAACATAGTTGAGAGGCCAGCTGGTCAAGAGCTTGGTACTTGTGATATTGTTGAAGTAGGGGTGATTATTCTATAATTGGCAAGACTGGACTTGAGTCCATTATACAAGTTTAAAGCCTCTTTGTACATATACATGTAATATAGCCTACAGCTGCCAGAGCACATGGACAAGTTATGTCATGAATTTAATAAGGAATTATAATTGGAACTCTAGGGAATTATCTAATGTTGTTGACTACCACTATGAATTGGTTTCTATTATTGTATGTATGTTTGTTATGTGTTGCCTTGTGATTGGAATTATTGATCTTGTTGGCCAAAGGCCATTGGTTGTTGGATTTCCTCCTTTAATATAAAAGGGAGGTTTTGCCAGTTAATAAACAGTTGAGTTTGGTTTAGACTACGAAGAGTAACTCTTGCATTTGTTCTACTTTCTCCAGATATGCAATTACTTTGAACTTGGTAAAACTGAACTATCTGTAATCTGAGACTGGACAGAGTAGTTGGTAATACTCCATGCACACAGGAACATCTTAGGAGAATGCCAACCCGTCTCACATTATAACATGTTCTACAAAATCAGCAGTGTGTTTCTTTGCTTGCCCATTCCTTCTGTGATTGACAGTCATTGGAAAAAGAAATAATTATGGTATTTAGTATTGTGCTGGAATAGAAATCGAACAAGAAAGTGTCTCCTGAGAGAGCTTCTACTGAATATGGTAACTAAATTGTTCTGGAAAAAAACCTACTGCATTAAAACAATTTTATATTTTATGCAAATATGAGTTGGACAGAAAGATACACACAAACTAGACAGTGTAAATATTCCATCGTTCTGTTTATCTATCACAGCAAAATGTTTTTCTTCTGATAATGTGATATGCATTTATTGCTGAAAGTAAAATATTCTTAAAAATAAGATTCAATGAACAAACCAAGATACATCTGAAATCATGGTGACAATATGGGCCTCTTATTTGTGGCAATTAGGTCCTATGAATAATTACAATAATTGGCATAATATGCCCTGAGATAATTAATGCATTATGAGATGAAAGTAGCAGTTTCTTCCGCCACGAAATTGTGGCAATATCCTGAAACCAGGTCCGTAAATCAGATTCTGTCTGTCCACTATAATTATCCTCTGATGTGCCTGGATCAAAAGAGGCACACACTTAATGACCCAGTCTTATTTCAGTGGAGCTCTGGGCCTTGTATCAGTGTCTTTGCTGGGCAAGTACAATATCCCTCACATGGAGTGAATGCGTAACATGTTGAGGGCTCCTGCTCTCTCTCCCATCTCATCAATCAACCCTCCTGAGCTCCCAGAACTGGGGTTAGAGCCTTAGAGGGCTGCACTTACCATATCCATCTATATATCTAGATAGTGGCATTTGAATCTGAGACTTACTAAAAGCATTCTCTGAGATGGTGAGCTTTATTTATCAAAGCATATTTTTGGCATACAAGCAAAGATTCTTTACACTTTTGACTCTTACAGCCTATTGCGACATTGCGGGAAGCTTGTGAAGTTAAGGTTGATGATCACTACACTAGTGTCACTGCACTAAAAAAACATATACAGGAGATATTTTACGATTTGGGGTGTCTTATAGAATCCTTGGTCTTTCAACCTCACTGGCAACACTATTACGTGACCAGCAAGCAGCTAAAAAAAATATGATGCTCCTGGTGTGAAAGAATAGTGATGTAAAAGTCAGTAAAAGAGTAGTGATTTTAAGTCAGTGATGCAAAAATGCAAGACAAAAAGCCCTATATCACTCATCCTTCAACCCACTAAATCATAAACAAATAAAAGCCAACTTACAGGAAAATCATAGTAAGTGCTTTCTTGTGTTTAATATCACTTAGATTCGTTATCATCACCATATCAGAAATAAGTTTACTAAGTGTTATCCTTCAACAATCAGACCTAGGCCTATAATCTTTCGATATTAATAAACCAAACCAGAAAGATAACCTAATGTCCTGTTGACATTCAATGTGCCAGACAGTGGGCACTATGCTATTATGGTAATAGGAGAATAAGTGGTCTCAAAATAAGCGCAAAGATAATGGCTACAGTGGCCTGCACACCATAAGTTAAATGTCACATCTTCTACTAAATCAGCAGTGTTTCTGTTTGTATGACCATTCCCTGTGTCACAAATTGGTTTGTGAGGAAACTACATGTATTGCCTCTGATAAAGCCTCTATAGCTGATGAAGTTGATATGCGTACTGTGAAAATTGCACTTTGAGTACTTGGCCACAACGAGACCACCACATTGAGATCAATTCACAATGTCATGACAGTGTTGCCACAACATTGCATGCTAACATATACCTTGGCGGTGCTTCACAATGTTTTGATGACATCATTTCTGCTATACAATTTTGCTTAATTTACAACAACATTGCTGTAATATTGGTGCAATATAGAAATTCGTGATGGGCCTTCCACAATGATACAGCTCAGGGCAGCATAGAATGGTGCCCATGGGGAGAGACAAGGGGAACATTACCCAAGGTTCCTATGCCGTAGCATACTCTAGTGTTGGTGACAACCCTGTGTTGATGAATGATGAAAAACGTCTTGCACATACCCTGTTTATTCAGAGATTTTGTGAGTCTTTTAGTTGCCCCAGTACAGAAAACTGGATACAACTGCCTCTATTGAAGTTTTTCAGGATAAGGGAACTTAGCTGGCTACTAAGAACTTAGGATCCTTAGGCTTGGTGGAGGTTCCTTAGAGGGATTACAGAACTGTTTTACTCAGTTTTATATAATTTTATTGCAAAGTTTCTGATTGTCATAATATTGAGATTAATTTTTAATATCCTAATGTGTGAAATAAACAAAGACCAGATTGTGTGTGAGCAAAGCCGCAAGGCAATATGACAAGATTGACATGCATTACAGCAAATATCTTCTGCAAAACTTGTAAATTACATATAAAATTAAAATTAATCAATCCATACAAAGCCATAAAATATGCATTGCTAAACCAAGGCCTTCTTTTAACACCATAAATTTGGTGACTGCATCCTCTTTTTCAAACATGAACATTGAAATTAATATTGCAGAATGAACATTTCTGACATTTGTCAGCGGGGCCTCGTACATGTGCAGCTGTGTATTATTTCTTTTGTATTATGAAAAAAGTAGGAGAGACTCGGGTAAGTTGTGTCATTTTTTGCCTTGGGCTGATTTGCCAAAACACCATACTTGTGAAGCAATTAAACAATGGGACCCAACAATTAGGGAGATCATGGCAGACATTCACAAAGAGTTCCAGGTAGCACATCTGATCACTGTGTTGGTGCAAGGTTTATTACTGGATTAGTGAAGTAGGTTAATTTTTTTTAGAAATTCTAGTATTTTTTTTTCTTACATTTTAATTATTCATATAATATTTGCAGCATTTAGCTGGTTTTTCACAGTATCTATTATTGACACAATTCATTGCCTATCCAACTGCATTCTTTCATGCCACAACTCATTCCAAAATTAGTTGTGGGAAAATGTCGCCAAAATTACAACTTGTGTGTTACTCACATTTGTGGATTAATCTGATAACATACATTGTATCGGTTACATTCGTTGAATTATGAATTACATGGTGCAGTGAAACATTCATGTTGCTAATTCAACACTGGTCAGTTGTATGTCAAGTTTTATCAAAAAATTTGAGTATAGAATCTTCACAATTCAAAATGACATTTTTGTCAGGTGCACCTGAGACTGAGCCAAGGGCCAGCCCTGCAATGGCCTGCAGGCCATCACAATATGGCCATCAATGGAGGCCAGTCTCGAGACCTCCAACACTAGCTTCATGCATCAAATTAGGGAATCATCTGCCTGACTTAATTACAAATCAGCAATGGTTAATAAAAATTACATTTAGCCCCAGTCTCCCCCAGTGAAAATTTGAATAAATTCTGGAATGCATGCAGCACTTACAGTACCCTTTTAATTTTTCTCATTGATAATTTTATTCAATTCTAAACTAGATTAATTGATTTAGAGACACTGAAAATCAAGTAAAATCTGTTTTAAGCCTGGAACCCCCCCCCCCCACCCCCCTCCTCTGCCATCATCCAACATCCTTCCAATAAACAGATAGATTGTACATATCTGAAACTGTGGCATGCATATCTAGGTATTTTCTTTTAAAAAAATATGATGGTACATCCTCCATTACATTATTTACACAACAGAACAGTGCAGTCGTGGGTTTGCTGCTGTGCTTCTTGATTTGTCAGTTATTTCAAGATTATGTACGTGTTGGTAAAACAATGTAAGTCAGTTGACTGGTGTGTTTTCCTCAGTATGGGCGTGATGAACAGATGCGAGAGGAAATCTGCAAAGTTTGTCAAACAAAGGATTTTCACTTTAAGCATTCTCACTTCTGTAATCCTTCTAAGGGGACATTCTAAGGAGACTTATGCTCTGTGAGTGGAAGGAACTAGCATAAGTACCTATGTTTGGCTCTTAGGGGATTCTTAGGTGCCTTACAGTTGTCATTAGTAGCCAAATCTGCTGTAAGGACCCATCTAAGGGGCCATGTCTACTAATATTAGTACCTAAGTAACTCATAAGTGGGTGTTTCATGTCTTAGTAGCCACGTTAGTTCCCTTATCCTGAAAAACTTCATTTAATGTCCCACGGCCTTGGACCACATTGGGTTCCAGGTGTGCGCAGCAGGTCGAACCCGTAAACTCACAGCACAAACAAATGCCTTTAACAACTAGGCTACGGGGATAAAACTATAAAGATAAAAAATATGTTTAAATCTGGATGGCAACAGTACTGATAAAAACAAAAGATTAAAATCAGGATGGTATCTAAGGATCACTGGAATAACGGGCAGTAAAAGTAGTTTTCCTGAAGTGTTCAGATGAAAAATTGTGTTAATGCAAATTAAAGCAATAAAATAGGCTTTGGAAAGAAAGATAACGTCATTCCCTTGACTGGCAGACTAGATTTTGTGAATGTCAGCCCATGCAGGCATGGTCAAGCGCCTATTTGCTCATGAGAAGCAGGAGAAAAATAACACAATGGATACGGATCTGTGAAGTTGCGAGGCACTATACCTCCATCTCACGTGGGAATCTCATCATTCGGCCATGTTTGGTGACATTGTGAATTTGTGGGTGAGAACTTGCAGAACCGGGTGTGAACTTACAGACCCTTATACGGCAGTTCTGAATACAAGGATGCGGAGCCTTAGCCACATTGTATATAGAGCATCACATTATATCCAGATGACAAATCCCAATTTGATAGTCCTTCTAATGCAAGAATCTATAGCTTTTGGCTGATACAGAATTTCTGACTTTGTGAAAGCATCTGATGTCAAGGTTTCAACCTATTTAATCACACCCTAATGTCCTGCTAAAATTTGATTTACAAGCGGGGAGTTAGCTATTAAGGAGATTGCATTATCACATTATGAACACTGACATAATCACCAAAGTTGCCTGTTCACCCTGTCTACAATTGACCACGTACTGTAGTGGCAAGTGTAAAATTCCGCGAGCTCCAGCAAGCGGACTACACCAACCCATTGTGGGGAACCCACAACGTTTTGTCTGGAAGAAACCACGCTTGGATTCATTATCATTACCATATCAGAAGTAAATTTATGTTGCTTTGTTATTTAACAATCAACCTATAATCTTTCATTATGAATCAACCAAACCAGTATGATAGCCTGATGTCCTGTTGACATTCAATGATTCAATGTGCCAGACAGTTGGCACTATGCCATTATGGAAATAGGAGAATAAGTGGTCGGAAATAAGTGCTAAGATAATGGCTACCGTGGCCTGCACACCATAAGTTAAATGTCAAATCTTCTACTAAATCAGCAGTGTTTCTGTTTGTATGACCATTCCCTGTATCACGAAATGGTTTGCGGGGAAACTATTGTCTCTGCTAAAGCCTCCACACAGCCGATTGAGTTGATATGCACAAAGACTGCATGGCCTGTTGTAACGTGAAAATTTCACTTCATGTACTTTGCCACAACATGAACACCACATTGAGACTTTTTCACAACATTATGACAATGTTGCCAAAATATTCATCCTAATGTCATATCTTCACTTCAGCAAAGCCTTCAGTGAATAGATCAGACACACCCACAAAGATGGCCAATGAACAGGGCTTCACACAGGTTATGCAAATGAGGACAATTTCGCTGATTCGGACACTTCCGTAAGGGTCACATGTGTGTTTCTTATATGGCTAGATAGATCTCTCTGACACCTTTAAAATGATAGGTCATACGTCTCTGAGAAGTTAATAGTTACTTCGCAAATTACCGGTAAACTTTCGAAGTGGAGAGAAATGCTGCACGCTGATTGGCTGAGACGCTCGTGACGCAAATCTATCATAATGCAGAGTTCCTGAGAGATTCTTCTAGGGTAGATTCTCTGGGTGCATATCTTGACATTTCTTCACAATGTTTCGACAACGTCATTTCTACTATACAATTCTACCTTATTTACAGCAGCAGTGCTCTACAATGTATAATATTGGTGCAACACACAAGTTCCCATCAGGACATCTACATGTGTTTCATTGTTTTTAGTTCTCAGCCTCAAAATATAAGCTGCTCAGAGAGATTCAATCATAAAATGTTCAAAAATGACATTCAAGCAAAAGAAAAAAAGATACCCAAGGTGTCTAGTGTTGTGCCTTGGGAATAGAGAGGTGAAATATGAGTTAGCCCTAAGATTGTGAAGCGCACTCTCTGTAATCTGCTTACAGAGATCCCCCATGTGGTAGATAGATAGATAGATAGATAGATAGATAGATAGATAGACAGATAGATAGATAGATAGATAGATAGAAAGACAGGTAGATAGATAGATAGATAGATAGATAGATAGATAGATAGATAGATAGATAGAAAGATAGGTAGATAGATAGATAGATAGATAGATAGATAGATAGATAGATAGATAGATAGATAGATAGATAGATAGATAGATATGGTAAATGCTGCCCTCTAAGGCCAGTTCTGGAGGCTGGAGGCTCATGAGGGTTGACTGATGAGCTTGGAGAGAGAGTAGGGGTCCTCAACATGTTACACATTTAGACTACCTCATGTGACAGCACAGGCGTAGCAGGCATGCGATTTTGGGGGGGGGGGGGGCGAGCAACACATGCCCGAATTTAAAGACTTAAATTTAATACAATTTCAAATGAAATTGCCTGGAAATGGTTAATTTTCAATAGTTTTTATTTAATCATCTGCCCTAATATTTTAGCCTTTTTGCCGAATCTCACTGTTTCCCAAACTTTTGGGGGGCGACTGTCCCCCCTGCCCCCCCCCGGTACACCTATGTGTGACAGATCTTTCAGTTGCCCTCAAGGGACATTCATACAAGAGGCTACTAATTTGACGTCTCATCAGAACGATATCCTGCTGTGATTATGCTCATGAAGGTCCACTGGAATTTCTGGGTTCCCCAACCAGGCGTTGAACCCATGCAGGATGGATGGATAATTGGGGCTTTACGTACTGTATTTATGGACTTGGTAGGCTAATTAGGACAGGAGAGCTTGATTCAAACCCTGAACCCTGCGATTGGCAACCCAGCACACTGCCGCCAGACCAACTCTCCCCACTGAACCCATGCAGGCAAAGACCATCAGTGGAACAGGCGGGCACCTTCAGGGACGGACGCAGGGGGAAGGGATGGGGGGGATGCATCACCCCCCCCACCAGAACAAAATTTTATTATTTTTACATGTTAATTTTATTATCGCGCGGTCGCATTATGTCGCGAACTACACGTTCCGCGAAGCGTTAGCCCAATAGACCCCCCACCGGAATTTTCTGGATCCCCCCCTGGACACCTTAGCCACTCAATTCTGCAGTGGCAATTACTTCTATGTGTAAATGATTTCATCAAATTACCCGAAAAACAGCGGTGCCGGAAGGAAACGAGGGCGGCAGGGGCGGTTGGCGAGAAAAGGGCAAATCTAATTCGCGCGACAAAATTTTGATGTAGTGGCAATAAAAATTTTTTATATATACTTTTAGTCTTATACGTTTTCGATTAAAATCACTCTAAATTAAGGCACAATAACGTTTTTTTCTTTGAGATGAAAAGGGCAATTGCCCCCCTGCCCCCCCCCCTGTTCCGGCACCCTTGCCGAAAAGAATTATTCCTACTTAACTTTCATGACTCACGTCCGAGTACTTGAAGCCAGGAACTGAAAAATTTAATTATAGAGCTTCTGTCCATGATGAGTTTCCAAAGGGAAAAATTGCTATGCTTGTTGTATCCTTCAATTTATCACTGCATGCACGAAAAGACTGAGGGCAGCCCGAGGGATAGTGAAAAAAAAACTTCAATAAGAAGAGTTAGAATGAAAAGCGATGAGAGCTTCATATTAAAGCTCAATGGCCACAAACTGAGCCGATCAGTTGTGTGAGTTTGATTCAAGTCCTTCCCACGCCCGCAAAGCCTATGGGTCAATGCAAATTGGCCACTTATCAATAAATTGTATTGAGGTATTTTTGCAACTGGCATGTGATGCTGTTCCTTGTTGCACAACAAGTTTTAAACAGCCATTATTCCCACCCTGCATATGTATCGATATCATGAATTAATTTGTATGTATGTATGTATGTTTTTTCATTATGGTACCAGAGGGAGCGATCTGTGCTTATCGAGCCAGCACTAGATGCAAAACTAGTTACAATTCATTAGAAACAGTAATGTCAGAAATATGGATATCTAAAAAAAATTATTGTCTAACCCGTCTGTTACTCCTGTCTGAATCATGTGATTACAGAGTTGTTATCTGATCCCTGCAGGTCTGTATACAGTTTATTTATTAAATCGGTTAATATCTATGCTCACTGAAAGCTGGCGTCCTCTGTGCACATTGCAGCTTATTCCTTGACATAATTCGGAGCAACATTAGTGTCAAAAACTTACACTGATTCACGCAAATCTGTTTATACAACATTTTTTGCTTGGTTTTAAGCTGCAAATAAAATAGTGTCAAAAACACATGGTGATTTTGCACAGCAAAGTACTGGATTTACTCATGCATTGAACTGGTTCATTGAAAACCATCAGTCTCCTCCAGCTTAAACTATTTGGCCAGTCTGGTGAAAATGAGAACTGTATGCTGCTGCCACCTGGCACAAAAGTTGATTTTGTATGCTACTGCATTTATGTCCCAAGAAGTAGTTCCAATTTCATTGCTCATTCATAAAATTTCTATTCAACATTGATGTATACCAGAGTCAGACTCGGCAGTCAAATTCTCTTAGGAAGTAAACAAGGCCATCAGCACATCCAGAAAGAGCCCCGGTTCCTTCCGGACAAAATTGTGTGAGTTCCTCAGACTGAAATAATGTGGACCGATCGTCACTAGGTGGCAACACATGACAGCATATGTTCTGATCTGCCAAACCTGGAAAAAGAAGTGGCAATGTAATACCGGTCCACTTGTAGACAGCGATTTGGAAAAGAGGGACTATGTCAGTCTGCATTAACACTGTGACATGCTCTGTCGTATCTAATGCTCTCGATTATGGAAAATCAACAGTGTTCAGGCACAAGCTATGGCACAGGTTGGTAACCTGTCAGCTGGGGCTGTGAGATAACACAGTCTTGTTCAGACAGAATCTATTGGCATAACTAAAAGCTATTTTGTTTTTGTAGCACTTCAGACTTTATGTAGCATCTCGATGCATAATAGTTTCTATGCTTCTATTGACTGACTTCCAGTGATGAGTCTTGAATAGGAATTGATTGCCACTTTATAATCATAGAGGGAGAGTAAGTGAAACATGGTAATGTTATTCCGTTTGGTCAATGCGAAACATCCTAAACCAAACTGTTTAATAATTTATAGCAGTATGGATTGATCTGATGAAATTTCCTATTATAGTGGCAGAACGTTAAGACATACAGCCACGACCGTTAGTTTACGCACAGTTGCTATGCTTCACTATGGGGCTATCATTGTGACCAATCATAAGAGAGCAAATACTTGCCAAATCTTCACCAAATTGTCAGGAATTATAGTCTGTACACTGCAGCAGGTGTTCTGATTAAAATTGTTGAATGGAATAATGTCACATAACAACTTTAAGGCAAAACACAAAATTAGTTGAAATTTAAACATATAGAGTAGCGCGGGGCATGCAGCCCCCCTTAACTTTGAGATGCGATTTGACCTACTTTTTGTGGTTCATTATTTGAATGCTTATGCTGTCAGGAAGGGATCACTTGACTCTACTTATAACTAGTGAAACGAATGTCTACCAATTTTAATAAAGGAGTTACAGCCCTTTTCGTAAAAAAATTAAAATGGCCATCTTACCCCATCCATCGGGCAAGAAGCCCCCCTATTATAATCCTATGGCAATTTTTTTTGTGAGCGAATTCAGCTTGAAAGTTATTTCTTGGGGTTCTTCTATCATTTTTTCAGGCTTTCTATTCACTTTTTCTGAATTTCAGAATTTTTCTGTTCATGCATTTATTTCTTAATATTTTTTGCCCTTTTTCAATTTTGGCCAAAATTTTTTCTATTTCAATTAACTATTCTATCAAGATTTAAGGTAAAGTAAACATTATCAAATGGTTCCGGAGGCAGCTTCGTGGCCTCAGTGAAGGGGGCCCCATGCCCCATACCATGTGGGGCCTCTCGCCCCAAACCCACATATTTTAATTTGACCTCTATATTTTGAGCTAAAATGCAAAAAACATGATCCAAATCATATTTATGTGATGGACATAAAGTGAAGCAATGCAGATATCCATTATACTTTTAAAAATTTCCAAAGTTGTTTCTGACAACCACTTTCAAAGAATTAATCAAAGTTACAAAAACCATGCACCTTTTTTTCTTTCTTTAATTACGACTATGGTTTGGTGACGAATGCCTTGAAAATTTGTGACGTCACCTAAAAAGCCTCTAGCTTCAATCCTATCAATAAGAAAAAGCACCAAAAATGTAAGTTTAGATATAACCCTGGGGGGGCTTCTCACCTAACCCGGGCTTCTTGCCCCGACCCACTCTAGTCTGTTTTGATGCTCTATGCCAATTGCATGCTGGTAATAATCACCGAAGTATATAAATGTGTCGAATACACACCAATTTAAGCACCCCAAGTGAGCATACAAACTGGGCTCAGAGGCCGGGTGCACTTACCATATCTATCTATCTATCTATCTATCTATCTATCTATCTATCTATCTATCTATCTATCTATCTATCTATCTATCTATCTATCTATCAATCTATCTATCCATCTATCTTTCTATCTATCTATCTATCTATCGTCTGTCTATCTTCTGTCTATCTAGTTATATTAACAACAAAAATATCTATCTATCTATCTATCTATCTATCTATCTATCCATATATCTAGTTATATTAACAACAAAAATATTTGGCTCAAAAACCCTGTGGTGTTAGCATCTTTCCTGATGAGTTCTGATGTAAGGGCTTCAACTGCTTGTTGTTTGGGTAGGCTGTCTCATTAGCTAAGATGTGTCAAAATATTGCATTATAGAGCAAAAAAAAGGAAAGAATAAGCATTGAAAAGACAATGTCATTCTCTCCACAGGCAGAGTGGCTAGATTTCGTGACTGTCGGCCTGTGCAGGCAGGTCAAGCACCTATTCGCTCAGCAGAAGTGGAAGCAAAAAAAACATGATGGCTACAGAGCTGTGGAGTTGTAAGGCAATAGGTACTCTCCATCTAACAAGGGGAGCTCGTCATTCTGCCATTGTGTGGTGACAGTGAATTTGTTGCTGCGAACTTGTGGTACTGAAGTCACATGACAGTTATGGGCTCTTGTTCTTATACTACATCATCTCATTGTGTAATTGCGCATTCAAAGAAATTAACCTCTGTGAGATGAAGAGAAGTATATTGATATAGATCTACCTTCATAAAGAATTATGGCAGCTGCATGTTCAATTTAGCGGGGCAGGTATGTAAAAAAAATTGTGCATTTATACATAGAAGCATGAAACACACTTAAAATACACTTAAATAACATATTTACAAACATATTTTGATAGAGAGCCATCTCAGATTTAGCTTAGACAGCTACTGGCATCCATTTTCTAAAATATCAGTCAATTCTTCCATTTTGCCACTTTCTGTGTAGTTCCTTCAAATAGAATGCATGCAAATAGTGTTTGTTATTCCTTCTCTAGGTATTCAGAACACTACTACAATATTGTTTTAGCCTCAACTTTTGTCAGGCCTTCTAGAATCCATTTTTGTAGAATTATCAACCCAAATACTGTATTTTCGCGGTTTTGCATGGTTTCGCCAATTTCCAAAATCAGTTACATATTCGAATTCCTTGCAAAAAGAGCTTTCTAATGAGTACTCGCGTTACAGATGATTTCATATTTGTAGACATTTGTGGAAGAAAATACATCATTTTTCCTGCAATTTTCATTGGTTGAGAGAAGGTATGACACCACTCTCTCCTGAACAGTGACATAGCGTTTTACATGGGTGACCATGGCATTCTAATCCATTGATCTGCTCAATGGAACTGACTCTAGCTGTTTCAAGTGAGAGTTTCTGTTAGTGTTTCACACATTATTAGTACACACATTCTCAAAGTCTAATACTATGATTATTTTTTACAGAAAACAAACAAACATGCATGTAACATTTTCTCAGATCAGGGCTGTGCCCAGAAAACTTGACAATGGGCTACAAATTGCTGGGACCCTGGTTTGATCCCTATTATGAGTTTCTAATGAATGTTGGCACCATCACTGGATCATCTTCATATTCTAAGGGATAATCTAAAATTTATGACTGGGAGGGGGGGGGGGGTGTTGGGCAGTTTTTATGGAACTTTCTGTGAAAAGTGATACCCGCTGTGGTTTCACAAATATTTATAGGACCACAATTTTCTTTTGTTAAAATTTCATTAGACAATTAAGCATGTTGTGAAAAATAAGTACCCCCCTTGAAACATGTGGGAAAAATTGGTACCCTGTTGGGAAATATTCCCATTATCCCAAGTCATAAGAAGCATGTGCAAAAGACGGTTCCCACTGAAGTAAAACTATAGAAACTACCACCCCCCCCCTCGACCAACTCGTAAAATTTAATTCTGAATAGTCCTTTACTTTTATTACACAATGCTTTTGGTCAAGGTATGATAATTTAGCTTTCAGAGATTTGAAGCCATTCAGAGTTGGCTTGAGACTGATTTAGTATCAACTGAAGCAATCAACTGTAACACAGGAGTGTGAAATACAACAGTTCATGAGGATTGCGATTTGACATGTGCGAACAACTGCCACAATACCAAGTTGGCCTTTGCAGCAGCTATTGGTTGAAATTATGACATAATTTTTCCAGCCAACATCACTTGCTTGAAGCAAACTGAAAAAAAGTGACACGCTATGTACAGCTTAGCCAATCACCTGGCAGGATTTTCTGATGTCAGATCAAAAATTTTGCTAAATTTTTTGTAATTTGATTTATGTCTACGAATATGAAATCATCTGTAATGGGTTTCGTAAATATGGCGTAGAAAGGGAAAAAATTAAAATAAAAGGTTTTTTGAAGATTTCGGTTCTGAGGTTCATTTTGACAAAGAATTCACAGAAACTAGGCATGATACAATTCATTTGAAAGCTCTTTTTAAAAGGAATTCAAATATGCAGTCTGTTTAAATATTTATTGAGATTCCACGAAATGATGGGAAACTGCGAAAATGCTGCATTTTCTTCAACATTTCCCACAAAATGGAAACTGAGCCCCCTAAAATTCCTCAGTTCAAATAAGGAATCAATTGATTTTTTTTTTAATCTGTAGAAGGAATAATGACCACTGTTTTCATATGGTCAAACTGAAGGCACTTCACAGAAAGCAGAAAAATGAGAGAATTAGTCGTCATTTTGGAAAATGACTGCCATGGGTCAACCAGCTCAAATCTGAAGTGGCTCCCTATCTATATTTATTCTTTAAGATGATTTTAAAAGGTGTGCCAAGTTTCATGCTTCTATGTATAAATGCATAATTACTTCCCTTTTCAAGACAAATCTGCCCCTCTAATTGGCACGCGTGAGTGCTTGTCATTTTGATCATAATGACATTATGATGACAGTCTCCATTGGACTGTTTCAAACATTGTCCAGAGAACTATGGTGCGCATGTAAGTAAGTGAAATAGATAATGTTTTTTTCTCATCTGATGAAAAGAAAACAAAGAATGATATTTGAAGCAATTGGAATCAGGGTTGTCCGATAATGATAAGGCGATTTAAATCATGACTTCAATCACAATTCTGATGCATTAAAATATTGTTGTTTTTTTTATTAGAATAAACTTATTTAATTTAGTCATGATCTTAATCATGATTTAAATCACCGGATTTAAAAAAAATAAAAAACATCAATAACACTATTTGGCGTACAATAGCTATCCACTGTTTGGCACTGTATATTGAGAAGTATCACAGCAGGAGCAGCCTGGACAATGTTTCTCTCACTCCACAGGCAGAGTGTCTATATTTCGTGACAGTCAACAGTCAGGTCAAGCACCTAAATTAGCTCACCAGAAGTAGAAGAGAACGTGATGACTTGTGGAGTTGCCAGGCCATGGGTACTCTCCAGTTTGCAAAAGAATCTTATTTTGTCATTATTTGATGATGTTTTGAAATTGTGGTTGCATTGCTCACATGGGTGGCTGAGTGAGCTTCCAACCTGCTCCACTGAAGGTCTTTGCCTACTGGGTTTGAACCCCTGGTGGGAAACCAACAATTTTCAGTGGACCTTCAGGAGAAAATTCCCTGCTAGATGTCATTCAGATGAGACATTAAATTATGGGCCCCTTGTATCAGCGTCTGTGCTGGGCAAGTGAAAGATCCCTCACTCGTGGTGGAGAAAGGCCAATCCCAGTAAGGTTTGCCACTTCAACATCATTTTGGAAGGGATAAAAGTTGTCCACCACTTGTTTTATGTGCTATAATATTTGCTAATATAGGCCTAATAGTCAATGACAAAATACAACAAAATGTCCTATGTGTACCCTCCTGTATACATGAAGTGATATAAAACGCCGGAGACAAGAATTTCAAGTTTAACAAATTTCACCCAAATGTGTAACACATTGAGGATGCCACTCTCCTTCATCTCAACCCTCCTGAGAACCCATATCTATCTATATATATAGATACTAGAATAAGTCGCAGTAACATCAGACCAACTCTGGATCTTCCACGCATGTTGATCTAGATAGAGGTTACAGGAGCAGCGTAATTGAAAACATGCATGCAATTGTTATTAACACCAAATATAGATATTGATTGTTTTACTTCCATCAGAAGTTTCTCTTTGCGTCGGAATTAACTCTTTCTCTCTGTTATATAAATGACAAGTTTCAAAGATTTTCAACAATAGGTTTGTCTATCATATTTATGTTCCCATAATGATACAACTTCGATGATTATTCATATCAGAACCCAAACCTTAACATCAAAGACAAAGTTTGTGAAGCAAAACATAAATTAATATTTCATTTTATATAACACGTTATCTCCTTTTTTCCCAAAGGACATTTGCAGCATTAGTTATATATATGGTAAATATGATATATATCACAATGTCTATGTACCTTGAGCTTTTAGACAAATTAGGCGTTACCTTTAACAAGATGTTAATGATGTAGGTCAGGTTTTATATCGAGCTCCCTTTACAAATGTTTATTTTTAGATACAAACAGTTATCCAGAGTTTTCCAAAGAATGAGAAATTCTTCCAAAATAGGAATTAAGAAAAACTTAAAATGTGAATCATAGTTTCATATATAAGTATAGCCACCATCACAAAGTTGTATTGGCAACTGCTCTACACGGAGCTTTGGAGTCGGAGTCAAGAGTTGGAGTCATTGAGTCAGAGGTTCGTGGGTAGAGTCGGAGCTGTAGTTAACCTTTCATTTTCAGGTGGAGTTGGAATCTAAACTTAGATTGGTGACTCCTGATCCAAAAAATGTTAAATATAATTGACAGAAACACTTATCAAAATTTTACAACGTATCTCAAATTTTATGCAAAACTTACTAAAGAAGTGTTCATGAACATAATACTTTGAAGAATTTTTTTTTCTCCCGTGCTTACCATGTGATAAATTTTTTTAAATTAAGATATTTGTGCCCATATATATTTTTGAAAGCACCCAAGAAAATTGTTTTATATGTCAAAAGTTGAGCAACACACTGTTTCCGAACTTTCGCCCTGCGGTGTATAGAAAATAAAAGGCAAAAAACTATAGTGAAAAGCATTCATTATTCGAAGAACAGTCTGGACAAAGCTTCTCTCCTAATCCAGAGTGGCATTATTTCATGACTGTCAGCTCAGTCAGGTCAAGCGCCTATTAACTTACCAGAAGTGGAAGTAAACGTGATGGCTGGCGCGCAGGGAGTTGCTAGGCAATGGGATACCTTTCCACTCACAGGAAATACTACGATCTCAGGAATCTTGTACAGTTTAATGACATTGTGATTACAATAGTGGCATCAAATAACAACATCATGTAATATTTTTCCTTTACATTTTATGATTTTAAGATTTACCTGTATTGCTTGACTAATCAGAACAAGTATACTCAAAAGCATTTTTTTCCAAATAGCTGGGAATGAGAATGTCTTTCGAAGGCATGTTTCGGATAATTATGTTTGGTTGGAATGTTGAAGTAAGGATGCAACCGTTACATATCCTTGGCTTGTCAGGCTGTAGAAATTTACAATATTATACTTCGTTCTGCCAGATGAACATTCTTTCCTATTTTCATCTTATGTTGAAATAACACATATTTCACAATGCTGATCACTGCTTTTGATCACTTTAAAAAATTTCGGGACGAAGTTGGTTTTTAAAATGGAAAACCAAACTTCCAATACAACAACTAACTTGCATTAAAAAAAAAAATTTTGGATTTAAAAAAACCAGTTTTGTCCAGAAATTTTTGAGAGTGATGAATGTTTATTGGAGTCTGTCATGTGAGCACCACATCCGTATGTTGTTTGCAGAATGGCTGTAGATTGATGCTTCTGCATTCTCCAAATTTGAGTTGCCTTTACAATCGTTTTGCAATTAAACAGCTCAGAAATTATCCTGAAATTGTCGTCTATTTCAAGACTACTAGGGAAAAATTCATAAATTTCACCAAATATTGGCAGGCCTCTGAAGCTATTTCGGGTCCCTCACATAGAGTTTGCATCCACACAGATAAACACTGACTACTTCAATGCAACTACCATGCCATCATGCTCAGACATGCTGCCAATGGAAATCTAGGTATATTGTATCAGATAATTTCTAATCCAGAATTTGTAGTCAGACTGGCTGTTATTGCCAATTTAGTCTTCTGGCCATATGGACAAGTTTATTGGAATCCCATATTATTCTCTACTTGGAAACTGTCTCCTCAAGAAGCACTCTACAGTGTTTGAGACATTTGCTGACTTACGGTGACTGTCGGGTCAACCAATTATTAGCTGACTGCACGACAGGAAGCTGGTGACAAGCCTGATACAAAAATTGTGGGGTTGAAGAGCTAATGGTCAACAAGATTACCTGACCAGATTCACATTCAGTGAAATTGCACATCCAAAGGGGTCTATGTGTAATGAAGAGTTTTTCTATATATTGTGTTGAAACAAACATTCTGACATGTGCTACAAATACGTGTGAATCTTTGTATATTAAAAAAAAAAGTAAGAGACTAATTACCCTGTTTGACCTTTGTTTGACCTCTGTTTGTATATATTTCACCAAAGACAAGACCATTTCCACAAAGTGTAAATCCTTTTGACCAACATGGAATTTGAAGGTCTTCCCCCAGGCCTCATCTGAACCTTTGTGAAGCTTACGACTTTGAATAAAATGTCAAGGACATGTAGTTACCACTTTGAATCCGCCTTTCATGCTGTTCTCTGGAATCAGCAGAATGCCATGTCACAGAAATTCAAGCTTAGCTATTTCAAATACTGTGCTGCCTGTAAGTATGTGAAATTGGTGATGTTTTGCAGTTGGGTCAGTGCTAAATATCATCAAACATGATTATGGAAAAAGAGATTGGACTGAACTACTCTTCTGCAGCCAGACAGCAAAAAGTGACTTGGTTATAACCGTCCCAATGTGCCCCGATACCTTGGCACATTGGAACATTAACATAAAACAATTTCAACACTCTATGTAAACTAGATATAAACTATAAGAGGTGCCGACTACGATATACAGTATACAAAAACACCTTGTTATGCCAACAGTAAATTACTTAAACAGTTCAACACATTTGACATGAACTGTTCTGGATGCGGCTGTGCTGTTTACCAGAGTCTGTGAGCAGAATTCTGAGAGTGTATATCTGATAATTGGTACATGCAGATTGCAGAATTTATAATGCTACGTTGCGCTTCTACCAGAAAAGAACATTGACCCAAAGCAAAAATAAAAGTCAAGAAAATAAAAATGTTTATTAGTACTCTCACCTGAGAGCACTCCCTATTTAATTAAAACTGATTGCACCCAATGCCAAGCTGAATATTCATTTACAACAATGTTAATTGATATGAGTTGCAAGGCAACTTGCTACATAGCATTTTAGCTTCCTGTGATTGGTCCTTAACTGATAATGAGCCAATAAGAGGAAGCATGATATTCCTGAGAAAGTGCTGCAAGTGCAACAGGAGCTGAGCCACAAGGCAAAATGTCATCGTGTCGGACGTACTCACACGATGTTTGTCCGACACGATGACATTTGGACATAGCTTGATGCATAAATTGACCAACAAAGTAATCTCATCAATTCCAATAAAAGAAAAAGTGATTTGGATTTCAGCGAAGTTTCCATAGTTTAAGGAAGAAAAGAGTGCATGGCAGTATCTATCCTGAATGCCAACTGGCAAAAACTACTTTCCGATATACTTGCCAACCCTGTTAAAAATGTGACTTACATATACAACCTCATCATATCAATTCCCAGTTTGTTTCCATTTTTGCCTAAAGCCTGACGTCATTTGGTGTTCATTTCTTTATGGGCGTGATGTAGGGGCGATGTCTTACACCTTGATCTAGATTAATATTAAGATTAGATTTTCAGAGTGGGGGGCCTTGATGTTTTCCTTGGCTGGAATTATTTATGTTGTGGTAACAGTAATATATAGTAATAGATCTGTAATTCCATCTGATCCATGTTACGCTCCGTTTATGTAATAATATATCTCGTGTGACTTTAAAAATAAAGATTATCTAACTAACTAGTATTTGCCTATTTCTGGTGCGTGAAATCCCCAAATATTCATTTCTAAATCAACTCCACACTCTGTTAAGAAATACCACCACCATTGATAATTTGTTTCAAGACTGCCCAATACGAAGTTGTTTATGGCAACCAAACTGAAAAAAAAATTCTTTAGTTTAAAGAAAATTATCACGCCTTCCCCTTGAGAATAAATGGTGTCCACTAACTAAGTTGCTCTGCATGTATATCATTCTGCATAAGCCATATTATATATTCAATTTCGAATTATTCACTTAAGATAACAGGAGGAAATAATATCTGGAATATTTTGCGGACACATCCTTTATATTTTCTTATTTTCATGGTTATTTTTATATAATACCAACAATAAATTACATTAATTGCTACAAGATATAAATTTTATCATGTAAAAGTCTACCTGTCCATTACTCATTATACCTACATTATTTTCAAGAAGAGCTCTAAATGTAATCCAATATACAATTATTACTCTGCAATATTTGAGCATTGAATTATATTCAGAGAATAAACAACATAACAACTTCATTTGTATACAGGCACAATATTATGTTCATTTTAACTCATATATCACCAAAATCAAAATGTATGCGTTGCTTGAGACTAATCATTTAATAAGACATTCAAGCTGCATTGGTAGTGTGCAAAAAAAATATAATAATAATTGTTAAATACATGTTCTCTGTTGTTAATTCTGAATGGTCTTTTAATTTGATCAATGGCACTAACAAAACGGGAAGATTTTGTGAGAAAATTGAAGAAATTGACTTGCTTGATGAGATAAACCTAACATACAACAGTCTGAACACCATGGTATAACAGTCCTTTATTTGTGGCTCTGGTGCGTTTGTCGCCGGTAAAATGACATTTCCAAGCGATGCTGTAGAATGCAAATCTCATAACAGATTCTTAAGCACAATGCAGCTAAGCCGGTATAGCACAGAAATAACAATGCCATGCTTATTGTGGAGCTCACTACCGTCAAGTACTCAATGTTACTCGGCAAGCAACGCCCGTCACGTCCCACCAAAATGGCGTAGCCAACAATAGGCCAGCAGGAAAGAACAAATGAGATGATCCAGATGGTTGCTATGGCTACGTGCACACGCTTCTTTGTTAACGTCTGGTCATAACTGCAAAAATAACAGATAATATGAAGCAAATATCATGTTAATGTGTAGAACATTAAAATAAATAAGAAGGCGTATCGATAAACAGAAAATGGGGTATCCTTCTAGCTTCCCCACGAACAAACACGCAATCTCATTTCTTATTAACTATTCTAACTTAGTAAAATGGTGCATATCTAACCAAGCATTACATTTTTTATATGGCGTATGTTACTTTCTTCTTTGTGACATGTGTCACAGCATATCAAGAATAAAAGAACAAAAAGTAATGAATTTCCTACAGAGATGACACGAAAAAGAACATATCCTTTTGGTATAAATAATTTGACAAGACGACTGCAAAAGAGAAAAGCCTGTGTAATTGTTGCCTGCAGTTTCTTCTGAAGTTCTTATAGATTCTGTTTTTTGTTTTTCGAAGTGTCAAACAAATAAATGTTCAATACTGCATTTTCATCTGGTTAACCGATAAGTTGAGTTTTGATTAAAAATAAATGCAGAAACAGGTCATGTCAGATTTGGGAGACTACTAATACAAGCTTTTCCATTTATGCTTTCAAGATAATGTTTGTCAGGAATATCCAATTACGCTGTTCAGAAAGGTCCTCTTGTTAAATTTTAAAGTACTTGTTGTTTCTACAGCTTTGAGCGTGTGTGACATTTGATAAACAGTAGACCCTATCGATATTGGATGTGTTAGCTTTTACCTGAGAGGCCAGCAGATTGCTGTGTAGTCAAAGAACTGTAATAGATCAATAGATCATTTCTCCATTTTCCTCAATTTGTATTAATATTTTTTCCATTGAATTAATATCATAGTTCATCAATCCTTTTTTTTAATTATTATTTTTGGTTTTTTTGTGTTTTCAAACTAATTATTCTATTTGTCTATTGAAAATTATTTTATATATCATTATGTAACATTGGTCGTGGTAAATACACTGATAGGTGTCCACCAACCATTCTATTTGCTATCCATTGTCTTATATGTTCACGTGTACTGCTTTAATAATGGTCCAATAAATGAAATGAATCTAACCCTGTTTGGGACACAATGGTTATCCACAGGTTTGGCTCTGTATTTTGAAAAACATGAGAATAACCTGGACCAAGTCTCTCTCTTTCCAAAGGCAGAGTGGCTATATTTCGTGACAGTCACCCCAGTCAGGTCAAGAACCTAGATTAGCTCACCAGAAGTAGAAGAGAATGTACGTGATGACTTGTGGAGTTGTCAGGCAATGGGTACTCTCCAGTTTGCAAGGAATCTCATTCTGTCATTATTTGGTGAGGTTGTAAAATTGTAGTTGCGTTGCTAACATCACATGCTAGAAACAAATTTCAGCTGGAGTTTTGCTTTTACATGTAATCATGAACATTGTGTGTGAAAGAAATTAACTCCTGTGAGAGGGATAAATTTGCACACAAACACACAACAGAATATACAATTCTAATTCTTAATTGAGACTGGCTATCCAAAAGACATTTTGTCATCCCCCTTGAAGCCTTGTTTGATATAAGTTATGCAACATCATTGCTTGTAGTAATTTTCAAAATAAGAGCAAATAATGCTGCATACAGTCATACACGTCCGCACATTAAGCAGATATTTGGCAGCTGGGTGTCTAGAGTGAGGTTCCCACCTGGCACCTGCTTGTTGACGGTTTTCTCCTACAAAGGTGCGAACCCCGGGTGGGGAACCCAATATTTTCAGTGGACTTTAATGAGCAAAATCCCAGCTGGATGTCATTCAGATGAGACATGAGAAACTGAAAAAGTTTCAGAACCATCCGCCACTCTACACTGTAATTAGGATAGGACAAGAACACAGCAATGATGCGAAGGATGATTGAAACAGCCATCCAACATAGGCCCACCTGACCCGGCAAGAGCTGGATTTGAATGCTGGACCCAGCGAATCGCAGTCCAGCACACTGCCACTAGACCAACCCTCCTCCCTGCGGATATCTAACGGTTGCCTCCTTACTTCAACATTCCAACCAGATATACATAATTTTACGAAGTGTGCATTCATGCAAAAGGCATTTTCATTCTCTTCCCAGCCAGCCAATCATAATGAGAAGAATGCTGTCGAGATGTGTATTCTGATTAGTCCAACAATGTGGTAACATAGCATAAAGTGGCAATCAAAAATGGGGAGATGCCGAACTGTTAAAATCTATTGTTAGAAATATTTTGTTGTTATATGATGCCCACTATTGTGATTACAATGTCATCAAACAATGCATGACTCCTGAGATATCAGTACTTCCTGAGAGTGGAATAGTATCCCATTGCCTAGCAACTCCCCATTTGCCAGCTGACACGTTTTGTTCCACTTCTGGTGAGCTAATTGGTGCTTGGCCTGACTGGGCTGACAGTCATGAAATAATGCCACTCTGGATTAGGAGAGAAGCATTGTCTGGACTGTTCTTCGAATAATGAATGCTTTTCACTATAGTTTTTTGCCTTTTATTTTCTCTACACCGCAGGGCGAATGTTCAGAAACAGTGTGTTGCTCAACTTTTGATCAGTGGGAACACAAATCCACTTGTAAAGGAATGGATTCTTGTATAATTGGAAAAAAATAAATCATTAGGAAGTGGGATCTCACATGTAGATTCTGTGCACAGAGTGCTAAATTTTCTTGGGTGCTTTCAAAAATATAGATGGGAGTAAATATCTTAATTAAAAAATATATATTACATGGTTACCACGGGAGAAAAATTAATTCTTCAAACTATTATGTTCATGAACACTTCTTTCGTAAGTATTGTATAAAATTTGAGATACATTGTAAAATTTAGGTAAGGGTTTCTGTAAATTAAATTTAACATTTTCAGGAATCAGGAGTCACCAATCTGATTTTAGACTCCAACTCCACCAGAAAATAAAAGGTTGACTCCAACTCCGACTCCACCCAAGAACCTCTAATAACCTGACTCTGACTCTTGACTCCGACTCCAAAGCTCTGCGTAGAACAGATACCAATAAGACTTTGTGATGGTGGCCATACTTATATGACACTCTGATTCACATTTTATCTTATTCTTAATTCCTATTTTCCAAGAATTTCTTATTCTTTGGAAAACTCTGGATAACTGTTGGTATTTAAAAATTCGTATTTGTAAAGTTTCTTATCTCTTTATGATTAGTATGAAGTTCTACGAAAGTGCACTCCAGTTAACTGTTGACGTACACATTTCATTTGTAAATGGAGCTCGATATAAAACCTGACCTATATCATTAAAATTTCATTAAATGAACAGTGCCTTATTTTTCTATAAAAGCTCACGGTACGTAGACATTACAGTATATCAATTTACCACTTATATTACTACTGCAGCAGAAGCAAATTTCCTTTGAGAAAAAAGGAGATACTGTGTTATAGAAAGTAAAATATTAATTATGTCTTGCTTCACAAACTTGTCTTTGATGTTGAGTTTTGGGTTCTGATATAAATAATAATCACAGTTGTTATGGGAACATAAATATGATACATAAACCTATTGATGAAAATCATTGAAACTTGTCCTTTATATAACACAGAGAAAGAGTTACTTCTGACACAGAGAGAAACTTCTGATGGAAGTAAAACAATCAATTTCTATATCTGGTGTTTATAACAATTGCATGTGCTCAATAACGTTGCTCCTCTACACACTCAATCAAGATCAACATGCGTGGGAGATCCAAAGTTGGTCTGATGTTACTGCGACTTATGCCCCATTCACATGGCACGTTACGGAGGTCTTTTGGCGTCGGCTGGATGGGATTTCCTGGAAATTTGGATGATTTGTTGATAATTTGTGACATCCCGCTGACCATTTTTCACATTTCGTATATTTTTCATATCGGTAGGTTCCTAGAAATGGGGAGAACTCCACCGTGGATGTCAAAAAAGATTCAGCAGCCTGAAACTTTTTTTCCAAGTCGCCGGGAAAGAGCCAAATTTTTTTCGAGTGAGAAGGAGGAAAAACATAACCGGTGGGATATGTGGGATATAGGAACATCCCCTGCCCCTGTGGGACATTCATACTGCCCCTGTGGGACATCTGCAGCCTCACCAGCAGTTCTTTGTTGCCTCACAGGCAGTGTTTGACATCTTGCCGATGGTTTTTGACGTCCAACGTTTAGATCTTGCACCGCAGGCGTATGATCTTGCCCCGCTGATTTAAGATCTTATTCCGCCGATTTAAGATCTTATTCCTCCATGATATTCCTCTAATTTATTATGTATTCCTTATATAATCAATGTGTCTCGTCAAGTTAGTCATATCTTTCCTAGAAATAGTCTGCCCCTATCCCGCAGGTAAAAAAAAGTTCTCAGCCATGTCTAGCGAGAACTAGGCATCATTATACTAGTACAGATAGATATGGTTAGTGTGGCCCTCTAGGCTCAGTTTTTGGTGCTCATGAGGGTTGATTGATTAGAGGGTAAGTCCGTGTCAACTCAACAAATGGCTCCCACTCGACCGACTCAGAATGCCTAGAAAATTTACCAGGATAAAGGTTTCTCACCTAAAAGCACAAATCCCAAGTAATATAGTAATATCTTGAATAGTTTTTCTGAAAAAAATTCATGAAAAATTCGATATTTTCCTTGAAATTTAGTAAGTCCAGAAATTTGAAGGCATGTAACTCAATCAGTGTGAAGCCTCGTGACTTGCAATTAGGCAACATGTTTTTAATGTAGCCCAGGTGTAATAATGCATTTTTTCAGCCACCTCAATGCATTTGCCCCCGTTCCATAGGTTATTGAAAAAATCAGAAAATTGCAGTTTATTCACATTTTTGTCCCCAAATTTCTCAGTCAATATAACAAGTGGATATTTAATATCATGGCTGAGGAATCTTTGCTATGACTTCCAAACATGTGCACAGTATCAAGCCAACCACACAAATATTCTTGGAGAAATAGAGTCTGAAAAACTGAAAATGTGTAAAATTGGTCAACTTCTGACCAAATTTTACAAGGTATAGTAGCCTATACCAAAAAAATGAATACACCGACCTAAAGAATGACATCACATGTGTTCACAGAAAAAATTTCAAGTTGGTATCTGTTGGTGCTTTTGTTACAGAAAATTTCAAAAATTTCTTGTTTCGAGTTTACAAATTTGTCATATTGATACATTTTCGCCATGCAAAAACATTTTTGTGCTGTTTCTTTTATACACAGTATTGCACTGCATCTTATCAATCACATATTAATATTATTGTCTTACATGGAAAACAATTTTTGCAGCTACCTGAAATAAACTTTGTTATATTGTCAAAGACACTGATGTATTACGAAAATATCTTGACTTGTTTTTGGCATTATCAAATGCACATCATCTTCGACGTTAAACCACCACAGTTTTGCTTTGTGTAGAGTAGGTCAGTTAATAAATTAATTGAACATCTCCATATTCTTTTGTAGTCATTATGGGTTTTCTAAAGAAAATGCATAAAAAGCTGAGGATGATTTTCTTGTACAATTGCAGAATCCAAATTGTCTGGTAAAGGCATGATAAAATGGTTTGTGCTAGGTACCAAATATGCCATGATAATACTTGGCAAAGCCAGAACGCCAATGGCGGAATTTGGACGAAGGTGCATTCTGGCCTCAGACAGCAATAAACCTGTTAAGCTGAAATATGAACAATATTACTGAATTCAACCTACACAATGCACAAAGACAACTTTTAACTATAGCAGAATACGTTAAAATTGCTCACTAAGCAGATTTACTGGCACATTTTCTTAAATAAATTTCAGATAATGTCCATTTAATACAAAACATAAAATTGTATAAAAATCTATGCAGACAAAACGCCAAAAGATACCGACTTGAATTTTTTTCTATGAATGCATGTGATGTTGTTCTTTAGGTCAGTGTTTTAATTTTTTTGGTATAGGCTACTATACCTTGTAAAATTTGATCAGAAGTTGACCTATTTTGCGCATTTTCAGTTTTTCAGACTTCATTTCTCCAAGAATATTTGTGTGGTTGGCTTGATACCGTACACATGTTTAGAAGTCATAGCAAAGATTCTTCAACCATGATATTAAGTCTCCACTTATTATATTGACTGAGAAATTATGGGACAAAAATGTGAATAAACTGCAATTTTCTGATTTTTTCAATAACCTATGGAATGGGGGCAAATGCATTGTGGTGGCTGAAACAATGCATTATAACACCTGGGCTACATTAAAAACATGTCGTCTTATTGCAAGTCTCGAGGTTTCACACTGATTGAGTTACATGCCTTCAAATTTTTCTTGAATTTTTTTCAGAGAAACTATTCAAGATATCACTGTATTACTTGGGATTTGTGCTTTTAGGTGAGAAACCTTTATTCTGGCAAATTTTCAAAGCATTCTGAGTCGGTCGAGTGGGAAGATTTTCTGAAATTTGATGAAATGACACGGAATTACCCTAGATGAAGGAGAGTGGGCGTCCTCAATGTGTTGCAGAGTATTTGTTAAATGCAAAATTCTTCACCAAATATGGGCAGGCTTCGAAAACTATTTGGGTCCCTTACATACAGTTTGCATGCATGCAGATAAACACTGGCTACATGAATACAACTACTCAGCCATATATTATGCCGCCTATGGAAAGTTAGGCATATACTTATTGTTTCAGAATGTTGCTAGTCCAGCAGTTGTAGTCAGACTGTCTGTCATTGCCAATTTAGTCTTCTGACCATATAGACAAGTTCATTGGAATCCCATATTATTCTCTACTCCACAAGCACTTTACATTGTTTGAGACATTTCGAGACTGACAGTGACTGTCGGGTCAACCACTTATTAGCAGACCGTACAACACGAAGCTGGTGACAAGCCTGATACAAAAATTGTGGGGTTGAAGAGCTAGTGGTCAACCTGATAACCTGACCAGCTTTATATTCAGTGAAATTGCACATCCAAAGGGGTCTACCGTCTACCTATAATGATGAATTTTTCTATATATTTTATTGAAACAAACATTCTGACATGTGCTACAAATAGTGCGTCTATTCTTTAAAAGAAACAGGAAGAGAGTAATTGCCCTGTTTGACCTTTGTTTGTATATTTGACCAAAGACAAGACCATTTCCACAAAGTGTAAATCCTTTTGACCAACATGGAATTTGAAGGTTTTCCCCCAGGCCTCATCTGCACCTTGGCGAAGCTTAAGACTTTGAATAAAATGTCAAGCACATGTTGATCCCACTTTGAATCCACCTTTCATGTTGTTCTCTTGAATCAGCAGAATGCCATGTCACAGACGAAGTTCAAGCTTAGCTGCATCAAATACTTGGCCACCTAAAGGTATGTGAAATGGGTGATGTTTTGCAACTGGGTCAGTGCTAAACATCATCAAACATGATTATGGAATAGGAGATTGGACTGCACTACTCTTCTGCAGCCAGACAGCAAAAAGTGACATGGTCATAACCGTCCCAATGTGCCCCGATACCTTGGGACATTAACTAAAAACATTTTCAACACTCTATGTAAACTAGATATTAACTATAAGAGGTGCCGACTACTATATACAGTATAGAAAAAAACCTAGTAATGCCAACAGTAAATTACTTAAACAGTTCAACACATTTGACATGAACTGTTCTCGATGCGGCTGTGCTGTTTACCGGAGTCTGTAAGCAGAATTCAGAGAGTGTATTTCTGATAATTGGTAGATTGCAGAATTTGTAATGCTATGTTGCACTTCTACCAGAAAAGAACATTGACCGTAAGCCAAAATAAATGTCAAGAAAATACGAATGTTTATTAGGGCTCTCAAATGTTCTGATATAGCACATGTCATATCAGTAAACTTTAGAGCACTTCCTATTTAATTAAAACTGATTGCCCCCAATGCCAGGCTAAATATTCTTTTACTGCAATTTTAATTAATATGAATTGCAAAGCAACTTGCTACCCCTATCAGCGTGCCTCGGCGGTCCAACGTCGGCCCGAAGCTGGTCCAATGCTACTGACATCGGACTGACGCTGGGCCGACGTTGGACCGCCGAGGCATGCTGACAGGGACGTAGCATTTTAGCTTCCTGTGATTGGTCCTTAACGTCCACTAGGGCCAGGACAAGACGAGGAACCATCAGGAAAGTGAAATTGACAGTTCCCCATCCCTTCAGCACGTTGTCCTGGTCTTCCTGAAGCCTTCCTCATGCTGTCCTTGTCTTTCCTGAACCCTTCCTGGTGCTTCAGCGCCTTCAGCAGAGGCAAACATTTCAGCGTCCAAATTTTGCTTTAGAGCAAAATTTGGACGCTGAAATTGATTTCCTGGTACCTTCAGCGACTTGTCCTTGTTGTCCTGACCTTGACCTGAAGGCTTCCTGGCTTTCCTGAACCCTTCAGGAACCCTTCAGCATCTTCTTGAAGCTGTCCTGGACCCTTCTGCGCTGCTGACAGCTTCAGGAATGTTAAGGAAGGCTTGCTGAAGGTTTGCTGAAGGTGCTGAAGGCATGATGAAGTATTGAGGAACCAATGCTGAAACTACCAAGAAGCTATTATAGGAACGGTGAGGAACATCGGGAAGCCTTGCAGACAGCTCGCTGAAGGTGTCAGGACAGCGCAGACAGCATGCAGAATGTGTCAGGAAGGTGTAGACAACACGCAGAAAGTCCCAGGAAAGCACTGAAATATGTGCAAAATGGCTAAGAACTAGATGTCATGTCAAGAAAAATTTGAAAAAATGGCATTCAATCTGCCACCAAATAAAATTCCTCATGCTGTCTGGAGGGCTTCCTAATTGTCCTGTCCCATGTTTTTAATGTTCCTGAAGTGTTCTGCACCCTGCCTGCAGACAGAATGCAGAAGGTCTCAGGAATGGAGCATCTGATGCTGAAGATACGCTGAAATGGCCAAATTCGCTTCCCCAACCCTTCCTGGTCTTGTCCTGGCCCAAGTGGACACCTGGTCTAATTGATGATGAGCCAATTAGAGGAGGCTTAATACTCCGGAGGAAGTGCTGCAAGTGCAACAGGAGCTGAGCTACAAGGCAAAATGTCATTGTGTCGGATGTGCTCACACAATGTGCGTCCGACATGATGACATTTGGTCATAGCTTCACACATAAATTGACCAGCAAAATAATCTCATGAATTCCCACCAAAATTGTGATTTGTATTTTAGCAAAGTTTCCATAGTTTATGGTAGAAAAGAGCGCTTGGCAGTATCTATCCTAAAAACCAACTGGCAAAAACCACTTTCCGATATACTTCCCAACTCTACTAAAAATGTGACTTAGGCCTACATGTACAACCTCATCATATCAGTTTCCAGTTTGCTTTCCTTTTTGCTGACATCATTTGGTATTCATTTCTTAGCAGGCGACAGGCGTGATGTTGGCACGATGTTTACACCATGATCTAGATTTATATTAATTAGGTAATTTTCTCTGTGCAGTGCTAAGATGGTAACAGGTAGACGTAAACTTTTCCTCGGCTGGAAATTATTTATTTTGTGGTAACGGCAGTAATTGTTTATTTCCGGTGCGTGAAATCCCCAAACAGTGGCGTCCCTATGGGAGGCACGGGGGGGGGGGCACAGACCCCCCCATATTGGAACTGTACCCCCTAGGTGCCCCCCCATATGAACTTTCCAACTCTGGCTAAAATATACAACTAGAATAGAGGGTGCCCCTCCAGAGAATCGCCTGCCCCCCCAGGTGCCCCCCCCCCGCTCGAGACTCCCCAGTTATGCCACTATCCCCAAATATTAATTTAAATCAACCCACAGTCCCACACTCTGTTAAGAAATACCCCCACCATAAATAATTTGTTTCAAGACTGCCCAATAGGAATTTGTTTATGTCAACAAAACTGAACAAGAAATTGTTTAGTTTAAATAAAATTCTCAAGCCTTCCCTTGAGAATAAATAGTGAACACTAAGTTGCTCTACATGTATTACATTCTGCGTGAGCCATATTCAATTTCGAATTATTCACTTAAGATAATGAGATGGAATAATATCTGGAATATTTTGCAGACACATGCACAGGTCTGCTTTATACTTTCTTATTTTCAAGGTGATTTTTATATAATGCCAACAACAAATTAAATTAATTGCTACAAGATATAAATTTTATCATGTAAAAGTCTACCTGTCCATTACTTATTACACCTACATTATTTTCTAGAAGAGCTCTAAATGTAATCCAATATACAATTACTAAAGGTTACTCCGCAAAATATGAGCATTGAATTACATTCAGAAAATAAACAACATAACAACTTCATTTGTATACAGGCTCAAAATTATGTGCATTTTAACTCATATATATCACCAAAATGTATGCGTGGGAGCCTGCGACTAATCATTTAATAAGACATTCAAGCTGCATTGGTTGTCTGCAGTAACTGTGGTGTAGCCATGGGAAGGGGAGGGGGAAAATGCACTCTTGTAGCCCCCTTTTGTAGAGCCCAGATTGATATTGAGTACTCCCCCAGACATACAAAGCGATACACATACAATTAAATTGTTAACAGATGATTTCATATTTGTAGACATAAGGAGTGAATGTGAATTTTTTTTATAGGACATGTATTCTATAGGGAAAAGTGACATTAAAAAAATTATGACATCACTTTTTCTCCATAGGATAACATGTGCTAGAAAAAAATTCTATTTCACTTGTTGTGTCTACAAATATGAAATCATCAGTAAATACATATTCTCTGTTGTTAATTCTTAATGGTCCATTAATTTGATCAATGGCACTGATACAACGGGAAGATTTTGTGGGAAAATTGAAGAAATTGACTTGTTTGATGAGATAAACCTAACTGTTGCAAGACACGCCATGATAGTCATTAATTACCTTCCCGAACTTCAGGCAAATAACACATTTTTTCTCAGAAACATCTTCAAGTAATGTGTTTTGCATGCGTCATTCAAATGTGTGAAGCATGTCAATTTCTCGGTTAATTATGCCATGTTCTTTGAGAATCAGCTCCCCTAAATTAACACTTTTGATGCCATGAAAGGTAATTGGATTGTGGATTACAGAAAAGAACCTAAAATTAAAAGAATTCATTTTGATATATATGGAAATTTTCCAATCATTTAAAATCAGAATTTCATTATATATCATGCGTTTTGTTATGTGTAAAAATTATTTTGATATCATTTTAATAAATGTAATTTAATACCATCAATCATTTTCCAACATTGTGGCACACTGCAGCTGAAGGTCTTCTTCTGCTAAACTATTACTATGCTAAAACATTTGGTACATACGGTGTCTCTGTAAGTAAGAGAAACAGGTGAGATTTGTGGGCTGCGAGTTCCTGCCCATATTCTTTGGTCTTTGACACCAAGGTCATTGCAATTTCAATGTGGATTCACTTACTACAAAATTTTTTACATGTAATTTTTTTTACAATATTTGCCAAGTCAACATGTTATTTTTGTACATTACAGCATAAAAAGTGGAAGCATTTGAGTATTTCTACTATTTCGATGAGGATTTTTGATTTGGTTTTTTATACCACGTCACCCCCAATGCTCAGTGCCTAATTGACTGATAGTTTCATGCAGGCTAAGCATGGTTTAATTGTTAGGCTGAAATACCCATTCCAAACAATGGACATGGAATTAGTTTTTCTTAGCTAATATTATAGTGCGGCAGATTTTCCCTCAAAAACAGAAAAACCCTGCACATTTTGATAAAGCTATGAAATTTGGCACGTAGATACTCAGGGTCATGAAGCTTAATTTTAGCATTGGGGGCATTCTGGAGAATACTTCTGGTTGCCATGGTAACCATTTTTGGTAAAGAATATCAGAATTTGATGAATTTCACATTTTATGATATATCTTAACCAGATTTATATGCTGATTTCAACTGAGCTACCAAAACATTTTCATTTGCACAAACTTCATTTTTATCATTTGGCCTTCCAGGTCAAAGGTTGTTGTCATGGTAATAAGAGGGGTCAAAGTGAATTTTTCTGACATTTTTTGTGTATCTTGATGTTCATTTTAACCCTATAGGGCAACAAATTTAGCTATTCGTACAAATTAGCTATCATATGAGAGCTCAACTTCTCTACTTTTACTGATGTGAAATACAGACATAAGTAACCATGGTAACCATACAAACAGAGGCATCACAATACTAAAGTCATCTCAAGATATTGTTTTGAAAAAATAATCATTTATCAGGCTAAGCCAAGGAAATGAGTTAGGACTTCAAGTTGTGCACCAAAAACAGTTCTATGAGACCAAATTTCATTTTTGCGATTTAACCTTTTAGGACTAAGGTTGTTGTCATAGTGATAAGAGGTGTCAAAGCGAAAACATTTACTTTTTAAAATTAATTTTGGACTTTAATTTTCAACCAGAAGGGCATTAAATGATGGAATTCATAGGCAGATGCTACCATGTGAAAGTCTTACTTTTCTACTTTAACATGATGTGAAATACAGATGTAAGTAACCATGGTAACCATACAAACAGAGACATAACAATTTAAAAGTCCTCTCAAAATACTGTTTCGGAAAAATATTCTTTTATCAGGTTAAGCCAAGGAAATCACTGGGTACCTTAAGTATTGTACCAAAAAGTTAGCAATGAAATATAACTTCATTTTTGCGATTTGACATTTAAAGCAAAGGTTGTTGCTATGGTGATAAGTGGGGTCAAAGTGGAAATATTAGCATTTTTTAAATAATTTTGGTTTCCCAAGAAGGTCATTAAATGCTTTATTCACAGAATGAAGCTAAGCAGAGAAATTGTTCACTTTATTACAATTTTATGAGATTTTGGTTATGGGCAGACATTACTAAGACCTTTCAAAATCGACCTTCTGCCAAGCTGATTTCGCCCCCTGGTGGCAGTATCAAAGTCCAATATGACCACCATCGGATATGGGCGATTTTGTAAGTTTTCAAGCCGGCATCGTAAATACTTTAGTGATACCTCTAGTTTGGGGTTTTTCCGACTGAGAAATTCATTTTTGGCATCACTTTAGTGATTTGAGCTATCCTGGTGGCCATATTTTTCATATTCAAGATGGCCGCCCTAATAATTGGCGTACTGATGTAACTTCTTTACCAAGAGTCACATATTCTCATATTATACCTCATTTTTGGGGTTTTAATAGGCAAGAAATTCATATTTTGCATTCTTTCTTTGATTCGACCATCCCTGGTGGCCATATGGGATTCTAGTAATATGTTTTTGCACTGAGCTAAGTATTTATAGACCAAGAAGTGGCCAAAAATACAGGCAAAAGTTATTGTCATTTTAACAAATATATCAGACTTTTAATTGTGTAATGTGGCCTCTAGTCTCTACACTGTTTTAAAAAATTAAGCAAAAACATATTTTCAAAAAAAAAGTCTATTATACCAATAGCATAATTAAGATTATCATAAAATAACAAAAAAATATTATGCATGGAATCTTGAATCAATGGGAACCTCAAATACCAGATTGTTTTTCGAGGATGGCTCAGATTGAAGAGGTATCCAGAAACATGGAAGCCTTGTCTTACTAGCAAGTGGCTACTACGGGGTGTATTTCATCAAAAGTTTTGATCAATTGATAAGGCACACTTTGATATTATTTGTAATGACAATTCGGGTTGGTATTTCCTATTGCGGGTGTCCAATTTGAGGTACCTCTAATGTGCAGTTTGCTTTGGAACTCCAAAAATGGCCGAAGACTCATATTCGTAAATCGGGGACAAGATCATATCCCTGTGGGAAAGATCTAAATGCCTGTGGGGCAAGATCTAAATGCCTGTGGGATGTTAAAAACTGCCGGCGGTATGTCAAAAACTGCCGGCGGGATGTCAAACACTGCCGGCGGGATTTCAGATGTCCCACAGGGGCAGTAAAAATATCCCACAGGGGCAGGGGATGCCCTTGTGTCCCACTGGAGATGTTTTTTACTCATTCTCACTGAAAAAATGCACGCCGGATATCCAAAAAATTAGAAAAATGTGGCCTCTATGCTAGAGAGTAGGAAAAAAAGTTTCAGCATGTTGAATCTTTTTTGACATCCACGGCAGAGTTTTCTTTATTTCTAGGAACCCTGTGGGAAACAAAAAGTACCTCTGTGGGATGTGAAAAAAATCACAAATTCATCCAAATTTCCAGGATATACCATCCTGCCGACGCCTTAAGTGCTCGGTAACGTGCCGTGAGATCTAGGCATAAGGCCATCTACTCACCTGAGGTTTCCCACTGGTAAACTTTTACTTATCAAAATTCATTAGACCTATTTCAACAGTTCCAGAAATTTATCTCGGGATTTTGGCTAAAAAGAACAACAACAAATTTGTCCACATTAAAATATTGGAGATGTAAGTTAATCTGCTGCTGCAGGGCCAGTAATGAATTTCAGACTGAAGGCCATTGAATTCCCCATCTTTTGGTATGCTGATTGACCCTCTATGGCCAATAATTTTCACTACCCAGTTCCATTTAAAAAAAAAATTCTTGGGAATTTGGCAAAAAAACACATTTTCCACATACAAATCTGGGAGCTATATATTTATCTGGACCATCAAGAGTGGTAATGCATATCACATTGAAGGCCATTAAATTCTGCATCTTTTGATATGCTCATTGGACTTCTGTGGCCAATATAACTACCAGATTCCTAGATATTCAGTTGCGGCATTTCAAAAAAAATCATATTTTGCCACAGAAATCAGATTGCTTGGCATTTTTAGTCCTTTGTACCAATCTCCATCACTGTAGACTGTGTCCTGTCTCTGTAGACTGGGTGGGCCCAGTCACTACAGCTGTTCTGTTTAATCCAGATTCGAGTTCGCCTAACTGGATGCTAACTGGAAGCTGAACTGACACCGGAAATGGGTCCAGGCTTTACATTATTAAGCTGGGAAGAAGATGGTACTGGTGAATTTTTGTAAGCCATCAAACCCTAACGGGTCGACAGCTAGTATGAAAGCAATGTAGAAATTAATATGTTCCCATCAACTGTCAACACGTGATTCTAGCATATCAAATAAAGTATTTGGTTGAAATTATAAAACCCATGTAACCAACTGGCCATCCTACTCCATGTAAAATCACTAAAATGTTACATTACAGGCCTATTGCAAAAAATCTTGAAATGTGAAGTGTGAGATTTCATGAATCTGGCCTGAGAAAGGACTCAATTGTTTGAAATGCGAATTTGATGAAAAATTTTGGTTCTTGTGTTGAACATAAGTTTTGGCTAGGTCTATAAAAAATAAAGTACCTACAAATTTAGCAATTATTTAAAACTGGGATGCAAGGCCACCCCTTATGCATGGATCCTTTCATATCTTTTTATTGTTTTGGTAAAACCAGATTTCTATGATATTTCCTTGTTGCCATGGCAACACAATTTAATACATCATAGATGATGCAAGAAATCCATGAATTTGCCAATTTTAAAATGAATCTTACTTTTGTTGGAGGTGTTATTACATTCAACATGTTGTTTATTCTAGTTTAGGGACCATTCAGAATTTATGACTGGGGGGGGGGTGGGAGTTTTGACCAAGGGGGTACTAACTTTTCACACATGTTTCAAGGGGGGGGTATTAATTTTTGACAACACTTCCAAGGGGGGGTAAGAAATTTTAACAACGAAAAAATCTTTAAAACCACACATAATCTCACTTTATTTGGACTTCTTTACGCGCAAAAGTCCGCGAAATGACGTGATTCTGTATGCGTGGCCGTGTATAACAATATATATGTGTGTATTGCTTTGTATGTCGAGAGGGGGGGGGGTTCTAAAAATATGCGTGAAACCTAGGGGTGGGGTACTAAAAATCCGCATGAAACTCATGGGGGGGGGTATAAATTTTTGACGGGAAGTTCCAGCAAAACTCCCACCCCCCCCCAGTCATAAATTCTGAACGGTCCCTTATAAATGGTGATGATCCAACTTAAATATTTGACCGGTATCCATGACAACAGTTTCTCATTATATAATAATTATATAATAATTCCTTGGAGTGAAAACACTTTTTGCACTTAGCACTGGGAGAGCAGTTCAATAAGGTAAGGTACAAAATCCCTACCACTTTGTTTCTTTATCACACGCTGGATCTTGTCACCTCAAACTTTTGATGATTTGGTGATATTAAAATTTGTTTTCTATGGCAACCTGCTTCAAATAAAAATTATCAAAATTCATAATATTAAGCAATATTCAAATTTGAGAATGATATGAGGCATATCAGTAGAAAGATTATCCTTTTATAAGCAATTAAAGTGGCATATTTCAGTTATTTCCTCCGTCTGGCCAATTTTCTGTGGTAAGGTTGCCATGGAGGCTGATAATTTTCTCAGAAAAATTGATAAAGATGCAAAAAGAAAAAGAATTTGAGCATTAAACATAAGGTAGCACAAAGCAATAAGCTTTGCAGCATATGCAAGGTGCAATTTAGTTGGAAAAGTATGGTTACCAGGGAGCAGGAAGCAAAAATGGTTACCATGGCAACCAAAAGTATTCTCCAGAATGCCCCCAACATTTAAATTAAACTTCAACACCTTGGGAACCACTGTGCCAAATTTCATAACTTTATCAAAAAATGCAGAATTGTTTTGAAAATCTGCCGTACTATTAGTCTTAAACTATTTTTGTGCATCATAAGACTCGATAATTATGATTTTCCTATGCGCAATAAGAATGCAAAATATACAAACTGGCATATTAGGTATAAAGTGATTCTGTAATTAGAGGGTCTGAAGGGTGTTAACACTTCTGCATATGCCTTGCCAACATTTTGGTAACTTAATCAAATATCCCTTTGGCTTAATAATCCACATTAACATTAATTTTGTAGCATACTCACAATCAACGAATTACAAGTACTAGGTACACGTCGATGACCCCACAACAGGCCCTATCCATTGGATTGAACTGTCAATTTGTCATTGAGTAACTAGTGACCTCATAGATACTGAGTAAGTGACTTGTTCTGATATCATTGAAAGTAAAGGATATGACCTCACAAATTGCTTATAAGTCGCAGAGAATAACATGGCCTTGATAGAGATATGACCTCACAAAGAACGTGTTAATGCAATTTTGTAAGCATTTGACATTCGTAGGTTTTTGTGCCAGTTCTCTTTATTTTGAGAAATAGATCTAGAATGTGGTCTAGCACATAGGCTGCGCTTACTTTCCTCCTACTCTCTGGTTTGTTCAGAATTCACAAACGATTATGGAAAATATCGAATTATATATTGCAATTTATACTGGCAATCTAATAAAGATGTTTTCAGGGAGTTTAAATTTGTGTAGTTAGTGAATCACATTATTAACAATAAACTTCATTGTTTAGGCCATGCATTTGATCTCTCACAAAAAAAGTGATACAGAAACATTATTATTTATTTATTTAATGATATTGGTAATCCATGGACAGTAAAATGACAATTCTGTCAAATGAAACTATTACACAATCAATGACTGAGAAATTAATGCAAATACAAAGCAATAAAATTATTTGTTATATCTCAGTTGCAAAATTCACCGTATTTCTCAGTTTTCGTATCTCTTGCAACGATAAAATCCATCTGTGTGTTGTCCATTCATATTCAAAAACACGATACCATAACTTCAAATTAGGCCTATAATCATATTCAGCAGAAGGCATACATTACAAATGGCACATTAATAAAAACACTGCTATGCATTAGTGATGTGGACCGGACTGCTATGTAACGGTACTGTCCACATACCATCACCTCTTCAGTACCAGACCACCCTCAGTTCCAAAAAACTGGTCCATAGGTTGCCCGTGAAATTGGTAAAAATGCGTAAAACGGAAGAAATAAGTACGTTTTCTATTTTTCACACCTGAATTTTCCGACCTTTACCAATGATTTTTGACGAAAATTGGTCGCAAATTGGAAACCAGTACGTACTGGTAGGCCTATAGTACTCCCCCCTGGACCTGACCACCTCACCCCTGGACCGGGCGGTTCTAGGCTGGAGGGGGTGGTTCGGTCCGCAACACTACAATGCATACACAGATATACCAGAATGCAGGTTCAACCCCAAATCGCTTCAAAGAGCGTCAATGAGCAAAATGTTTCTTTTTATTTATTTTGTGGCTTGGCACAATCGATACAAATTCTGACAATACAATTTCCGGAATGGTTATTGTAAAATATCCAACAGACTTGCTTGATATTGTTATGATTTCATGTTTTCACTTTTCAGCTTCATACAACAGTCTGAACGCCATGGTATAACAGTCCTTTCTTCGTGGCTCTGGTGCGTTTGTCGCCCGTGGAACTTGTCTGGGAGCGGCTTTTCGTTTTAGGGCAACACACTTTGGCAATTCTTCGGCACAGTTCTTCTTGCAGACCCAACATGCGTTTCCCATAGATTACAGGGTCAGTAGCGTATTTTACATAAGGCAATAACATCATGTAATAGAGGACCACAGGGTTTTCATTTATTGCTGATTTCGGTCCTGTATTCAATGACACAATGTACATAATACTATAAGGCAGAACGAATATAGTCATGGTCGATAACAGCATCACTATCGTACGCCATGCTTTCTTTTCAAACTGAAGGTCATCGCACCAAAACGACATTTCCAAACGATGCTGTAGAATGCAAATCTCATAATAAATTCTTAAGCACAATGCAGCCAGGCCGGTATAGCACAGAAATAATAAGGCCATGCTTATAGTAGAGCTCACGACTGTCAAGTACTCAATGTTGGTCGGTAAGCAGCGCCCGTCACGTCCCACCAAAATGGCGTAGCCAACAATAGGCCAACAGGAAAGAACAAATGAGATGATCCAGATGGTTGCTATGGCTACGTGCACACGCTTCTTTGTTAAGGTCTGGTCGTAACTGCAAAAAATAAAAGACAATATGAAGCAAATTGTATGGAACATTAAAATAAATAAGAAAGCGTATTGATAGACAGATAATAGGGCATCCTTCTAGCTTCCCCGCGCACAAACACTCAATCTCATTTCTTATTGACTATTCTAACTTCGTAAAATGGTTCATAAAATGGTTCATAAAATGGTTCATATAATACTGAACATTACAATTTTTATGTGGTGTTTGTTGCTTTTTTCTTGTGACTTGTGAAAGAATAAAAGAACAAAAAGTACACGAAAAGGAACATATTAATATATCAGTTTGTTATAAATAATTTGACAAGACCACTACAAAAGAGAAAAACTTGTGAACTTTTTGCCTGCATTATAGATTCTTTTTTTGTTTTTAGAAGTACACTCTGGCCATTAAGTTCAAAGTGTCAAACTAATGAATATTCAATCCAGCTGCATATCCATCTGCTTGACCCATAAGTTCAGTTGTGATTAAAAATTAATGCAGAAACAGGTCATGTTGAGCAACTGTCCTCCTGCAGATTTGGGAGGCAACCTAATTTTGCATATCTCAAAGAAAGATATACATGCAGCAGGAAGAGAAAGAAACAGGGAGCACGGTACGAAATAGCTTCAACTTGGATTTGTAATACCAGCTTCTCTATTTCATGTTTTCAGAATAACAGCTTTAAATGCCATGTTTTGATGTTTGTCATGGACATCCAATTATGCTGTTCAGAATGATCCTCTTGTTAAATTTTAGTAGTAAATTGTTGTTTCTACAGCTTTCAGCGAGCGAGACTCACAGACAAATAATGATAAACAGTAAGCCCTATCATATTTGGATGGATTAGGTTTTACCTTAGAGGCCAGCAGATTGCTGTGTAGTGGATGACGCCGAAACCCACAATGGTCAGTCCGGACGCGATTCCGAAAGCCATGCTGGAAACATTCAGACCGAGGAGGAGAACGAGTATTTGGCACATTTCTTGAATGGCAGCTAGTTGGGAGGAGAACAGAAACATGGTGTTATTAGCCACCCACGACGTGAGTGATGATAATGCATTTGCAATCGCCATGTTCTTGAAGAACGAATGGTAAGCGTGGTGCTGGTAATAATGGCCTCTGCTTAGGTAGAGAGCGATCACGTTGCACGTAATGGACACGATGGCCAGAATGCACTCACTGGCGAACCTGGAGGGACTGTAGTACATATTAAAGAACATCACTCCTTCTTGGTTAATCAACTGTTTGATTGCCAAATCTGTTGCAGTCATGTTTGTATTGTTATTGGCATACACGTGGTCTTCCACGTCTAATCCGTTCAGCGACATGATGACTGAAATCTCGCTGCAGCTGCTTGTCAAGACTCTAAAAACTTAATCGAAAAGCATACCTGGCATGATCATGAAATTTTGGCCATCTGAACCTCATATTATCTGATAGCATCTGGCTAGGACATCACAAGCACCAACTAAGCCAGCTGTTCTGTGACAATACATGGATCTATGTGATTTAAAGACTGGATTAAACTTGTCTATCTGTCTGTCTGTCTACCATGAGTTCCGAGATTTCTTACATTTGGCTCATCTGTACTAAAGTGTAAACATTGTAAACCTCCTGCAATTCTATGGATATAAACTTCAAAGATACAATCGTCTATAGGCATCACAATGAAGATACCATTAATAGGAAGCATATCTCTTATTTCATTGCTGTCATGAATATGCAATTTATCGTTTCTTCATGTTGGGACACCTTCAGGTTGACGTTAGAAGATCTATATCCAATTTCATCATCTCAATCCATATCCCATTCCATCATTGCTATGACACTTGTGAGCAATGTTTTTACTTCTGCATCAAGGTTTACATGCTTGTCGTAAAACAAAATGTGAAATTCAGAGAATGCGACATCTGAAAATTCTAAATATCATAATCCTTTTTCTTTGTTTTGAACATATCTCAACATTCAATCATCGATGCTGAATCCTGAGGTTGTGAGGTCAACTTCAGCATGGTACCAAAATCAGTTCTGAAAGAAAAAAATGGAAATGAAAAAGTAGTGTCATACAGGTGAAATGCATAGATGTCCTACAAATCATGTGCTATGATTTATCATAATTGCTTTGTTAAACCAGTGGCGTATTTGGGGGGGGGGGCATTTGGCCATGGCTCCCCCTCAGGCCTAACATTAACATGGAAGAGATAGGAAAAGTTGCGGAGCACCCCCTATTGACCCCTTGTAATGCCCCCGTCAGGCCATTTCTAGATACGCTCCTGGATAACACCAATCCATAAAAACATGTTCGTTAATCACACAATATCATTTTGTGGTGTGCCGTAAGACATCCAGTCTGCAACTTAAACTGTGGCCCCAAAGTGGGCTTTACGAGATGGTTCACTTATACACCAAGCAATCATGCAGTCAATTGTGAAGATTCCTGGTTAATATGACTGAAAATACTACAACTGGAAGACCCTCTTTCTAGACTCTTTTTACAGTTGGCAGCTTCAACATATATTGCCAAACTGATGTGAAGGAGGCCTAAAACTGGTTGGCAATTTGAATTTCCCATAGGTGTCAACAATTTCAGAAATTATTAAACCCCCTTCCTTCTGTTGGAATAGCATTTGAGCAGGGGATTGAATAATTTTTCAAAAGTTGAGAACCATATGTGAAATGGAGCCTGCCACCCAGATGTAGTTACGCTTCACTGAAGATTTAGCATTATGTTGTCTGGAATGTGATGCTATTATATCATACTTTTTAGGATTTGATACATTCTTAAGTCACCACACTCATTTTTTGCAAAACCAGTTTACTATTGGAGTCGATAGCCCGGGGGGGGGGGGTACTTCGCAGACTTTTGCATACGGATGCGCCAAGGCAATTTTGAAAACCAGAACCATTTTAATCCGGAAAATACGCCAAAACCACAAACCATTTTAATCCTTCAATAAAATGTTTGGCAACCAATTTAATCTCTATGGTTTTAAAACCATTTTAATCCTCTTTTCAAGCCGATTATAACGCTACCAAACATGTTGGGGTTGCAAAAACCAGAACCAAATTAATCAGAATTGTCAAAAAACCAAAACCATTTTAATCCAAAAAGGCCAAAAAACCAATACCAGCCAGCGGCACCTCTATATACACCCTCCCTTAGTGAGTAACCCGCCCGGGGTCGATAGAAAAACATCGAAAGGGTTATTCTACTTTGCTGCCAAGTGTCATCTCGAGATCAGTTATAGTGGCAAAACTGAAAGTGAAATGAATTCTTAACAGCTGGAACAAAACAAACGTATACACGTGTATAGAAATAATGTAATTTCAAGCTTGATTATCAAGAATTGAAATAAGATATCATGTAATACTGCAAGCTGCACTGTGCTGGAAAGCAAATCCTTATAAAAAAATTCAACTACATGGTGATTAATCATAGTGCTCAGTGCAAATCACTGATTTCTGAATATACAACTTGAATGATTTGATCAATAAATTTTCAGAAATTTATATAAAGTTTAATTGAAAGAAACACATATGTTATTTGATCATTCATGGATTGAAAGGACCTTTTAAATACAAGGTCAGAACATGTGTGTCCAATTGATTTCTTAAGCAATGCTTCAGCTTATGTAAAATAGCTATAAATCAGGAACAGATAAGACTTTGCCATCAATACTTTAATTATTGCAAAAAAGAGGATACAGATAAGATTGAAATTCTTCTTTACATAACTAATTCCATATCACCATGACAAGTGTTTGGGCTAAAAGTAAGTTATGTGCCCCAAGGAAAAGAAGCACAGATTGGACTATTTTGAACAACCAAATTCAATGCCTCAGTATAATAACCATTTAGGAAAATCCTAACTAAAATTTAGTGTGTTAAATGGCCTATGGAGAATATGATGAGAGTAGAAGTAATTGAACTCAAGAGAGAAAAAAATTTCGCCATTCACAAAAGTAATTAACCCTAGTTTTTATGTCCATGACAAAGCTATTCGAGAGAAAGTTTACTTTAAACTAACAGTTAAAAAGCAGTAAAATGTTGGATGAATTATTAGATAAAAAATAACTTCAATGGAGCTAACGTTTATTATTATACAATTATGACTCAGCAAATTGTTAATTACATCTTTCATGTGATCCTCTATGATGAGATAGGGAGAAAATGTTGTAATAATCATAAATGGCACAACATATGCTAAGTTAGGCCTATTCATGTATGACTTTTGTCTGGTGTGGGTGAGCAGACTATATACTATAGCTCTTTGCAGATTGGTGGTCAACAAAACTTTTCAAAAAAGCATCTGTTAACATTCAAATAGAAAATACATAACAACTTTATGCAAAAGTGTATGATGGAAATTCAGGATAGTGTTAGAAATCCCAACTTAGAACCTACAAATTATTCAAAACTGAATTTAAACTTGAAAATTATTTAAGACAGGATTTTAACGTTAGTCACCAGTTAAGTCTCATAAAATTTAGAATCAGTTCACATAACCTTGCGATTGAAACAGGGAGATTTACTAGACCAAAAACTCCAGTGGAAAACAGAAAATGTGTGTACTGTGATTCGGGTGAAATTGAAGATGAGAAACATTTCTTGCTAAATTGTAGACTTTATGAAACAGAGAGAACAATTATGTTGCAAAATATTAGAGATACCATACCTAATTTGGACAGTTTAGGAACAGCAGAGAGGTTTAGATTAATTATGATGAATAGTGATGGCGTGGTCATAGGTGTCATAGGTAAATATGTTCATGATTGCATGAAAAAAAGAATTACAATTGATCTAATGTGAATTATTGATGTTATATTTTTAGTTAAGTTGTTAGCATTTCCATATTATTTCATAGTCTTTAAAATGATTGATTAAAGAACAAGAAATTTGTGTTTATGGATGGGTATTGTCTGTATTTTTGTTGATGTTGTATCCCTCTTTTGTACATATTCATTTCCTTATATGATTTATTTAATTTTGATTTATGACACATGTATCTATGTGATATTCCGTTGTCAAATAAAAGTCTATATATATATATGGTCCACTAGAAAAATTCATTTTCTAATTTTCAATTTGCAAACTGACTTTGCCCAGTCATTTGCAGTATTTTGTTGGTCTCCTAATCTTCCATTGGAGGAAGTACCTTAAGTTGTTTAATTGGTTAGTTTATTGTCACCTGTGCTGCCAGATATGATAAGCACTGAATCGACTGCTTAGCCATAGCTGACAGAAACAAAACATTTTTAAGTCAGTGAAATCACACAGCCAAGCCTGTCTCTGTTCGGGACTGTCAAGTGGCAGCAGAATGCTGACAGTCCCTGGAAAATCGAATTGGGTCAACAATAATTTGATCTGTTTTGGACAGATCACAAGATCAGGTCGCACAACAGCTGTCCATATTACTACGCCAAACTACTTTCACAAGGCATGGTTGCTGGCAATGATCCAGTCCACTGCTTTGAATGAAAATGTTTGGAAATCATGAGACAAAAACAATGTTTTGATACTTTAGCATAAAATTTGCCTGTGAAAGGGATGATTTTACTCATCAGAAGTTTGATGGTTTTAAAAAATAGTTCCAACTTATTTTGGTATTTACAAGCTGTCTGCTTAAAATTGAAGCCAACCAAAGCTAGATTAGACACTTACAGAGTTTTTGGAAATAAACTAGACCATCACTAAATGATGGAACTGTCCTGGTTTCTTCCCCACTGTGCTGGTTTCTTCCAGAGATTGAAATTCGGTTGATCGCTCACATGAGCTCGCGAATTTTGCACCCTAGGTGGCAGTAAATAGCGGTCAACTTGTAGACAGCAGCCAAGTTGAAAGTTAATGATGAGACTGTTTGGGCCGCTAATCTGCAATTAGCTCTAAAGCACTGCTGTACCATCTATAGCTGCACACACATTGCACATTGTGTATCTTAGGTACAACCACTGATGTATTCAATGCACTTCTTAACCCCCATGCAGATCAGGGTAGAGCCAACAGACTGAAGGATAGAACATTATAAATGAATAATTTTCTTGTTAGGCCTATGCATATGTACATTTTTATAGTATTAATTAATATTAGGGTTGGAGGATTTAAATCAAAAGGCAATTTAAATCATAATTTCCATAATGACTTTTTAAGTTCATTCATGATTTAATTGATATATTTTGTTTATATCATGATATCAATCCTCGATAAAATGAAAATCCATATAAAATTAGGAAATACGCATAAATTAAAATATTACACCTTTGCCTTATATGGCAATTAGCTTTACAGTCTGTGACTTTGATATAGAAAAAGAGTGGGTTGTTGCACTGTGAAAATAGCACTTTGTGTGTCATCATGCTGATGATTTATCATGATCATACCCTATACTTTCAATGTTTTTTTTATATTTAAGGAGACTTATCCTGCTTGTTGGTACAGCCAAACGAAAGGATTATGCATCTGATTTTCACTCTAAAATTAGTTATGACAAGTCAAATGGCCTTGTTTTGATCATGACTAATGAAACATCCTATATGGTGCCCATGTCGAAAGTAGAGAAGATGACACTTCATCAGCTATCATGAGTCATGATTCATGAAGTGCATTTTTCACAGTGAACTGGTCCTCATTTTTTCTATATCAAAGTGACAGACTGTAAATGAAATATTTTGAGTATCAATGAATGCATCTATATATAAATAAACAAATGATGAAAATATAAATAAATCAATTTCTTATGTCAGTAGGCCTACAACAGAAATAATGGTAATATATTTAAACTTACTTTTAATGGAAGCTATCCAACTTGTCTGCAATCCAGTATCATCCTAAATAAAATGTTCCCTTGCAGGAAAGCCCTTAAGACTGCTGAGCTGTTAGAGGCAGCCAATCACAGAAGAGCATGGGAGCAGCTGGCCAGCATTTAAGAGAGAGTTGAAGCTGCAGCAGCCCTTAACAGAAAAGACAAGCAAGAACTCCTGGTGCAAACTGTTTTAGGGGAGTGAAGTCTCACTTTATAGTCCTTGTCTTTTTTATATGCAATCCAATTTAGTTTTTACAGCTGCTTGCAGCCTGTATTGCATTTGCAGGAAGCATTTTCGGGAAGCTTCTGACCATACAGGAGGTCGCACTATTTCACCTATCACTTTAAAACTTAGTATACAGTCTCAACATAATTTTGCCTTGCTTCCATCAACTTTTGGTAAACTTTTTTATGTTCTAAGCTAAAATATATCTTTTTCCCGCGAAATTTTAATGTTCTGCTGCAGTGATAGCAGCAGCAACAGCCAAGTACCAGCCAGGGGGATTGTTTGCAAATTCGCTAAAAAGCTTACAACTATGAAAGAAGAGAAGGAGAAAGGAAGAAAGGAAGGAAGAAAGGAAGGAAGGAAGGAAGAAAGGAAGATGGAAGAATGAAAGGAAGAAAGCAAGGAAGAAAGCAAGGAAGAAAGCAAGGAAAGAAGGAAGGATGAAAGGAAGGGAGATATATATAGACAAATATAGATTGTTACATAGATAGGCAGATACATAAATGGGCAGATAGGTAAATCTACAAACAGCTGTCAAAGTGCTTGCACGTTAGTTTTTATGCTGGCTTCTTGAACTTTAGGACAAGATTTGTTATAGTACAGTATTGGCTATGCAGCCAGCATACTATACTGGTTGCCCCATACGGAAAAGTGTCAACCGGTTTGGTCCCCACCATTTAGTAATGTCAGCCAGAGCATTACAAAATATCTTATGATCACAATTACTTAATATTGTTGCATTGATGTAAAAGTACACCTGCCAATCATTAATCGACCAATTGGTGCAAATACAATTGTTGAAGGACCTGAAATAATTGGGGGTGAGTTGTAACAATTGGGGGTGAATAGTAATGAGAGCAGTTTGTTCTATTTATAGGTCAATTTCTGGGTGGCACATCCTTGGGGTGTTAGTGACTTACAGTTAGTGACTAACTGGCAGTCCAAGACTAACAAACAGTTAGTGAATCAACAACAGTTAGTGCTTACTAACAGTAAGTGACTAACAACAGTGACTTACTAACAGTAGTGACCAACTGATGAACAACAGTTAGGGACAAAATGACTAACAGTCAGGGACTAGCAGTTAGTAACTTACAGTTTCCTAACAGTTAAGGACTAGCTGACTTACATGACTAACTAACAGTTAGTGACTGACTAACGTTAGTGACTGACTAACAGTTAGTGACTGACTAACAGTTAGTGACAATTAGTGACTAATTAACAGTTTGTCACTAACTGACAGTTTTTGACTAACTAACCATTTTTGACTACAAACAGTTTTGACTACAAATAGTTTTTGACTAACAGTTTTTGACTACCTAACAGTTTTTGACTACTAACAGTTTTGACTGAAGAACAGTTTTTTTTACTACAAACAGTTTTTGACTAACAGTTTTTGACTGACTAACTGTTTTTGACAAATTAACAGTTTTGACTGACTAACAGTTTTGACTACTAACAGTTTTGACTGAATAACAGTTTTTTCTACAAACAGTTTTTGACTAACAGTTTTTGACTGACCAACAGTTTTTGACAAATTAACAGTTTTGACTGACTAACAGTTTTGACTACTAACAGTTTTGACTAACTCCCCCTTTCACTAACTAACAGTTTTTGACTAACTAAAAGTTTTTGACTAACTAACAGCTTTGACTAACTTACCACTTTTGACTACTAACAGTTTTGACTGCAAATAGTTTTTGACTAACTGACAGTTTTTGACTAACAGTTTTTGACAGAATAACAGTTTTTTTTACTACAAACAGTTTTTGACAAACTAACAGTTTTTGACTGACTAACAGTTTTTGACTGACTAACTGTTTTGACTAACTAACCATTTTTGACTACTAACAGTTTTGACTACAAATAGTTTTTGACTAACTAACAGTTTTAGACTAAGTAACAGTTTTTGACAGAATAACAGTTTTTTTTACTACAAACTGTTTTTGACTAACAGTTTTTGATTGACTAACAGTGCTAACTCACACTTTTTCACTAACTAGCACTTTTTTACTAGCTAACAGTTTTTGACTAACTTACAGTTTTTGACTGACTAACTAACAGTTTTTGACTAACTAACAGTTTTTGACTAACTAACAGTTTGTGACTAAATAACATATTTAGTGGCTAACAAATATTAACTACCAAAACTACGGACTTAATGACTAACAGGTAGTGACTAACTGATGAACAACAGTAAGGATGCCTGATTAACAGTTAAGGATTGACAGTCATATATAGTGACTTACTAATTAATAGTGAGTCATATTGAACCTATGCTCCCCCATATGAACTTGCCAACTCCAGCTAAACTGTCATAGGAATAAAAATAACAGTCAATGCAATACACCAGTTAGTGTAGATCAGCAGAGCAGGTATAAGAAGCTATAAGAGGATTTATAGATGAACCCATGATGTGTGTGTGTTCAAGACCTAGTTAGTGAGAGATATAGAAAATGTATAGTTGGTGTCTCCGGAGTATCGCATGCCCCCCTCGGGATGAAGAGATAGAGAGGGTGAGAGATAGACAGATAGATAGATAGATCTATCATGGGTTCATCTATAATTCCTCTTATAGCTTCTTATACCATATCATGGGTTCATCTGTAGTTTCTCTTATACCATATTTTAAAATTCTTTTGGCAAAACATACTCTTATTGTAAATTTTGAAAATGTTATCACTACAGCCAGCATATATCTTTTTTTTCAAAAAGATTTTCTTGTTTATGCTGTTGAAGTGTTATGTCATGCAAGGATATATAGCGTCACAGCTGGTATCCCTATTCCCCAGCATTTCGGTATATGAGAATGGGTACCAGCTGTGATGTCCTTTTACACTGGTTTGGGCAACCCAGTTTCTAATCAATGGGAATCCACCCTAAAATTGCACATCACCATCTCAATATAATGTTTAAGTTAAAATTGTGTCTGGAATAGCTCCTGTAAGGACAACATCACAGCCTACTGACCAATGAGCTGTCAGAACAACTACACTGTATGCATCAAAGAAGCCACTTCAGCAAAGATTCTCTGGGTGCAAAGAAGCCAACTATTTTTAAAAAGCTGTGGAACTCTTTTGTTTATAGTAGTGTGCTTTGAAGTTTATAGTTGTACGAGGGGTTTTCCAAAAGTTCTGTCCAACTAGTTGAGGTGGATTCTTATTGGTGAAGAATGCGACCCATTATGAAATGACATTACAGCTGGTACTTATATTCGCGGAGCGTCGACGCAAAGCCTTCTGTCGGGTCAGCGGACTTAGCATAACAACAGCTCATAAATTTTGAATGATCCTGTCAGTGGAGTGAGAATGAAGGACAGCCTGTACCTCCTGCGATGGAGTTGGTCACTGATCAAACAGCTATTTTCGGTAAAAGTAAACATACTTGAATTTCTCTTGCAATGCCGCTGTAGTGTGTGAAACATTCCATTTGGTGCTTAACTATCCTATTCTGTTTTGAAAACTTCATTTTAATGCGTCTTTGTGTTATCTGCATGAAAGAGCTTATTTTGCAGGGAAGGAGTCACCACTGGTGTAGCATTATGCTTGCAGTGCAACACCCAGGAAAATCAGTGAACCAACAGCAGCCTGGTTGGCAGCAGTGATGTGTGAAGTTTATTTGAGGTGTGAAGTTTAAAAGCTGATTGATATTACTGTACCTGAACGGCATCTTAGTTAATTAATTTAGGCTGTTGTTTATCACTAATTGACACAGAAAACAATGTTTCAAAATGAGAAGAGTTAATTTATACTCCAAGAATTTATGGCATTGCCATCAATGCAAGCTGTGACATCCATTTCTCACATGACATCACATTTTAACAGCAGTAGAAACAACTTGGTTTTCACGTACATTTGACAATAACAGAACGGTCAACAATACTGTTAGTATTCAGGTTACTAATTATTCAGGTTATTTTATAAGATTACCTCATTAGTTGATGGAGCAACATAACTGTTTACCTTCAATTTTTTGTTAGTAACATTATATTAACTTAGCAGTAACATGGTCTTGTGGAATTTAAGTGTGTGTGTTTTTTTTAATCATTTTATCAAATAAAAAGTAGTTTTGTGAATTTTGACTTTTATAATGTCAACAGTAAATAATTTCATTCCATGATTTGAGCAAACTTATTTTATTGTGCAGCTGGGCCGAAATAAAAGTATGTCATGTGCTATGTAAAGATGTTTAAAAATGACAGTTTAAACTCAATTTTTTTTACCATTTTCTGGTAGAAATACGCCCTGATTTAAGATGGCATTCATCCAAAGTCTTCGCAAGATGTGTATTTTTGTTTTTCAAAAGGAATGCGACGTATTGCAAGCTTGGATTACTATACAGAAAATCTGTCAAGTTATGTTAGATTGGCCATATGAGTGTGGCTTGCGGCAAGTTGTCACAATATGTCAATGGAGCAAGAATGAAGGACCTGCTGTGATGGAGTTTGTCACTGATCAAACAGCTAGTTTCGGTAAAAGTAAACATGTATACCTGAATTTCTCTTGCAATGTCGCTGTAGTGTCTGAAAAATTCCATTTGGTGCTTAACTATCCTATTCTGTTTTGAAAAAATTATTTTCATGCTTGTTTGTGCTGTCTGCACGAAAAAGCTTATTTTGCAGGGAAGGAGTCGCCACTGGTGTAGCATCAAGCTTGCAGTGCCACACCCAGGAAAATGATTGAACTAACATCAGCTGCAGTGATGTGTGAAGTTTATTTGAGGTGTGAAGTTTAAAAGCTGATTGCTATTACTGTACTTGAATGGCATGTAAGTTAATCAATTTAGACCCAACTGACGGTGCTGTTGTTTATCACTAATTGACACAGAAAACAATGTTTCAAAATGAGAAGAGTTAATTTATACTCCAAGAATTTATGGCATTGCCATCAATGCAAGCTGTGACATCCAGTTCTCACATGACATCACATTTTAACAGCAGTAGAAACAACTTGGTTTTCACGTACATATGACAATAACAGAACGGTAAACAATGCTGTTAGTATTCAGGTTACTAATTATTCAGGTTACTAATTATTCAGGTTACTAATTATTCAGGTTATTTTATAAGATTACCTAATTAGTTGATGTAGCAACATAACTGATTACCTTTAATTTTGTTTGTTTGTTTTATTGTGTTAACTTAGCAGTAACACAGTTGTGTGATATTTAAGTGTGTGTTGTTTTTTTTTGGTCAAATAAAAAGTAGTACTTTGTGAATTTTGACTTTTATAACGTCAACAGTAAATAGTTAAATTCAATGATTTGAGCAAACTTATTTTATTGTGCAGCTGGGCCTAAGGACTTCATATTTGTCATTCAAAGGTCACCAGACTGATTTGTCAAGATAGCTGGATGAATGCATTGCATAGAATTCGGTAGGCTATTTTCGCAGAAGTTTCTCTTGGGATCGATAAGTTCAAAGCAGGGACAGATACAAGGGGGAATGCATTTGATATTTTAAAATATTTACATATACATATCATGCAATTTATATCCAAATAAGAATAGGCATAGAAGGTCTATCAATTTTAGGGGGCTGCCCAAGAATTATTTCCCAAATTACCCCAAAAAACTCAAATTCCTAAAACTTTCTGTCCGAAACTGCATACAAAATTTATTTTCCTACACCTATGCGAATAAGAAAATGATAATGTTCTCATTAACTTCTCAAGACTGTGTACAGTTTATCTTGTTCCAGGCTCAGGCCAATTAATCTTGCAAGACTCAGTCAATTTATCTTGTTTGGAGCTGTTTGCAGATTGCCAGTCCACTGGAAAACAATTTTTTAGCGTCTCTCTTAGTATCTAAGAGAGCCGGTATTGTTACTGTCAACCTGGAAAATCTTGTGGGCGAATTATCTGCTGCCTATCACCTTCAAGCCTAATGCCACCTACAATACATCAAGCCATGCTCATACACATGAGGCATTCAACTTCTGGTGCATGTGAATTGTATAAAAAAGCCTCCAGCAAGGGAAATCCATTCTATCCCAATGCTCCAGTCATGAATGACATCGCAGGGATCTCCCAACAGGGGGTTTCCCCAACATCTCCATGACCACAGTAGTAGTACTGTCTATTTACACTAGGTGACTCCACTTTCTTCTTCTTCTTTTCCCTTTTGGAATTCCCTCCTGTGCTTAGGAGCTCCTATTGAGAGTTATGACATGTTCAATATGATGTCAATCAATGTCAGTCAGTTATGTCAGTCAGTGACATGAGTTGGTGACATCAGCCGGTGACATCACCTGGTGACATCACCTGGTGGCATCAGCCATTGAATTCAGTTAGTGACATTAGCCAGTGATGTCAGTAGGTGACTTCAGCCGGTGAAATAAGCCGGCAATGTCAGCCGGTGATGTCAGCCAATGAAGTAGGTGACATCAGTGACATCAGCTGGTGACTACAGTCACTGATGTTAGCTAGTGATGTCAGTCATTGACATTAGCCAGTGCAGTCAGTTGGTGATGTTAGCCATGCAGTGACATCAGTTGCCAATGTAAGCAGTGATGTCAGTTGGTGATGCCAGCCAGTGACATAAGCAGGCGATGTCAGGCGGTGATGTCAGCAATTGATGTCAGCTAGTGCTGTCAGCCGATGACTTCAACAGGTGACAGTTGGTGACATCATCTGGTGATGTCAGCCTGTGACATCAGTATGTGACATCAGCCATTGACGTCGACCGTCGACATCAGCCAGTGATGTCAGCCTAGATATCAGTTTGTGACATTATAGCTGGTAATGTCAGCCAGTGATGTCATTTAATCATGTCTGTTGACATCAGCCAGTGACATCAGTAGGTGATGTCAGCCAGTTACGTCAGTTAATGAAGTCCGCCGGTGACGTCAGCCAGTGACTTCAGCTGGTGATGTCAGCCAGTAATATCAGCTTGTGACATCTGTATTATCCGCATATTTCCGAGTAATAGCAAATTTTCACTACACGCCACAAGAGACTTTTTAAAAGTGCCTTGTGCACGTTATGTTCTAATTTTCAATTTGCAGACATGCTTGGCCACATCATTGACAGTTTTCTGTTGGCCTCCTGATATTCTTATTTGTTGAAGTACCTTAAGTCATTTAATTAGTTTGTTTATTGCCACATTTTCTACTGGATATGGTAAGCACTAAATCAACTGATTAACCATGACTGACACAAACACAACATTTTTAAGACAGTGTAATCACACAACCAAGTTGAAAGTTAATTTTGAAACTGTTTTGATTGCTAATCTGCAAGCAACAAAACCCAACAAGATTCCGTTAAAACATGTAAAATTTGGAAGTTGCAAAGTTAAACTAGCACGAGGCGGTAGGAAACCAATCGTGCCATGTGTTTAATGATTTTAAATGATCAACAAAGATGTCCAACAAGACTTCAAATTGGATATTTGCCACAATTGTGCATCATCCCGCAGCTTATGAAAATCTAGATTAAAATTGTTTTTGCTAATTTTTTTTTGCCCGACTGAGGGGAAATAGGACAGTTCAGAATTAACCGTGAAAAGTCAATAAAACTTTGTGACTAGTGTGACTATTTTAAAAGGACATAAGGAAATGAAAATGGAGAGGCACTGGCATCTTTCCATGAAATAATGACACAAGGTCTATGGCAATAACATACTGAAGATAACCAATAAAGAGCTGTCGAATTTGATAATATATTTGAAGAAGTAGGAGTCGCCAGAGTCCTTTGCACACAGGCATACACTAGATCGTCAATCGTCCATTGCTAAGTGGCGGGCATCAATTCAAAAAATTAAAAATTAAGTTTATAATTCAAATATTCTTTAAGCGTCTATATTTTTCACTGTGACAGTTCTAATCATCTCAGCATACTGCTAGCACGACAGTTCACATTTTGTTTAATTTTCAGAACCATCATTAACACTAGGTTTGTTGCCGATAGGTTCTTTACGAGTTAAATGAAACCAAAGACATTCCGTGCGTTCCATTATTTATTTCACGAAGAAAGTTCACCAACCCAATTCAGTTCCATACCATATGGAAACCATACGAAAACACCTGAAACATTGTACAAATAGTTAACAAGCGGTTCATCACTACTTTTCCTAAATGTACTAAGTTCATAAAGAATAATCACATAAATAACATTCAATAAACTGATTCTATTAATCAACATACCCTGTTTGGATGTTTAAGTTGAAGCATTAGAGCATTGAACCAGCATAGAACCCGGATAAAGGGACAAGTTCCTTATCCATTCCAGAATACCTAAATAGATACCCAGAGTTACAATTGTGCCTAATTATGCTAAATGTGGCATATATTCCACAGAAATAAATGTGAAGAGTTGCATAATATACATAGGAAATACAGTAATAAATATACTAAGTGTGTCTTTTAATTAATTCCAAATGGAAGCATTGAATTAACAAAATGAGTAATTAAAGTAAACTTACATTTTAACCTGGAGTGTGTTGCATGTTAAACAGCACTGGGGACTCAAGAGAGCTCCAACCCCTTTGGCTGACTGATGTTCAATGATACCAGAAGACTTTGAAATTGAGTTGTTAGCAAAATGACCACAAGGTGGCAGTTATTGCATTTTGTGAAAAGCAATGCCTCACTGTGGCCTAAACTGTGGGAAAGCTATTTTTATGCCATCTGGTGGATGGACAGATAGTCAAACCTTTTCTAATTCACATAATTAGATTCTAACAGAATTCTATAGAAACTACGTAACTTTACGGCAACACACTCCCCCTTGTCAATAAATGACGTCCTCGTCATTACCTTAGAGAACACAAATGAATACAAAAATTTATAACAAAACATTTTCAATCAACAGAACAATAAACATAAAAATTAAGTTAGCTTAAATGGAAACCAACTGATAGAACCGTAATTCTTATCAAAACTCAAAATTCAAAATTAAACCACCTCATATATTCAATAACCACACATTTCAAATACAATTAATTTGGCATCACATGACTCAATAGCATTTTGATCAGCAACATTTGCTGATTGCAAGTTAAAGAAAGATCAGGTCCAGCAGTGTCATTAGTTTGCTGAAAATTTGTAACATAATCTCCTGAGGTCATCCAGGCAGGAGCCTTTCTTTCTCTTTGAGACCTTCTTGGAGCATTTACAGGATCTTTAATTAAAGGAGAATCAACTTCTGCAGAGGCATCAGTATCCTGTCCTATACCACTAGGTTGGGCTTGGGGTTGTGGCCCTGGGCCAGCTACCTGAGGAACTTGAACATGAGGAATTTGAACCGGCTCTTGCCGAACACCCTCCCCCCTGACGACCATTGCCTACTAGCTCCCTTACATTGGTATTGATGCAAGGAGGCAAATACTCATTATCAGACTCATCATCTGACTCTAGGTCAGATTCTAACTCAAGAACTGCTTCCTGGTCCTTCTTACTCAAGACAAAAGGATGCAGTAAGTTGCGGTGCAACCTTCGAACCTTGCCAACTCCAATTTCTGGCTGGACTTCAAACACAGGGATACTCTTGTCAGGTTGACTTAGAACAACATGAACATCTTTTTCCCATTTATCCACCAATTTATGTGTACCTTCAAACCTCACTTTCCTTACCAACACTCGATCACCAACTCGGACGGTAGCTGCTCTTGCCTTTTTGTCATAGAAACGCTTACCTTGAGCTTGATGTCTCGTAATATGGTCGGAAGCCAGTTTGTATGCATGCTCCAGCCGTTCTTGCATTTTCTTCACATATTCGGTGTAACTTCGCTGATCTTCATCAGACTCAATGCCAAATTCAACATCAATGGGAAGTCTTGGTTCTCTTCCAAACATTAAATAGAATGGCGAATACCCAGTTGCATCATTGACTGTGCAATTGTACGCATGAACCATAGGGCCAATGTATTCACGCCATCTGGACTTCTTGTCTTCAGGCAGGGTGGACAGTAGATTAATGAGTGACTGATTAAAACGTTCTACCTGCCCATTGCCCATTGGGTGATAAGGGGTTGTATGAGTTTTATGGACACCCAACATCTTGCAGAGTTCCTTGATCACACGGCTTTCGAACGAGGGACCTTGATCGCTGTGCAGCTTCTCCGGTACCCCATAATCATTGATCATTAAATCAAATAAATGTCGAGCTGTTGTAGTTGCTGTCTGATTTCTAGTTGGAATGGCTTTTGCGTAGCGAGTGTAATGATCTGTCACTACCAGCACATTCTCATATCCACCAACTGACCTTTCCAGAGACAGATAATCAATGCACATAATTTGCATGGGTTGCGAAGATTCAATGTTGACTAATGGAGCAACGTGCTTTGTTGAAGCTTTTCTCCTATAATAGCACACTTCACAATTCTTCAACCACAACGAAATTTGATTCTGCATTCTTGGGAAGAAAAATCTGCCACTGAATAGTTCATAGACACGGTCCCTACCCAGGTGACCCATTTCATCATGGAGCTTATGGAAAGCTTTTTCTTTCCACTTTTCAGGCAAAACCAACTGCTTGACGTCACCCTTCTCAGTACATTTCTTCCTGTACAGCACTCCCTCTTCAAGCATAAGGCCCTTAGTTTTCAGCAGGATCCTGGTGTCTCCGCACTGCTGTTTTCTAGAAACCTGTTTACCCAGAAGCTTGTCGATTGCTGCACTGACCACTGGATCTTCTTGCTGTGCAGTCTTCCACTCTGCCTTCGTCATCACAGCAGTCACATTTCCAAGATCATCCGGAACATTGGTACTACACAAAGAAGCAACATCAGGACTACTTGAACCTTGAAGAAGAGCTCTTACCGTATCTGCTTGGATAGCTTCACCAGACCTTTCATGATCCACAATCCGCACACATGTCGACTGCGCCATTTGTTGCCGATAGGTTCTTTACGAGTTAAATGAAACCAAAGACATTCCGTGCGTTCCATTATTTATTTCACGAAGAAAGTTCACCAACCCAATTCAGTTCCATACCATATGGAAACCATACGAAAACACCTGAAACATTGTACAAATAGTTAACAAGCGGTTCATCACTACTTTTCCTAAATGTACTAAGTTCATAAAGAATAATCACATAAATAACATTCAATAAACTGATTCTATTAATCAACATACCCTGTTTGGATGTTTAAGTTGAAGCATTAGAGCATTGAACCAGCATAGAACCCGGATAAAGGGACAAGTTCCTTATCCATTCCAGAATACCTAAATAGATACCCAGAGTTACAATTGTGCCTAATTATGCTAAATGTGGCATATATTCCACAGAAATAAATGTGAAGAGTTGCATAATATACATAGGAAATACAGTAATAAATATACTAAGTGTGTCTTTTAATTAATTCCAAATGGAAGCATTGAATTAACAAAATGAGTAATTAAAGTAAACTTACATTTTAACCTGGAGTGTGTTGCATGTTAAACAGCACTGGGGACTCAAGAGAGCTCCAACCCCTTTGGCTGACTGATGTTCAATGATACCAGAAGACTTTGAAATTGAGTTGTTAGCAAAATGACCACAAGGTGGCAGTTATTGCATTTTGTGAAAAGCAATGCCTCACTGTGGCCTAAACTGTGGGAAAGCTATTTTTATGCCATCTGGTGGATGGACAGATAGTCAAACCTTTTCTAATTCACATAATTAGATTCTAACAGAATTCTATAGAAACTACGTAACTTTACGGCAACACTAGGTGGCATCCTCCCATTGCAGAGCTCATTGTTATTCAACCTGTCAACAAGTACTATAAAAATCTGAAGTTTTAAAAACCTTTAACAGCTTTTTATCGGCGATATTTAAATAAATGTTTATTGTATTCTACAAAGAAAGTAATTGAAACAACTAACAATCAACAATGACACACTCAACAATCCATTCAATTGCTTTGAGAGTTGTCAAACTGTCAATTATGTCTGTCACACCAGAGGTTTTTAATCTTTTTGTATCAACTTCACAAAAGAGTGTATGTATGTTGTGGTCAGTGTAAGCTTAACACTTTGTACTAACCAAGTGCCCTAATTAAGGATTTTTTGTTTACATTTTGCTAGCTCTCATATATAGAGCAAACAACAAACTTTGCAATGTAGCTAGTATACTGTCCTGTAGTACAAGTAGCACACATACAAAATTTGGAATCAATCCGTTAAGCTTTCTGGGAGATTAGGTAGTTTTAGTAAATTATAGTGCATTTTTTACTAGAATCCCCAAATCTTTTGGTTGTTGAATATTTAATGCTTGAGATTTCACATCAAGATGTCTAATACATAAATACAGCATACTGGCTATGTTTTGTCATAATTGAATTGGTTTCGTGTCTAAAATTTAAGATTTTGTGATTAACTGGGTCGCTTCGCATAGAGCAAACGGTACACAGTGTTAACCAGCTTACACTGAACTGAGAAGTGAGGATGCAAGGATGTATTTTTTGGAACTATCCCACTCTCATTTCCCTTTAAAAGCCTTAGTTTTCATTGCGCCCTTGCAGTGTTTTGTTCATATACATTGTACAGTTGCATACGTTTTGAATACCCAATCTCGTGAATTATGTTATTTTGTTTAAATTACTTACGACTCAGTTACGAGATTTTTTATCACTGGAATTAGCCACAAGAATTTTTAAGAGTTTTCCAAATATTTTTCGTTTTCTTCTAGATGAATAAAATAAATATATAATATATTATGTATGTTTTGTTTCATTTATTGTTTATTTGGTAGAATAAATACAACAACATAATACAAAAATATATCAGCCCCCTTTTAAGCATAAAATGCCGTGCCAAACCAAAAAATACAACACAATTGACATTGGTACATAATTAGTAATTACAGTTTATCCTGCACAGGCATCAGCTGAATCCTAGGTCCTAAAGTTTAGACATAGATAATTGATTATTCAATTCAATTCATGAACATTTATTGTAGATTCTCCTCTCTGAAAGGTCAGCTACATGTAGACTTGTAGACTTGTAGACAGTTTAGGCTGAAACCGATGGTTGTTGAACTCTCTCTAGCTGGCTCTTCTGTGACTGCTCGCACTGCTTGGAGTAGAATCTGATGGTACTGCGCATGCGTCTGGTAAATAGGCTCATATTTACAATTGTCAGTGCATAATTATGTAACTTGGCCAGTCTGCTGAGCTAAGCGTGGGCAGCGTGGCTCGAATGCTATTTGATATAGGATATACGCCAAACTTAGTAAAAATCAACAATACATGCAAAACAATAGTTCAACCTCCAATATATAAATTGGCTTGCACAAAAATAAGAAATAAGATAAAATTATTCATACAGCTTAGAATTCAGCACACAATTTGATTTTACTCAAAAATTCAGTGAAGTAAGAAGAAAAATTTCACTTTTTTAGTTATTCCTCCATGATTATCATTCTCAAACACCACATTTGGTAACTATGTCCAATTCTTTAAAATTCATTTGCAACCTCTTGTTATTTATATCTATATATATATATATTAGACAGTCTATTGCGTAACATTCTTTAGGGACTAATTAGCATTGTAGGAGAAACGTTACAAAAATTTCACAGTAATAACATATCAGACACACAGGGTACTAAGGGTTACACTAGACCGAGGTCACAGTCTTCACGTTGCTGTAGGCAACGTAGACTGAGGACATATCATTGACTGAGAACTCTTGAAATCATTGGAAGCAATAAGTGATAATAACAAACAATCAAACAAGAACACAAACAGAAAACTGCAAAGTGCAAACAGAAGGCAACATAAGCGGTCATCTGCTTTTGTCTCCAGTCTCGGTGTGTTTCAAACACAGAGAGCAGTGATGTGGGAGGGAACATTTATTTCTGGATGTCCCTTTAAAAAATATCACAACATGTGCAAGTCCTAATCACTTCAGAAAAAATATCTATAATCCTATCTATTTATCTATCTATCTATCTATCTATCTATCTATCTATCTATCTATTCATTAATTTATCCATCTATCTATTTATCTATCTATCTATCCATCTATCAGATTCTATCTATCTACATATAATATATCTATCTAGCTATCTACCAATCTATCTATCTGTCTATATATCTATCTATCTCTAGGCCCCTATCTATCTGGGACCCTATCATTCAATGTATGCCTATCTATTGATTTTTTTTCAATCTGTGTATGTATCTTTCTATATATGTTTGTGATGTGTTTTTGGGAAGTTTATTCTAAAACTCTTCTCAAATATAAGTTAACATATGAAGGCATGATGTCAATGTGCTATTATGAGGGTAAAGTATGCATTTGTGGAAAAGGGAGACATATACCTTGATTACAAATGTACAATCTTTGTTTTGCTTACAAATAAAGATATATATATAATACACTTTGTAAAGAGGGCTGCAAATTCAATTCTGTGAATATGCGGTCTGAACATCTCAAATGTGGTCTTATTCAATCGCTGTTCACTGAAGAGTGTTTGGAATCAGCCAATCAGATCATACATGAAATGCTTGAAAGAGTATTATGAGTGACTGCAAAATGTTTCAGTCCAAAGCTATTCATTTTAAAACAATTGAAGTACAAACAGAGAAAATGAATCATGAACAACATACTGATTAACAGTTATTAGTTTATACAGAGGCTCCCTACCTTCAACCTGAAACTTGTGTCATTTTTTTATGGTAAATTATCGAAAATAGGCCGATTTTGACACTTTAAAGTACGGGAAAATTATGAAAATGCCACAGAATACATTTTAAACCATTTTCTATCCACCTATGCCTTTAATTTTGATGAAAATTGCTCCTAAACTGCTGCGACACGATCCTGTGTCGCAGATGTAGTCCTCAACCTATGTATTGTCTCCCATCCTTGACAACTGCATTGTCAAGGTGGGTCTTCCTATCTAGGGTTACACCAAAACATTTGTAAATGTCTCCAACCAAAAATCAGAAATTCTCGAAAAGTTGTCCAAATAATCTACAGAAAGTTATAAATTATTTGAATTATTTGAAAAGAATTTTAAATTTTGACTCACTTTCTTAATTGTTTCTACCCAACATGTTCGCACTGTGTGAACACTACAAGTACTGTCCTTTGTCATGCTGACATTTTACGTACATTTGTGGGCCTCCTGAGCTAAGAAACAGAGATATGCTGAAGTTTGAGGATTTTGAGAATGATAATCGATTAGACGAATGACTTAAAGGTTCATTTTCTTCCTGCCTACTGAATCTTGAGTAAAATCTGGCCGTGTGCAGAATTCTAAGCTGTACAAATAAATCTTTCTGCAACTGTATTTATGAGAATCCGTCATATTTTATATAATCACAAATAGACAGTTCAGACAATTATATGATTTGAAACATATTTATTCAGGGCACACATGTTCAAGACAAGCAATTTTTCAAAATTGCCCTGTTAAAGTAGAATGCATATTATAACCAGGGACGGACGCAGGGGGAGGGACCAACATTTAGATATTTTTACATGTTAATTTTATCAGCGCGCAGTCAAATTATGCCGCGAGCTATGCTTTTCACGACACGATAGTCCGATAGATCCCCATCCAGAATTTTCTGGATCTCCCCCTGATTGTGGGCCTATAGTACACACAAATGGTAGAAAAATTGTTTTAAAAAAACACAATCAACTATCAAAATGTACTCAAAAATAGTTGTTAGCCTTTTCTTATTATCCGTCCAATGACTGTGCATCCTTAATTTTTTTTTTTTTTTTGCCGTAGACATTGATGTCATGCTAAGGCTGTTTGGGGATCATCCCTATGTTTGGCAATTCACAGAAATTTACACATCAGTGAGTTAAACTGTAGTAATCAATTACATGTTCAGGCTTAAAAAAATTGTTTATTACTGGATGAAAGGTAAGCCTGTTTGTGTTATTGAGTACCGTAATATGGGGTGAATCGGGACACTGGGGTGAATCGGGACAGAACAGACCAGCAGTATATTCCTTCAAAAAACCTCAACTTCTATTTGCCTTAGAGATTTGATTTTTGGCACACTATTAGAATACATTCTAGTTAAAATTGTGATGAATTTTCATACTTCTATCTGAAGGCGCAACGGCGCTGGGGCACTTTTAATTTGCGCCCGCAGAATTAGCACTTTCATAAAGTGGTCAAAACTTTGCTTGTACCATAAAAAGTCTAAATACCAGAGCCAAAATAAGTCACAGGAACCATTTTTCAATTTAAAGTAGGGTCAGGGGACCAGAATACTAGACCAGATAAGGGATTATATAGGTTTGGTCATGGGTTCAGATCCAGGTCAATGGCAAAGTTTAAGGAATAATAAAAAGTATACCATATCAATTTTCATTTGAATGTACTAGCATTGTTAGTCCAGGAGCCAACCTCTAAAATTGAGAGTTTTTGGCCCCCGACTGTTATATTGACAATTTTAGACTCGTTTCGAAGCTGAGAGTCTAAAGATTCCGTTTTTGATGGGTGGCAAGCTCGCACCAATCGCATAATGTCACAAAGTGGAGCAGAACGTCAAGACCTCCATTTTTGGGGGAAAACCATTAAAATCATGTTTTTTGGCTCTTATTTGATCAATTCTCATCAGAATTTGACCAAATTTGGTACACATGTTTGATTTAACACCACTTAATGGGATTTGGGGAAAAATTCCTAAAAAGTGCATTTTTTGAAAAATTTTGAGTTCATAATCTATTTGCAGAATGCAATTTTTCAATGTTGGCTTAATAATGTTTTTTCCTGTTTCAAGAAAATGACAATATTTGCACGAGGTTTGCACCCATTTTAATCCTTACAATCTCAGCTTTCCAATGGTATGAAATTTATAGGTATTTATAGCACTTGCAAGGAAATATTTGGTTGCCAAGCAGCTAAAGTCATTTTTTTGGTGATTTGCGGAAAAAGGTGAAAATGCTATTTTTCTCCTTCAATTTGATGATTTTTCATCAGAATTTCATCAAATATGGTAAATATGTTGAATTCAACATCAGTCTATGGGAATTGGGGGGTTAAAACTGCAATAAAATGCATTTTTTGAAATATTTTAAGTTTGTAATCTTTCTGCGGAAGTCATTTTTCCAACTTTGTTTGATAAATAAAGCTGATCAATGTGATCATGCTTCAATAACTTCACTTTTTTGCATGTATTTTGTACTCATTTTAATCCTTGCGATCTCAGCTTTCCAATGATATGAAATTTATTGGTATCCATGACAATGGCATCGAAATATTTGGTGCCGAGACAACCATAGTCATCTTTTGGGTGACCTGCGGAAAATGGTGAAAATGCTATTTTCCTCCTTTTATTTGATGATTTATCATCAGAATGCCATCACATATGGTAAATGTGTTGAATTTAACATCAGTTTAGGGGTTTTGTTGGAAAATTGCGAAAAATTGCATTTTTGGAAAATGTTTTGAGCTCACAATCTTTTTGCGGAGGTCAATTTTCCCTCTTTCTTATATATATAGGCCTATATATATATTGCCCATTCTGCTTCAAGAAATTCAATTTTGCATGAATTTTGCACTTATTGTATTCCTTACAATCTCAGCTTTCCAATGATGTGAAATTTATTGGTATCCATAGCAATGGCTTTGAAATATTTGGTTGCCAGGCAACCAAATTCGTCTTTAAGTGATTTGCGGAAAAATGTGAAAATGCCATTTTTCTCCTTATTTAATGAGTTTTCATCAGAATTTAGTCCAACTTGGTGAATGTGTTGAATTTAACACTAGTTCATGGGATTTTAGCACACTTTTAAAAGTGCAGGACAGTCGATGGGCTTCCTAATTTAACTCAGTTCACCTCATTGTCCTTCAAAATAAAACCTGGGCACTGCTTTAGTGTCTTTCTTCTGAAACACAGTAGGGGAGACTGGGGTAAATTTTGTGATATTTTGATTCAGGGTGATTTTCCAAAAAACCAACGCTGAATCAAGTAGTCTAAAAATCAGGTATCAGAATATAATACCTTTGCTATGCCAGGATCATACCAGGTTTCAGGGCAACTGGACCATTGGGAAAATCATGATAGGCATTTGAAACAACAATAGTCAAGTGGCAGAACTTGCCCGGGTGTTTGGGTGAGTTGTGCTACATGATGGCCGGATGTTCCGCTTAGTTTTTGCCAAAAGACCATGTATTTCACATTTTTCTTCAGATAGTTCATTAGTATCATGACTTTGCCATGTCAATGATATGTCGATGATATGTTACATTTTTAAAAGAACCATTATAGGCAAAAATTCAAAATGCTGCACAAAGTAGAATTCTTTATTGTTCAGAGACTGGTATGACACTATTAATACATGTTTTTCCTCAGTTTAAGTTATTTCACGACATGCATAGGCAGAGGGTAACTTGCAAACAAAAACATGAACCCCAAAATTAAATCCTATATTATACCATTTGCACAACTCACCAAATCCGTGTGGCACATCTTACCCTGAATAAATTTTCTGGAGAAAACCGGTTGTTAAAAATAAATTGACAATGCAAGATTAAATTTATCTAACAACAAGAATGTTTTCTAGATACACCTCAAACTCAATCCTACCACAGCCTGTCTAGAGGTCCATCATCTTATTACAAATACCAAATGACTGAGTAACAAGAATGTCAGTCCATGACATTTTAAGTTTTAAACAACAAAAATTAATTTATGAGTGTAAATCTTCATTACATTATATTTGGCAGTTTATTTTTTTCATGGTGGATTTTATTGGTGAGCAAATGTCTATACATGGGTGGCTTTGTCTTCTTTTCCCAATTCTTTATTTCACCTCAAGGTCCCAAACAGTGGGCGGCACAACTTAGCCTGCAACACAACAAACCCAGGTCTCCCCTACATGCATAACATGTGTCTTAGGATGCTGAATAGCAATAATTCAGAAATTTCCCTTTGTGTTATGTATTATGGGACCACGCACCTTCACCTGGTATCATGTGGTATGACATTTGACAAAACAACATTTAATATTGGTCAGGCATGAGTTAAAATATGATTTTGAGCCGATAGACTTTCAATTTTTGATTGCAATTAAAAGATATGTGAAAGGAACATCCACCTAAAATAATTCACAGATCACCAAGGAACACACATTTTTTTATCGTTTAAGAACATAAAGGGTGACCCCTCAACTTGCATATTGATTTTAAGTGGCAGTGACAAGAGCAAAGCGAATACATTGTATATTTATGCGAGCTTGATTAGCTTTTGAAAACACTGGCCCAAAACAGAGTTTAATCTTTTTCCATAGGTTTTTTATTTTATATTTTCAAATTCAACTGTTTGAATACTTTAAGAATCATTTGTGGTACTCCATAGTTTCACTGTGTACTGAAATTCAATGTGCACTGTTTCCCCATCATAAAATTCGGAGGTAAAAATATGGTTCATTATTACTTGCATTGAGAAATTGATTAATATTTAATATTTCATTTAAGGATGTACACAATTATGTCCTAGCAAAACTTTGCCAATAGATTATCTAAAAAACTAATGCTTCACTCTTATCACTAGACACATTATTTTAGCCTGTTCTTGTTTAGTGCTAAGGGGGCCACTAATTCATCTGAAGGGGGAGGGGCTGCTGTTTCCGTGAAATAAATAATTTTCCGTCGAGGAAAACTCCAAGCCCCCACCCCGATTATTAAATGGTCACCCCCTAATGATAATGAGCATTACAAAGCTATTTCAGGTTTGTCTCACAGAACAATATACAGTATTATATTTTGGAGTTCACCATTGTAGGATATGGCAACAATTGCTACTTGAAAGGGCGTCATTCGTGACAAGGTTAAGAATACACCTTCCTACATAAATATTTGAAAAAGTCAGCCTTGAAAAAATAGGTCCTCGACTGTTGGCAATAATGTGGCATTTTTGTGATATACATATATATATTTCACTTACTTATCGGAAAAATTAGTCCTGTTGCTAGGTAGCCAAATGCTTTGACACTGTTGCTATGGACACCAAAAAATACCATGTCATCGGAAAGCTAACATGATAAGGATTCCAATGAAAATAAACTTTCGAACAAAAGCAATGATTTTCCGGAATCGCAAAAAAGCAACACAAAGGCAAACATTGTGTTCTCCAAATAGATTTAAAACTTATGCATTCATTTTCAATGTTGAAAAGGATGTCCTTTTTAACAATTTTAAACCAATCTCATGCACTATGGTGAAATTCTGAAGATAACTCCTCAAATAAAAGGAGAAAAAATGCATTTTCACCATTATCGACAAATCATCCAAAAATGGCTTTGGTTGCTTGGCAACCAAATATTTCCATGCTGACATTGTCACCATGGATACCAAGACACTTCATCTTATCAAAAAGCTGACAATGTAAAGATTAAAATGAGTGGAAAATTCATTCAAAATAGTGATTTTCCTGAAGAAGTTGAGCTATATGTATCAAACAATTAAGTAAGAAAATTGCCTTTCGCTTATTAGACTGGCAGGAGGCCAGTCTTTAGCAGTCCCTGGATGATGGTAGGATCCTGTCCCCCAGCTGGATCATTGTACGTACATGGCTGTCGTCTGCCAAGTGATCATCAAGTGATCTCAAGTAGTGGCTGCAATCATCGTATTTGCACCTTGCTTACCTGTTGATTGAGTCAACTAAACCATGCTCATCAGGCCTGCTAAATGTCCAGGCATTTCATTGCTCACAGCCTTAGTAAATAACTTTATTACATTGGTTAATTTCGACTGTATTCGTCTGCAAAAAATAGCAGTAGCCCAATGCATTCTGGGAGTTCCTGGATACTTTTTTCCATGTCCACCAGAGGGAGATTGACCCTGGCCATGCTACTGCAGGGACCTCTAGTGAGAAAATTGTGAAGCACTGAGCAGACATGCAGGTGGCCTGCATTTGTGGATAGATAGATAGATAGATAGATAGATAGATAAGGGGGCGACCATTTAATATCTCCTATGAATAAGGGGGCAACCATTTAATATCTACTAAGGTGCTAGACATGGGGACTTACCCCCCCCCCCGGACATGGGGACTTACCCCCCCCCGGACATGGGGACTTAGCCCCTCGGACATGGGGACTTACCCCCTCGGACATGGGAAGACTTACCCCCGCGGACATGGGGACTTACCCCCCCCCCGGACATGGGGACTTACCCCCTCGGACATGGGGACTTACCCCCTCGGACATGGGGACTTACCCCCGCGAACATGTGGACTTACCCCCGCGGACATGGGGACTTACCCCCGCGGACATGGGGACTTACCCCCGCGTACATGGGGACTTACCCCCGCGTACATGGGGACTTACCCCCGCGTACATGGGGACTTACCCCCTCGGACATGGGGACTTACCCCCGCGGACATGGGGACTTACCCCCGCGGACATGGGGACTAACCCCCCCGGACATGGGGACATACCCCCTCGGACATGGGGACTTACCCCCTCGGACATGGGGACTTAACCCCTCGGACATGGCGACTTACCCCCTCGGACATGGCGACTTACCCCCTCGGACATGGGGACTTACCCCCTCGGACATGGGGACCTACCCCCTCGGACATGGGGAATTACCCCCGCCACATGGGGACTTACCCCCGCATACATGGGACCTTACCCCCGCGGACATGGGGACTTACCCCCTCGGACATGGGGACTTACTCCCTCGGACATTGGGACTTACCCCCTCGGACATGGAAAGACTTACCCCCGCGGACATGGGGACTTACCCCCGCGTACATGGGGACTTACCCCCGCGTACATGGGGACTTACCCCCGCGGACATGGGGACTTACCCCCGCGTACATGGGGACTTACCCCCGCGTACATGGGGACTTACCCCCTCGGACATGGGGACTTACCCCCTCGGACATGGGGACCTACCCCCACGGACATGGGGAATTACCCCCGCCACATGGGGACTTACCCCCGCGTACATGGGGCCTTACCCCCGCGGACATGGGGACTTACCCCCTCGGACATGGGGACTTACCCCCTCGGACATGGGAAGACTTACCCCCGCGGACATGGGGACTTACCCCCGCGGACATGGGGACTTACCCCCTCGGACATGGGGACTTACCCCCTCGGACATGGGGACTTACCCCCGCGGACATGGGGACTTACCCCCGCGGACATGGGGACTTACCCCCGCGGACATGGGGACTTACCCCGGCGGACATGGGGACTTACCCCCGCGGACATTGGGACCTACCCCCGCGGACATGGGGACCTACCCCCGCGGACATGGGGACCTACCCCCTCGGACATGGGGACCTACCCCCGCGGACATGGGGACCTACCCCCGCGGACATGGGGACTTACCCCCGCGTACATGGGGACTTACCCCCTCGGACATGGGGACTTACCCCCTCGGACATGGGGACTTACCCCCTCGGACATGGGGACTTACCCCCTCGGACATGGGGACTTACCCCCTGGGACATGGGGACTTACCCCCTCGGACATGGGGACTTACCCCCTCGGACATGGGGACTTACCCCCGCGGACTCGGGGACTTACCCCCTCGGACATGGGGACATACCCCCTCGCACATGGGACTTACCCCCTCGCACATGGGGACTTAACCCCTCGGACATGGGGACTTACCCCCTCCGACATGGCGACTTACCCCCTCGGACATGGCGACTTACCCCCTCGGACATGGGGACTTACCCCCTCGGACATGGGGACTTACCCCGCGGACATGGGGACTTACCCCCGCGGGCATGGGGACTTACCCCCGCGGACATGGGGACTTACCCCCGCGGGCATGGGGACTTACCCCCGCGGACATGGGGACTTACCCCCGCGGGCATGGGGACTTACCCCCGCCGACATGGGGACTTACCCCCGCCGACATGGGGACTTACCCCCTCGGACATGGGGACTTACCCCCGCGGACATGGGGACTTACCCCCGCGGACATGGGGACTTACCCACTCGGACATGGGGACATACCCCCTCGGACATGGGGACATACCCCCTCGGACATGGGGACTTACCCCCTCGGACATGGGGACTTACCCCCTCGGACATGGGGACTTACCCCCTCGGACATGGGGACTTACCCTGCGGACATGGGGACTTACCCCCTCGGACATGGGGACTTACCCCCGCCGACATGGGGACTTACCCCCTCGGACATGGGGACATGTTGGCAGTGGGTACAAGTGTTGGCAGTGGGTGCAAGTGTTGGCAGTGGGTTCAAGTGTTGGCAGTGGGTTCAAGTGTTGGCAGGGGGTGCAAGTGTTGGCAGTGGGTGCAAGTGTTGGCAGTGGGTTCAAGTGTTGGCAGTGGGTTCAAGTGTTGGCAGTGGGTTCAAGTGTTGGCAGGGTGTGCAAGTGTTGGCAGGGTGTGCAAGTGTTGGCAGGGGGTTCAAGTGTTGGCAGGGGTTCAAGTGTTGGCAGTGGGTGCAAGTGTTGGCAGTTGGTGCAAGTGTTGGCAGGGGGTGCAAGTGTTGGCAGGGGGTGCAAGTGTTGGCAGTGGGTGCAAGTGCTGGCAGGGGTTGCCAATGGTTGTAATTTAGTATCTCCAACATGGTGGTAACACTGCTTCTCCTGTAATAGTCATGGATCTCTCTGGAACACAAACACGCTGTCAGCAAACACCCTGCCAGTCTTGCATATTTTAATATGCCCCCATCTAGTTTGTTATTACCTCAAAATTTCGCAGTTTTCCCCCAAATCCCATAAACTGATATGAAATCAAAGATATTTATCACATGTGATGGAATGCTGAGACTGTAAGGAAAACAATGAGTGCAAAATTCATGCAAAAGTATTGAATTTCTTGAAGCAGAACAAGCTATATAGCATATACACATATAGGCCTAAGAAAGAAAATTGATCTCCCCAAAAAGATTATTAGCTCCAAACCTTTTCGAAAAATGCAAATTTTTTGCAATTTTCCCCCCAAATTCCCTAAACTGATGTTAAATTCAACGCATTTACCATATGTGATGGAATTCTGATGATAAATCATCAAATAAAAGGAGGAAAATAGCATTTTCACCATTTTCCGCAGGTCACCCAAAAGATGACTATGGCTGTCTCTGCACCAAATATTTCGATGCCATTGTCATGGATACCAATAAATTTCAAATCATTGGAAAGCTGAGATTGCAAGGATTAAAATGAGTACAAAATACATGCAAAAAAGTGAAGTCATTGAAGCATGATCAGCTTTATTTATCAAACAGAGTTGGAAAAATTACTTCCGCAGAAAGATTATGAACTCAAAATATTTCAAAAAATGCATTTTTTGCAGGTTTACCCCAACATGCCATAGACTGATGTTGAATTCAACATATTTACCATATTTGACGAAGTTCTGATGAAAAATCATCAAAGTAAAGGAGAAAAATAGCATTTTCACCTTTTTTCCGCAAATCACCAAAAAAATGACTTTAGCTGCTTGGCAACCAAATATTTCCTTGCAAGTGCTATAGATACTTATAAATTTCATATCATTGGAAAGCTGAGATTGTAAGGATTAAACTGAGTGCAAACATTATGCAAAAATTGTCATTATCTTGAAACAGGAAAAAACATTATTAAGCCAACATTGAAAAATTGCATTCTGCAAATAGATTATGAACTCAAAATATCTCAAAAAATGCACTTTTTAGGAATTTTTCCCCAAATCCCATTAAGTGGTGTTAAATCCAACATGTGTACCAAATTTGGTCAAATTCTGATGAGAATTGATCAAATAAGAGCCAAAAAACATGATTTTAATGGTTTTCCCCCAAAAATGGAGGTCTTGACGTTCTGCTCCACTTTGTGACGTTATGCGATTGTTGCGAGCTTGCCACCCATCAAAAATGAAAACTTTAGACTCTCAGCTTCGGAACGAGCCTAAAACTGTCAATATAACAGTCGGGGGCCAAAAACTTGTTAAATAAGCATCTTTTTGTTGGTTGGCTCCTGGACTATGTCTTTCAATGAATATTATTGAACTTAGTATCATTTATAGTGGATTTAGTCCAGAATTCACAATCACCTGCGAAATGAGCAGAAAACAATAGTTTTCCATATTTTTCTGTCATTTATCACATTTTCTTAAATTTGTATAATATTAATAAAATTGATTTCAGATTTTTCTCAAAATATATTTTTGGCATTTGGAACATGTTTTCTAATGTTTACTCACAAGATGCAATCACTTAGGGAAGGTAGGAAGTATTGATTGTGGAAATAATGGACTGTCCCGATTCACCCCAAAGTATGGGGTGAATTGGGACAGTGGTTTTTTTGGCCCTGAGCCTCAGCAATTTAAGACATCATTTCAAGCTCCTAGGGATACCGAGATATTATGCTCAGACACATTTTGACATAATATTTTGATATCTGAGTTGATTTGTGACCATGCTATGACAGAAAAACGGCCAATTCTGTCCCGATTCACCCCATATTACGGTACCACAAATTGGTTTTGTTATCTATAACGGCAAAATACAAGGAAGATCCATAACCACTAACCAGTCCCAGCTGACATCATGCTCTTGCTTACGATAAGTTCTCACGGCAGAGGTTGTGCGTTGATGTGGATGTCAGGGTGCTTGGAAGGGCTATTTTGGCGATTTTTAATGCCAATTTTGGACAGTTATATAATCAATTAAAGGTTCTACATCGTCGTGGGTGGATCCTAGGACGACGTTTTCCATGCCGAATCACTCGAAGCAACCCCCAATGAGGAAAAGTAGTGTGTCGGCGAGTTGTCCAGGAGCTGCGGTGAAGTTCCATTGCCTCAATGTTAAACTAGCCTCACCCAGGTAGCCTGTAGCCTCGCCCAGGCAGCATGTAGCCTCACCCATGCAGGCAGCCTGTAGTCTGGCCCAGGCACCTCTCAAATCCTGAATTACGAAGCAAACTTGAAGAATACAATGCCAGCTAAGCATACAATGTCATAGTTATAGAATGGATAAGACAATTTCCGAACCGGAAATGGTTTTTTGTGGTGTTGGCCAATCATCAGTTACTGCCTAATTCGCGCCAACAACATGTTTATGCTTGATTTCACGGACAGATTTTTTGCAATTTATCCTGTCTCACCTGCTTTCCAAGGGACTGCCGCGTTTTGGGATAATGAAGTGTTCATTGTTTGTGCACTCCTTTATACAATTTGGTAAACCATTCCATATAATAGGACCCCGATCAGTGCAAAAGAACATTATGCTATTTCAGTTTGAACAATCGATACAAAGATGTCAGGGACTCAAAGATCTGCCTTTTGAAAGATTACAAGCCACTTCTTTTAGCTTTGATGATGTTTGTGTACCGTGTAAAATATGTTATTATTACACGAGATAGAGAATAGAATTTTTTCAAAACATTTATAGACATTTCACAACTTCCAATAATAATGACTGGGACCTTGTAAATACATATTCTCATTCTTTCTATCCATCTCTAAGTATGATATCTGAGGCTTCATGTTAAGGTCAGTTTTGGCATTTTCCAGTCTTCTTTTCTTAGGTTTTCCAATGTGTCTTCTCTTCATTCAGAAAGATTATTTGGTTCTGTCACTTATACTGTCTTCCTTGTATGTATAATAAAATATTCTGACTATCCCTGCTTATTTTATCCAATTAAAATGAAAAAAATTTAACAGGTATATAAGATGTCATCCATACCCAAAAAATTGCTCATCTCGTAAAAACTGAGAAACTACATGAGTGATGGTAAAGTAACTGAGAAGTAAAAATAATACCACTTTTCATTGTTATTAATGATTTCACAATTAACTGATTAAATTTCATGAAAAAAAGTATGAATATACTACTATTCAATATGTCAAGACACAGATAATGCAAGCAGATTTTCAGTTCGTTTTAAGTGTACTACAAAGTCTGGGCCGCATTTCACGACTTCTGGTTTCCATGGCAACAGATTAAGCATTTATTTTTAATTTTATGATCTGGTTTTTTGGGAATTATTTGCAAATTACCTCAATATTATCTGACCCAAATATCATGTTTCTACATCAAATCTAGCAAAAGTTATGACTACTTGGACAGAACTTTTGGAAAACCCCTCGTAATCCAAGATATCACGCGAGCATGAGGTTAAATAATCGGCACCACATAGTAAATTTGATCTGTCTTTGCTCCTTATTGCTAAAATATTTGGAAAGGGGCCAGCTCGACCCTCTCAGATTCTCTTTAAAATTCAGTCAATTATTGACCTGATATCCAAATGAGGATTTCCAAAATAGCTTCAACTGATATATAGTTATTGATTTACAGGCCCGTAAGCTGAGGGGATTGTCAACAAGATTTGAAGAAAGTCATTCTTGACAACTTTTGGAGATTCACTTTGGGTAAAGATTTAAAGTTACATTCAAAATTGTGTCAGCACCTCTTTTGCCACTCCTAGTGACAAGGGATGACATAGTTGTGCTAGGCTACACAATTCGATGAATTCATGGAACACTCTAAAAAATTTAAGACAAAATTGGTTTTTTTAAGATTCAAAATGGTTATTTGAAAAACCATGTTGGTTTTGCATTGAAATTTGGTTTTTCAAAAAAACATTTTGAATCTAAAAAATCAATTTTGTCCCGACATTTTTTAGAGTGAACGCCCCCAAACAAGGGCATTTGTGCTGCTGTGACTCAAATTGAACATGCCATTATACCAAATACACGGCCGGATGTATATTCTGTGTCCATAAATCATTTGGCTTACAAACTAATAGATTAGTGATGATTTGGTTGAAAACTGGTAGCTGTGTAAATTATGTATTTGCACTAAACAAATTCAAATGTTGACTTTTTGTCAAAACGAGTCATGCCTGACATGGCAGGGCTCGGCCCTGTCACCTAGTGCCAGCCCAATATTCTGTAATATTGAACAAGAAGGGGTGAGACAAGACATTATTATGTGAGAACTGACTGAAATTATGTAAATCTGCAGTTATCGAGTAGTGATTTTTTTCGCATTAAAAAAGAAAAACCATACTAAGTCACCATAATAACCTTGGTAGTGCTGAAAAAATCATGAACATGCCAGTGTACACTTTTCTTATTGTAATATTCACTATTGGTGGTTAAGGTCAAAGAAACTCACTTCAGATACCTTGTTACAAGAGACTGAATAATAATGTAAGCATTAATTTAACATTGAACAAAAAAAATTGTATACATGTTTCCACACTGTTGAAAAGCAACTAATCAATTTTAGTCAGGGAACTTCTTTATTCTAAATTAATTTTATTGTTGATCGTCTGTGCTTCATTAACCGTGCTTAGAAATACTTTGCACAGTAGTCTCTAAGTACGACTGTAATAATATATTTCTTTAAACTACTGTCATTAAGGGTGTAAATTTGCTTTAAAGATATGATTGGCAGTGCCTTTATGCCACACAAGATGTGCTCCATTGGCACATAGCACTGGTCAGGATATTTTGGCCTTGGGGATGCATGAATTGATTGAAGACAAACTTGATTGATTGATTTATATGATTTATATGTCATGCAAATTTCCTTGACTGTGTTGTGGTACCTAGAGTATTATAATAAGACCAAATGGGTATGGTGGTATTTTGAGATGTACTCCACGTGCGTCAGCACGAGTGGGTACAGAGGACTCAGGATATCTTCACGAGTGGGAGTACATCTCAAAATACCACCATAGAGCCATTTGGTCTTATTTATACCCCATTATATAACTCCAAAGAAAGCTGAACTTCACTCAAATGATCAATACTCAACAGTAATCTCAGCCAATCAGAGCACAGATAGCAGCTCAACTGATGATGTCACAATGTTGTGACGTCACCATGGGCATGACGTCACAATGACAAACAATGCAATGACATCATCAACAATGATCAAACCATGTAGTATACAAAAAACCATTGAGTATACAACGCAATACCACATGGGATATATCCATTGTTTTTTCATGTGGTATTGTAAACGTTATGGGGTATATAATGAAACTCGGTACATACAGAGTTTGACATTGATAATTCATGACAAGTTCTGGTGACCGGCACAGTTTTCAAATTACTGATTACACTCAGCAAATATTTGACATTGGTTTGGTTTTTGGCAGACCTCGTAGAGGAGCTCTTTACCACTTTTTAAAAATCCATGTTGGTTTTGCATTGAAATTTGGTTTTTCAAAAAACCATTTTGAATCTAAAAAACCGATTTTGTCCCGAAATTTTTTAGAGTGAATAATTGAAGCAAAGATGATCAACATTCGAATTAATTAAGAGTAGAACATTTTTCTCACTAAAATTGATAAGTTGCAGTTGAAATTATATTACAGGGTGTCTACAGAAAAAGAGGACAGTCAACACTATTGGATTTGTTTACATCTTATTTTGTGCCAAGCATCATTATTCAACAAAACATGATTTGTGTATGAACAATATATTCAGAACAGTCAAATTACCCATTATTCGCACCCCTTGATGTGGTAACTTTCTGCAGATGAGACATAAATGATGCAAAAGCGTGTTTGATGCTCTCCACGAACATTTTGCCCCATGCAGACATGGCGGAGGCCTTTAACTTTAATGCGAGGGTTGCGATAACTTGCTGGATTCTGTCTCTCAGTTTGCCCATACTGAATAATCCACTGGGTCCAGCTCAGGAGACAAGGGGTGGCACTCTACCTGGCTCAGGAGGCTTGTTTTGAGGCACTCCTGAGTCTTCTTCGCAGTATGAAGAGGTGCTACACCTTGTAGGAAGATGATTTTGCCAACAAAAGAGGTTCTTGTCTGATGCCATGGCACTCCAAATTATTTCAGAATGTTATTATAAACATTTGCATTGATTCCGGCACTCTGGTTAATGGTTTATTTTAGACATTTTTGTGATTTTCTTGTCATCAGATGACTCCATGTTGAAGACCAAGTGTTAGGTCCTGAATTGAATTATCGGCAGCTGGAGCATCAGCAAATGTCCCACTACTCACGCATGAATCATTCCTACTCTCACAAGCACCATAAATGGTGAAAAATTTCTCATCAAGAATGAGGAAAACAAGGTCGACCTTTTTCATCTTTGAGCAATGCAAGCACTTTTGCATATCATGCTTGCATTTTGCCTTTAGGAGTGATCTAATTCACAATTGAACATATTTGCAATAGACCTGATATGACTGACAAATCCATTCTTATGCTAGACTTATCACCAAATTCTGAACTTACATGAGTGTGAAAAAGAAGAAAAGTGACTGTCCTCTTTTTCTGTAGACACCCTGTAGATGCAAAGATTTTTTTATCAATGTTAAATTAATGGTACATTAATATTCAGCCTCTCAGACAATGGTATCTGAAGTGAGGACCTTAGTCTTAAACCGTAAAGAGTGATTATTGCAGTAAAATTGAAAAACTCAATGAAAGAGAATTAAGACTTGTTTGCAATGACAATGAGAGCACATATAATCACCTACTTATACAAATGTTCAATAGCTTGTAAAAATAACTTTGTAGAATTTGTTTTCAAGGTACTTCATGGCCTAGCACCACCTTTGGAAAGTTAATTTTTTGAGACACTTATTTCTCCATATAACATGCGGGACAGTTCAATATGATAAAAGGTTTGTTAGTTATCAAGGTTCATTATGGAATGTCCTGCCATCTCATTTGAAATGTTCAGATGATATAGGAACAATCCTGGAATATTCAAGTGAGACTAGCGAAGAAGCAACAGTTACTGTACTTCAATCAATGTGAATGTGGACCAATGACCATATTTACTATTTTAAGAAATTCTCTGTAACACATAAGAGTCATGATATGAATTATACATGTTCAAGTTAGAACATAACTGTAAATAATACTTCATTCATTTTTTCATCTGTAAATAGTATAAGATAACTTCGTCAATTCACCTTGTTCCGTTGTTTCAACTTGTCGGTAAAAAGCTTATAGCTTGTGTTTATTGTTCTCACTGTCTGTCGCAACCAATGTTAAATAATGTTTGTTTTTTGTTTGATACATCAAAATTTTTGTCTGACCCTCCTCCACATTACTGTGCTAACTGTGTTCTTAGTCAATACTTTTAACCCCAAAGTTTGTTCAAGCTGGCTGTGAACAATATTATACGGAAGCCAAAATTTCTTTCTTTAATAAATGATCTTCCTTTTTATTTTAATCAAAATAAAAGCGAATTCCAGACAACTTAATTCGACTTATGAGGATTGGCACTCTTTAGAGTAGGCCTATACATAATGACATATAATTTATTCCATAAACACACGAAACATAATATAGGCAAAATTGCCAGAACTGCTGCGAATCAGGTATAAAATCGCAAGAAATAAATATATTATATTTATTGAACAAATTATTTCATTCTGCAAGGGGGGTATTAGAAACATAGCTTCTTAGAAATTATTTTAATGCCTAGTTCCATCTATCCTTACCTTACCTTACCCTACCTTTCAGCAAGTCAACCCATTCAGTGAGAAGAAAATAATGGGGTCATAATGGGGTGTTCCAAAAAAACTTTCTTCCAAATTTTCCTAATCTGAAGCTTACATTCTAATTTCATTTAGATAAAAGTGTGTTGTGTCAAAATTTCAGCCAGATCAATGGGTTTATTTTGAGGTTGCACAAAGTCATTGAAGATTAACGTAAGATTGTCCATAGGCGAACTGTAAAATCATCAATTTATGATAAATCATAAATCTTGTTATAATTTTTAGTTATTTTGTTAAATTTTCTCTTTTAGAGTATGTTCACTGTTCAGGGTGACCAATCAGATTTTAAAAATATGTTTTACTCGCAAAGTTTTATCTATAGCTAGTCAGTACAGGGTGAAAGCACACTAAAGGCCTCAATTGCGTTTTGATCAGATAAAAGTAAATTTAGGGTCCTATAAACCAATTTCTGACATAAAGAAGAAACAGTGCAGTATTCAAGCTTGATCAACAAGTAAATCTGAGAAATTTAGGCTTTTTTCATGAGCATACAATTAAAACCATGCTCTGGGAAGACCTTTAAAGTGGGTATAATTTGTTAATTTTAGCATGTAACCAGTGGCCCTTTTTCTGAAGCACCATCTATTGCAGCAATGCTGTAGCCTAATATTTAGTTCACATTCTGCCGGTGACATTATCTGTTTACTGTACCTCCCTGGCCTTCTGTAGGGACCAATGGCTGACTTTTCAATATGATGATTATGGCAGCCATGACGTCCAAAGAAAAGGTCTGCTTGTAACCATATTTTTGCAAATTTACAGTCAGGGATTCAAAAGGCTGGCTGGAGGGTATTTTTATGTAATAATTAGCCGAATTTAGTGCTTTTGCCTAGATATGATATTGGTTTAATGAATTTAAGCAAAAAATGTCCAATGGCCACTGATGATTGTAAGATACAAGAAGCTTTAATGGCTAAAATCAATGTCCGTCCATTACGTCCACAACTGATTTTTTGGTAATTTACATGAATTAAAGGCCAGCTAACATGTCAACTGAGATGGAAATGCATGTCTATCTCTCTCTACCTATGTATGCAACAGAAAAATTAAAAAACACAATGAATTTAACTTATACACTGGACACCAGGCTAAAAAGTGTAAATGTCCGTCCATTACGTCCACAAAAATGTTCAAATTCGTCTGGGGACTGATGTTTGGAGGTCTGGTTTGTCACGAATAAAGCAGGGATACCATGTTTAGTGACAAATTTGGATTATTTTAGTGAATGCTGACAAGGCTCAAAAATTTAATTGGTCACAGTTCATGCAAACTGTCCATATCACATCTGCGAAAACTGTCGAAAAGCCGTCCATTTCAGCAGAAAAACCTAGATTTTTATGGAACTTTCATAATGTAGTTCATAGCAGCCCTGCAAATACCTGTCTTGATTTATTAGACAAACATAATTCTGTATTCTACACATTATTAGGTTTAAAGTGATGTACTACACTTGCACTTTTGATGAAAATAATTATTAGGTCATAGGGGCCAAATATATTGAGGCGCTTACTGTGCTTTCACCCTACAGAGGTTACAGCCAGGGGCCCGAAATGCCGCCAGTCCACCTCCGATTACAGCGGTCAATTTTCAAGCATTTTTCCGAAAAATATTGGGCATCCTTGGCGTTTCACTGAGTAAATAATCAATCGAAAAAAAACTCCAGATATAACTGCAGAGAAAGCTCTGGGAATGGACCATGCAATTTTCAATTGTGCAAATGACAACTAGCTTATTTATTTCTAATGCTTCGCTCAACCTCTTAAATTAGAGGCGGACTGTCGGCATTTCGGTCCCTGTGGCAAAATAATTCAATAGGCCCCTACTTCCCTACCATTAAGAATTCATGCTTCCACAGGTAATTTGGTGGAGGAGTTTTTGAAGCATTGACCCAATGGCAAAACATCAACCATTTTCAAGGGCATAGATTTTTCATATTTGTATTGGAGATGATTTCGGCAAATGCATATTTTGCGCGAGGTCTAAAGGGCTGAAAGTTGCGCTTTGATGGATTTTAGCGACCACTTTAGGGCCAAAAATTCAATAGATTTTAGATTATCCAAGATTAGTTTCCACATACAAGACAACTGGTATCATGGAAAAAATTGCTAAATACGACTGATAATTGTCACACCTTGTGGTAATAATATGAAATTCTAGGGGGGGAATCACATGATCATCCCCCCCAGGTTCATCCTAGGGAGGATGCATCCCCCACCCCCCCCCCCCCAGGATCTACGCCCCTGAGACTGTCCATTTTACGTGCTCACCCCTGGAACTGTATTGCAGGGAAAACCGTTCACCATATAAAAAAAATGTCACAGAAACTTTCAAAATGATTTTATGATTACATATATACTTACCAATATATAGTCTTGAAGTGACTGAAATGAATCTTAATTAGATTTAGGCAAAGCATGCATGTATGGACCAAATGTCATTCTGGATAAGAAGCCACTACTTCGTTTTATCTCATTGCGGGGGGGGGGGGGCTTGGAGGTTTTTTAAATACTAATTTCTTGCTCTGTTTACATGAAATCAATAAATTCTTTTTGGACAGTCTTGAAATAAATTTATACTTGGAGTACTTCTTAACAAGTTCGCTTGATTTACCAAGAAATATTAAAAGAAAGAACATTTTGGGTATGTCGTGCACCATTTATTGTCACCTTCACTAGTGTCCCCCCCCCCTGAAAATAGAATGGTCGTCCTCTAAAGACTTTATCTGGATAACAACTAAACATGATAATACTCGACTAAAGAAACTTATAACTTTAAAAATGTTGTTTTGATATGTTAAGAAATTACATCTGTCACAGAATTTACTGTTGTCCATGGTGACATGATCTTTTCAATGCATATACTTTTTTGGCCAGAGTTTCAAAACTAATGAAACGCTTGAACTCATTAAATCAAGTGTTCTTTCAAAGCTATGTCACGATTCAAACAAAAGACATCTGTTTTGCATGACTTTCTTTGCAAAGATATGCTTTTTTCCTGTCTGAATATCTTTAATTTATCACTTTCAGCTGTGTATTTTTTAGCATGTTGGTTTTTCATCACTGAGGCTGGCACATCTTGATTGGTGAAATTATTCATAAATTACATGAGACTGCATAAACCAAACTGCATGTGATTTTATATTATCTATTACACCAATGATCTCTTTTTTCACATTTAGATCAATATTGTAAAAGCAATCTTTTGGAATGTTTTTTGCATGGAAAACGAGATGCTCCGAATAGCGCCATTTTTTTTCCACAGCATTTTTCTAAAAAGTCAACAAATTACGATCAAATTTCTGGCGAATTCTTATTGGACCAGATCTTGTATATAAGCGGTCAGGACTCGAATCAACATCGTCTTCTTCAATCAACTTGTAGAAGGACACCTACTAGAAAGCTGCTGACTTGTCTGCGAATAGACTGGTAAGATGAGTAAACCTTTTCTGTCTGATTAACCGATGCAGATTCGATCCTGACTCTGGGTATTCCATATGGGATAACATTTTGCTTGTTAAGGCTTTCAGCTATATCCTTAAACCTTTAGCTTTCTTTAAGTAAAATAGAATAACACCCTGTATAGTTTTTGAAACAATGATCTGATAGATAGATAGATAGATAGATAGATAGATAGATAGATAGATAGATAGATAGATAGATATGGTAAGTTCGGCCCTCTAAGCCCAGTCCTGGGCGCTCATGAGGGTTGATTGATGAGATGAGAGAGAGAGCGGGATATCACACCATGTTACACATTTACCGCATGTGCGGGATCTTTTACTTGCCGAGCATAGACAGTCACGATCGGTGACGGAATAATCTTGAAGTAAATTGAAATAGAAAGGTGTAGGTTGAGTTCCAAGCCTCACTTCAAGTTTGTATTTGTTTGTATTTGTATATATTATTTCAACAGTCCATTTTGAATTTCAATCTAACACTGGACCTCAAAATTACAGGGCAAGCATGGTCACTACTCTGCTGAGACACTTAACATTGCATTGGGGGAAAAACCTTCAGAACGAAGGAGACGACAACAATCATGAAATCTTTAATTTAAGAGCAAGCCAGGAATTGGGAGAGGGGGGGGGTAATTTTGAGATTATGTGCCCCTGAGAAAGAGGGATGTTCTCAACATGCCCCACTTTTCCGTATTGCCTGATATCAGTCTTTTAGCGAAGTGGCCAATCAGAGACTTGTATCTTGACTGTTCCGCTATACATACTCATATTTCGTTCACATTTTTTCCAATAGGTGGAGCTCAAGTACATTATGTTTCTGCTAATGGCATTTATGTGTGGGGTATATATGATCTCTGTCTTCATCAGCATTAAAAATCCATGAGTGATTTAAAAACTATTACTTCAGGGTGAAATGTCCCTGTCTTTATCAGCATTTTAAATCCATGAGTGATTTAAAAACTACTTACTTGGGCACTTTTTCTAGGTTTGGTCAGCAGAATGAAAAAAAACAAAACTTTAGTTTATTATTTATCTGATAGATGTATCTTTGAATTTTTCTTCTTTGCCGAAGAGCATGATGTAATGCTGGGGCTGTTTTGGATCATCCCTATGTTTGGTAATTCACACTTAAAGATCATTAAACTAAACTGTAGAAATTAATAACATGTACAGGCTTAGAATAATTACAGTCCGCCTGTGTGTTTTTATATTGATTTCCGTGGTTTGGTTTAGTCATCTATAACTGCGTGCCAAACAAAAAGATGATCCTCTACCAGCCTCAGCATGACATCATGCTCTCAGTGAAAACATCAAATGCAAGGGATATGTAGTTATTGGGTTAATAATACATTTTTTTCTTAATCAAATTCAAGAGATATGTAGTTATTGGGTTAATAATATATTTTTTTTCTTTATCAAATTCAAGGGATATGTAGTTATTGGGTTAATAATACAATTTTTTCTTAATCAAATTCAAGGGATATGTAGTTATTGGGTTGATAATAAATTTTTTTCTTAATCAAATTCAAGGGATATGTAGTTATTGGGTCAATTATAATTTTTTTCCTTAATCAAATTCAAGGGATATGTAGTTATTGGGTTAATAATACAATTTTTTTCTTAATCAAATTCAAGGGATAATTATGTAGTTAATAATAATAACAGAAATTTATATAGCGCCTGTTCCAAAGAATAGTTCTTTGCTCACCGGCGCTTGTTCAATAGACTAGCTGTAATATTTTTTAAAGACATGCGTTTTCAGGTTTTCTTGAAGCTTTGTAGTGAATCTTTCTTCATAAGTTCTACAGATATTTTGTTCCATAGTGTTGGACAGGCAATACAGAAAGCTCTTTCACTAAAGCTGTTGCCATTGCTCGAAATCTCATGTCTTTCTAGATGTATCTTGTTTGAGCTTCGCAGGTTAATTGGGTTTTGCCTGATCTTAATCAGATTAGTCAAACATTTTGGTGCCTGATTATAAAGTATTTTCCAAGCCAGTGTGAGTATTTTGTATTCAATCCTAGCTGGGATAGGGAGCCAGTGTAGGTCTTTCCTCAGAATCGACACATGGTCATATTTCCCAGCTTTGGCAATTAACCTTACGGCAGAGTTTTGAGTTATTTTGTTGATAGTAATTTTTTCTAAATCAAATTCAAGGGATACGAAGTTACTGGGTAATTAATAATTTTTTCTAAATCAAATTCAAGGGAAATGTAGTTATTGGGTTAATTATAATTTTTTTTCTTAATCAAATTCAAGGGATATGTAGTTATTGGGTTAATAATACAATTTTTTCTTAATCAAATTCAAGGGATATGTAGTTATTGGGTTAATAATACAATTTTTTCTTAATCAAATTCAAGGGATATGTAGTTATTAGGTTAATTATAATTTTTTTTCTTAATCAAATTCAAGGGATATGTAGTTATTGGGTTAATAATACAATTTTTTCTTAATCAAATTCAAGGGATATGTAGTTATTGGGTTGATAGAAAATAGGTTCAGTCGCTGAATCCGAAAAGCTAGAAATAAATTACGTCTGGCTAATTATGTCTTTTTTTTTCACAATTAAAATCCAGAGAAGACAAAATGGCATCCCAAGTGACCTTGGCATTGACCATTCTACTGGTGCTGGGGATCTACTGTGAAAGTACAGGAGCTTACTACTACACTAAATATTGCTGTAAGTTCATTATTGATATCATTGTTTTAATATCATTATAATTATTGTTATATTCTTACAATATTGCCCTGATTTAACACAAAAAGATAAATAAAAACAATAAAAGATGTATATACTACAAAGAATGTAGATTTTAAAAAAAACATTAAATAGTTAAAAAGAAACATTCTTAAAATAATTCTTACGTTTAGCTTTAAAATAAAATAGATTACCTGAGGACTTAACATCTGAATGATAACTCCTGTGCATCGCCTATCCTAAGCATATTGTTCTAAAAAATATCAATGTTTTATGTGATTTATATGATGGTGATGGTGATTATATAAGTTATTGTATGTACAAACAGCATTAAATTTAAAAAGAGGTAAATATCCATTGTAATGATAGAGATTATTTGAAATTAGAAACATCATCAACCAAAAGGGCATGATCCACACAGTTGAGAATCCAGCTAATCTTCACACAATAAAGCATGGATATAAAATGCTTCACGCAGATAGATCTATCTAGATATAGATCAATATTTATTCTCAAACAGAAAAGCGTGGGGTAAAAGGTGGTATTTTATAAATACGATTATGGAATTATGGATTATGACCGGCGAATATCACTGGGCCAGGTCCGTAAAAAATGATTTTGACTGAACTGAGGTCTAAAATTATTTTGTTTTGTATTGTCAGGAAAAAGAACATATATTTTTAATGAAATAGCCGTGATTCTATCACATTAAGTAATTTCGGTTTCTTCTGATCAACATGTTTTATATCAATCTCAATATAGTTCAGAAACTAGTGTTCTTAATGATGACGAGAGTGTCATTTTGGGCTGAAGGCCCAAGGTCAATTTGGGCACGAAGCCCCTACGGCCTTGAGATAGTGATTTTTGGGGAAACTCAGGTGGCCTTCTTCTCTTATCCAAGGATTCGATTTTTGGGCCACCTGGATGAGTTCATTATTGTTTTTTCTCAAGCTTTGTAGCAGACATGGGGTCTCTACACTCTAAACAATTTCAGACAAAATTGGTTTTTTAGATTCAAAATGTTTTTATGAAAAACCAAATTTCAAAGCAAACCCAACATGGATTTTTAAAAAAATACATAATATTTAAGGCTAATTCTGAGACGAGGGTAACTCAGTTACCCTCGTCCTGTTTTGCCACAGTGATTATAGTATACCAAGACACAATATTAATCCAGCTGTTAACAAATTATAATCCCCCAATCGTATGATTCTAACCAACAAAACACTTTTCTGATGAACTTGATGTCTCAAGAACATAATCACAAGCTGACCCAATCACCAAAAAAACTGGCCATGCCTCAGGTTGGCTAGACCAACAGTTTTAAAAGTGGCTTAGTAATATATATAAATGGTGAATATGACAAATATTGATGGTTAGTCAATAGTCATCCAATTAAGAGTATAATCGGAAAGGTAAGAATAATCAAACATAGATTATATAGAGTATAAATGGACTAAGAAAAGTTATAAATAAGATTGTACATCAAGAGAACAAGAACATACTCTGTCAAGAAACGCTCAAAATAACTATATAACAATGTAAGAAATATATTGCATGTATTCTATTGCAGACGGATATAACGCTTGGAGTTACTGGTCCCAATGTAGCTACAAAACCTGCTTAAAATGGAGACAAAGAAAGTGTTACACATACCCGTGCAAGTACAGTAACCATTATACATGCAAATTGGGCACACACAAACAGACAATATACTGTGATGGTAAATAGTATTATATTATGATCATCAGTTTCATTCATATCTCCTTTTTTCAATTTTCAAGAAGGTATGAATAGTGATGTTGAAGAATTTACAGTGTAGGCTTAATACTGTAAAGAGCGTACTCCTGGGGAAAAAATTAATTTCTTGGCAGTGAATCAATAGCACCACTCTTTTTGTATGAAATTGCTTTTCCTTTTGACTTTTGATGCTAATCCAGTGATGGAATTGAGGGGAGCTCAAGGGAGCAGAGTTCCCTTGATAAAAAAACAGGGGGAGGGCTATGCCCTGCTACAGCTCCCCAATCAGAAGAAACAAATAATTATCATGTTCACTTTTTCACTCCTCCAGTTAGGCCAATTTTTTGCAAAAATAAACCCTGGTTTGGGAATTTTCCTCCTTTTAAAAATTTGGAATGGCGCGCCTGTGCCGCGACAGCTGATTACCCCCCCCCCCCCCCCGACAAAAAAATTCCATTTCCATCACTGTGCTAATCTAAGAGAAAACAAGTTCAGGAAATTTGGAAAGACATTTTGCGGCACAAAAGGCTGTGAAGCAGCGCAGGCAAAATACCTGTTCTGCTCAACAAGTCAAAAGGAAAAGCAGTTCTATATACATGTACTAAGCTAATTTAGTGAAATAAATGAATTTATTCTCTCTGGCCAGTTTTGAAATAAATAATTCCTAGTGGGCGTATAGCTTGATTTAGGAACAAATACATGAGAATTTTTCACTCTCAAAATAAAAATCACTGACATTATGCAATAACGATGACAGTGATTTTTATTTTGAGCGTGAAACATTATCTTAGGGTTGCCCCTTACTCAATCAGTATATATTTTCCTTACTCAATCAGTATGTTAGTAAATAGCCTATCCTTTTTTTTTCTTTTTTTCCGAAAAATGTTCTTGTTTCATAAATACACGATCTGAATAATTTTTTTTTATTTTCACGTAAAGAAAATCATTTACACAACCAATGGAAAGTTGTGAAATATTGAAACATTTATTGTTACAGCATTGCATGTTTGTCAGTGATCTAAAATTGTGAATTGTAATTATAGCATACCACACTCTAAAAAATGTCGGGACAAAATTGGTTTTTTAGATTCAAAATGGTTTTTTGAAAAACCATTTTGAATCTAAAAAACCAATTTTGTCCCGACATTTTTTAGAGTGTGAATGTTTAAAACTAGATTGTAGAATAGCAAGCGAGTAAATTAATTAATTGGAATGGGTTAAATATGCCGGAAATCAGTCCATACATAATCTATTAAGGTCAACGAATGACGAGTACTTACATTCAGCCGCTAGTGGACATCAAGGACCTCACAACAAGCCCTATCCATTGTATTGAAATGAACTTAAAATTTGTCATTGTGTATAACTTGTGACCTCACAGATACTCAGTTGGTGACTTGTTTTGATAACATTGAAAGTGCATGATATGACCTCATAAATTGCTTATGAGTCAGAGAGAATAACATGGCATGGATAGGCATATATGACCACACAAAGAACATTTCGGTCCAATCCTGTAAGCACTTGACATTCTCTGTAAATATGCCGTCCTGACAGCTTTGACGATTTAATAAATGGAAAATATATGACTTACTGATGCATAACAATTTTTTCAGATGACGCTAAGTGGAACAAATGGGGATGCTGGAGCGACTGCAAGAAAGGTTACCGCATCAGATACAGGACTTGCAACTACTATGCAATAACCGGACAAGGCAAATACTGTCAAGGATACTACTATGAGAAAGATCCGTGGCAGTACTGTAACTACTACTATTATCCCCACAATTACTACTTATTTCCAAATCTATACAAAACATATAAAGGCTAAACAACATGATGGACGACAGAACAACACACAGATATATACTACTCTCATCAAAGAACGGCAAATGATGATTAATGGTGGAGGGATCTCACAAATAAATTACTGATCAGAACTGACTGTTTAAAGTTTTCTGTGCCAGGAGAATTACACATTGTAGAACAGGGAGGTGTCATGGCTTAGTGATGGTATACAGTCGATGAATGACGAATACTTACATTCAGTAGCTAGTGGACATCACACGAGAGCTTTTTTTCCTAAGGCATTAACAGTTGCAAATCTCCATAATCTCAAAAATGACTTTAGTCGCCTGAATTGGATGGTCACAGTTTTAAGTTGTTGATTTCTGTTTCAGACAGTTACATCTGGGAAATTGTGTGTTGTTGAAAAGTGGTATCACAGTTAGCACAATTCTATTCTGATATGAATTTTGACAGTTGGTCGCATGTCACAAGGTCATACAATTTGCGTTACATGGCGGTTTTGGACCAAAAATTGTTTTCATCAAAAAAGTCTCAATTAGGTCTTAAATATCCTATTCAAACCAAAAACCAGCGTAATTTCACAAAAATTAGGGCTCTTTGTCTGATTATTTTATTTTATTCACCATACAAATCAATGTAAAGCTCAAACTTTAAAGGCATTTTTCTCAAAAACAACTTTATTTCAGTAACGTTACTATAAAGTACAAAGTATACTCATTGTATCCCCATGAAATTTTCACTGAAGTTAGTTGAGAAGATGTTCCTACTAATCAAAGCAACAAAAAATGCCCTCTTCTCCAAAAAACTTTATATATGTCAATGAATTTATGTTACTGCGACAGAGAAAAAAACCTTTCTCAGGCATCATGTTTAAAACTGTGCCAGAAGCCTGATTATTGTCAAAATCTCAAGTAAAATGTTTAAAAACATTACCAAGACACCTGAGAACAAATTCTGATATACCAAATAAGATATTTAAGATATTTACATGATATGTTGCAAATATATCTTCTATCAGTTATTGTCTAGTGCATGAGAAATCAACATCTCATGTGAGCATACCATTTTGGAGCTATCTGTGGATTTAACGCACATGTATCTATTTTTTTGGCTATATAAGAGCAAGATTATCAAATGTGATTGTTACTTATTCATTTGATGATGTGGCCTGCCCTTTTTGTCCTTTTGGAAGTCCATTACATTAAGCGAAAAAATCTTGTACGCTTCAAGCATGTATGTGTTACATTTGGTTCAGCCTTGTTCAGAGCATCACAGAAGTGAGAAAATGATTGAAAACATTGCAATATTTTATACCAGAGTAAAATATAGCTCATGAGCATTTAGGCGATAGCCTTATCCACAGGGTGTGGTTAACCAACTTCGAGTTCTGGTGGTTTAAACTTAGAACCCCTCTCCAATTTTACGGGTTTTTGCAAGTGTTACGAAAAGTTCAGCCTAAAGTAGTAAAGCAGCACACAAAGAATTGTACATGCAAGCAAAATTTGATAAATGCATTTGAAAATAGAACTTATGAGCATTTAATTTATATATATTTTAACTTCCTAGCCCTAATATTGATAGCTAGAGACTAAATCTAAGAAAATGTGTTGAATTTTTTTTGCCAGCGGGACAGGTTCACGTCGCTGCACATTAAAGGATCTGCAGAAGGCACTGTAACAGTTAGATAGAAAATTTAAGCTTTGAGAGCTTAAGTAGGAATCAGGTACTCCTGCAGAGAAAACCAGATTAAAATATCTTTCGTCGTTGGCAAGAAAACTCACTTTCTAGATGATTTTTTCAAATCTGACGTAACGCGGGACACAAAAAAATCACTTGTTTTCCTGATGTTTTTGATGGCTAGAATCCTCATTTTGTGATAAAAATGACTTTTTAAAACCTAATATGATATAGAAGAAGTCAGGCCTTCCAGTGGTGTATAACATTACATAATAGATATTTGTAATGTACATGTAATCATCATTTAAATGCAAAATTTCTGAAATTGTACGACATTACGACACATGACCAGTTGTGATATGTAACTGTTTGAATGTTTGCCTGTTTAACACTGATAATCTTAGTAGCCAACAATCCTCTAAGTGTCTATAATCGAAATTTCAAGTCATTACAGCTCATAAAGCGCTAGGAAAAAAAGCTCTAATGTGCCCCTAGCAAACCATGAGATTAACAAACATAACGTGCACAAGGCACATTAAGGCCTAGTTCAAAAATAATGAAGCCAAAGTGTGACATGACCATCAAAATTTTAAAATGTTTATATGTATCAAATGACCATATAATATTGTGACAAACATGTCTAAGTTCTAGAAACGGTATTTACCATTTTGCTGTGGTTCTTGGAAATAACTGATAAAAGCGGAATATTACCAAATTTTATTTATTTTTATTTCCATGGCAGTAAAAGAAAAGTAGACTAAATGGTAACTTATCTTCAAATTAAATCTATTTTTTTTTGTTGGATGACAAAACTCATGTACTATAATAAAACCCACTCAGGGTGGTGGATCAGTCCACTGAAACCCATGAGTGGTCTGGCTGGCGGAGGAACTCACGAGTGGCGAAGCCATGAGTGAGTTCCGCAGCCAGCCAGACCAAGAGTGGGTTTCAGTGGACTGATCCACCACCCTGAGTGGGTTTTATTTATATCCCACATTTTCTGCTATTTTGACAACCTATGAGGTAATTTTAATGCTTGAATATGGATAATTAAAAATTATTATGACCTAATCACTTTGGTGGATGGATCTAATGTTTTGATGGTGGCCAAACCAATCAGATCAAACTGTAACATAAACAAATAACAAAGTGGGTGGAGTCTGACTGGTTGCTATAAACAAAGCCGACAGAGTCACATGACTGCTGGTGACGTCACTAATGCTGATGATGTCATAGTGGCTCCACTGCTATTGTGACGTCATGTGCTTCTGTTGTGACGTCATGTGTCGTGATTGTGACCTCATGAGTGATCTGAAGTAGTGCCACAAATAAATAAAATATGTAAATCAAGGATAGTGGATCATATTTAAATTAGGGATGGTGGATCATATTTAAATTAGGGATGGTGGATCACAAAATTATATCCCATGGGCTGTTCCTCATGGGTTTTCCATGAGGATCACTGCCAAGTGTGGGATATTCTTAAGTCTCCACAGCGTTTTTCATCCAAATTCACCAAATATTTTATAAGGAAAACATTATTTTCCGAATTTTGTTGAAATATTTAAAAAAAACCTACATATTTTCTCCTCAGATGTACAAATATTCCTGTAAAATGATTTCACCTGTCCTGTGTTATGCGTCTGTGTGCGGGCTTCGAATTGGTATCAAATCAGTGCCACCAAAGTGAATACGAACAGAGCAAAGTATGATAGAAGCATGTTTTTTAGCCTATTTTTCCAGATAGAAAACCAGTTTTGGGTAATGCTGTGACACAAAAGTAAAAAAAGTGTTCTGGTTTTGACCAAATTCGATTTTATATGCATTATCAATAATAACTGGATGAAGCATAAGAGTAATTACAAAATTAAAGTGAAATTTGTGTTAGTTATTGTATTGCCTTTTTCAACAAATTGGCCCCAAATGTTGAGGAAAGCATCACAATGAGCAAAATTTTGATAATGAAACATTGAAACATACTCCAACTACTGAAATATTGTGTTGATTATCACTGCAAGTAATACTAGAATGAGTGCGTTACTCCTTGCAAGAAAACCATGAAAATATGACCAATATTTTCCATAGCATTACGCTTGCGACAAAGCCCCTTTTAAGAAATCTTTGTATTTTACCACCAGAAACCAGCTGCAGACCTTGATAACTTGATTGTTTCTCAAAACAACACAGATTTTGCAACATTACAAGCCAAACCAGATTTAAAACGGAGCTTTTATTCCTCTGTGGCACTACAAAGTATTCTGAGCGTTACGCCTGCGACGGATTCACCTACCCTGCTATTCATTTGACTTTTTTGTGAACTAAATTTTCCACAACCATAAGAAGCTCCAAAATGGATAAGCAGATATAAGACTAGGTCTCAAGGGCCAAAAGATTCAACTGACACATGTCACAGGGACAATAGAGCATCCTGGATCAGTAAGCGTCAAATTTGACTACATTTTTGGAAGTCAACCTTTGAATCCAAATAGCTCAACTACGTCAACACAGGCAAATATAAATACTTGATTTGATGGATTTATGAAGCCTGAGGATAAAGAGATTCCAAAAAGTGTTGAGAAAAGCCTTAGAATACGTCCAAATTTGTAAAACTGAAAGAATTTAAGTGGTCAAAAATGTTATGTCACGTTTTATTTATGAAAAAAATGCAATTTTTTCAATGTAATTCAACTCTATCTCAATAACTATGAGACAGAATGTCATGAAATTTTCAGGAAAGTTGCACAAAATGTAATTAAAGCAATAGTGTATCATGAAGTATCAGCTGTTGTTAGCACATAATATCAGCTGCAAACCCGACTGTTATTGTGGCCAGTTACAGGGTCGTAGCGTCGACAGCCCAGCTGTTACGTCGTGATGAAAACAGACTTCCATTGTTGTTGTTTTCCTCCAGTAGTCAAATGCTGCTAGATGATTTCTTGTTGCGGGAACCCCCTTGGGGATATGACGTCATTTATGGCTACAGAATTGTGTTAAAAAATCAGCGAGAAAGTGATGAGTTCACAGCTGTAGAGCTGGGCCAGGAGGACACACTTTAAAATTTTTTTGACAAAATTGGTTTTTTAGATTCAAAATGGTTTTTTGAAAAACCATATTTCAATGCAAAAACCCACATGGATTCATGTTGGTTTTGCATTGAAATTTAGTTTTTCAAAAAACCATTTTGAATCTAACAAACCGATTTTGTCCCGATTTTTTTTTGGCATTTAAAGACAAAACGAAAAAAAACTTGGTGGGAAAACTTTGTGTTTATCACACCCATACTTCCATGCTGAAATAGGGGCACAGGCCTTGAAGGAATTGTTCCAGATCATTTTCAGGGACAACTGTCGAAGGAAAGATATTATTCTTTAATTTCTCTGACCATCTAATTTGTAGGCTTACCAACCAGGTTTTACCTCAAGACGACTTAGACGAGTGCAGAATGTGACAAACACATGTGACTGTTTGCTACAGACTAATATATAAGTACTATAATAAGCAATTTCATAGCCTTCCAACATTAAAGACATTATTCTTTAATTTCTCTGACCATCGAATCTTATTTGTACCATTCCAGGTTTTACCTCAAAATGAGTGCAGACTGCAGAGTGGGACAAACACATGTGACTGTTTGCTTCAGACTTTTATATATATAACTTTTATTAGACAACGAAATATCATAAAGATACATGTGTCATATATATAAAATTAAAAAAAAAATATAATGAAGTAAAAAGAGAAGATTTATATATACATAACAGAAATAGTAACTACATCTAAATTTACAAGTAATAAACTATTATTGAGACATAATTTATATACAAAACAGAAATAGTAATTTATATAATAATTCATATATACATAATATAATAATTTGTATGTATACAAACAGAAATAGTAACTACATCAAAATTTGCAAGTAATAAACTATTATTGAAACATAATTTAATAAAAATTCAGCAACCATGTACAAAGAGTTTGTATAAAATAACAGGGAAAAAAATCAAATTTAAAGCAATATTCAGAATATTTTTTCCCAATATCATTTACATATGAATTTTAGTCCACCAAATACCACATGAATAAACATGTTTGGTGCCTTTTGCTGCCCATGATCGTTGCAAATTTAAGTGAAGTTATTACATAACTCCTTAAACTATGTTGTCCGTTTTTAAGACAGTTGCTAAATATTTAGAAAGTGCAAAGTTTATTTCACAATCTTTGTCACACAATATACTTAGAAATTGTTCTTTTGGGTGAAAAATTAAGAAATTCTCTATTTTTTTAGAAGCAACTTCAAAAAGGTTCATCCTAAGCATATCCCACTTTTCACAGCGCATAAGACAGTGAAATTCATCTTCAACTTGATCTGAATTGCATCTCTTGCATAGCCGTTCACATGCCTCAATGTACGGTCGTTTGTGTCTTCCAAGTTCAATGTGAAGATTATTATTGCTGCTGTGATTTATATACGTGCTGTAAAAAGCAATTTCTTAGCCTTCAAACATTGTTCAATGCAATCAGCGGTATTGTTTCGGCTAGCTCAATTGCATAGGCCCGATCTGAGCTATATCAGACCTAGAATATGAATGTTTTATGACAAACATTGTACCGCATCGATCCAAGTCATCCTCAATGATCCACACTCTGCAGGTGCAGACCATTGAGGGTGTTGATAAATAAAACACAATGTCATTTACCTTTCCCGATAATTTTTTTTGTCGATGTCTAAATTGTATTACTTCTTCCACCAGTACTAAATGCTCTGCCATCCCTGTTTTCTTCATAGAACAAACATATTCCAATGTCACATCTCATTTTATTTTAGTATGAATTATCAAGCTAATGAGGATCTCGCCTGAATATGTTGGTCCGAAATATCTGAATGTGAAAGGAAGTCCATAAAATTAATTTTTTTTCATCCTAATATTAACACAATCATGCTCACTTTAAAGAACTAAACAAGCCATGACTTTGGATTATTTGTTAACTCTTTTGCGTTGTTACCCTGCTATTTAAGGCAGATTCTATACTAGCCAAGCTGTGTGTCGGCGTGAATTATTCATAAATATCAACAGAGCAGTACTATTTGACATGGCAGCCAAAACAATAGAAAACTTCTCCGTTTTAAGTCCTCAATCTCAATTTATTAAAATACTAGCAAATAAGTCATCTGAAATAAATTCTGCATTAGGTAAATTCTTAAACATTGTCGTAAAAACTGATAACAGTGCTTAATGTAAGTTATAATTAATTAAATCAGCCCACGAAGTCAGGGTGGTTAATGTCACTGACACATTGTTTTCACGTGTGGTTCGCTGGCAATACATTTTTTGTAAATATGTGCCTTGTCTATAATTTGTTTGCATATTTATCTTGCTGTCATACCTTTTGTAAATAGCATATTTATCTAACTGTGTGTCACTTTTTAGTAAATTTTGTAAATACTATATTGATCAACCAGAACATTTTTCTGTTGACCTCAGTGCTAAATATTGCCGTATATCTGGCATAGTGTGATTTTAAAATATATTATTGCTACTGTGATTAATGTTTCATTTACTTATGTAGAAGTAGCTTTAGACTTTTATTATTTTAGTGTGTTAGTATTAGAACCAGTTTCTGTTCTTGTTTTTAACTTGTATATTGCTATTTCTTGTAACTGACTTTTTGGTCAAATGTGACCTATGTTTGAGTCAATAAAAACCTATATATAATTTTATATATATATATAATATCAATGTTGTAATATAACCTTAAAACGTAATGTGAAGTCACATTTTGTCATCAAAATGCTGGAAAAGACTCAAATTTAAGGAGGGGCTTTTGAATTCTAACCCAGCTGGAAGTAAATGAGCACTCTGAACAAACAAAAGAGTCAAATTGCACTCTTGCTCAAAATACTGGAATAATTTCAATTTTCAAGGTGTCACGACTTCAAAGTCCTAAAATTGGTGATTGAATGCATGGCATTGCAAAGAATTTTTTCTCAGACATTGGATTTACATATAAATGATATTGTAAACCAGTTTTAGTCCCTGAGACTTACTTGAAAAATTTCTTCGGGTAACCCGGAAAAACTGATCCCTTTTAGTAAAAAATCATTAAAAATTGCATCTTGGCTCAGCAAAACATGAGACAAAATTTCAACGTACGCAAAATATGCCAACGTAATCTTGACGTCCACAACCAAAAAATATAACTTTAACAGTAACGGCAAATTCTCAAATTTTCTCAATTTTCTAGGTTTAGAAGGATTTCTGTTGCCCTATACAAGCTTCATCATTGCCATGAATAAATAAAATGCTTCAACTGAAGTGTTCTCTACACTGAGGTAGGTCTATAATTTCATCTTCCAATAAGAATACACCATTGACAAAAATGCTGGAATATTTTGAGAATCTTTCAAGTAAATTCCACCTGAATCAACACATCTGGTCATTCTGGTTCTGGTGTGACGAGAAGTTGGCCAGATACTGTCCATAGACTGCCTCGTGGGCCGGAGTCGTGGCAAAAGGTGCTTCGGGTGGCTCCTCGGTACTCGTTTTGGTTGTCATCAATTATGATTGAAATTTGTGTCGGGTTGTGCCGAATAGAAACGTCCCAGCTGTCTCATATCTAAGTTAGTTTGAAGAGAAAATGGTACGGAACCTCAGTATAGAGAACACTTCAGACGAAAACTTTCATTAATTTATGACAATGCTGAAGGCTGTAGAGCACCACTGATCCTGCAAAACCAAGAAAATTGGGGAAATTGAGAATTTGACATAATATTGGTTAGTTCGCAAGACATGAACCTAGATAACACTACAGGGACATCTTTGACCATTATGAATACAAGATGAAGGTTCAGCCAACTGATCTGACTCAGGTGAAAACGACTTTTCCAGGGCCGTACCCATGGGGTGTGTGGGGGGGTGTGACACCCCCCAATATTTTCCCAGAGGGGGCCCAAGATAGAGGTAGCTAAAACAAAAAATAGCAACGTATCAGTACCACACCGTCAATATCTCAATTTCAGAGGGCCCCTAACTGTCAAAAAACTTATTTCAGAGGGCAAAAAAGACTGAAGAAATTGATGATATATTATCGGAAGGCCAAAATGACTGATGTTAGGAGTTTGTTAATTTTCAGAGGGCCCCCTAACTGCGTTGAGAACTTTTTTCAGAGGCCCTTGACTGACTCGAGAAATCATTACAGAGGGGCACTTTGTGAGAGGGCCCTTAACTTACTTGAGAAATCAATTTCAGAGGGCCCCCCAATGGACTCAAGATATTTGTTTGAGAGGCCCCCTTCTTCGCTGACACAAGAAATTTACTTCAGAGGGCCCCCTGTCAGTAACTTAATGAACCTAATTTTAAGGAGAATTTTAATTCAGAACACTCACCACTCACTCACTCCAGAAATGTATTTCAGAGGGCCCCCCAACTGACTTCAAGAAATGTATTTTAGAGGGTCCCGAATAGTATCAATTGTGATTCAATAAAAGATGATCGCCTTATTTACCAAGGCCCCAAAGGTATTGCTGATTTAGATTGCAATTCAACTCCTAATTAAGGAGCCTGCATAGTTTCATGGAAAATTGCTGAGCTTTTGTAATGTATTTCTGAGATGCAGCAGGGTAAAATTTGTGTTCACAGAAGCTTACAATTTTTTACTGCACATAATTTTTGGATAGAAATGTTCTTGAAGAATTTACTGGGACAAAAATAAGACATTCACATACAGTGAAACTGAGATAGTGAGGATGAAAATGAGTGCAAGCTTCATGCAAAAATAGTCATTTTGGAGGTCTACAATCTACAATTTTCCACATGTATGTATGTATGTAAGTTTATTTAAGCATATTGCTTAAGGGCTCCAGAGAAGCATATTGCTTATCGGGCTGGAGCCCTGTACAGAGGTATATAGAAATATTAATATGGTAGTATTATAATTAATTGGAATTTGACAAATTTAAAATTTGAGATTACAACCATTGTCCGACAGCAATATTTTTGATGTATCAGTTAATATTTGCAGATGTAGTAAGTTTTTATTGTTCTTTTGAATATAGAAACAGAAAGTTTTGAAAGATCTTGACTTAAGTTTTTATTTATTTCATTCCATAATGTTGCACCTGCATACTGGGTCATTTTCTTGGCTTGTTCAGTATTTACTCTATTTATGCTAAGTGTGTTAGATTGTCTTGTCATTCTTTCAACTGTGTGAGATACTGGATGGAAATAATTTCTAAACACTTTAGGGAGTAACTTTGATTGATGTTTATGGATAAATTGAGCAGTTGAAATATTGTATAAGTCCTTTATTGTGGTTAAATGATACTTTTTCAATATAAAATTAGTGGGGGTGTAAAAGTCAAGCCCGAATAAGATTTTTATTATTCTGTTCTGAAGTACCTGGATTTTATTCAATGAAGCCTTGTTGGCAGTTCCATATAACTGTATCCCATATTTTACTTTAGAGTGGAAATAGGCATAGTATAGTTTTAGTTTTTCTCTTTCTGGTAACCAATTTTTGATGATTTTAAAAGACCTTATTAATTTTATCAATTTAGTCTCAAGGTCAAAAATGTGCTCTTTCCAGGTCAGTTTTTCATCTAGAATCATTCCCAGATATTTAACTTGGCGTGATCTTTTCACAATGATGTTGTTTAATACCAGCTGATCTAATTGTTGGGGTACTATTTTATTTTTCCGACAGAATATGTTGTATTGTGTTTTACTTGTATTTAGTAAGAGTCTGTTATCTGTGAACCACTGGTTTAATTTATTGAATTCAAGGGTTATCTGTTGCTTTAGTAGGAGAGGGTTTTGTTTTTAAAGAAAATATTAGTATCATCAGCAAATAGACGAATCCTGGCTTCTGTAGATCTATGTATGTCATTGATATATATTAAAAATAAAACGGGACCAAGTACTGAGCCTTGTGGTACGCCACAGTTAGTCGGTCGTATTTCTGATTTATATTCACCTAATTGCACATATTGTGTCCGGTCTTTTAAGTATTCCTCAAAAAGTTTGTAAGCAACTCCCCTGATTCCGTTATGTTTTAATTTGTAGAGAAGAATGTTGTGATTTACTAAGTCAAAGGCTTTCGTCAGATCTATGTATAAGCCAATTGTAAAATAGTCTTCATCAATATCTTGGCGTATCCTATCAATGATTTCTATCAAAGCCATTTCTGTTGAATGATGATTTCGAAATCCAAATTGGTAATCGTAGAAAAAGTTCTGTTGTGTTAAAAAGTCATACAGTCTGGTATATATTACTTTTTCTGTTATTTTATTCAAGCAAGATAGCAAGCTTATTGGGCGGTAATTTGAGGGATCTGTAGGATCATTTTTCTTGTGTATTGGTATGACTTTTGCTCTTTTCAGTTGTATAGGATACTTTCCTTCGATAAAACAGACATTGATGATATATGTCAGTATGGGGGTAATGATTTCTTTTATTGACTTGACTGTTTTGATATGAATGTTGTCTGGTCCAGTTGCCTTTTTACTATTAAGTGTATCAATGATTTTCGAAATTTCAGATGTATTAGTTGGTCGAAGAAAAATAGTGTTTGGATTACTGTCTCCGAGGTATCTTTTGTATTCATTGGTTTGTGGTATGTTCTGTGCCATTTTAGATGCTATTTCACAGAAGTATTCATTAAATGTGTTTGCAATTTCCTCTTCCTCGTATGCTACTTCTTCCCCTTTCTTTATCATCAGAATTTTCCTGGTTTTTTTTGTCTTGTTTGGATTTAATATTGGGCCAAAAATCTGCCACAAAGTTTTTAGGTTCTTTTTATTTTGGTCTATTTCTTTTATATAAAAATTGCTCTCAGCTTGACGTATGCATCTGTTGAGGGCATTTCTATATTTCTTGTATTTAGCTTTATTGCTGGTTGTTGGGTTTTGAATATACTTCCGATACAATTGATTTTTGTGACGAATACTCTTCAATAGTCCACTTGTTATCCATTTCTTGTCTTTGGCTCTTGTTCGAGATAGTCTCTTAAGTGGGAAGCATTCATTAAAGTATATGACATATTTTGTGCAAAAAATCTCAAGAGCAGTAGTTGGGTCATGTTGTTGATAAAGTGCTTGCCAGCTTTCATTTTTCAAGAGATTTACAAATTTAGCTGTATTTTTCTGGCCAAATATTCTGATAAAAGGGCGATTCTGGGTGTTCATGTTCGTCTGTTTCTTGTTCATGGATAGAAGAAGAAAATTTGGGAGGTGGTCAGAGATATCTGAGTAGATATTGCCACATTCTTTTGTATCATTTATGTTTTCAATGGTAGCTTTGATTAATATGTGGTCTATCAACGTTACAGTATTTTCTGTTATTCTTGTGGGTAGAGTGATTTGTGGAATGTAATTGTTTGTTAGTATGGTTTCGAAGAAGGATGACGTTTTGTTGTGTCTATCTAATTTCATGGCATCAATATTTAGATCTCCACATATTATGCATCTATTTTTCTCTCCATATAATATGGCTAGTTTTATTTCAAGAGCATTTGTAAACTCGTCAATATTGGCTGTAGGGTGTCTGTAGATACATCCAATGACAATTTTTTCGTTTTTCTTAACAATTTCAATGAATTTGGTCTCGCAATTAGGAATTTTAAGATTTAGATCTTCTCTCTCGATATAGCTTAATTCATTTTTTATCAGGAAAGCTGCACCTCCAAAATTTGTATCCGGTACTTCACTTATAAGTCTATATTCATCATTGTAAAAAGATCCACGGTTGTCTACATTTTTTCTGCCAATTTCTGTAAGAGCAATAATATCAAAATCTTGTCCTATTGAGGACATTAATGCCGTTAGTTCTCCACTATGTTTGTCAAAACTCCTTATGTTTAGGTGCATTAAGGACAAGTCATGTGGGGTACTGGTCATCAAGGCTGACAGTTGTTGTTCGTCATAATAATTGCAGTTAGTCTTTTCTTTGATAATGCTTTGGCTAGTTTTTTCTAGTAGTTCTTGTAATTTGTTTTTGCCAAGAAGTTCTTTGACCCTGTATGCTGGTGACTGTATTATGTTTTGAAGTTGGAAATTGGTTATTGCATGGAAAGGTAACTGGTTTAATGTTTCCATTTCTGGTTTTTATATTTAGTTAAAATCTGCTTGTTTTTTAAGTTAGATTTAGATATTTTTATGTAAAGGATTATTGAATATGCTGTCGGACTTAGCTGTGTTTGATGTCTTGGTATTGGAGTATTTTTGTTTTTAGTCTTCATTTTTCTTGTTTTTGGTTTTCTTTTTTGCTTTTCCTTTAGAATCGGTGGTCGCTGGTTCAGTCACTTCATTTGGGATGGTATTGATTGATGAACTACTGTGGCTTCCTGAAGCTTCCTGTGGTGTGTTATTGTTGCGTTGTGGAGTCTCAGGCTGCGCGTTGCTGGCTGGGGCGGGATCAGTAGAATTGGGTTCCGTTGGCTTTCTACTTTCTGGCAATTCGATTTGTTGTAAGAGTGGGTCATCTGGAAGTAGGATTCTTGAGAATGATCCAAGTTTTTCTCTGATGAAAATATCCCCATTCTCAGTCCATGTGCTGATAATCTTGTTGTTTTTCTTCAGCTGACGAGCAAGGTAGAATGTGTAAGCTTCGTCCCGGTTTAGATCCTCAGCTATGTAGATGCCGGTGTTTTTCAACATTCTGACTCGTTCGTTGTATATGGCTCTTGCCTCCCATACGGAATTCATTGTCACTAGGATCTTGTAGTTCCTATTTTCGGTGGTGGTGGCGCTATCAGTCTGTGTTTGTCCCCTGGTGGCATTTTCTTGACCTCCTGTTTGTCCCCTGGTGGTGTCTTCATGAGTTGACGTTACCTGCCCTCTGGTGGTTGTTAGGAATTTGGCAGAATTCAAGGATGGCTTTCTGTGAAATCGAGTCATGAAAATCTCCTCAGCAATTATTTTAGGGTCAGTACCTCTGTCTTGCTGGTATGTGATGATAAGATTATGACTTCGGATCCCACGAGGTTTGCTGGCTAGACTTGCGGTGTGTATGTTCGCTGGTGTGGTGGCTGTTGGTGTTGTTGGTCTGTTTTGTTGTTGTCTGCTAATTTCTGCGATTTTTTCATCCTGTCTGGTGATTGTTTCTTTGAGTTTTAAATTTTCCTCCTTGAGTTTCCTGTTTTCTTCGTTTCTTAGCTCGATCTTCTCATTCAGCATGTCAATTTTTGTGTTGAGGGTATCCCTAATTTCCTGCATTAATAGGGTGATGAGCGATGAGAAGTCCATGGCCATGGGCTGGTTGCTAGGGTAGGTGCATGAGGGCTGGTTGCTAGAGAAGCCAGAAAAGCTATTCATATTTTTTCTTCTTCTGTTCCAGTCCAAATTTTCATTGTCATTTTGCGTAGAATTTTCCGTGTTCTTGTTGGTTTTCACTGGATATTATTGTTCCCTGTTGCTATATCTTGTTCTGTGCAAGTTTTTAGCTGTTGGTGCTTGGTATTTCCATAAAGATATGCAAAATTGTGCTCCTTGTCTTTTCTGTGTATGTTGCTGCAAGCAGCCTCACTTTCACATGTACCTTGCATTTTGACGTTAGGCGATTGGTACATACAAGCTTGCCACCAATCAAAATGGAATCTATATTTAAAGTCTCAGCTTCAAAATGAGCCTAAAATTGTCAATATAGCGGCTGGGGCCAAAAACTAATTTTTAGGGCATATCGGAGGACGTGCGCTCTCGCGAACTTTCTAGTTGTGCCCGTAAAGGGGCCCAAATGGTCCAAGGGTGCTACACCCCCCTAACCATCAGGCTATGGGTTCGGCCCTGGACTTTTCACTACAAAATGGCCATATCAATTAAAAAATGAATCAAAAACCAGTTTGCAGAATCCATGTCAACGATTGTCAAGTCATGTTACGGCTGAGGTCAATGCATGTGGCATTCAATAATGATATACTTGCATTATTTGGTTGTACAAATCGAGATTAAGTTGGCATTTTTTGCATATGTTGAAATATGGTGGCTATGTTGGGGAATATTTATTGCGAGTAAGAACACCCTCACGAGGACATAAATGGCACTGGGGCCTGCTCTGTAGCGTATAGAATGTGTGGTTGTGCAATCCATTGCACTTAAATGATCCCACTAACAATGTGTCGTCAAGCGCACTACTGAAGGTGTCATCCAACGCACTACTGGTGGTGTCATGCAGCTGCACACTGCTGAAGGTGGGATCCTGCTCAATCTATCTATATATGTATCTATGTATGATCTATCTATAGACCGAAAAGCGCAAAAAGGGACTTAGTGCCACTAAGTCCCTTTTTGAATTATATCATTTTTTGAAAGTTCAAGACTTAGGATTAATATCTGTGAATATCAGAACTAAGTGGGATCAAGTAGAGGAGATATTGCAGGTCAAAGTTCAGGATGACACTATTTGGGAAATAACGTGAATTTTTCAAGTTATTGTAGCACTTTGTTGTCTCAACGCAATAAGGGACTTAGTTCGGCTAAGCACCTTTTTACACAATGCAAGAAGGTGCATAGTGCACTATGCTCCTTTTGGCACTGAAATTTACTTAACAAGTATAGTAAAAATATTAGCTCTATCCTCGTTTTTGCTCCGCATTACTTCAGAAACCAGTCGGCGCAAAAAGGAGCTTAGTGCATCTATGCTCCTTTTTGTGTAACTGTTAATGCCTTGTTTGGTGCTAGAAGGAGCATTGGTCTTATTTTATAGAAAATAATTAAATTAGTATCATTGTTTTTGAATATATTTGCAGAAAATATCCATATGAATATGCAAGCCAAAAATCATTCAAATCGGACCACTAGGCCTATTGTTCAAGCCAGAACTGAAAACAAGTGTTCAAAAGAAGAAGGCCTTTTTCTCAAAATCAAATTTTTCCACTAAGCCCCTATTTGCGCCGAGCTGTCAATCTATGTATATATATCTACATAGTAGGGTGTGGCTGGTGCCCCAAAGTTGTCATATCCCACTGCACCTTTTTTTGGTACTGTGTCTTGGTCCAGAAAACATTTGTGGGAAGTTTCATGGAAATCAGAAAATGCTTAACTTGAGCACAATGCAGTTGAAAATTATTAATTAATCTTAAAACGCTCAAACCACGGAATTCTATAACTTTGTCAGTATGAGTCATACATTAAATTAATCTGTATTGTTGAACTGCCCTCTATCAGAGCTTCATTTTGAATACCAACTTCAATGGTCTTGGAAAATATTACGCAGTGAAACAAATCTATAATTCAAGGTTGTGTGAGAAATAATTTGCAAATTATATGAATAAGAAGATTTGATGTTAATCCAGTTAATATTGCATGGCAGAAAGTGCCAAGGGCACTATTTTGACATTTTGAAGAAATTTGATTATATTTGGATATTTTGTTGCACTGTTGTATTATAAGATCTCAAACTACAGTGTATAAGGCAAGCAAATTGAGAGTGGCTAAAATCGGCCTATGCCTATCCAACCGAATATCTTTATTCAATATTCATACACAGTGGCATTAGGCTTATGTGAACATAAAACAACAGATAAATAAAACCAATTTCAGCTAAAAAAAATTAAATAATTAAGTTGGCACTACTACCTAGATGTATCTATCTATCTATCTATTTATCTTTCTTTGCTCTTATCTTTCTTTCTCTCTATTTATCTATATATCCATCCATGGTCAAATTCTATCATTTAATCTATTATTTAATCTATCGGACTTGCAAAACGCAGTTAAAACCAGTATTAAACCAAAAAAAAAGAATTTTTTTCGATATAAATCCAAAACTATTGAAGTCAGGCCTACATGATATCAATGGAAGTTGGATATAAACATGAACATTACACATCTTATGGTCTTTATTTCATGTCTCTATCTCAAACGGTTCCTGAGATATTGCATATTTATGATTTTTACAATATTCGGAAAAAAAGGTTATTTTTAAAATGGGCCAGGGGCCCGGGTTTTTTTCATCAAATTTTGACTTTTTGTGTTAGTAAAGAACTTACTTCACCCAAACAAGCATGAGGACCTTGACATTTTAAAAAATTTTTGCAAAAGTGACAGGCCAATTTTAAACGCGTGTTATCCTAAAGTGGTTAACTAGTGGTTAACTCCTAGGCCTATAACTTTACTTTTAACAGGGTTACTGGGAAAATAACTTAATCATGTTTTAAACTGACCTCATGTTATATAATGACTAAATTATTTTCCCGGTATTACAGTGCCAGTAACCCAGTTAAAAATAAGTAATAGGCCTACGAGTTAACCTCTTTAGGACAACTCGTGTTAAGCGTTGATACAATCTGGCACAGCAGGAAGGAACAGTCAGCCCAGTGGCGTAACTGGGGGGTCTCGTGCGGGGGGGGGGGGGCACCTGGGGGGCACACGATTCTCTGGGAGGCACCCACTATACCAATTGTATATTTTAGTTGGAAAAGTTCATTTGGGGGGGCACAGGTTCAATATGGGCTCCCCATAGGTACACTGTAAAATTTGAAATTTTGAGTTAGCTCAAATGATTGAGTGAGATGGTTGCACAATTTGTTTGAGCTATGATGGCTTGCTGTTTTGAGTTATGATCATCTTTATATGTTGTTATAACTTGCAAACAACAAATTATCTGGGCTCAAAGGAATTGTGCAACCATCTCACTCAATCAATTAAGCTAACTCAAAATTCAAAATTTACAGTGTACGCCACTGAGTCAGCCACTACTACTGTACTTTACTCACACCGAATCACTTACTACCTTCACCTATTTTAAACTAACTTTAAAATTACATTATATTAAACCAAAACCAATTTAAACTCCTGCCCCCCATTGTGTTTTATTTCTTTGATATTGTGCCCTTGTTTAAATACAACTTACCTTGCTATTACAACTTGAATTTGCTGAAATCAGCCAAACAGAGGGTGGAAACTACCTACACAAGCTCACCGGTGAGCGATAAATACAAGTGACAGTCTCCGTCATGACCACATGGGCTCTCTGTCTAATTACGATGATCCATGCATGTGAGGTCGAAAAATACTATGAACAGGTTCGAGATTCCCGAAAAGGTTTCCAATTGCCTAATGAACTCAAGAGTGTTTGATTATAAAACTGGAATTAATGCAGAGTGTCAGCCAACAAGTGCAGTTGTTACTGAATATGCCAGATACAGTGAGACATGCATGAAGTGGCGTGTGGTTATGCGAGACAAATACAGAGAAGGATCAAGGGTTGCTGAGGCGGACTTAGCTATTCTGGAGAAAGTTATGCATGCACAAATTTCATTTCTATAATCAAAATTCACAACGCTTGTGGTGAAGTCATCATTTAATAAAGAGGTTGCAAAAACCAATGGAATACTTCAGAAAGGCAGTTCTACGTTTGATCAAGGTTCATTATCCTGATTACAAGCTTCGATTGAGATACAAAATGCCAGGTTAAGGTTATACCCTTCTTCGAACAATTCTTATAATTATGGCGGACGTGGATACAGAGGAAATTTCCACCACTACAAAGGCCAGAGTGACAGAGGCGATGTTTTTCACTCGTTTGGCAACAGGTCAGTCCCGAATCGTCGACCCGATTCACAGAATGTGAATACTGGTAATAATGACAATGCAGAAAACTGAGTCAGTGTTTATTGCTGGAAATGTTAAAAACTGTGTTAACAAGTGGCGTGACATTGGAGCACATGATGTGATTATTGATTGGATTTCTTCCGGTGTGCCATTAACATCTAATGTTGTACCTGCATGGTTTCACTCTACAAACAAACAATTGAAACTTGCAGAGGCTCAGTTCCTAGATTCCGAAATTCAAGCGCTACGACGTTCAGGCGCTTTAGTTTAGTGTGACGATCCATGATGCATTATCGCCTATTATACGTGTTCTACAAAAGGAGTCTTATCAGCTTGTTACTGACTTGTGTACCCTTGATTGAAAATTATTTCCTCAGTCTCTCTGGCGTTGTCACAAGATTCATAATATTATATTTAGCGATGCATGAAAACACGAATGTCCTGTCTGTCTATAAAGTCAATGGACAAGTGATCAGTGGTTCTGGATCTGTCAGTGTGAGACATTAATCAAGTAGTATTGCAGTATATATAAATTGCAAAGAGGTGACTCTAAAAGGCAGGCAAAGGAAATAAACTGATCTAAATGCATTTTGGGGATGAAACAGTAACTGTTCACCAAAATTTCATTTCGTATACATGTATATTAGGGTGATGCAGATTGCACACAAAAAAAGCTTTAGAATTTTCAATGGTACACCCCTTAAATATGTTCCATTATATGAAACTAGAAATTTCGATCGCAAGCGAATCGAGCAATTGGAGGTTTGCCAATCTTTGTACATTTTTCTGATGGGTTTTCATAAAACTACATCCTTGATACCTTGGCTTGCGAGGGTGATAAAACTAATGAATTGCAACGATTGCCAGGGCTAGAACCACCAAGTGCAAAAATTCACAGATGAAATAAGTTGTCTAACATATACTCTTAGAAGTGAAAAGAAATACACAGAAGCAGAGCCGAAGCATTGGAAATAGCCTTAACCATAAGGCCACATTCACTGAATTATAAGCAAAATCTATTTATTTATTTAACATATTGACTATAACTTTTTATTTCTGCAAAAATTTAAATTGTAGCACATTTGTTATTATGAAAGCAAATGTATTTAATATGCATGTATGTGGACTCTACGGTAGGCCTATACAAAATGAATTGATTATTATTATTATCATTATTATATATTTCAACAAATAAACATAATTATAGATATACAATTGTACATTAGCACATATGTGAACCCAACAAAAGAATCCTGGATCCCCTGAGTCTGACATTCCCAATTCAAGAAACACCTTGTTTAGAAATACCCCTACCAGACATTATTGGAGGACTGGCCAAAAATAATTTATTTATTTTACCAAACTGAGCAAGAAACTAGCACGGAGTGCATGAGATGCACAAACGTAGCTCTGCTACATATATATTTATTGTCACATTTGACACATTCAGGAGTGCTACTGAGCGCACTTTCAAGCGCTTGATTGTGCGTTCCAGCGCATCTTAATCTTGGGCATGCTACCACTCGCACCCCTGAAGGTGCAATCCAGCGCACCCTTGAGCCTGCCATCCCTCGCACTCTTGAGGGTGACATCTATTACCTCGAGTGGTTATGCAATACAGAGCACTCATGGGGGTGCACTCTGGACTCTGCGAGTGAGCGCACCTTATTCTGCTCCTGGGTGTGCTATGAGTGACATCCTATTATAAACAGACCACATGCGTTTGGTCACACTCTCAGAGGTGGTGGAAGTGTAATCCAGCGCACCCTTGGGAGTGTGATGCAGCGCTCCTTTGAAAAGATGGAATATTTTGTGACGGCAGACACTATGGAATGACAGCTAAACAGCTAGGCAGATAGACGTATCTGTACAGATATAGAAAATAGATGAATAAATAGATAGATAGATAGATAGGTAGATCTATAGGTAGATAGGTAGATAGGTAGATAGATAGGTAGATAGATAGAAAGATAGATAGATAGATAGGTAGATAGGCCTAGATAGAAAGATAGATAGATAGAAAGATGGATAAATAGATAGTCGGATAGATAGATAGATAGACAGGAAAACCAGACATTCAATTTTTTTAATTTGCGCTGGATGACAACTTCAGTGGTGTGCTTAATGACATACTATTCAATAGTGCGCTGGATGACATGTTCAAGAGTGCGCTGGATGACACATTCCAGCTTTCTGATTAGGCATTCCTGATCAATTAAAATCAGACGCGTGAGAGCATTGGGATGCGCTGGAATGCACATTCACGAGTGCTCAGGATGGCATAGTCAAGCTTCACGCGTGCGAGTGAAGACACATCCACGCGCGTGGCTGTACAATATTTGACAGGCCCACGCTCCCCACGCGCGTGGGGGTGTAATCTGTGACCGCGTGAGGGTGTCGTCACTCGCAATAAATATACCTCTCTGCTACCAGTGCACGACATTGCATTAAAATACTGTGCAACCACTTGAAGGCTTGCTTGAAGACAGAATACACCCATCAGTATACACCCATCGATATACACTCATCAATAGAAACCCATCATCGGTAGGTACTACTCGGTAGACATCCGTCGGTCAGTAGACACCCAGCGGTCAGCGAACTCCCAACAGTTGGCATACACTCATCAGTCAGTATACAGCCTTTGGAATGTATACACCCATTGGTAAGCATTATTATTATTAACACATGCACCCTTGGTACATGTACACCCTTCGGTCCGTGTACACCCTTTAGTATGTATACATCCTTTGGTACTGTATGCACCCTTTGGGAATGCATACAATGTAAACCTTACACCCATTGGAAACATTACACTCATTGGTAAACATACACTTGTAGGTGTACATTACACCCATTGGTCAACATCACACCCATTGGTGAACATTACACCCATTGGTAAACATACATACACATACACCCTTTGGTATGCATACACCCTTTAGTAGATATACACCCTTTGGTATGGTATGCACCCTTTCGAAATGTATACAACCATTGGTAAACATAATATTATACAATTATTAGTAAACATATAAAGCCAATGGTAAACATATAGACCCATTGGTGAGTTAACACCCATTGGTATGTGAACATCCATTGGTAACATTACACGCATTGGTAACACAACACCATTGGTAAATATACACCCTTTGGTAAACCCATTGCTAATATTGCACCCATTGGTAAACATCGCAGTCGTTGGTATATTACACCCTTTAGTAAACATTACACCCTATCGTAAAAATTACACCCATAGGTAAACATATACAACCATTGGTAAACATATACACCAATTGGTGAGTTTGCACCCATTGGTAAACATTTCACCCATTGGTAAACATTACACCCATACGGTAACACTGTAGGTAAACATTACACCCGTTGGTACCCTTTGGTAAAAATTACAACCATTGGCAACATTACATCCATTGGCAAACATTACACCCATTGGTAACATTACACCATTTGCAACACTACACCAATCTGTAACATTACACCCATTTGCAACATTACACCCATTTGCAACATTACACCCATTGGCAACATTACACAATTAGCAACATTACACCATTGGCAACATTACACCTTTGGCAACATTACACCCATTTGCAACATTAACCCATTTGGCAACATAACACATATTGGCAACATAACGCCCATTGGCAACATTACACCAATTGGCAACATTAAAACCATAGGTAACATTACACCCGTAGGTAACATCACACCATTGGCAACATTACACCAATTTGTAACATTACACCCATTTGCAACATTACACCCATTGGCAACATTACATCATTGGCAACATTACACCCACTCACAACATTACACCCATTGACAACATTACACCATTGGCAACATTACACCCATTGGCAACATTACACCCACTCACAACATTACACCCATTGGCAACATTACACCAATTGGCAACATTACACCCATTTGCAACATTACACCCATTGGCAACACTACACCCACTGGCAACATTACACTGTATGGCAACATTACAACCATTGGCAACATTACACCAATGGCAACATTACACCATTGGCAACATTACACCCATTGGCAACATGTCACCCATAGGCAACATAACACCCATAAGCAACATTACACCATTGGCAACATTACACCCATTTGCAACATTACACCCACTGGCAACATTACACCGTATGGCAACATTACACCATTGGCAACGTTACACCATTGGCAAAATTACATCTTTTGGCAACATTACACACAAAGGCAACATTACACCCTTAGGCAACATTACACCTATAGGCAACATTACACCATTGGCAACATTGCACCCATTGGCAACATTACACCCATTGGCAACATTACACCCACTGGCAACATTACACCTATTGGCAACATTACACCCACTGGTATCATTACACCATTGGCAACATTACACCCATTGGCAACATTAAACCATTGGCATCATTACCCCATTAGCAACATTATACCCATTGGTTACATTACACCCACTTGCAACATTACACCGTATGGCAACATTGCAACACTACACCATTGGCAACATTACACCCATTTGCAACATTACACCCATTGGCAACATTACACCCATTGGAAACATTACACCAATTGGCAACATTAGACCCATTGGCAACATTAGACCCATTGGCAACATTACACCCATTGGGGTATCCCCCACCCTTAAGGGACACCCCCTAGGGCTACCCCCAGGAGGCACCCCCTTATCTATAGATCTATCTTTCTTTCTATCTATCTATGAAGGTGTCAAGAGTATTTATACCATTCGACACCTCTGTCAGCCAATCATGAGCCAGTATTTCACTGCAATAAAACCCATATTCTTTGTTGTCCAGTTATCCTCCCATGGGAGAATAATAAGTGAAGCTGTGAAAAACCACAGCAACAAATGACAAGTTTCAGTTTTGTCTTATGGTATAAGCCAGTTATTCACCGCGGGATCGGCAATATGTATTTATCACAGCTCGGGCTAACGCCCTCGCTGGATAAATCACATATTGCCTCTCCCTAGGTGAATAACCTATACTAATTGCCATCATGCAGTTGCTAATTGCTATTTTGAGTAGTGTCAAAGAAGTGTCAAACATATTTGCCAATCCAATTGAACAGTTATTACAGATCTCGTATAAGTGTGCCATGTTCCATGTGAATATATGCCCAGATGATGTCAGTATTGCAATACTGACATCACTATTGGCACTCCAAGCTTGAGTGTTGATTCCAACTGCTACCAACAAGTCAGGCTTACTGGCTGTCTAAGTGTGAATGACAATTGATTAATCTGCATTCATTGGTATGGTTGTTTGATTCAGTTGGAGCAGGTGAAACTGATATGTTTGAGCCACTTGCTTTATCCATCATGGACATTCATGGTGTCCTGTTGTGAAATTTCTCATTGAGGGCAGCACCTTGTGGCTTTTCAGCCTTTTAGGTGAGATCTGCGCCAAAGAAACCGTTCAGAATTGATGACTGGAATGGGGATGATGGGGAGATTTTTCGGAAGTGAACGTGGCGGTGTTGCATGGGCATACCAGAGGACGAGAAATGGGGGGGGGGGGGCGGTAGTTGCTTCCCAAATATTAGGGAGAAGGCCAGACAAGGAGGCTGAGAATTCGATCATCAAATAAACATTATTGGAAATCAGTGATAAGGATGCCCCCAAGCAAAACTCCCCCCCTCCTTAGGTGTTAAATTCTGAATGGTTTCTGAGTATATTATGACACATGTATCTTCATGATATTCCGTTGTCGAATAAAAGTATATATATATATATTATTTTTGCCAAGACAGAGCAGCACATGATAGCCTCTAGGACCAACAAATGAATGTGAGAGTGAATGAATTTGTTTTGTTGTAAAAGTAAACTGATAGCAGTTATAAACAAAATCCATGCATTATATATAGCTGGATATTGTAACTTTTGGATTTATCCAAAACATCAAACTGAATCATCAATGTTGAGCAACAATCTAACAGCTTATGTGTGAATTTGTAATGGTGTGTGCTCAGTATGGGTTCCAAGTAACACAGCTGAAACTGCAAATATACCAACTGTGAAATCATTATGCTGATACTGACATCACAAGAGCACTGTGGCAGTTGAAAAGAACATGGCACACTAATAAGAGATCTGTAATAACAGAGCCAGAGAGTCTTGAAAGAATACCTTGGTCAATTGACCAGAATAATATTAAGCAATCCATTTGGGGACTCTTCACCAAAATACACAAGATGGCGCTCAAGGTGATTCGTTGCTAAGGTAAACATGATCAGAGAGCCATTTGTGTGAGAGCTGCTTCAGGTGGCAGATGAATTAGTGGAAAAATAATGAAATAGACAATCCCAGCTGAGCAAATGGAACACTTTCTTGCATCTACAATGCTCATAGTGCAAGTGTGTAGAATTGTAGACCCCTGGATCATGCATAAGTATGATTGAAAAGCGACACAAAAATTTCTTTGCAATTTGTAAGGAGGGCAAACCTCCAATAAAAAATTCAGTAAAAACTTTAGAAAAATCGGACACATCTTAGACGATACTACTGCAATTTGAAATATAACATTGTATTGCAATTGGCAAAATCCCTGTTTATTGGAGGATGGGTGAACGAAGTTGTCCTACCTCTAGTGTGATAGTAATTTTATTTTTATTTTTAGCTTTCCACTATTCTTATCACTATTCCATTCATATTTTGCCAATATGCGGTCACTTCAGCCCACATAGTGCTCCTAAAGCACCATTTTTTGCCCGATTTTTACAGCATTAAGGTTAGACGCAGTATTGAACAACATAACCAGGAACATAGATACACAAATTTGAGTTACATCATCTTATTACAGGCAATTTCATTAGTACGCGATTGTAAGATTCTATACACACTAAACAGGTCTAAATATCACTGTAAAATCTGAATTTTAAGTTAGCTAAAATGATTGAGTGAGATGGTTGCACAATTCCTTTGAGCTATCATAGCTTGTTGTTTGAAGTTATAACAACGAAAAGATTATCATAACTCAAAATATCAAGCTATGTCAGCTCAAACAAATTGTGCAACCATCTCACTCAATCATTTGAGCTGACTCGAAATTTCAAATTTTACAGTGTACATAGCATTTTTACTCTATCTGATTGGTTCAGAAACAACAGAACGTCACACAGCTAATTTATCAAACGTAGCAAGTATACGTTGCATTGATTCCTCACAGGAAACTGTGAATGACCAGAATCGCATGGTAATGATATCACCCTTAAGTAGAAAAGAGCTTTAATTTTAATACAAACAATGACATATGTCCAACATCTATACAAGTAACTTTCATTTCTGTGTCATTAAAACTGTTAATGTTTTAAAATACCGCGAATTTGGTGAATTTCGGCTATTTTATCTTTTGTCAGTCCTGTGGTAGCAGCAAGGATAACTAAAAAATAATCCAAATTTGCTGTTATCCGGTGTTCTGACAACCAGAACCAAAAATTATGACCATGCCACATTGGTTTGGTGCACCAGGTATAGTTGAACTCGCTACATGCTTATTATTGGATATTTTTGCATTGAATACTAACGTTAATTTTCATGATGCGGTAGCACCCTCTAATTGTGTCTGATTGAGCTCAATTTTTACTGAATTTTTTTCATATGTTGGAACAACTTCAGGGGGTGCCCCATTACTACAGATCTCATATTAGTGTGCCATATTCTTTTCAACTGCCACAGTGCTCATGTGATGTCACCATACATGAGCATATGGTGGTATATTCACAGTTTCAGTTGTGTTACTTGGGACCTTTCCTGATCAGATCGTTATAAATCTACAAGAAACTACTAAAAAAAATATTGGTGAGTCCTGATCATTCTTTTTGATGTCTTGAAAATATCCAGAAGTTTCTAATCGCTGCCAACATGCTCCACCTGATATGAATAAACCATCATGCACAATAATTATTACACATATGGAAACAGATCAATCAGTTGTTATTCACGCTTAGCCAGCAAGTCTAATTTATTATTAGCAGATGTAATCAACACTTGAGCTGTGGTCTCCAATGCTCACAAGGAGTGCCCAGATAGTGATGTTAGTATTGAGATACTGACATCATCTCTGCATATATTCAAATGGGACATGGCATACTTATATGAGATCTGTAATAAAATTTCAAAACTTCACTTTTTTGCATCACCCTACTGTGTAAGGTGAATTTGATCTGTGCACAAATTCAGATTGATCATTGTACAGTGTACACTCTAGAATGATCTCTGCAAATCTTGGGATTGTTGCATGCTTGTTTTATACCCTGCTGCTGTAGACCTATGTGTCATGTCAAAATAATTGCAAGAAAGAAAGTCAAACCATCCAGATTTGTGAAATTCAAACTGTTTTTCTCTTGTGCTATGTCAAAAAATAAAAACAAGAAATTGAATGAATAATTATTTATGAATCCCAGCTGTTCAAATGTTGTGATATTTAGTAATTTTCATCATAACTACAATAACGGTTCATCAAATTATTCATTAAGTTGCAAGTAGTGACATAAACTAAACTAATATCCGTCATAACTATTTGTCTCTTTGTAAGTTATTGTGGCAATAAATACTTTTCAATAGTATTCATCTCGAAAATCATTTCCTAAAAAAGTGTCTTTTGAAATATTTTCATAGCAAAACAAACTATCGTCACGACCAGTATTCTAAAAAAAATTAATCGAAGCCAGCCGTTTAGTCACGTTTCTGTCAAAGTCTGATTGGACACAGTCAACATCATTCTGGCACATCTTGCAGCAGGTAAGCTAGAATAATTGTACGATTGATAGACACTGATTGGATACGTTATTCGATTTTTAAATTTGAATTTATGAAAATGTCATTTGGTCCATGGGTGATTATGATCTTTGTCTTGCTGCCTTTTGGGCAGCCTATAGGTCCTCCAACTGGAATGCTTTGTGTTTATTTTTTACTTGATTAGGCCAACTTACTTCACTCTAAAAACTGTCAGGACATCATGGTTTTGCATTGAAATTTGGTTTTTCAAAAAAACATTTTGAATCTAAAAAAAAACAATTTTGCCTGAAATTTTTTAGAGTGTTTACCATGCAAGGTAATGTACTTTTACAATTTTGATAATATTCATCCTCGTAATGAAGTATCAAATGAAACTTACAGCAAACAGAAAAAGTTGTGGGAAAAATGCAGTAGAAGCTGTTTTTGACTGCAGTTTCCAAAAAAGCATTTTCCTGTGATATTTACTGCTGCTCTACGTATCAGGTCTTTCAATATAGAAATACAGAGTCTCACTGGTAGTTTTATGATTTTTGGCTGTAATACTGCTGTTACAGTGCTCAACAAAAGAAAAAATCTCTATAAACCTAATCCGAGAATGCCGATGCCATATCTGAAAATATAATTTCTCTTGAACATCAGAATTTTTAGTTACTATGCCCTTTTCAATATCTGGGAAACAATCAGCCGTAAGAACAGTTCCTGTGTAAAACTAAAGAAAGTGCTATGCACTCTTGAATTTGAAATTAAGCATATGTAAGTATTTACTTAAGTTAATTTTGAGATACTGAAACAATACATATACAGAAAGAATATTTTCACTTTCAGCGAACAAAGTTTGCAGAAGGTATTGTAAACACTTGGGTAAAAAGATCGTTTCCCGGCCGGCACTCCGCATCTATTGAATGTACGTGTATGAAATTTGGTACACATATAGCCCGTATGATCGAATTGTGCCTTTTGATGGTCTGATGGATAGATATTCCATACTTTTTTAAATAATTAAAAAAATATAATTTTTTTTTTTTCGTTTCCGGGCCAAGGCTCAGTCACTATTGCATGTTCATAAATGAAATTTGGCACAGATGTGGCCTGTACGGCCTAGTTGTGCCTTTTGATGGTCTCTTTGGTAGATATTCTATACTTTTAAAAAATATATAAAATTATTTTTTTTTTGGTTTCTGGCTAAGACTCGGTCACTATTGCATGTACAGGAATAAAGTTTGGTACACATATGGCTTATACACGTATGTCCTAGTTGTGCCTTTTTATAGCCTAACTGACAGAGAAAATGTACTTTTGGTTATATTACAGATGACTTCATATTTGTAGACATTTGAGGTAGAAAATACATCATTCTTCTTGCAATTTTCATTGGTCGAGAGAAGGTATGACACCACCCTCTCATGAAAAGTGACACTGCGTTTTACATGGGTGACCATGGCATTTTAAGCCATTGATCTCCTAACAGGGTTTGACTTAAGCAGTTTCAACTGATAGTTTCAGTTTGTGTTTCACACATTTTCAGTACATACATTCTGCAAGCCCAATGTTGCGCATTAAGACAATTTAGATCAGGTGATCCATGCAATGAGAGTTTGTGCAGAAAATAAACATGTACAATTGTGAATGTAACATTTTCTGAGAAGAGGGGCTCAGCTCAGGCGGCAGTACAATGGGCTATCAATCGCGAGGCCCTTGATCTGATTCCCACTGGGATTTTCTTATTAATGTTGACAACATCACTGGCCTACTATCCTGTCCTGAGGGACAATTCAGAATTAATGATTCTGGGGAGTTTTGTTGGAACTTTCTATCAAAAATGTATACCCCCTTTGGTTTCATGCTTATTTGTACCTCTCGTACATTCCATGTGGACTTTTAGTATGTCCCCTTTTCTTTTATTAAAATGTCATACCCCCTTAAGCATGTTATGAGTAATAAGTACCCCCCTTGAAACTGGTGTGAAAAATTGGTGCTCCGTTGGGAAAAACACCAATTCCCCTAAGTCTTAAATTCTGTTTAGCCTGTAAGGCACATATATATTCTAGACAAAAGGTAAAAATTAGTACTGTCCCACTTGAAGCAAGTAGCACCCGCTCAGGTAAAACTCCCATCTCCCCTGCAACCCAGTCATAAATTCTGAATAGTCCCTTACTGATGTCATAGACAATGCTTGCGGCTTTTGGTCAAGGCATAATAATTTAGTGTAAATGGATGTGAAGCCATTCAGAGTCAGCTTGAAAATGATTTAATATAAATTGAAACAATCAACAGTTGTACACAGGAGTGTGAAATACAACTGTTCATGAAGAAGTGAAAGAGTTCACGTGGATTGCAGTTTGACATGTGTGAACTACTGTCACAATACCAAGCTGGCCTTTGCTGTACATTTATACTATTGGTGAAAATTATGACATCATTTTTCCAGCAAACATCACTTGCTTGAAGCAAGCTGAAAAAAGGTGACACACATTGGGCAACTTGACCAATCACCTGGCTGGATTTTCTGATGTCAGACCAGAAATTTTGCTAAATATTTTGTTACTTGAGAAAAGTCTACAAATATGAAATCATCTGTAAGATAAAATATTTAAAACTTTTTTTTTTCATATCGGAGCCAAAACTTGCCAACTATTACATGCACAACAATGACATTTTCTACACATATCATCTATAGAATGTAGCAGCGCCTTTTGATATGTATTTAACTCTTTTTGAATGATTGGAAAAACTATAGTCAATTTGGTAAACACATCAAGTTTATGGTGTAATTGTAATCTTCTTATATACATGATGTTATTGGCTGAAGGTTTGCTGCTGTGCAGCCTATGTTTATCAGATAGCTCCCAGTGTGCACTGGATATTTGCGGGTGACAGATTCCAGAAAAGGGCAATTTCTTGCAAAATTCCCACTGTTATGCCCATTTGGAGATATGAAAGTTAAGCAAATGTGCAAGGGCTAGTGATAAATATGGTTTCTTAGTGTTAGGGAGAGCTTATCGAACTCAGTTGATATTTTAAAATGAAGAATATCAGAAAATGTGATTAAAAATATGAGATATATAGTAACTTTGAAGTTAAATGTTCTGGTTTGAAGCACACAGGGAAATAGCCTCAGGCAAGACTGTAAAGATTAACGTACTTTCATAATCCATGGGAAAATTTGAAATCAACACATTTTGATTGGATGGCCAATAATCAGTCACTTTTGAGACATTGCCACAGGAGGAGTTATATCTGAACTAAAGAATCTACTGGCTTAGGGGAAGCATCTGGGCAGTCATTGAGTCTCCAAGACCAGCCTCTTCTGTTTTCTAATTACCATTCTCAGCAGTTTTCTTGCATCTGATTGGTCAAGGACATGGCCATTAAATCACTTCAGCCAAACCTGCGACCACACTCTCACTGCACAGCTACACTGCCCGCAGAGCCAGCCTAAGCACTGTTGCTGAGAAGCAACAAGTATTTTACGTTGTGTTAACTGTTTTCCATATGTTCTGCTCAAACCAACAACTTCTGTCAAGAAGAAGTAAAATAGCATCGAAGTTAATACTCAAAATTGCAACAGTCAGTGTGGTTGACATAACCCCTTCTATCCATGATGAATCAGACAGGCCCTTCAGAGTCTGAGCTACTGGAGGTGGAATGTGATTGGACGCGACTTTGGACTGAACATTCTCCTGGGGAATTTTAAAATCAATATTCAAAATCAGAATTGGGAAAAGCATAACTTTTCCTAATAATTTTTTGTCGCATTTGCTAGCATAACATTGTCATTTAACTAAACTGCTCACACTCAAAAACGCACACTGCAAAAAATTCCTGTTAAATTTTACAGATAAATTAACTGGCAACTTTGTTCCAGGTCTAAGAACTGTAAAAGTACTAATACACCTGAACAGGACAATGAACCGTAAAATGCAGATTGGTACATTGAACTGTAATTTTGCAGATTCAACAAAGTGATATTACGGTATAATGTACATATATAAAACAGTTTATTTAAAGTATATTTTACAGTTATATCAACTGTCAATCATAGAATGTAAAGAATGCAAGGAGCTGTATAATTTACTGTAAAAATACAGATAGTATGTGTTATTCTTACTTATTGCACAAGTGTGAAACAACAGACTAAGCATGTGATTTAACTGTCGCATAGCTGTAGGGATGTACCGAATCAGCTGAGAGAGTGAGAGAGCCACTGACTCCAGGCTCGGCCTTGCTCATCTCTTGCTTGACAGCAGGGAAGTAAGTCCATCAATTATACCCAGCAATTAATCGCACACGTTTGCTCACAAACCATAAAATTGATGGATATTTTCCAAGAGAACCAGGTGTCAAGTTTATCGAAGCATGTTGTATTGATGCAGACTGCGCCTGGGTTATTTTGGTTTTAATAGTGTCATTCTTTAGATCACATCATAAGACTCACACAAATGTCAATGACATATATAAATATAACAACTTTTGCATAATGACAGCATCTTTAAGATCATATGAATGAGGATGTTCCCTTACCTTCGGATAAGTTATTTAAATTAAGTTTGATTAACAGCTGTGTAAAGCATATGTTATAGATGGCACCACATGTTCCGTGGTTGAAATCCATGCAATCTCTTGTTTATAGTTCCTAATCTGACCAGGCTTATTGATTGTTTGGCCAATTCAATGTTTTGTCTGCATATTACAAGTTGCCAGTAAATTAAAGGTTGAAGTAATTGTTCATTAACGTGAACTGAATGTTAAATGACATGTTGCAGTAAATTTATCTTGGAGCCATTTTGTAACTGACAAAGAACTGTAAATTCACAGACAAAGTCTGTTTTAAAAAAATACTGATAAAATAACAATAAATTTACGGTTCTTTTAGCCAGAAAAACACGGTCATTTCTTACAGTGCACACCTTTCAACACAGCTTAAAAAATAATTTCTGATTGATGTGTGACCATGAAATTTTGTACTGAAGTTGCTGAATATCCAGGTCTATGGTCCAGATAGTTTCATTGAATAAAATAGAGAATCAGCTGCATCAGGCAACTCTTTGTGATAGGTACTGCTTCACAACCAATGCAACTCAAGGCACAAAACATAAAGTCAATCAGAGTTTAATTTTTCAAGTTCACGGGCGATGAAAGTGGTTCCCTTGACCCCTTCAAGCATTTTTACTGCATTTCGTTGGTTTTGGGTTGAAATGTTGAATTTAGCCCAAATTGCTGTTTTCATGTTTTGTTTGTCACATCCTCTTCAAAAATGTTCTGTCATAAGCTTGGATAATTACCCAAATGTTACAATTTTTTGCGAATGCAATCTTGTTGGACTTCTTTGCTGACAATTTGAAATCATTAACATGTGGATATGGTGGGTGTTCTTCACATTACATTCTCATGCAATTTTGTGAATCCCAAATTAATTGAAATAACCATACAAAATTGTGTCCGTGTCTTTCAAAAACAATCAGATTTTCTTCAAACTTTCAAAATGTTTGGCCAATTGGTTAATTAGCAGGAATGGAAAGTTACAAAGGATTATCTTGAGTAGCTTACCAGTTCTGCCTCTTTTTTAAAGAGGTGTGCGTTTTTGAGTGTGAGCAGTTTACTTTCAGGCAAAGTATACCATTAGCAGCCCATGAAATTGATTTCATTACTGTTTAGCTTTACCACCTTGTACACTGTTTTAATTTTCATGTCTTCAATAGTTACAAACCAAACCGTGGCTACTTAGAGGGCCACCATGTCATCTCACTCTGGAGGGCTTGGAGTTTTTTTAAATAAATGATTTCTTGACCAGTTTTTTTGAAATAAATAAATTCTTTCTCAGAAGTCTTGGGGGCAAACGCGAAATATATAATTTTTTGTTGGGGTTTTTCTTAAGAAGGCCATGCATGATTTGGGAATAAATAGAGTCTATTCGGGGACTTGTCGTGCTTGAAATAAAAAAATATCTAAATAATTTCCCACTGAGGAAACTCCAAGCAGTGGCGGATACAGGGGGGGCCTAGGGGGCACGGGCCCCCCCCTAGACCACTGAGATTAAAAATAGTATTTTGAAGAAAATACGCTGCGACGCGGGCCCGCGAATGCCGAAACACGCCCGGGCCCCCCCTAGATGACCCTGTCTGGATCCGCCACTGCCAAGCCCCACCGGATCATTAAAACTTCCAGATCTGACGCTTTTTGTCCTCAAATAGGTCTATGGGGAGTTGGAAGATGTCTGAGCAAAATGTTTGATCATATTTTGATTCTCATATAACACAATTCACAGATTTTGTGTAAGTTTTGTATTTTGCATTTTGCATTTATTCAGTGACAAATTAAAACATTTTTTGTGATATTTTTTGTTCTGCAGGTGACTAAATGGCATCTCAAATCACTTTCATGTTAATGCTTTCCTTGGCACTCGGGATCTGCAGTACAACAGTGTCTGGCTCTTATCACACACAGCCAAATAAATATAAGTGTGGTAAGTTTAAAAATAAGATCTATGTTTTGTTATTTTTGTGTATATTTCAATGCATTTTTCAGGTTAAGGTGGGGGAAAATCTGGCCCTGGGGCAAATCTATCCCCAAAAGAGTATAAAACAGCAGCAAACATTTTAAAAACAGCAGCAAACAGACAAGCAGAATATTAGGGTAGAAGTATTTGATAGTTTCAACAAGCAAACAAAAAAACTAGATTTCTCTTTTGCAAGAATATAAAGTTTACGGTTGATTTGGTATTTTTAGACACCAGTGGAAGAAAGTACATAATTTTTCCTGCAATTAAGTGCATTGTCGCTGCTAAGAGCATAGGGGCACGCCAATATCACTCTCCACACACCAATAACACTTTTAAGACACCAATATCATTATTTATTGGCTTGTCATGTGACTGATCTCCTGGTACATGATTGGCCTTAAATTTTTGATGCAGAATATAAAAATTTATTTGCACGAGTAAATTCAAATTGAACTCGGGCTGTGCCCTCGTTCAACATGAATTTCCTCGTGCAAATAAATTTTCATATTGCACTCATTTCATGCCATATTCATATATCATGTATAACATTTTTTGGGTGAGTGGATAAGCTCAGTCAGCAAGGCAATGGGCTACCATTCACTGGGTCTTGTTATCGACTTATAAATGTTGGCCATATATTTGGGTCATCTTTCTGAAACACCGTTTTCCAACAAACATCACTTGCTCCACCCAAACTGACAAAGCTGACACGCTATGGCCAGCTTGACCAATCACCTGGCTGCATTTTTGGATGTCAGGTCAGAAATATTGAAAAAAAAATGTATTTCAAATTTACAAATATGTAATCTTCTTTAAGGTTAAGTTATGTTTACAACAGTAAGCACAGTTACTTCATCAATGATACAGCCAGATTTGCCACAAGAAAAAAGTGGCCAGATTTCTCCCCAGTTTGTCCTACACTGTGTACTGACCAAGTGACCTAATTAAAGATTTTTTTGTTTACATTTTGCTAGTTCTCATACATAGAGCAAACAACAAACTTCGCATTATAGCCAGTATGCTGTCTTATAGCACAAGTAACGCACATAAAAATTTGGAATCAATCTGTTACGTTTCCTTGGAGATTAGGCAGTTTTAATAGATTTTAGTGTATTTTTTACTAGAATCACCAAATCTTTTGATTGTTAAATATTTAAAGCGTGAAATTTCATGTCAAGATGTCTAATACATAAATACAGCATACTGGCTATGTTATTTTGTAATTACATTGGTTTCTTGCCTAAAATTCAAGATTTTATGATTAACTAGGTCGCTTCGCATAGAGCAAATGGTACACAGTGCTTCTACTGTCTTAATTATTAACTAACGATATCAAAAAATACAGGATGTACGGCACTAATTATCCAATATTCATACTTTTTATTGATTGCAGAAAAATATCATTGGTGGTCAACCTGGAGTGTGTGTGACCCTAACACTTGTCACAAATGGAGAACCAGGAGATGTCGTAAATTCAAGTGCAACAGCAATTTCTACCAGATATACCGCAAATGTCTAGGACCTGCATACGAATCAAAATATTGCCATGGTAATTATAAACCTCCAATATTATGATTAAGTCATTTCAGTGTTAAAAGAACCTACATGAATACAGTGTGTCTGATGAAATTATGCATGCTACGTATTTCACGCTGGTTTGAAAACTTTAGGACTCAACATTATGTCCTTTTCACATAATCATTGGATTGGGCTTCGAAATCTGCCATGTAACTTTCACTAAGTTTCATGGAGGCAGAATTGAGTTATGCCATGTTTTCAAATATTTTGGTTTCTGGCGAAATTATGCAAAATCCACCTTGGCCTAAGAAACATTAAAGTTTCTTATGATTTTGCTTCAATCATTAGCATTCTACAGTGTATCATTTTCAAATATTTATGTCAAAACATGTCACTTATATGCTGCCTATGTCAAGCAATATGTATCAATTCACTCCATTGGAATAACATTGATTTTGCATAATTTTTTTGATCAATGCTCTCAAAAATTTCATAATAAACAAATCATTTTAAAATCTCTTTAAATTTTAAAAGTTGTCTTTATCCATTTATTTAGAGCAGTGAAAGTGACCGATAAGTTGTGTCTTGCAAATTGACAAACTATTGAATAAGGAACTGCATCTCCTTATCACAATGCTATTCCAATGGCAAGTCGTGGAAAGAACTTTCGATTGCTAGTCATTTTAAAGTTAAAGATGTGTCTTCAGTTTCCTTTGCAATGAGCTGAATACACGAAACGTTTAGGCAAAATCAATGTTAATAATAGCTTTAACTGTTTTATAGTTTGGTTAAATCTGCTGATATAATAGCTTTAACTGTTTTAAAGTTTAGTCAAATCTGCTGATATAATAGCTTTAACTGTTTTAAAGTTTGGTTAAATCTGCTGACATAATAGCTTTAACTGCTTTAAAGTTTGGTTAAATCTGCTGATGTAATAGCTTCAACTGTTTTAAAGTTTGGTTAAATCTGCTGATATAATAGCTTTAACCGTTTTAAAGTTTGGTTAAATCTGCTGATATAATAGCTTTAACCGTTTTAAAGTTTGGTTAAATCTGCTGATATAATAGCTTTAACTGTTTTAAAGTTTAGTCAAATCTGCTGATATAATAGCTTTAACTGTTTTAAAGTTTGGTTAAATCTGCTGACATAATAGCTTTAACTGCTTTAAAGTTTGGTTAATCTGCTGACGTAATAGCTTCAACTGTTTTAAAGTTTGGTTAAATCTGCTGACATAATAGCTTTAACTATTTTAAAGTTTGTTTAAATCTGCTGACATAATAGCTTTAAATGTTTTAAAGTTTGGAAATACTGCTGACATAATAGCTTTAACTGCTTCAAAGTTTGGTTAATCTGCTGACATAATAACTGTAACTGTTTTAAAGTTTGGTTAAATCTGCTGACATAATAGCTTTAACTGTTTTAAAGTTTGGTTAAATCTGCCGACATAACAACTTCATCTGCTTCAAAGTTTGGTCAAGTCTGCCGGCATAACAACTTTAACCCTTTTAAAGTTTGGTTATATCAGCAGATGTAACAGCTTTAACTGTTTTAAAGTTTGGTTAAATCTGCTGACATAATAGCTTGAAATGTTTTAAAGTTTGGTTAAATCTGCTGACATAGTAGCTTTATCTGTTTTAAAGTTTAGTTAAATCTGCTGACATAAAGCTTTAACTGTTTTAAAGTTAGTTAAATCTGCTGACATAGTCTGCGGAGTGCTTGCATGATAGCCTTATCTGTTTTAACGTTTGGTTAAATCTGCTGATATAATAACTTTAATTTTTTTTTTGCCAGAGGATGGAGGTTGGAGCAGATGGGGTATGTGGAGTGACTGCAAGAAAGGATACCGTATCAGATACCGGTCCTGTAACAACCCCCAACCATCCGGAAGTGGCAGATACTGTCCCGGAAGATATATTGAACATGATACCTCCAAATATTGTGATTATATCCATGGAAGAGACTTTTAAATGTTCTCATGCAGGGGCGGACTGGCCTATGTGGCAGAGTGGCAGCGGCCATCGACCCATCTACTCGGGGGGGGGGGGCATACTGGATGTAAAAGTATTTTAAAACCATCAGGTTTATGAATGTCTTATGCAACCAAATTAACTAAATAGGACAGGAACCTCTGACATTGGGGGCCAAATCCTTATAACAATTTACTAAATTATATGTGCTCTTGTATTTTGCTTTTATCTTTTAATTGATTGTATATAATCCCCAGACTTGAAGGCCAAATGATATATTTCGCCACGGCCCCAAAATGCCGCCAGTCCGCCTTGTCCTCATGAATAATAAACATTGATGAGTCGTGTGTTGTTTCCTTGTGGATTATTCAGAATTGATGTTTCTTATGTATATCTTGTATGCCTGTTTCATGTCCTACGAAGTGAAATAAAACAATTCAAAAAGATTCAAATTCACCAGATTACGTTACGGACCGCAGATTTTTGGTGATTCTCATTGCAGTAAATTACCATTGAATACCTTGCCTAAAGCTAACATATTATGATAACAAAGTCGAATTATGTCATTACATTTTTTTTTACAAACAAAAACAACAATGACCTCCAATCAATCTGCAACAATCTTTTGTCATCCGACTAAAATCTAACTGTTTGGTAACAAACAGGGAAATCACAACGAAACAAGTAATCTGAGCTATTTCACAACATTGAAGCAAGTCATGAGATACAGCTAAAAGCATTGGTAAGCAATATATGAGAATGAGGGACTCCAGTAATTATCTCAAATCAACATAATTGTGTCAAGAAATAATATTACAAATTTGGATAAAAATAAGGAGCCCATGCCATATCACCTTTGCAAATATATCCTTCAGAAAATACAGCATGTGGAAAAAACTTAACTCTGCCCATACATAGCTATTCACTGTTCCCCTACGATTTTAATGTTCAGTAAGTTACAGCAATCATGTCCTGCTTTTCAAACTAATGAGAGACGACTGCAAGAAAGATGTTTTAGAGGGTGACCATCTAATAATCAGGTGGGGTCTTGGAGTCTTCCTCGCCGGCGAATTATTTATTTAATGGTAATGGCGGTCAAAATTATTTATTTCAAGTCCTTGAATATCAATTCCTTAATCGAGCAACACCTTCTTGAGAAATACCCCACCACAAAATTATTGAGTTTTATTTCAAGACTGCCCAAGAAGAATTAGTTTTTTTCACCAAAACTGAGCAGGAAATTATTTACTTTAAAAAAACTCCAAGCCCCCCTTAAGATTAAATGGTGGCCCCTTTACTCTGATTTTGAGTCACAAAGGCAAAGATCCCCTTGCAACTGGGATCCAAGAGTCCCAAATTATCCGACGGATGGATACCAGTCTCCTTCAGTGACTCAAGCTTTAAAACCAAGGTCATCGCCCAGAGTCATGATCAGTGGCGTCCCTATGGGGGGGGGGGCACGGGGGGGCACGTGGCCCCCCATATTGGACCTGTGCCCCCCCATATGCCCCCCATATGAACTTTCCAACTCTTGCTAAAATATACAGTTACTACGGTGGGTGCCCCCACCCCCCCCAGAGAATCGTGTGCCCCCCCAGGTGCCCCCCAGCTCGGGACTCCCCAGTTACGCCACTGGTCATGATCAATCATCAATATCAAGAATGTGATCCCTATCACAATAGCAGATCATCAATGAATGACAGTTACTCCTTTCTCAAAAGGTACAGCTATGAGGAGTCGCAGAGAAGCCAGGAATTACCCCAGTCGAGAGTCATGGATTTGGTGCTTGCAATGGAAATATCTTTTCTGACTTATGATGGAAAATCGAGGTGGCAAACTTTCATCAGACAATACACTGTAAATTTTGAATTTTGAGTAAGCTTAATTGATTGAGTGAGATGGTTGCACAATTCCTTTGAGCCAAGATAGCTTGTTGTTTGCAAGTTATAACAACATAAAGATTATCATAACTCAAAACAGCAAGCTATCATGGCTCAAACAAATTGTGAAACCGTCTCAAGTTCAAGTTCTTTTTTTTATTGGAAAATAATTATTTAGCAAAATACATAAATCATGTACAATTATAAACAATCAAATTTTCCTTAGTCAAGATACAAAAAAATGTATATATTGACGTATAGTTAATAATACAAATAATTTTTATGTTACATTGGTAAGAACTTCTAACAAACTAAATTATAACATATACTGAAAACAAAATAATAATAATCTTAATATACATAAAAAAAATTAAAAAATAAAAATCAAGAAAATAAAAAATAATATTAATAAAATCATCCTTGGTATTACAAAAAATCTAAATCATTAACAAGGAGGTACTTCTTCAGGTGTATTTTTATAGTGGATAATGTAAGATTACTAATGCTAACAAACTATCCCTCAATGTAAATAAAACAAATTGCATGTTATTTAAATCCAGTCGGAAAAATGTTTCTGGTGACTTTCAAATTAAGATTGCTAACAAAGAAATTTGTCATGTTGAGTCTACTAAATTCCTTGGTGTTATTATTGACTCGAAACTTGACCATATAAATTTTATAAGAAAGAAGATAGCTAAGGCCATAGGCATAATATTAAAGGCCAGACATCAGCTCAATTCACATTCATTGCTCAGTCTTTACAATTCTCTTGTCTATCCATACCTTAATTATGCCATTGAGGTATGGGGTTCAGTGCCCGCTACAAACTTGGCTCCAATTCATAAACTTCAAAAAAGAACTTTAAGGATTATATCGTTTTCACCTCTTAGAACGCCATCTATTCCCCTCTTCCTGAAATATGGAGTTTTAGATATTTTCAAAATCTATGTTCTCAAGGTTCCCTTGTTTATGTTTAAATTGCAGGATGGAGATAGCCCTGAAATTTTAATGACATGTTTCTTTCTAATTCCCAGTATCATGCTCATAATACTAGATTACGCGATAAGTTACACTTGCCCATTTTTAGAAGTAGTTTTTGTCAAAGATGTTTGAGATAAAAGGGAGTCATTGTGCGGAATTTTCTTTCTGACGAAATAATGAGATATGAAATTGGTACCACAGTGTGCAGAATAATTTATACATCTTTGGTTCAACTATCCATGTGTTTGGGTGGACTGAAACCGGTAATTTGTGAGCAATTGGCTAAAATGGCCATTTTCGCATGAAAATTCAATGTTAAACCCCTATCTATCTTTGGGACTCTTGAGCAACATCTAAAACACCTTCAAATGAGCTGAAATTTTACAGAGGAACCAAAGAGGGGCTATAGAACACATTTAGAGGTTAGCCCCAATGAATTTCAGACTTTCACTTTTTTTGGGACACCCTAACCTGCAGGCAGTAAGGAGCTGCAGCACCTTAAACATTGCCCTGCAGAATTTACAGTTTCACTAACTGGTAAAAACTTTGCGTGTACCACAAAAACTATAATAGCTACAGACACAAAATTCTCAAAATACTTCTATAGTTGTGGCTAATTACGGCGGAAAAAATCATAAACTTGGGTACATTAGCACTGACTATATTTAACAGGCACTAATGCACTGTCGCTTCCAGAGTTATTTTAGAGTAATTTTTGGCCCCCATATCCCAGTTAAGAAACGATAGAATGTCATAAAATAAAGGTGGACGGGGTACTACCATGCTGCAAAATTATTTAATCTTATTGAAATGCTACTGGAGGGTCAAACTCTGCCAAAACTGTGATAAACATGCATTTTTGGAACCTGATAAAAACATAATGTGATATAATCTCAAATAAATTTAGCAAAATAAGGAGTTTACAGTCCAAATCGATTTAAATGGCTTTAAAGAGACCAACATCCATATTTGTCAACCACTCTAAACTTAGAGCTCAACAGGTTCACAAAATTGTGTATGTTAAATCCATAACAGAAACTACAGTCGAACACACACTTGTGTGTGAGCTCTAAGAGATTTCATATGCAGCAACGACCTCTTCTTTTAAGTGAAATGCAGTAACAACTTTGTCTGTTGAATTAGGTCTAGAATTGAATATTAAATAACTTTTAAACGGCCAGTTTATGGTTAGAATACTGCTATTGCTGCAAAGTGGTACTCTTTGTGGAACTTTTTTTTGGCGGAGTCATTATTTTTCTACCCAGGGAATTGTGAGTAGTCCCTGTTTGGCAGTCAAAGCTTGTCCTGACCACAACATACATTATTTGTGAAGTTGCAACAAAAGTATTAACAGTTACCCTCCTCTGATGTGATAGACATAATTAACTGTTACAGGTCTCTCAAAGCAATTGAATGGATGCTATAGTGTTTCATTGTTGTCTGTTCATTGTTTCAATTCGTTTTTTTGGAGAAAACCATAAACTATCATTTAAATCATGCTGGAAAAGGCTGTTAAAGGATTTGAAAACTTCAGAATTTATGGTACTCATAGGCAGTGCATGTGCACTCAGTGATCATTTAACTTTGTTGATTACGATTTGTTTATATCTTGTTGGCAGCTCAGCTGTGCATATGAGCACAAGTGACGAGATCCCTCTACCTGGACATGACCTGACCTACTTGAATATTAATAAATGTGTCAGCTGGAGGTCATCCGATTTCCGGCAGACTCTCCAGCTGTGCTGGTCGTTTAGAGACTGTGAGCAGACTGTATGTCAACCATGTCGCCTTTTGGATTTTTGTTTCTTCAACTTTCGTGCTATGAAGTTAATCCCACTTGGCCAATTGTTTGTTGCTGTTTTGTATTTCTCTCAAATCCTTCTTGTCTTATTATCTCATGTAAATCTCTTTTTTTAATTTGTTTTGTTTAAGGTATAAGTTAGATGTCCCTTGTTTTCATGATTATGTGATATACACCTCGGCTTACGTCTCGGTACAGATCACATATTCCCTCAAACGCGGGATATAACTAGCACAATTTGCACTCATATCATGCCTTATTTGTATAATAGCTATTCTAACCATAGAAATACATAGAAGGGACATGAGGCTCTGGCAGATGAAGCAATCAAATCCACCATCTTGGAACTGCCCTGAATACTGGCACAATGGACTGTGACGTCACTAATAACTGTGATGTCACTTATAACAATGGCATGACGTCACATCATAATTATTCTATTGTGACATCATGTCTCAGGGCAGTTCCAATATGGCGGATTTGGTGACCTCATCTTGAGGTGGCATCATACAGCCTCATGTCCGTTCTATGTATTTCTATGATTCTAACAAGTTTCTTTGGAATTTTTAATAATGTAGAAATATAAGAAATTTGCAGCATATCCCCATATTTCTATGCAATATGTTATACACTAATATAGGATTAAATAAGAAAAACAGCTTTTTTGTTCATTTTGTGTGGAGGTTTTCAGTCTGCTATAAAGTTTTTTTAAATAATCGAAAATTAAATCCATCATCAAGTAGGCTATATCATTTGTGCATTCAAAAAATGTAAACATTTTTTTTTGTGAGTGAAACTCTTTCTGATGAGGTACATTATAAATATGTGGTTAAAAAAAACACAAATTGAGCGACAGGATTGTTTGTTGGCTCTAAATAGTAAAAATAATATGCTGTGTGACAGGAAACGTTCAGCGAAAAAATAACACCATTAAAGGAAACAATGACACCATGAAAGTGATGTGAACCAATTTGCATGTCAGTATATATGCAAGGGTGCCTAATCTTGGCAGTGGCGTAACTGGGGGTGCTCGAGTGGGGGGGCACCTGGGGGGGGCATGCGATTCTCTGGGGGGGGCAAAACTATACTAATTGTATATTTTAGCCAGAGTTGGAAAGTTCATATGGGGGGGCACCTGGGAGGCACAGGTCCAATATGGGGGGGCCTATACCCCCCCGTGCCCCCCCCCCCCCACAGGGACGCCACTGAAACTTGGCCTCTGCTAAACCGTGGAAATGCGTAACCAGACCGATGGACACATATTATCAAAGGTTCCACCTTTGTTCCTGTGGGGGGAATAGAGGGTTCCCCGTGCTGTGACATCCTATGCGCCTTGGGTAAGGTACATAATGACTTATGGTGGGTATTTCCACTACATCTCAACCAGTTTCTGAATTGGTACTGTGTTGAAAAAAGAAGGTTCCACCATTTGTCCTATGGTGGATTGCAGGGCTCCTTCATCTGTGTAACCCCACACGGACCTAATTACTCAAAATTACTTTTAAGCGACATATTACAAGTATTTTATCAAAAGGTGACTCAAACTATTCAATTGGTCCTGTGGTGGATAAAAGGTTCCACCATTTGTCCTGAGGTGGAATGGAGGGTTCCCCATGCTGTATGACCCTATATGTCCCGGATAAGGCACTTCACCCATTTAACCTCATACTGACCTAATTACCCATAATGACATTTAAGAGACATATTACAGGCATTTTATCAAAAGCTCACTCTAACAATTCAATTTGTCCTGTGGTGGATGAAAGGTTCCACCATTTGTCCTGTGATGGAATGGAGGGTTCCACAGGCTGTGTGACCATATGCACCTCAGGTAAGGCACAAAATGACTTTTGGTTGGTATTTCCACCTTCATCTGCATCATTTCAACCCATTTCTGAATTGGTCCTGGGTCGAAAAATTAGGTTTCACCATTTGCCCTGTGGTGGATAGGTCGCGGGGCCAAGAAGGGTGAATTTGATCACTACACAAATTCAGATTGATAACTGCACATTTCAGATTGATCACACTACACATTTCAGATTGATCACTATACATTTTGGGATCGTTGCACGAATATTTTATACCATGAATGACATTACGTACAGCAAGTATATCATATCTGGATCAGAAGGCCTGGCACTAATATTTCTTGGTACTGGTATTTCTGTAATATGCTTATAAATTGTTTATTGTTTTAACGATTATTGATTGGGGGTTTTACGTCTTCAACTAGGACTTAACCAAACTCTGCCGATATGAGTTTGATAATATGACCCAGGGAATTTGCAACCACTTCGTAATCATACTTCTCCCTGTTGTGTAGTGCCAGGAGCGGGAGTGAAACCTGGTCCCTGAGAGCCTAACTAGATTCAAATGCTGGCACTTCAACCATCAGGCCACGGCGTGTGATATCAACAGATTATGAAGAGTAAGAAAATTTGCAGCGAAGCTTGTCATTGATGACAACAGCAGCACAAATTACTGCAATTGCTTGAAACCACTCCAATGGCTTCCCAGTCAGTTATGAACACAATACGAAGTTCTAACTCTTTGTATACAGGTATCTCGCTGGCAAAGGACCCAAATATCTTCAAGACAAACTTGAATTTTATCACAACCGAAGAGCTGGTTTAGATCTAATAACATCTTCAAACATCTCAAAGTGCCTTTCACCTGAAATAAGACATTCGCTAACAGATCCTTCAGTGAATTACTTATTAGTCATGTCAAGTAGTCTAAAACCATTAACTTTTTTATTAAAAATTGTGTTTTTGATAACAAAATTTCAATATTGATTTTATCATGAAAATGTATGCATATTTATTGAATGCCAGCATACATTTCCTTCTATATTTACAACATTTGATATATTTTTGTATCTAAAATGCATCTGAAGGTTATTTTCCAAAAATATCTTCCCAAAGAAAAGAATTTATTATTTACTATTTACTAAATATACATGTAGTTACAGTAACTGGAATAAGGAAGAGTGGCCATTATGCTGAAGCACAGGGTGGTCAAGAAAAAACTTTACAGTCTTCGGCTCATGAGGCACAACTCAGTGAGTTCTTATCCAATCAGTCTCATTCTTGCATGAAGTTCAGCTGGGGATCTCATTATTATGTTTCTACTCTTGGATCTAATTTTGATAAGGAGTTACGACAGGAGGCACATTTTGAAAAACTGTGGTAGCATGCAATTTCGATCAACCTTCTTCTCTTTCAAGCAGGATTGAGTTTCAATTAAAGAGAGCTGAAATCCTGGGACCGCACTACTCTTAAGAACTCTTAAGTTACTGTAAGAATATGAAAGCAATAGTACGATATTTGAATTGATGGCAATGCCTTGCATTTGGGACAGCAAAATATGTGAAAATGGCCTTTCTTTTATTTCTGCAAAATCAGAGCTCAAGTTCACACATCATGTTCCAGGGGTACAAACTACAGATAATATATTGCCAAGACTATCCTCTTTACATTAGAAAAGATTGAATAGTAATTACGGACAAATTTATAGAACAATGCCAAGGAAAGTAAGTAGAGTTTTTTTTTTACCACCCTGTAGGAGTAAATTGACTCCCATTCCCCGAACCTATCAGATTATGGTAAATGCTATGTAACAAGTTGCTTTTGAGTCACATACTTAAGGTAACTGCTGAAAATTCTGGACGCTTTTAAGTCGGAACAATGCTTGATTTCCAGACGTAGTACATGACTTCATATCTATAACCCAGAAAACAACCAATCATCAACACCAGGTGAGCAGAATATAAACAACAAACAAAAATGTTTCAATCTAGATTGATTTTATTTTTTGCTAACATGCGCCCACCACCAGAAAACAGAATCGCATGCCGATAGTAGCAGTGATCTGTATGTGTCATGTGGATGTATGCTCTCTAAATGCTACCGTAATCATAAGTTCCGGTTGATCCATAAATGTAATAGCAATATTTGAAATATTTCTTTTCAGAATATTTTCCTTCGCAATATTTTCCATCTCCTGAAGGTCTGGGGTAGTTGCAAGCTCTGTATCTCTGGCGATATCCATTCTTGCAGTCGCCCCAGCATCCCCACTTGCACCAGTGCCCATCAACTGAAAAACAAAAGAAACTTAAATTATGCTTTATGTCTTTGTATTTGTCTGTCCATATACAATTGTATATGACAATAAGACCAGCACAAGGGAGCACAAGATACAAAACATTATTTTGATATCTGATCAAACCTTACGTTGTTGCTGGAGGAATTTGTATACAGAAGAATGTGTGTGGAATGACATCCTTCTATTAATTCATGGACCCCTTCGTCTTTCCGAGCCAAAGTATAGGTGGCCCATCCATTTAAAATTGCATGCCACCTTTCCTCCAACTAGAAGGTTATAGGCTGAGTTTTATGTTCAAAACTTATAGTTCTTATTTTTCCTTCCTCCCACAGACATTGAAGGGTATCGTGCTAGTTTTATTAATATTTAGAAATGGAACACAGCATTTGAAGTAGTTTATAAAGTAGATCCCCATTCTAGAACCCTGAAAGTCTCATGAGTTTCAAGAAGGGAAGCTTTGAGTATAATGTTTTTCAACACTCTAAAAATTTCAGACAAAATTGATTTTTTAGATTCAAAATGGTTTTTTGAAACCAAAAAACCAACTTGGATTTTTTTAAAATCCATGTTGGTTTTTTGCATTGAAATTTGGTTTTTCAAAAAACCATTTTGAATCTAAAAACACCCATTTTGTCCCGACATTTTTTAGAGTGAACCACTCAACCACAAGCACTGCTTCAGTGGGTCTCCTTGCACATCAATTAGAAGTGTCAATCCCTATGGGCACATCAATGCTGTAGCAACATTGCAACAGCGTCACCCTGTTAATCAAATGACGTAGAATTGTATGATAGAAATTATGTTGTCACAACATTGTTAAGCAACATCAAAGATATGAAATTAACATTCTCCGTTGTGGCGACGTTTTCACAACATTGTGAGCAATGTCAATGGTTCAATGTCAGCTTGCTACATTTTGGCAATTTGTAAAAAATCCCCGACGTTCTGTTCATGTTGTGGCAACATAATTTCTACCATACATATCTATGTGACCAACAGACTAGCCCTCCATCAATTAGCAACATTGGGGTTTACGTTGTGTGCCCCTTGGGAATGACATAAGGCCTTGACACTTTATGATTTCTCTTGGATAATTCAACACATGTAAAACTTCATAAAACGGTGCTACCGGTAAATAAAACTGATGTTCTCTCTCAGAAACCTTATGGAGAGTTTGAGAGGGAAGTTCAGAAAGGACATCTTTTTCTGTCTCCAACTTTTAATCTAGGGACAAATTGATGTTTGATTTCAAGAGTGCTTTTCATCAAGTAACCAATAGCATAGCTGCAATGGTATTCTTGTATGATGGCACATCTATCTTCTTTTCTGTTTAATCTTACCTTTAGGACAACAAGACTTGATTTTGCAATCTCTTATCTCGTAGCTGTCTCCTTTGCATCGGTATAAGTTGTGGTAGTAGTAAGAGCAGCTGTAGGTGTTGCACTTTCTGGTTCTGTACTGTTTTCCATGGTCACAGGTGCGGCTGCACTTGCTCCAGTGGGTCCATCCGGACCAGTATCCTTTAAGAAAACATATGGAATGATATAAAAAATAAGAAGTTGATAGATTTGTAACGAAGCACCAGTATAGATTTTATGTCTTTTACAGTCAAGGTTTTTTACTTATCATATAAGTTTCCCAAAGCCACTGCTACACTGAAAGTTCTACTTCTGATAGAAGAGGGGTTTATTGATGAAGAAATCCTTGTTATTTGTGTGGATTGGTTTTGAAAAAATGAATTTCTAGCCTACTTTTGGCAGTGCAGGTACACATGTACGCTTTTAAATAAAATTGATAAATTGGATATTGGTTTGATAAAATACAAGACTCCCAGTTGCATTTAGTTGTTAACATGAATGTAGTGAACTGTTGCTGTAACTGTCATGTTACATCAATACCTATGTTACTTGAATATTGAATTACAATAATAGAATATAACCAGTAGAAGTTTTAAAAAGTTTCACCTTGTGGAATGAAGACTCAGACTCAGACTCAGACTCAGACAGGTTTATTTTGCCATAGGTTACAAAATGTTTCAATTAAATTTTAAAATAAATAATACAAGGCATGGATGACCTCTCTTGAAGAGAGTGACAATAGAGTAGCATGGGGTATGCAGCCCCCTTAACTTCGAGAAGTGATTTGACCTACTTTTTATAGTTGATTATTTGAATTCTGGTGTTGTCATGAAGGGATCACTTGACTCTACTTAAACTAGTAAAGAAAATGTCTACCAATTTTAAGAAAACAGTTACAGCCGTTTTTGTAAAAAAATGCAAATGGCCTTCTTACCCCACCCATAGGGCAAGAACCCTCCATATTATAATCCTATGGCAATTTTTTTTTGCTAGCGCATTCAGCTTGAAAGTTATTTCTTGGGTTTCTTTTATCATTTTAAGGCATTCTATTCACTTTTTCTGAATTTCTGATTTTTTCTGTTCATACATTTATTTTTTAATATTTTTTGCCCTTTTTCAATTTCGGCCAAATTTTTCTATTTTAATTAGCTATTCTATTAAGATTTAAGGTAAAGGACAGATTTATTAAGTGTTTCCGGAAGCAACTTGAGGCCCAAGTGAAGGGGGCCTCATCCACCATAGTCCCATACCATTGTGGGGCCTCTCGCCCCAAATGCACATATTTTCATTTGACCTCTATATTTTGAACTAAAATGCAAAAAAAATGATCCAAATCATATTTATATGATGGAGATAAAGTGAAGCAATGCAGATATCCATTATACTTTTAGATATTTCAAAAGTTATTTCTTACAACCCATTTCAAAGAATTCCTCAAAGTTACAAAAAACATGCATATTTTTTTGTTTCTTTAATTTCTACTATGGTTTGGTGCTGTTTGTCCTGAAAATTTGTGACAACACCTAAAAAGCCTCTAGATAGCTTCAATCCTATCAATAAGAAAACGCACCAAAAATGTAAGTTTAGATATAACCCTGGGCGGGCCTCTCACCTAACCCGGGCTTCTTGCCCCGACCAATTCTACACATGTATATTTGAGTTATTCAAACTAATTCAAATAAAATCTGAGCAACAACATGGATGGATGGATGATTGGGGCTTTATGTCCTGTATTTTTGCACTTCGTAGGCTAACTAGGACAGGAGGAGGAAAGGGCAATTAGCCAAAGGATGATTGAAAGTGCTGTCCAACAGCAGGTTACTCTACCAGAGAGGGAATTGAAACCCGGATCCAGCGATTGGCAGTCATGCAGTTGCAATGTGCTACTCACCGCGCTAACCCTTACCCTTAATATGAGTCACGAAGTGAAAATTCATGTACATTCTGGCCCTGTCAATAAGGTGTCATTATTTAACTTCCCAGGTAAACATTTTTAAAAACTTACCACACTCATACGTTGGAGCATGGTAGGCCATTCCCTCATAGCAGATGGCCAGTACCAGAAGAACTGCGAATCCGAGAGTAACTTGTGATGCCATTTTGCAATCTATTTAAAGAGTGAAAATTTGTAATTTCCTTTTAATAATAAGTATAATAGACAGGCCTGAAAAAAACAAAATTATACAAGAAATGATAACTTTGATGAGAATAACTGTAACATGAATGTTAGAACGGACTGAATAACTGTCAAATAGGCGTATATTAGAAGAAACACTTTAAAATCCAAAATATCGTTTACCTGTAATTCAGCTTGTCAGCGGCTATCTGTGCGTTCTTCTCCAATCTCGAAGAAGATGCTGAGGTCTCAGCTCTGGGTCCTTTTATACAAGTCTCTATCCAATCAGAATCTGACAGAACCATAACTAAAAAAAAACTCAATATTTAAAAGAGAGTCGTTCATGTAGAATTCAATCTAATTGAACCGTTGAGAATAAAAGATTTGAAAATTGGATTCTTTGAAATTTTAGGTTGATAAATAATATGCAATTACAGAGTGGTAGTTTAATGGGTTTATCGATACAGTTTAATTACGGTGTCAATAGTTTTAGTTATCAAATTCTTGTGTTGTGCACAGAAGGATTTTTTTAATTGCATTTGCAATCAGTGATGTTATTAATAATGCATGGAGGCGTTTAAAACTGATGCGTGCAAATGACATTTGGTTTCGTAATAAAACAACACTAGGCCTATTTATTAAAATGGTTTAAAACAAAAGAGCTTTTGTCCCCAGCGGCGAATCTCATTACTGAGGATGTCCATAAAATACTTCGTTAAAGTGTAGTCTTCTGAAAAAGAAAAATCTAATTTGATGAAGAGCAATTCATATTAAGTATGTTTTCAAAAGGTGTCTACATACGTAAAGTGTACAAATGTATTTATGCAATGGTTTTCTCATCAACTTCATTGCGGGTGGTCACATTGATTTTGGAAAGTATACTAATTATTTTGTTTTATCTGATGTGGACAATTGATATCATTACTTGCAATCAAATAGGACGCACATTTATACAAGACTTTGTAGGACTGAAAAAGCTAAATGATGGTCGCTCTTTCTACTAACTGCATCTAGGTAATTGAGTGTGCAAAACAAGTTTGTTAATCATTATGGGGTCATTACTTGAATAGTGTTTCCACGAAACTCCTGATATTGTCGAAAATATAACGCAACGTCTCATATTTCCTATTGATAACGTTTCATGAAATTTCACCTTAAAAGTTCTGTTTTAAGCATATATAATAGGATGTAATATGAGATCTGCCAAGCCAAGAGAGGGAGAGGTAAGCAGGTCCAGATTGTATTAGTGGGGGATCTTAGTGAATGGACTGTGCATTTTGGATAAAAGCGTGAAATTTGGCAGAGGGGTAAATAAGACCTAGAGGAACAAGTTTTTTGGTGGAAACACTTTGGTATACCCTTGCTTCCATCCGCCATCTTAGATTTCAAAATGGCCGACATTCTGAACCTCTTTTCATCAATATCTCAGTAACTAAGGCAGGTAGAGTGTTCATTTTAGTGGCTATAGCCTTGTAACTATATCAGAGATACATATAGGCCATTTTGGAAGTGCTAAGATACGGCCATGTGGATTTTCAAGATGGCCACAACTGAAAAACTGTTTATTGCCATATCTTGGAAATTACTTCAGTTAAGGACTCCGTTTAAGTGGCCATGTATACACGTATTTTTGGGATTAACTTAATATTCTGAGATGGAATGGCAGCCATATTGGATTTTCCAATATGGCCACCTTGTTTAGTTGATTATTCTTCATATCTCAAAACATAAAATAGCCAGAAACAGGATTATAGTGGCTCCCTTTCACATTTAAGTCGAGGCATCTGATGCACCAAAAGTTTAAAATGTAGGGTGGTAGCCATATCGATTTTCAAGACGGCCACCACATTCACTTGATTTCTTTTTCATCTTTAAAGCTGAAATAGCTATGACTTCAGGACTATACCATGAGTTGGAGGGGGTGGGTGGTGGTATAGACATAAATATATATATTATGGATAGTGCAACCCTCAAGAGGGTTATCATGAAGTCTATTTGCTAATTGTTTTAAGAAAATAGAAAATATACAGTGACAATTTCATTGACTAAACACCTATTTTCAGGCCTCAGGAATCAGAAGAAATAACACAACTGAACAATTTCTTTTTTCAGGATTGAGTAGTGTTACATCTTAACATTAATTATCAAAATAAAATTTCTTTTCAGCTTCAAACCCTTGTCAAATAACCATGAGATATATAACACATTTAATTTGATGGAAACAACCAAGCTGGTATAGCCACCAAATAGTACATTGTACTTGCAGACGTTCCAAGACTGAATTTTGTCAATTACCTACATTTCAAGAATATGCCAAATAAATAATCAAGTCTTATTTAAGAGAGACACTTCAAATTTTGCTATTTACATTAAAACAAGTATAAGTAATCAAATAGTTTGAGATATAGCTCAACTTTCGAATAGCTGGAGATTTAGCTGTACTTTTTTATAGCTGGAGATATAGCTCAACTTTCGAATAGCTGGAGATATAGCTCAACTTTCTGCCACTGCTGTTGATAGAAGTTGGAGTGATGAGGCTGACATATCTACCAGTCTGTCAGATGTCTCAACATAATGTCATCATAATGCAGATTAGATGTAGATGTTTGGAGAGGAAACATCGCGGTTGTTGTCCCACAACACATTGCACTGAAGCAATAGATACTTTATTCAATAGTTGAAAATTCAGATTAGAGAAAAAAAAAGATTAGGGAAAACCAAGTCGGAGTAATTAATTTGAAAATAACTCGCATCTTTTTGCCTTGGCCGACTTAAATGTTTCAGAACAAAGTTAAATGCTTGAAACTGGACTCTGGGACTTTCTTGGAGCTTTGGCTTGAATTAGACTTGGCTCATCTAACTGCTATCATCCAATATTTTTTATAAGAATCTGTCCATTCTTTTAGTGGATTCAATGATCATTTGAACCGGATATGTCATCTAGAATCAACAAAACAATCAAACCATGTTTGCATCTTCACATATGATCTTAGAAGGCCTTCAAAGGCATGACCATTTAGAAAACTTCAACTGTATACACCAGGATGCTACCAATTGAGCACGGTACCTTTTGTATAAGCATTCATTAATAGCCAAAAAGTGCCCCAAAGACATACAGCAAATGAAATAGCTGATGACTTAGTAACGGAACACACCTTGTGGATTCATGTGGAATAGTACAACTATGTGTGTGACTGTATGTTTTTACCACAAATGAAAGAACGGAGCTGGCATGTACATCAGGCTGTTTTGAGGCTTAGTAATCACATTGTAAAGTCCATGAGGCTTTTGCATACCATTGCTTACATTTAGGATTTAAAGTTGATTGAAATTGATTGTATTAATGATTCATAAATTGTCTACATTTACCAGTTAAAATATGATTTGAATATTGTCATTGTGTTCAATGCTGGAATACACTGAATGACACCCAGGGAAAGGGGTAATTTGGATGCCATTATTTTGGGGGCCAGCTGAAGAACCCTTGTTGTATGGTTGTTGTACTTGTATTGTGTTCTGTACTTGTATTGCATCATAACTGAGAGTTAGTCTATGTGATTTCTTGACCCCAAATATAAGGCATAGCCACTGAAATGGACTCTCTAACTAAAGTAGTTTCCAAGATATGGCAATAAACAGTTTTTTAGAGGCAGCCATCTTGAAAATCAATATGGTCACCATCGTAGCACTTAGAAAATGGCCTACATGCATTTCTGATTTGATTACAAGGCTATAGCCACTGAAATGAACACTCTACCTGCCTTAGTTGCTGAGATATTGATGAAAAGAGGTTCAGAATGTCGACCATTTTGAAATCCAAGATGGAAGCAAGGGTATGCCAAAGTGTTTCCATCAAAAGTTGTTCCTCTAGGTCTTATTTACCCCTCTGCCAAATTTCACGCTTTTATCCGGAAATGCACACTCCGTTCATTTTTTAACGAAACACTAAGATCCCCCACTATATTGCTACTAGCAGAGTACCCATGACAATGCATATATAATGAGAGTAAGAATGGTAGTGAGAGTGAGATTTCTAGATGTGTCCCAGTCTCCAAAATGAAACTGTCAAAATATGACTGGGATGGATATGAATGGTTGAAACTTTAAGAGAAAAAAGCAACATATATATCCCTGTCACCATGCCTCGGCGGTCCAACGTCGGCCTAGCGTCAGTCCGATGTCAGTAGCATCGGACCAGCTTAGGGCCAGCGGACCGCCGAGGCACGCTGATAGGGATTTGAGGACTAATTTATTAATATTTATTCATTGGATAACAGATGCATTTAGTAATAGGTTTACTTGCTTCAGGAAGCAACAGAGAGACAAGGAAAGGGTTGGAAAGTTTAAGGTACCCTCTGAGAGCACTTTTTGAGAAATCTGCAGTTGGTTTTATGAGGTCATCCAGTTTATTGTTTCACTTCCTACAAAAAGTTATAGTGTCATTGCCGGACATACTTCTCATACAAGCACAACATATTTAAGTAATTTAAAAAAACCTGACATTTGTAGCTAACCATTGGCAAAATAAATCGCTACAATGAGCAAGTATCTATTGGTTGTCGGGTTACATGTGACTTAGTCACACCATGTAGTGTCCATCCTCGTAAAAGATTGTGGCCTCGAGTACATGTAGATGATCGAATGCTGAGGGATGCGATATTCAGCTGCCTAATAATATAAAAAAAGCTGGAAGCCTTGACAATTTTAAACTTTTAATGCAAAATCATGTTTTTCCAAGTTTCATGTGGTTTTAAATTATTATCTGCTACTCTGATTCTTTTACGTAATTGTATCTTTTATATATAAATATGCTCAATGATTTTACAATATTTTATCATGTTTTAATTTTTTTTAGCTTTCACATAAAATAGCACTGGCTGCTAGTTTTATTGTTTTCTTACAATATTGCTTAAAAATAAAAAATTGTTATTGTTATTGTAATTGTTATTATATTGAGCAAACTGACCTCTCAGATGAATCCAGCTGAGTTAATCAGAATTTTGATAACATATCCATTTTTCCATGGTCATAGAGTATTTTAACTATTTCGCAAAATCCTTGCTGCATTAAAGATTTAAGACATACAATTAATTATGCTATTTCAAAAAAATTCATATAATATAGGCCTACATTGTGCCCCTTGAATAGTGATACCAAATTTCAAGATCTTCTGACTAACCATTACAACGCACAAAGCAGTTAACATCAAAGTGTTGAAAGATGACTCTGAGAAATAGACTCTCCATGTAAAAATTTCATAATTTTACCATAATTTCAAGAGGCAAAATCTCTGTCTGCTCAATACTGTCTTCTAGGAGACTCCTGTTCAACACAAGTCACCTGGTTAATTTGGTCTCCTGAAACGAGACATCAGCCTTACAGAAGTTTCTTGTAGAGCAACTTTCATTTAAAATAAACTAGCTTAATAACCTAATTGCGATTTATTCAATATATTCATCCCAATCGCATACTTTTTAATACAATATCTTGTCATCAAAATGTATATTAAACACATCTGCTCATCCTGTATTCATGAATAATACACCTGCTTCACTATAACTATTGTTTTATACATCAAACAATAATTTGGCCTTTTGCTTTCGATTCAGATGATGGCTGCAGTTGGCGTGATGGAGACGGTGCAGTGGAAGGTGCAAATCGTGGAGCTAAAGATGAAACCTTTTGAACCTACTTGCCTGAACAGGGAAAACTGACCAAGGCAACAATGGTGCTACAAAAGATGAAGTCTATTTTGATGATGGTTATGATGCCAATTAGATGATGAAATTATGCCAATTTGAGAGTAAAATCGACAAGATGGAGTGGCTGCCCGCCAGCCAAAAGAGGGACAATGAGAACACTCTCATCAAGAAAGATTTGAATGAACTACATGGCCAATTCTGCAGCATACGTAAAACGTACAATGCTCTTTCTTGCGTATTTCATACATAAATTGGTTGTTTTCACATATGAAACACGTGCAAAAACTTACGTGCAAAAACTTATGTACGTGAGACATATGTACATTTTTTGCATGGATTCCATACGTGTTAAATTGGTTTTTGGCGCTTCTTTCACTTTTTTTTTAGGTAGGCCATTGCAAGGTCTAAACTTAAACCATTTATGATAACCATATTGCACTAAAATGGCCAAAGTAACTGAAAAGTACCTGTGAGAAATTTGTATGCATTTGTACGAAAATGTACGTACGTACTACGGATCAGCTCTTTTTTGTGAGCTTCGTACATAGAATTTACGTACGTAGCACAATTGCTAGTGTAAGGAATTATGGGTAATTCCGTGTCATTTCATCAAATTTCAGAAAATTTTCTACTATACCTTGATAAATTTGGTCAGAAGTTGACCAATGTTACACATTTTTCAGTTTTCAGACCATACACCTCCAAGAATATTTGTGTGGTTAGCTTGATACTGTACACATGTTTAGAAGCCATAGCAAAGATTCTTCAACCATGATATTAAATCTCCACTTGTTATATCGACTGAAAAATTTGGGGACAAAAATGTGAATAAACTGCAATTTTCAGATTTTTTTGACAACCTGTGAAATAGAGGCAAATGCATTGAGGTGGCTAAAACAATGCATTGTTACACTTTGGCTACATTAAAAACATGTTGCCTAATTCCAAGTCTCTAGGATTTACACTGCTTGAGTTACATGCCTTCAAATTTCAGGAAAAATCTCGAATTTTTCATGATTTTTTTTCAGAGAAACTATTAAAGATACATGTATCACTGTATTACTTGGGATTTTAGGCAAGAAACCTTCATCCTGGTAAATTTTCAAGGCATTCTGAATCGGTCGAGTGGGAGCCATTTGTTGAATTGTCACGGAATTACCCAATACAAGAATGGTGGTCACATATGAGAGAAGTAGCACGTACAAGAGTTGTAGTGTACATGGCTTACATGATACATACACGACTGGTAGCGTATATGTCTGATGTAGCACATACATGGCCTATTCTTGTATGTGCACGATATGACACATATAGGACTCGTAAATGTGTGCTGTCTTACACATTATGTTATTAAAGACCCAACTGCGACTATAAAAGGAGACAGAGCCAGCAAGATGGCAGTCTGAATCTGACCCCCCAAGAGTGAACATCTCTCTAATTCTCTCAGTTTTTCCCAATTTCTCAAGTCATAAAGCAACTTACTGGCATGAATTTTATATGTGTAGACAGATTGTTTAATACAGAAAACGAAAATGCCATTTTTAACACAAACACTCTTATATGAATTAAGATATTTGCTAAATTAGGAAAAATATCAGAATTTTCTTGGAAGTTTGATTGACAGCTCCTAATGACATTTCTGCCATTGCCACTAATTGATCTGAAGCTAAATGACCAATCACTGTTCACTCATTTGCATAAAATTTGGAAATGGCAGTGACCAGTGCTGCTGTAATGAGGGGTCAATTATATGTAACCTGAGCCAACATAGATTAATTCGGGGCAATTAGTTGAAGAAGAATTATATTTCAGTGAAAGTTGAATAGATTTTCAATGATTCTAATGTGATACCAGGCTTGATAAGCACACATATCAATTAATTTGCCAAATTATTTAATTGGTGTTTCAAATTCCAAAGAAATTGTAGATTTCAGAGAGAGAAAGTTAATTTCAAGACCCCCTTACATGATATATGGTCAGGTGTGGCCTAATGACCATTGTCCAATCAGAATCCAGTAAAAGTTTTATTGCTTTGTGGCATAGATTCGTTGCTCTTGCAGTTGGGCTTTAAAGCTTTGAGCTAACTGCTCGTGTATGAGTAATATATTGCATTTACTCAAATACATAAAAGTTTCCACTGTCCCATTAATTACGGGCATGCAATATGTTGCTCATTCACTAATTTGTGTATCTGACAGTTATCACATATTCACTTAAGCCTATGGGTGATAATTAAATTACATTTTCCCTAATAACTGAAACCTCCCACATTACATTTTCAATACATGCTTTGTTTTTTCTTACTACTACTACCAAGAACACAAACGACAAAAAATAGCAGGCTAATAAATAGTTTATTAATTTGACCAGCGACATCAATAAAAAGTACTGAAGTGCTATCTATGTCACATACAAGACTGTTAGATAATGCACATAGACGAGTCTGATTTATACGCAAGATATATCATATACAAGAGTGTTGTATAAATCACATAGACGAGTCTGATGTATATGTAAGATGAATCATATACAAGAATGTTAGATAATACACATAGACGAGTCTGATGCACATACAAGAGTCTTAAATGATACACAATGTATTACATATACACGAGTTCAGTGCTCATGAATATGTGTGATTTTACACATTCACAAATTCGTGTATGTGCAATTTGTAACAAAAAATATATATGGAGCAAGTCATTGAATTTCTAAATATGTGTAATATAACTGTCTTTGTCACCCAAAGGTTGCAACAAACTGGTTAAAGACTCTTGGACTGTAAGCAAGCAGTCTTGTTACTTGCACCAAAAAAGTTGACCATGCTAACTTTTTTTCCACAAAATTTCCTTTTCCAGGAATAGTTTTCCATTCCCCCCCCCCCAAATTAAAATATTTTTTTGTCATGTCAGACACAAGGAATTAGCAAAATATCGAAATACCTGAAATTTTTTTTCCAGCGGTTTTGAAATACACACAGATGGATGAACTATCAGAGTCTGCAAATTTAATCGGTCCACCATTTTCAATAAATAATTTCCGAGCAACAGGGTTGGGCACGAGTACACAAGTACTCGTGTACTCGTGTACTCTAGTACATTTGTCCAAGTACTCGCATGTACTCAGTACTCGTGCCAAATCATGAGTACAGTACTCGTACTCGAGTACATTGCTAATGTACTCGTACTCGTAGTGAGTACATCACGAGTACAATTGAAGCTTCAAATGAGGAAAATTGAACAGAACAAGTGTCTAACATAACAAAATGTTTTATTTTATGCTATAGTTTAATTTCCTAAAAGCCATCTAAGATCCTTTTTAAACAATTTCACAGTTAAAGTTACATATAATGTGTTATGTGAATCACTGAATACTAGTTTGTGAGTCACACACATAACGAGCTCTTTGGACTTGGCCAAAATTGTGGAATGTGCATTTGTTGTCATCTATATAACTACAATGACTTTTTTCTATATCAAGTCTTAAATAGATTATTAATTCAAGTAAAACATACATTTAATCAAAATTAACTTGAAGCACTCCAAGGATACACCATTTTGTTTTGATTTGACCACATAGCCGCCATTTGCTTTTTTCACACCTTTTGGCGCATTTCAAAACATCATAACTAACAGGGTAATACTGGACTAATTGTTAAAGATACAGCATTTTTACATCCGCCATCGTATTCAACAACTTCTAAATGATATATCTATGTTTTTAAATTATGTTTCTAGCCTTATTTTAACCGTAACTAGAGCCATTTCCGTTTTAACCTTTTTTTGGTTAAATCGACGCTTTTACGGAAATCGGAACACAGTATTTAGTCTACAGGCTTATCTAATTAATTCTGAATAGTGTGATTTTAAGGAATTACTGAATTTGAATTGATCACATTTATAATTTCTTTTGTTAAATTATACATGACATGTTGAAATTAGTGTATTTTCGTTTATTTATTAAATTTTTAAGTGTGCATACAAATATTGTGTATTGAACACAAATTGTTATGATAATCCATAAATCAATATTTCTTGTGAATGCTATGAGGTCATAGTCTCTTCTAATACTGTATTATGATTTTATCTAACGAAAAATGTTCTTAACTGAACGAAATAACCATTTCTATGCTTGCAATAAATGTATATTGTATTTAATTTTTTTTATTAAATCTGCATTGCCAAGCTTTGATCTGTTGTTTTTTTAAACGAATTCTTGGCACTAAGAAAACATGTTAAAATGAAATATTTAAAATACTAACAGATTGCATGGGAATGTCCTTTCAATGATTATGGCCATCTTGAATATTCATTTTTTAAAAAAACTGTCAATCAAGATGAACAGTTACACCTCCTATGAACAGTGATTGACTTAGGCTTCATCTATCTATCTATCTATCTATCTATCTATCTATCTATCTATCTATCTATCTATCTATCTATCTATCTATCTATCTATCAATCTTTCATATTTCGATCTGATTATAATGTGGCTATCTTTTCATGACCTAATGTGAATTTGTGGTTCTCACAAAATGCTGTCTGAGATGGTCAGATGACGGCCATGCACTTGCAGGTTAATATTTCCCATGGTTGGATGAGTTTCAAATAAATCCCTTTTCGCAGAAGCCATGGATGTCCACCAAAAAGCTGCAAGACGACTGAATGACCAACAGGTGTGATTTGACAAGGAAGGCAAACCTGTGAATTACAATATTTTCCAGTTAGTTTGTTTTAGTTTTTGTAAGTTATTAGTGTGCTTCACTGGATTCCATTGCAAACATAGGCCTACCATACGTCATGTACAGTACCACATGTCATGTTCAATTATATATTTTTCTTAATTTTGAATATACCCATTTTACGCATATCTCATGGTCGGTATCACCTCCAAATTTAAATGCCATCATATTGGATGCAAAATAATATAGGATGAAGTCTCTCATTAAGTGCTAGCAGCAAAAACAACATTTTCCCAAAAACACATATCTGTGAAATCCAGAAGTCTACTTCAAGGCGAATTCCTGTAATTTCTCCGGTACTTCCAAGGCGAATTCCTGTAATTTTTTAAATTACAGGAATTCGCCTTGAGGCTAACATTATTTCGGCTAAAATGGGCCTAAACATAGGGGAGAGCGGGGCACCATGAGCCGCTTTTCCGAAATTAAGCTCTTGAGCCTAAATTTTCAATGGTAAATGGCTCGTTGCATTATATAATCATAGCAATACCTCTTGGCTACAATATCCAGTGTTGTTACATTACATTCTTAATTCTTAAATAGCCAAAACATTGTCTTTAAAAAATTTAGTCTAGCGGCTCATCGTACCCCGACCCTGGGGCACCATGAGCCGTGGCATGGGGGGCTGTTTACGTACATGTATTATCCTTCTCATTCAACTGTGAAGAACTGATACCTCATGCTGCAGACAATCTCCAAATAGTGCCCAATTTTACAATCGGGAATGGTTATTTCTCCTATTGGCAAACTATTTCAACTATTGGCAAACTATTTCTCCTTTTGGCAAAAATGTACAACTTTGCCCTAAGGAGCAATTTGCTATTCTAACTATTGGCAAACTATTGTAACTATTGGCATACTTTGCCGAAAGGAACAATAAGCTATTCTAACTATTGGCACACTATTGTTCCTATTGGCAAAATTTGCCCATCTCTAAATATCTTTTTGGGCCACTTGGAACATTAACAAATAGTTAAATCGTGCCCATTCCTGCAATTATCGCCCACTTTTGATATTAAAATGCGGGGCACAGCAGCGGAAATCCCGAAAATGCGGGATTCGGTTTTTTGCGATTTGTGTGACTTCTAGCAAAGATACAAACTTGATCTTTTTACCATTAAATTCGGCTTGAAAATAGCTATTTTTAGAGGTCAGTTTCATTGCTCTAGCCTGACTAGAAAATTTTCTAGAATTTATCTATTTTTACTTAATAAATTATTTATAGGCCTAAATATACAATCACATTCTAATCTATAGGCCTTTGGCCTGCTAGACAGCTTCACATACTATGTTGTGGACTGCAAATTAATTTTGTTTTTTTACTCCAAGTAAGATTTTTATTAGTTCACTAGACAACTGTTTTTTTCTGCCCACACTGGCCATGTTGGCAACCCACAGAAGGCCTATTGTACATACTCGAACACCAAATGAGGGACATTTATATATGTAGGCCTAATATGTAGGCCCATTAACCAAAAAATGAAAAATAAACTAATTATGTAAATTTTCTAGGAAAAAAATTGCTGGAATTTCCAAATTCCAACAGACTACTGTTTGTAGACCTAAGCCCTCAGCACCCCACCAAGCCCAAGGAACATAATATATTCACCTCTGAAACTATCTTTTAAGTTTATTAATTAAAATTTAATTCAAGTTTAATTTGGTTGAATTAGTCAGATTAAATAATATTATCATGCTTTGATGGAATTTTTTCTATATTGCTATGAATCTATAACCAGGCAAACTGAACACATCTCTCCAAGACAAATCTAACACTCAGACTAACAGTGAAAACATCAAGGTTCAGATTATTCATTTTCAATTTTACTTTCAACAAATATTTTCAAATTATCCAAGCTATGAACTTGTAATGCAGCTGAATGAACAAGACTCTCCAAGACGCATCTACTGATGCAAAAATTACGCTTCTATCATTATTAGAAGTCCTTCAAATAAAAACCCAGCCTAACTCACTTATTTCTATAGAAAAATCGGCAAATTCCGCGATCCCGCTTCCCGCAACCGCGATCCGCATTTCAGAAAAGACGTGGGCGATAATTGCAGGGATGGGCATTCACTATTTGTGAATGTTCTAAGTGGCCACGAAAAGACATCAAGTGAGCGATAATTGCAGAGATGGGCATGAATTTTTCTTTGCCAATATCTAAATCAAGCCTTTTTTAGTCTTTTGGCTATTTAGAGATTGGTTGACGCACCTGATAAACCAGATGTTTTACTTGAAATTTTCCCTTGGCATACACCACATTATGGATCAGATTGATTTTACATATTTTTCTATGAAATTGCAAAAATGTGTCCTAAACAGCTGCTGATGTCTTGCACTATAGTTCTGGACTTACAACAGTAGAGTAGTTGTTACAATTCAGCTTTAATTGTACATTAAAACTTTATAGAAAATGGCTCATGGTGCCCTATCCCCATGTGGCTCATGGTGCCCCATTTGTAAATTTCATTTATTAGTGCATATCACCATTTTCCAGTTTATCATAGTATCAATGTTATGACATCATCCTAGCACATGCCTTACCTTCCCTAAGAAGACTAAGTTTTATGATGATGCCGGAAATAGTTGAAGTACCAGAAGTAAAAGTTCCACCACCCAATATGTTTACTTCTCACTCAAATTCACTGGTCAAAAGTATTTTTTCAATTATTGGTCCTACATTGAAAAGAAAGATTATGATTGCTACCCTAGCCAGTAGTACACTAATAAAGGAAAATATGGTCTTCCTATCGAGCAGTTCTATCTCGCCGTTTTTTTTGTAGGGGCCATGGTTCATGGTGCCCCGTGGCTCATGGTGCCCCGCTCTCCCCTAATTGACATAATCGTTTCTCCACTTTATATTAGTCACTTATAGTTTTTGTGGCCAAGAGACGACGTCCCATTATTCATTTTGCAATTGATTGCCAATCAAAATAGCTTCAAAGGATGGATGATTGGGCCTTTACATCCTGTATTTATTAATGTAAAGGGAATATAATTAGCACCAAGAGTCTTTCATAATTTAGTATGTAAGGTCCTGGGATGTAGAGCTGCCTGCTCGAGGACAGGTGATCGTAAGTTGTCATTGCTAATCTCATATAATTGAAGCAATAAGTGTCTTGCACTCAGGAAAAGCAGAAGAAGTTTCTATTTGTGGATTTAATATGTCTCTTTCTATTGGAATATTGATTTCCAGAACATGGCTCACTGGTCATATTCTTGAGACTGACACTGCATCAAATTACTCAACAACATCTGACAGATTCTGAAACATTATTCTGGCTGCTGTACTGCAGCATTCAACTGATTGATTGCTAGAAACAAATGCAAAATCAACCATGCATATCTATTCTATTATATTTAAGACCCAAGAGTTTAAGTTAAGTTAAATTATTTATTGTGCACAACCATGGTATTTTAATTATACATACAGATAGACCCAAAATAACAATACAACAACACACATGACAGTCATAAGATATAAATTAATCAATTTCACTTCAATCCAGATAACTCATGATCCAATCATACTCTTATTATATATTTTCCCTCATAACTGTTAAATCCCATGTCTGCTCTGTCTTCCATCCACTTTCCCCTTTCCCCTGCTACTCAATCCCATGTCTATTCTGACCTCGATCCACTTTTTGTCTTTCCTACATCAAGTCGCACAGGCTGTAAAAAGGCCCCGACATCTATATGTCCAGGCCCACCTCTGCCCCCTGGATATCATAAAAGTATCATAATAAATGATTGTAAAGCGATACCCCGGCCGACAGTGTGGACTCTGGCATATTTAACTTGTGATCCAGTCAGGCTGTAAAAAACCCTGGGCTTGGTACCCTGACCCATATCTGCCCTCAGGTATCATAAAAGTATCATAATTAATGATTGTAAAGCGATACCCAAGCCCACAGCATGGGCCCTGGATCATGCAAGTCTCCTACTTTACCTACATTTCATCTCACTCATCTCAATTCCTCATTATAGTCGCACTTAAATTAATTCCTATCCTTATTACCAGTCTGGCTGTAAATGGGCCCTGGTTCACACATTTAATCTAGCTCCTATCCCCAAAACACCATACTTAGCTACCACAACTATCCTCAATATACCATATATAATCAAAGAATATTGTTATTAATAAAGCACTGACCTTATTCAACACCTGATCAGAGCCATGGCTAGTGGCAAGAGCCACTGCCCTCTGTTCCTGCTGCTTCACCAGACCCCTATTTGCTCAAACTGAACTGCACTCCCTCAAAAGACCCCTCTTGTAACTTTTATAGGCCTCAGCTATGGCCCCCTTCCTATAGCAATTTGCATACAACCCACAGCAAACCCAGGATGCTTGAGCCCTGGCTACAAACCATGCACATTAATTCATATTCAGTTTTCCCAACAAGCTCCCCCTATAGGCAAGCTACTACAATTCGGATCAATTTATTCTTATGTTATATAATAATATTTTAGGAGGATTCATAACATCAATCTTACAAATTTTGTATCAGTTGTACAATCATTTATGAACATCAAAATAACAAACATTTCTACCAATACAATATATACAAAACAAAAGCACTCCAACAGACCAGTTACTCAATTCTTAAATCCTACATTACGATATTATGCACTTGTTGGGCTAATTAGGACAGTCCTGAGGAGGATGTGGCAATGAGGATTATTCAATCTGCCATCCAACATCGGCCCAGGTGACCCAGGTTAGGGCCGGCTAGAGCTGGATTCGAACCAAGGACCAAGCAGCCGTGCAAGTTGCTTCAATTTAACGCCATTTTAATTGACACAGTTCACTTTTTATCAACCAAGAAACATAAGTAGTAACCCTCACTGGCAGTATTTATTGTTGCTCTATTTTTTTATCTCAATAATACTTTTATTTCTCTAAATATTGCACAAATTGGGTTCAAAACTGCATGAATGTACTCGTACTCGTACTCGAGTACATTTGAAAGTACTCGTACTTGTACTCGAGTACATTCACAAAAAGCTGTACTCGTACTCGTACTCGTACTCGTAGATGTGGCAAGTACTCGTACTCGTACTCGAGTACGTTTGCATGTACTCGTGCCCAACCCTGCCGAGCAAGGCTATTATTGATTATGTCCTTATTGTCTTTGTTTCAGTGTCTTAACATGAGTATTCGAGTGAATATTTATTAAAGATCTCGTATAAGTGTGCCATGTTCCATGTGAATATATGCTCAGATGATGTCAGTATGGCAATACTGACATCACTATTGGTACTCCAAGCTTGAGTGTTGATTCCAACTGCTACCAACAAGTCGGGCTTATGGGCTGTCTAAGTGTGAATAACAATTGATTAATCTGCATTCATTGGTATGGTTGTTTGATTCAGTTGGAGCAGGTGAAACTGATATGTTTGAGCCACTTGCTTGATTCATCATGGACATTCATGGTGGTCCTGTTGTGAAATTTCTCCTTGAGGGCAGCACCTTGTGGCTTTTCAGCCTTTTAAGTGAGATCTGCGCCAAAGAAACTGTTCAGAATTGATGACTGGAATGGGGATGATGGGGAGATTTTTTGGAAGTGAATGTGGCGGTGTTGCATGGGCATACTAGAGGACGAGAGATGGGGGGGGGGGGTAGTTACTCCCCAAAAATTTGGGAAAAGGCCAGACAAGGAGGTTAAGAATTCGATCATCAAATAAACATTATTGGAAATCAGTGATAAGGATGCCCCAAAGCAAAAAATATTATTTTTGCAAAGACAAAGCAGCACATGATAACCTCTCAGACCAAAAAATGAATGTGAGAGTGAATGAATTTGTTTTTTTTGTAAAAGTGCTAAAACTGATAGCAGTTATACACAAAATCCATGCATCATACATAGCTGGATATTGTAACTTTTGGATTTATTCAAAATACCAAACTGAATAATCAATGTTGAGCAACAATCTAACAGCTTATTGTGGATTTGTAATGGTGTGATCAGTATGGGTTCCAAGTGACACACATGAAACTGCGAAATATATCAACTGTGAAATCATTATGCTGATACTGACATCACAAGAGCACTGTGGCAGTTGAAAAGAACATGGCACACCTATACGAAATCTGTAATAACACTGTTGTAGCCTTATTCAAGGGATGTGATGCTAAATATTTATGACATTCCAAGTCTCGGTGTCGATAGCTCAAGCCACGGTCTCAGTCTCGGTCTGGAGGGTCAATGTCTCTGTCTTGGGCTGGGAGGCCCAGGCCCCCGACTACAACAATAGTGAAAACATACCGACCATAGTAACTGTATATTGTTTCCAAATTTTCTTAGATCCTCATTTTTGCTTAATTCTTCTTAATCCACAGAACAGATGATGTAAACCGTTTCTGAATCAGAACATAAGAATCAATGACAGATGTGCGGTGTATGTCCACATTTCAAAACTATGTACAATTATTTCAGGTATGCGACCAAGGCAAAGAAAAGAGTGTAATTGTTTTCTGCTCATTGAACATCGATGTACTCATAAATATACTTAACTTTAAAAATCAAGTCAACTTGGTTACAAAATAATAGCGACATAATTAAGTCTTTTTGGCATCCCAACGGGGTATGTAATAATATTAATTGCATTCAACCGAGGAGACAAAATGAATCATTTTTCTAAAGACCAAATTTTACCACCTGTTATGAAGTTGATAAGAAATACATTGTGTAATATTTGATGTTTGGTCAAATTAAACATACTTACATGATAGATAAGATTTGTTTCTAAGGAAGGACTTTGCTTTCTTGTCTGATGGATATTTCATGGATATCAACAGTAATGAGTTTCTGGGAAGGGAGGCAATCCCTCTTCGTTTTTGATCCTTCACTCAATTATCTTATATTATCAGGATTTCTCAATCTTTTTGTAACCTATGGATTGTGAAGGCATTGATGCTGTGATTAAACTTTATTGACACACTCCTTAAAATCTTTATCTATGTCTTTGTGTTGATTACATCGCAATTATAAACCTGCACATTTCTTAGAATCCATGCTGTTGATTGATTCATCTGTACGGGTCAACTTCAAAAGATTTTTTTGACATGCTTCTGTCAAATTTTGATTGGATAGAGATTTGTATAAAACGGCCCAGAGCCGAGACCTCAGCATCTTCTTCGAGATTGGGAAGAACACACAGGCAGCTACTGACTCCTCTGCTTCATTGGTAAAGTGATTTTTGGAGTATCAGCACTGTAAAATTTGAATTTTGAGTCAGCTTAAATGGTTGAGTGAGACGGTTGCACTATTCCGTTGAGCTAATATAGATTGTTGTTTTAAGATAGAGATTATTATAACTGTAAAGAACCATCTGTGTCAGCTCAAAGAAATTGAGCAACTATCTCACTAAACCATTTGAGCTAAATCAAAATTTCAAGTCTGGAAATTGTCATACAGCTTGATAGAAGAGTTATCAATTAGTGTTTCTGTACTGAAGGTAAGCCGAGCAGGATGTGTAATTTTTGGAAAATAACTGTGGGACATAAAATTTTCTAAGTAATCATTCACTCTGCTGTTTTTTTTTAATGTTTCAACAATTAAGTCTATATTGTAATCAACAGCAATAACAACATGTTTAAACCTATTGAGTTGTCAGAACAAATTATTTATGTGGCGTTCCTCAAGGCAGTATTGTGGGACCCTGGTGTTACCTTGTCTACTGTAATGACTTACCTGTATCTGTAAAGACAAGTACTGTCATACTTTATGCAGATGATGCTATCCTCTTGGCAGTGCCAAAGATCTAGACAAAGTAAGAGAGGTTCTAATAGAAGACATGTCAAGTTGCTTCCAATTGCCCACAAACAATGGATATTAATATAAATTATGATGTTACTGATGAGGATCACATACAAGTGGCTCTTAAAGTTAACATTGACAGTCTTCCAGCTGTTATCAGTGCCGTCAACTCAATTGCATCCAATAAAATTTGTTGGTAAAACCTCTCCTCACAACAGTTGCAAAAATATTGCGATATGACTCACATTGAATTGCAGAAAATTGAGATGCCACACGAAGCACTAGCATGTACGAATCTCAATGTGAGGATATTTATATGACATAGACATGCCATTGAGGAATTGTACGATAATATTGTGGATACTTTGGTTTCCTGTAGTAATGCTGTTTTTACCTGTAATGGTAGTAACAGACACTCTAGGCCAGGATGGTCAGACTATGTTGCTGACATTTACTCTGAATCTCGAGAGGCAAGGAATCTTTGGCTTAGAGCTGGAAGTCCGAGATCTGGTCCTTTATTGGACAATCATTTACGGATTCAAACGCTCGATAAGGTTCATCAAGAAAAATGAAGACGCCCTACAAAGGGACTCTCTAGCAAAAAAGCTGTGTGAACTCAACCAGGACCAGTTCTGGAAAGAAATTAAACTTATGAACAACAGTCATACCCCACTACCACCATTACTGCCATTCTACCACTGGACCGCAATGGAAATAAGTTTTCAACTTTTTCGCACAATCCAGGGTATTTGTACTATGTGTTATTACCGAATAAAAACATCAGTCAATCAATTATTTCCTCAGAAACAGATATTATAGTATCTGTATAAGAACGTGGTTGACGATGAATATCACCGATTAATATTCAACTGGAAAAATGATTATTTAATTTCACAGACAGAAAGAGACCATCCCAGTCACTACTCTCATTCACTTTTAAATAATATCTTAAGTATAATCCTGGTGCGGATATATTGCTATCACCATACCCACTGCATAATTTACCTTTGGTGATGAGATTATAACCATCAATCTGGAGAAGGGAAGTGTCAGAGGAAGCATTCATGCATGTTTCCTGCAAGCAAAGAGCCCTCATATGAATATTAGAAACTGTATGGCTTCTAACAGCATACTTCACGCAGTGTTTTTGTAACTGTTATGATAATTTCAAATTTTTTTCTTTCCCCTCCTTTGATAGGCTGCAAAATGGCATCACAAGTTACTCTCGGATTCGCAGTTCTTCTGGTTCTGGCCATCTGCTATGAGGGAATGGCCTACCATGCTCCAACGTATGAGTGTGGTAAGTATTGTTTCTCAATTTGGGAATCAATATTCCCACATTTGAGGCATGAAAAGATCTGCATGAGTACATTTCTTCCATGGATGTGAATTTAACTATATGGTACTTCAATTTGTTGAGACTTCAGGTAAGGGTATACATTCTCTATCTATTGTGTTGATACGGCCAATGCCAACCACATATTCACCAATAAATAATTATCATCAAACTCAACATCTCTGTGGATGCCACCAGACAGGGCATGAATTACCAAAATCCAAATATATCTGTAATCAGCACAAAAGCTGGTTTTTGAATCAAACTGTATTATTTATTTCTTTGCATTTATGCTACGTAATACCTTTGTTGCAGGATACTGGTACGGGTGGACCCCCTGGAGCAAGTGCAGCCGCACCTGCGACAAAGGATACCAGTACAGAACCAGAAAGTGCTACAACTACAGCTGCTCTTACTACTACTACAAATTATACCAATGCAAAGGAGACAGCTACGAGAAACGATATTGCAAAATCAAGCCTTGCTGTCCCAACGGTAAAATCACTCGCGAGACTACAAATTTAGAACACTTTCTTATCATGTGTCATTTCAGAGAAATCAAAATCAAAACCTTGTCACTTTGGCTTTGGCTTTGTCTAGTTTCCACACAATGTCATATATCATCAAGCAGTGAGAAGTTCATACTTCAAATGAATGTTGTTTTTATAACCGACACTTTATAAAATGACCTCTATGTATATTCTATATATCCGTTTGACAAAAGTAATTATAATGGGGTATTTAGCAGTTAACTACTACCTTGCATTAAATTTTTCAAAATCAGAAACATTGTCAATATGCAACTTTGACGTAACCATGATACATGCAATGCAACCTTTAACCTTCTGGACTTGTGGATGTAGCTATGGGAATTCAGTTTTTTTCCACAGTTTGGGTACCTTCAAATGAAAAAAAAATCTGCTCAAGAAAATTTAAATTCCATCCCAGCATTATCATATCAATGCATTTTTCCGTTTCTTTTCAATTTTCATTAATTCTGCAGGTTGGTAATTTTAATGAATCTAATTATTTGAAAATTGAAAAGAAAACCTTTGAAGTTCAGTATAAATTTACATGTTCACACAAATAGAGCAATACATCTTTTGGGATAAATTTTAGTTGTCATATATGGCAATGGTTGTGTTGAAATTCAGCGTTACATTATAATATATTTTTACCAAACCAATACACAGGTTAATTTAAATACAGGTGCCACTAATATACGTACAAAGATATAATGGTATTAATTGATTATTCAGTCACAAATCACATATTTTCTGCATCATACCATATACAGTGAGTAATTTTTCAGCTGATTATTGTAATGCAAAAAAAAACAATCATATGGCTTTCAACATATTTTTTTGAGGCGAATCATGTAATCAATATAATTTATACACCTACATGCAGACAGAAAATCTATACTTTTGATTTGTTTTTCAGTTGATGGGCACTGGTGCAAGTGGGGATGCTGGGGCAACTGCAAGAATGGATATCGCCAGAGATACAGAGCTTGCAACTACCCCAGACCTTCAGGAGATGGAAAATATTGCGAAGGAAAATATTTTGAAAAGAAATATTTCAAATATTGCTTTTACATTTGTGGACCAACCGGAACTTATGATTATGAGGGTGGTAGTTAGAGTGCATACATCCACATGACACATATACAGATCACTGCAACTCTGGGCATGCAATTCTGTATTCTGGTGGTGGGCGCATGTCAGCAAAAATAAAATCGATCTAGATTGAAACATTTTTGTTTGTTGTTTACATTCTACTCACCTGGTGTTGATGATCGGTTGTTTTCTGGGTGATAGATATAAGTCATGTACTATGTCTGGAAATCAAGTATAATTTCGATTTAAAAGCATCCAGAATTTACATCAGTTACCTAGACCATGCGATTCAAAAGCAACTTGCTTCATAGCACTTACCATAACCTGATAGGTTCGGGGAATGGGAGTCAATTTTCTCCTACTTCAGCATAATGGCCACTCCTCCTTATTCCAGTTACTGTATACTTATATATATGTAGTAAGTAGAAAATAATAAATTATTTTCTTTGGGAAGAGTTTTTTAAAATAACCTTCAGGTGACTTTTACAATGTAAAACTATATCAAATGTTGTAAATACAGACGAAAATGTATACTAGCATTCAATGAATACACAAACATTTTTACGATAAAATCAATATCGAAATTCTGTTATTAAAAATGAAATTTTTAATTTAAAAAGTTAATGGTTTTAGATTGCTTGACATGACTTAATATTTTATTCCACCATGTTGGGACTAACACACAGATCTTTAAGAGAATGTCTTATTTTAGGTGAAAGGCACTTTGAGATGTTTATAGATCTAAAGCCAGCTCTTCAGTTGTGATAAAATTCAAGTTTGTCCTGAAGATATTTGGGTCCTTGGCCGGCAAGACACCTGGACACAAAGAGTCAGAGCTTCGTATTGTGTTCATAACTAAATGGGAAGCTTCAAGCAATTGCAGTAATTTGTGCTGCTGTTTTCATCGATGACAAGCTTCGCTGCAATGTTTCGTACTCTTCATAATCTGTTGATATCACACGCTGTGGCCTATTGGTTAGAGTGCCTGCATTTGAATCTAGCGAGACTCTCAGGGACTCAACAAAGAGATATGTGCGCACGAAATGGCTGCAAATCCCCTGGGTTACTCATGTCGACAGAGTTTGGTTCAGTCTGAATTGAAGACTTAAAACCCCCAATCATCAATCATTGAATCAATAAACAATTTATAAGCATATTCTAGAGAAATTACAGTACCGTAATATGGGGTGAATAGGAACGCTGGGGTGAATCGGGACAAGCCTGGAAAGAATTTTAATCTTCACAAAGCAACATCTTCTACATGGTGTAGGGACTTGGTTTTTTGTGTGTTTTTAGAATATATTGTAACAAAGGTTCAGATAGATTTTCGTGTTTCTACCTGCAGTAGGGTGTCCCAAAAAAATTAAAGTCTGAAATTCATTGGGGCTAACCTCTAAATGTGTTCTATAGCCCCTCTCTGACTCTCGTGTAAATTTTCAGCTCATTTGAAGGGGTTTTAGATGTTGCTCAAGAGCTCCAAAGACAGATAGGGGTTTAACATTGAATTTTCATGCGAAAATGGCTATTTTAGCCAATTGCTCACAAATTATTGGTTTCAGTCCACCCAAACACATGGATAGTTGATACAAAGATGCATAAATTTTTCTGCACATTGTGGTACCAATTTCACATTTGTAACTTGCTTGGGTATTGAGAAAATCTACAAATATGGGATATACTTATTTACACGATTTTCTGTGATTTAAAAAACCTTCTTAGATTGTTTCAATAGTCTGAAACAGATACTAAGACATTGGTTGATGTTCTTGTGTCTCTGTCACACTATGGAACCAATATCTGATTGTCTCATGTTTAAATTCAAAATTAGACTGGAATTAATCTTCATTAAGAAAGGTGCTTAGCCTTGGCGTCAATTTTTCATGTAAAATAGTATATATTCGCCAATAACACAAGAACCAAGTGAGGTACAGATATGAAATTGGTACCACAGTGTGCAGAATAATTTATACAACTTTGGTTCAACTATCCATGTGTTTGGGTGGACTGAAACCGGTAATTTGTGAGCAATTGGCTAAAATAGCCATTTTCGCATGAAAATTCAATGTTAAACCCCTATCTATCTTTGGGACTCTTGAGCAACATCTAAAACACCTTCAAATGAGCTGAAATTTTTGCAGAGGAACCAGAGAGGGGCTATAGAACACATTTAGAGGTTAGCCCCAATGAATTTCAGACTTTCACTTTTTTTGGACACCCTAACCTGCAGGCAGTAAGGAGCTGCAGCACCTTAAACATTGCCCTGCAGAATTTACATTTTCACTAACTGGAAAAAACTTTGCGTGTACCACAAAAACTATAATAGCTACAGACACAAAATTCTCAAAATACTTCTATAGTTGTGGCTAATTACTATACGGCGGAAAAAATCATAAACTTGGGTACATTAGCACTGACTATATTTAACAGGCACTAATGCACTGTCGCTTCCAGAGTTATTTTAGAGTAATTTTTGGCCCCCATATCCCAGTTAAGAAACGATAGAATGTCATAAAATAAAGGTGGACGGGGTACTACCATGCTGCAAAATTATTTTAATCTTATTGAAATGCTACTGGAGGGTCAAACTCTGCCAAAACTGTGATAAACATGCATTTTTGGAACCTGATAAAAACATAATGTGATATAATCTCAAATAAATTTAGCAAAATAAGGAGTTTACAGTCCAAATCGATTTAAATGGCTTTAAGAGACCATATTTGTCAACCACTCTAAACTTAGAGCTCAACAGGTTCACAAAATTGTGTATGTTAAATCCATAACAGAAACTACAGTCGAACACACACTTGTGTGTGAGCTCTAAGAGATTTCATATGCAGCAACTACCTCTTCTTTTAAGTGAAATGCAGTAACGACTTTGTCTGTTGAATTAGGTCTAGAATTGAATATTAAATAACTTTTAAACGGCCAGTTTATTGTTAGAATGCTGCTATTGCTGCAAAGTGGTACTCTTTGTGGAACTTTTTTTTGGCGGAGTCATTATTTTTCTACCCAGGGAATTGTGAGTAGTCCCTGTTTGGCAGTCAAAGCTTGTCCTGACCACAACATACATTATTTGTGAAGTTGCAACAAAAGTATTAACAGTTACCCTCCTCTGATGTGATAGACATAATTAATTTATTGAATTAAAGAATCTGAAAGCACCTGGGATTGATGGTATCAGTAATGAATTTTATAAATATTTATCAGATTTTATGGTCGAACCATTGACAGTTCTCTTTAATTATATATGGGATAAAGGTGTATATCCTGAGAAATGGTCCGAAGGTATCATTCAGCCTTTGCAGAAAAAGGCCAATCGCAGTGAACCTGACAATTATCGTAAACTGACTTTAATGGCATGTATGGGTAAAATATTCGAATCGATTATAAATAAAAGGCTCGTCTTTCAAACAGAAGCTTCAAACTCTAGTGATCCAAATCAATTTGGCTTTTACAAAGGCTGTAGGACTAGCGATAATGTATTTATCCTAGATACACTAATCTCTTACCAAAAGTCAAAAAAGAAACCTCTTTATATCACTTTTGTGGATTTCTCAAAAGCATTTGACTTTATCAATCGAACATTCATGTACTACAAACTTATTAAACAAGGTTATCGTGGTAAACTTTTAAATATTATTCGAAGCCTGTTCTCTAAATCCAGTGCTAAAGTTAGATGGGAAGGGCAGCTTGGTTCAAAGATAGAAAGCACATATGGAGTCCTTCAAGGAGGGATTATCAGCCCAAAATTGTTTGATTTGTTCCTTTCTGATATGGGAGAGTATTTTGATCAAGATCAGGGTCTTACTATAAATAACACAACATTTACTCATTTGCTTTACGCTGACGATCTAGTACTTATTTCGGAGAGTGCCGCTGGCATGCAAGTTCTCTTAGACAATCTGGCAAGATATTGCAGAAAATGGCATTTACTTATCAACTCACAAAAGAGTAAAGTGATGATTATCCAACCTGGTGTAAGATATAGAGCTAGTAATGCTGAGCAACAGTTTGCAATTGACAATGAAATACTTGAAGTCGTAGATTCATATAAATATTTAGGTCATATAATTAGTAATAATCGCAAAACTCATGGCTTGATGTATGAACACTTAGCATCACAAGCTCAAAAAGCCATGCATGCCCTGAAAGAAAGAATCAGATCTACTGTTGGATATCTTTCACCAAATCTAAGTCTTAAAATGTTCGATACACATATTCTGCCTATTTTAGAATACCACAGTGAAATTTGGTTCACATGTAAACAAAATGATATTCTGGAAAAAATACAATTGAAATTTCTCAAAAATATGCTAGGGGTCAGAAGTCAGATTTCTACAGTAGCTATCTTAGCAGACACTGGTCGGTTCCACCTATTATACAGGCAGCAAGCTGTTGCAATTAATTATTGGCACAGACTAAAGACCGGTAATCGTCCAAAATTACTGAGTGAATGCTGTGACAATCAAGTAAGTTAACACTATAAGCTAAAAACTCGCCTTCTTGGTTGTCTAAAATACATCATGTGTTTACTGATTTGGGAGTGACTAACTTTGAACTAAGGCCCAATAAAATTACTTCACTCCTATTTACAAAAGCTGGCGAAAATATGCTAGCTGAAATAAATGATAGTATGAAAAATCCTGCGCTAAGAACATACAAATGATTCAAAACAGATCTGCGACTTGAACCATATTTAAATCTAAACTTTCCTAAGTATATATATCGCAGTATAGCCCGCTTTAGATTAAGCTCTCACAATTTAAAGATAGAACTAGGGAGACATAAACGGCCTTATGTCCCTGCGGATGAGAGGTTTTGTAAAAGATGCTCATCAGGACTAGTTGAAGATGAATATTATTGTCTCATGATTTGTGATTATTGGAAAAATGACAGGGTATAACTTTTAGACGCAGCATCAAACTTGATAGAAAACTTTGCAGTGTTAAGCACTCAAGTGCAGTTTATTGAAATTATAACAGGTAAAGCATCTGATATAAACTTTGCATTAGGTAAATTCTTAAATATTGTCAATAAAACAGATAATAGCACTTAGTGTAAAGTTATAATGTATAGGTATCTATCCACAAGTCTGGGTGGCCAATGGCACTGACACATTGTCTTGCATGTGGCCAGCCTGCATGAGTAAAGTGTTGTAACTTGTTTATTTTAATGTGTATGCAGCTTGTATATTTGATGTATATATACATGTAGATTTCTATAATTCAAGAATGTTTACTCAGTTGCAAAACTTATCAGATGAATAGAGTTTACTTTATGCTGTAAATACTTTGATTTTGTGATGTGGCATTGAACTTAAGTATATATGTATCCTTCATTGTTTAAAGGTGCTAAGTTATGTACTATGGTACTAAAACCGCATAAGTGCTAAATTGTGTGATATCCAATTTAATAGACTGTGATTGATATGATGATGCTCTCTTGTATATATATATAAAGATAATGTGATATTATTATTAATAGTTATTATTAGTAGATGTAGTATTAGGTATTAGTGTGTTAGTACTAGAACTTGTTCTTGTTTTTACCTGTACCATGTTTACTGTTTGTATCTGACATTTTGGTCAAATGTGACCTTGCTTTTATGTCAATAAAAACGTATATATATTAACTGTTACAGGTCTCTCAAAGCAATTGAATGGATGCTATAGTGTTTCATTGTTGTCTGTTCATTGTTTCAATTAGTTTTTTTGGAGAAAACCATAAACTATCATTTAAATCATGCTGGAAAAGGCTGTTAAAGGATTTGAAAACTTCAGAATTTATGGTACTCATAGGCAGTGCATGTGCACTCAGTGATCGTTTAACTTTGTTGATTACGATTTGTTTATATCTTGTTGGCAGCTCAGCTGTGCATATGAGCACAAGTGACGAGATCCCTCTACCTGGACATGACCTGACCTACTTGAATATTAATAAATGTGTCAGCTGGAGGTCATCCGATTTCCGGCAGACTCTCCAGCTGTGCTGGTCGTTTAGAGACTGTGAGCAGACTGTATGTCAACCATGTCGCCTATTGGATTTTTGTTTCTTCAACTTTCGTGCTTTGAAGTTAATCCCACTTGGCCAATTGTTTGTTGCTGTTTTGTATTTCTCTCAAATCCTTCTTGTCTTATTATCTCATGTAAATCTCTTTTTTTAATTTGTTTTGTTTAAGGTATAAGTTAGATGTCCCTTGTTTTCATGATTATGTGATATACAGCTCGGCTTACGTCTCGGTACAGATCACATATTCCCTCAAACGCGGGATATAACTAGCACAATTTGCACTCATATCATGCCTTATTTGTATAATAGCTATTCTAACAAGTTTCTTTGGAATTTTTAATAATGGAGATATATAAGAAATTTGCAGCATATCCCCATATTTCTATGCAATATGTTATACACTAATATAGGATTAAATAAGAAAAACAGCTTTTTTGTTCATTTTGTGTGGAGGTTTTCAGTCTGCTATAACGTTTTTTTTAAATAATCGAAAATTAAATCCATCATCAAGTAGGCTATATCATTTTTGCATTAAAAAAATTTAGACATTTTTTTTTTGTGAGTGAAACTCTTTCTGATGAGGTACATTATAAATATGTGGTTAAAAAAAACACAAATTGAGCGACAGGATTGTTTGTTGGCTCTAAATAGTAAAAATAATATGCTGTGTGACAGGAAACGTTCAGCGAAAAAATAACACCATTAAAGGAAACAATGACACCATGAAAGTGATGTGAACCAATTTGCATGTCAGTATATATGCAAGGGTGCCTAATCTTGGCAGTGGCGTAACTGGGGGTGCTCGAGTGGGGGGGCACCTGGGGGGGCATGCGATTCTCTGGGGGGGCAAAACTTAGGTCTGGAAACTAGGCAAAACTATACTAATAGTATATTTTAGCCAGAGTTGGAAAGTTCATATGGGGGGGCACCTGGGAGGGACAGGTCCAATATGGGGGGGCCTATGCCCCCCCGTGCCCCCCCCCCGGGACGCCACTGAAACTTGGCCTCTGCTAAACCGTGGAAATGCGTAACCAGACCGATGGACACATATTATCAAAGGTTCCACCTTTGTTCCTGTGGGGGGAATAGAGGGTTCCCCGTGCTGTGACATCCTATACGCCTTGGGTAAGGCACATAATGACTTATGGTGGGTATTTCCACCATCATCTCAACCAATTTCTGAATTGGTACTGTGTTGAAAAAAGAAGGTTCCACCATTTGTCCTATGGTGGATGGCAGGGTTCCTTCATCCGTGTAACCCCACACGGACCTAATTACTCAAAATTACTTTTAAGCGACATATTACAAGTATTTTATCAAAAGGTGACTCAAACTATTCAATTGGTCCTGTGGTGGATAAAAGGTTCCACCATTTGTCCTGAGGTGGAATGGAGGGTTCCCCATGCTGTATGACCCTATATGTCCCGGATAAGGCACTTCACCCATTTAACCTCATACTGACCTAATTACCCATAATGACATTTAAGAGACATATTACAGGCATTTTATCAAAAGCTCACTCTAACAATTCAATTTGTCCTGTGGTGGATGAAAGGTTCCACCATTTGTCCTGTGATGGAATGGAGGGTTCCACAGGCTGTGTGACCATATGCACCTCAGGTAAGGCACAAAATGACTTTTGGTTGGTATTTCCACCTTCATCTGCATCATTTCAACCCATTTCTGAATTGGTCCTGGGTCGAAAAATTAGGTTTCACCATTTGTCCTGTGGTGGATAGGTCGCGGCGCCAAGAAGGGTGAATTTTATCACTACACAAATTCAGATTGATAACTGCACATTTCAGAATGATCACTACACATTTCAGATTGATCACTACACATTTTGGGATCGTTGCACGAATATTTTATACCATGAATGACATTACGTACAGCAAGTATATCATATCTGTATCAGGAGGCCTGGTACTAATATTTCTTGGTACTGGTATTTCTGTAATATGCTTATAAATTGTTTATTGTTTTAACGATTAATGATTGGGGGTTTTACGTCTTCAACTAGGACTTAACCAAACTCTGCCGACATGAGTTTGATAATATGACCCAGGGGATTTGCAACCACTTCGTAATCATACTTCTCCCTGTTGTGTAGTGCCAGGAGCGGGAGTGAAACCTGGTCCCTGAGAGCCTAACTAGATTCAAATGCTGGCACTTCAACCATCAGGCCACGGCGTGTGATATCAACAGATTATGAAGAGTAAGAAAATTTGCAGCGAAGCTTGTCATTGATAACAACAGCAGCACAAATTACTGCAATTGCTTGAAACCACTCCAATGGCTTCCCAGTCAGTTATGAACACAATACGAAGTTCTGACTCTTTGTATACAGGTATCTCACTGGCCAAGGACCCAAATGGCTCAATCCCAGTTAAATGGGCAAATTCCAGTCCAAAAAAAGTGAAAAAGTGACCATTACGGAAACGGACATTTTTGCTCAATATCTTTTATACATTGTCAAGAGGTGCAGTTTCTGGAATATCTTTCACTAATCTTAACTTTTATTTTGCTAATTTCCAATGCAATTTCACAGGTTAAAATGAGAAATGGTAACGTAATTTACACTGTTTAGAACTAATTTACACAAATTTGGACACTTTATCTCTTCTCAGTGCAAAAATAATCATCACAAATTCATGAAATTTATCAGATGATCTCAGGCATCAAGGGCCTACAAAAATTAAAAATAATTGTTTTTCTATCTCTATTGGTCTTTTCTGTGGGCTATGGTAACGTAATTTACATCTAAAAACGACAAAATCACTTTTCGACCTTCTTTGGCCTCCTGTGAAGTGAGTTTTCAATATATTTCAAAACCGTAAATTGCGCCAAAAACTAGACTTTTCTCAAACTTGGCAATGAAGTTCGTAAATTTGAGAATTGACAAATATTAACATGATTAAAGTGGCCTTGAATCTTGGTAACGTAATTTACAAGAATTATGTGACTTTTTTAAATAACCCTAAAAACGTATTTATAGATTTCAAAATGAGTTATGAATTTTTTTGTATGAAGGACATTATTGTTAGGCACATTTTCATTCATTTCTCAAGTCAATACCAGCAAAAATAGTGCCACAGCGTCATATTATATGAAACCACACAGCCATTGGACATGCCATTTTTCCGTTTTTCGGCCATTCAACATGGAATTTACCCCAGTTCCTATCACATATTACATGTATATTGTATATGACTAAATTTCTATATAAGTATTCTAAATATCTGCCAAATTTCAAAATTGTAAAATGATTCTACTAGAAATGACAGCCAATAGCTACTCTTTGAACATTCTTTATATTTGGAATTTGCCCGTTTAACTGGGATTATATCAAATATCTTCAAAACAAACTTGAATTTTATCACAACCGAAGAGCTGGTTCAGATCTAATAACATCTTCAAACATCTCAAAGTGCCTTTCACCTGAAATAAGACATTCGCTAACAGATCCTTCAGTGACTGTGTGTTAGTCCCAACATGGTGGAAAAAATTACTTATTAGTCATGTCAAGTAGTCTAAAACCATTAACTTTTTTATTAAAAATTGTGTTTTTGATAACAAAATTTCAATATTGATTTTATCATGAAAATGTATGCATATTTATTGAATGCCAGCATACATTTCCTTCTATATTTACAACATTTGACATATTTTTGTATTTAAAATGCATCTGAAGGTTATTTTCCAAAAATATCTTCCCAAAGAAAAGAATTTATTATTTACAAGTTACTAAATATACATGTAGTTACAGTAACTGGAATAAGGAAGTGTGGCCATTATGCTGAAGCACAGGGTGGTCAAGAAAAAACTTTACAGTCTTCGGCTCATGAGGCACAACTCAGTGAGTTCTTATCCAATCAGTCATTCTTGCATGAAGTTCAGCTGGGGATCTCATTATTATGTTTCTACTCTTGGATCTAATTTTGATAAGGAGTTACGACAGGAGGCACATTTTGAAAAACTGTGGTAGCATGCAATTTCGATCAACCTTCTTCTCTTTCAAGCAGGATTGAGTTTCAATTAAAGAGAGCTGAAATCCTGGGACCGCACTACTCTTAAGAACTCTTAAGTTACTGTAAGAATATGAAAGCAATAGTACGATATTTGAATTGATGGCAATGCCTTGCATTTGGGACAGCAAAATATGTGAAAATGGCCTTTCTTTTATTTCTGCAAAATCAGAGCTCAAGTTCACACATCATGTTCCAGGGGTACAAACTACAGATAATATATTGCCAAGACTATCCTCTTTACATTAGAAAAGATTGAATAGTAATTACAGACAAATTTATAGAACAATGCCACGGAAAGTAAGTGAAGTTTTTTTTTTACCACCCTGTAGGAGTAAATTGACTCCCATTCCCCGAACCTATCAGATTATGGTAAATGCTATGTAACAAGTTGCTTTTGAGTCACATACTTAAGGTAACTGCTGAAAATTCTGGACGCTTTTAAGTCGGAACAATGCTTGATTTCCAGACGTAGTACATGACTTCATATCTATAACCCAGAAAACAACCAATCATCAACACCAGGTGAGTAGAATATAAACAACAAACAAAAATGTTTCAATCTAGATTGATTTTATTTTTGCTGACATGCCCAGACTACAGAATCGCATGCCGAGAGTAGCAGTGATCTGTACGTGTCATGTGGATGTATCAACTCTAAATGCTACTGGAAAGATCCGGTTGATCCATAAATGTAATAGCAATATTTGAAATATTTCTTTTCAAAATATTTTCCTTCGCAATATTTTCCTTCTCCTGAAGGTCTGGGGTAGTTGCAAGCTCTGTATCTCTGGCGATATCCATTCTTGCAGTCGCTCCAGCATCCCCACTTGCACCAGTGGCCATCAACTGAAAATCAAAAGAAACTTAAATTATGCTTTATGTCTTCATATCTGTCTGTCCATATACAATTGTATATGACAGTAAGAGCAACACCAGGGAGCACAAGATACAAAATATTATTTTGATATCTGATCAAACCTAACTTAGTTGCAGGAGGAATTTGTTTACTAAAGAATGTGTGTGAAATGACATCCTTCTATTGTTCATGGACCCCTTTGTCTTTCCGAGCCAAAGTACAGGTGGCCCATCCACATAATATTGCATGCCACCTTTCCTCCCACTAGAAGGTTATAGGCTGATTTTTATGTTCAAAACTTATAGTTCATATTTTTCCTTCCTCCCACAGACATTGAAGGGTATCGTGCTAGTTTTATTAATATTTAGAAATGGAACACAGCATTTGAAGTAGTTTATAAAGTAGATCCCCATTCTAGAACCCTGAAAGTCTCATGAGTTTCAAGAAGGGAAGCTTTGAGTATAATGTTTTTCAACACTCTAAAAATTTCAGACAAAATTGATTTTTTAGATTCAAAATGGTTTTTTGAAACCAAAAAACCAACATGGATTTTTTTAAAATCCGCGTTGGTTTTTTGCATTGAAATTTGGTTTTTATCAAAAAACCATTTTGAATCTAAAAACACCCATTTTGTCCCGACATTTTTTAGAGTGAATCACTCAACCACAAGCACTGCTTCAGTGGGTCTCCTTGCACATCAATTAGAAGTGTCAATCACTATGGTCACATCAATGCTGTAGCAACATTGCAACAGCGTCACCCTGTTAATCAAATGACGTAGAATTGTATGATAGAAATTATGTTGTCACAACATTGTTAAGCAACATCAAAGATATGAAATTAACATTCTCCGTTGTGGCGACGTTTTCACAACATTGTGAGCAATGTCAATGGTTCAATGTCAGCTTGTTACATTTTGGCAATTTGTAAAAAATCCTGTACGTTCTATTCACGTTTAGTTGTGGCAACATAATTTCTACCATACATATCTATGTGACCAACAGACTAGCCCTCCATCAATTAGCAACATCGGGGTTTACATGTATGTTCTGTGCCCATTGGGAATGACATAAGCCTTGACACTTTATGATTTCTCTTGGATAATGCAATACATGTAAAACTTCATAAAACGGTGCTAAATAAAACTGATGTTCACTCTCAGAAACCTTATGGAGAGTTTTTTTTTTGGGGGGGGGAGTTCAGGAAGGACATCCATTTCCATCTCCAACTTTCAATCTAGGGAGAAATCGTGGTTTGATTTCAAGAGTTCTGATTTATGTGCTTTTCATCAAGAAACCAATAGCGTAGCTGCAATGGTATTCTTGCATCTCTCTTGGTATTCACATATCTCCTCTTTTCTGTTTAATTTTACCTTTGGGACAACAAGGCTTGATTCCGCATTTCCTTTTCTCGTGTTTGTCTTCTTTGCAATTGTGATATTTGTAGTCGTTGTAATAGCAGTGGTACTTGTAGCACGTTCTTTTTCTGTACTGTATTCCATAGTCGCAGGTGCGGCTGCACTTGCTCCAGGGGGTCCACTGGTACAAGTATCCTGTAAGAAAACAAATGCAATGATATAAAACACAAGAAGTTGACAGAGTTATGACAAAGCACCAGTATAGATTTCATGTCCTTTACAGTCAGGGTTTTTTTATTTATCACATATCAAATGTGTTTCCCACAGCCACTTCTACGCTGAAAACTCCACACTGGAAGTTCTACACTGAAAGCTCTACACTGGAAGTTCTACACTGAAAGTTATGATGTAGAGAGATTTGGTGATGAAGAAATCCCTGTTATTTGTGCGGATTGTTTTTGAAAAAATTATTTTCTAGCCTTCTTTCACAGAAATAATTATGCAAGTGCGGGTACACTGTACGCTTCTAAATAAAATTGATAAATTGGATATTGGTTTGATAAAATACAAGACTCCCAGTTGCATTTAGTTGTTAACATGAATGTAGTGAACTGTTGCTGTCACTGTCATGTTACACCACTGCCTATGTTACTAGAATATTGAATTACAATAATAAAATACAATAAGTAGAAGTTTTATAAAGTTTCACCTTGTGGCATAGGCGTATGGGAGGGGGGGCAGGGGGGGCAGTCGCCCCCCCCCAAAAAGTTTGGGAAACAGTGAGATTCGGGCAAAAAGACTAAAAAATTTGGGCAGATGATTAGGTAAAAACTATTTTAAATTAGTGATTTCCAGATCATTTGAAATGGTATTAAATTTAGATCTCGAAATTCGGGCAAATGTCGCTCGCCCCCCCAAAAATCGCGCGTCCCGTACGCCTATGCCTTGTGGAATGAAGAGAGTGACAATAGAGTAGCGTGGGGCATGCAGCCCCCTTAACTTCGAGATGTGATTTGACCTACTTTTTATAGTTGATTATTTGAATTCTTGTGCTGTCATGAAGGGATCACTTGACTCTACTTAAACTAGTGAAGCAAATGTCTACCAATTTTAAGAAAACGGTTACAGCCGTTTTTGTAAAAGAAAATGCAAATGGCCTTCTTACCCCACCCATAGGGCAAGAACCCTCCATATTATAATCCTATGGCAATTATTTTTGCGAGCACATTCAGCTTGAAAGTTATTTCTTGGGGTTCTTCTATCATTTTTAAGGCATTCTATTCACTTTTTCTGAATTTTTCTGTTCATACATTTATTTTTTAAATTTTTTGCCCTTTTTCAATTTCGGCCGAATTTTTTCTACTTTAATTAGCTATTCTATTAAGATTTAAGGTAAAGGACACATTATTAAGTGTTTCCGGAAGCAACTTGAGGCCCAAGTGAAGGGGGCCTCATCCCCCATACCATTGTGGGGCCTCTCGCCCCAAATGCACATATTTTCATTTGACCTCTTTATTTTGAACTAAAATGCAAAAAAAATGATCCAAATCATATTTATATGATGGAGATAAAGTGAAGCAATGCAGATATCCATTATACTTTTAGATATTTCAAAAGTTATTTCTTACAACCCATTTCAAAGAATTCCTCAAAGTTACAAAAAACATTCATTTTTTTTTGTTTCTTTAATTTCTACTATGGTTTGGTGCTGTTTGTCCTGAAAATTTGTGACAACACCTAAAAAGCCTCTAGATAGCTTCAATCCTGTCAATAAGAAAACGCACCAAAAATGTAAGTTTAGATATAACCCTGGGCGGGCCTCTCACCTAACCCGGGCTTCTTGCCCCGACCAATTCTACACATGTATATTTGAGTTATTCAAACTAATTCAAATAAAATCTGAGCAACAACATGGATGGATGGATGATTGGGGCTTTATGTCCTGTATTTTTGCACTTCGTAGGCTAACTAGGACAGGAGGAGGAAAGGGCAATTAGCCAAAGGATGATTGAAAGTGCTGTCCAACAGCAGGTTACTCTACCAGAGAGGGAATTGAAACCCGGATCCAGCGATTGGCAGTCATGCAGTTGCAGTGTGCTACTCACCGAGCTAACCCTTACCCTTAATATGAGTCACGAAGTGACAATTCATGTACATTCTGGCCCTGTCAATAAGGTGTCATTATTTAACTTCCCAGGTAAACATTTTGAAAAACTTACCACACTCATACGTTGGAGCATGGTAGGCCATTCCCTCATAGCAGATGGCCAGAACCAGAAGAACTGCGAATCCGAGAGTAACTTGTGATGCCATTTTGCAATCTATTTAAAGAGTGAAAATTTGTAATTTCCTTTTAATAATAAGTATAATAGACAGGCCTGAAAAAAACAAAATTATACAAGAAATGAGAACTTTGATGAGAATAACTGTAACATGAATGTAAGAACGGACTGAATAACCGTCAAATAGGCGTATATTAGAAGAAACACTTTAAAATCCAAAATATCGTTTACCTGTAATTCAGACAAGTCAGCGGCTATCTGTGCGTTCTTCTCCAATCTCGAAGAAGATGCTGAGGTCTCAGCTCTGGGTCCTTTTATACAAGTCTCTATCCAATCAGAATCTGACAGAACCATAACTAAAAAAAAACTCAATATTCAAAAGAGAGTCGTTCATGTAGAATTCAATCTAATTGAACCGTTGAGAATAAAAGATTTGAAAATTGGATTCTTTGAAACTTTAGGTTGATAAATAATATGCAATTACAGAGTGGTAGTTTAATGGGTTTATCGATACAGTTTAATTACCTTGTCAATAGCTAAAGTTAATCAAGTTCTTGTGTTGTGCACAGAAGGACTCTTTAAATTGCATTTGCAATCAGTGATGTTATTAAAAATGCATGGACATAGTTATGGAGGCGTGTAAAACTGATGCGTGCAAATGGGGTTATAAAACAAAACCAGGCCTATTTACTAAAATGATTTAAAACAAAAGAGCTTTTGTCCCCAGTGGCGAATCTCATTACTGATGATGTCCATAAAATACTTTATTACTAAATTGTGTATTCTTCTGAAAAAAAAAAATCAAATTTGATGAAGAGCAATTCATATCAGTATTCTAAATAATTCAAGTATGTTTTCAAATGGTGTCTATATATGTAAAGTGTAAAAATGTATTTATGCAATGGTTTTCTCATCAACTTCATTACGGGTGGTCACATTGATTTTGGAAAGTATACTAATTATTTTGTTTTATCTGATGTGGACAATTGATATCATTACTTGCTCTCAAATAGGATGCGCATTTATACATAAGACATTGCTGGACTGAAAAGCTAAATGATGTTTGCTCTTTCTACTAACTGCATAGATAATTGAGTGTGCAAAACAAGTTTGTCAATCATTATGGGGTCATTATTTTAATAGCGTTTTCATGAAACTCCTGAACTCGAGTTCTCAGATAGAAAATATAGAAAATCAATTAATATTATACTTGAGGTAGATATATTGTATGGTCATAATAAAATGAACGTCTCATATTTCCAATTGATAATGTGTGATGAGATTTCACATTAAAAGTTCTGTTTGAAACATAGGATGTAATACGTAATCTGCCAAGCCGAGAGGGAGCGGTAAGCAGGTCTAGATTGTATTGCTACTAGCAGAGTACCTATGATAATACAAAAATGAGAGTAAGCATGGCAGTGAGAGTGATATTTCCAGGTATGTCCAGTCTCCAGATTTAAACTGTCAAAATATATCTGGGATGGATATGAATGGTTCAACGTTGCAGGTAAGGCCACCTCATGGTAAAGCCTATAGTAGAGGAAACAGAAGCCAAAAAGTCCAATATTTAAGGAGATACCCCGCACGGAAGTACAACAGGCCGAATCATATACCAAAATGTTCGCCAGAATGTCAGCTATCTGAATCCAGCTAAGAAAATTACTGGTTCCGGGTACTAACTTAGGGAGAGCTGTTGCCATGGCAACAGAATTATTAAAATTGTAATTTGCAAATAATTCATTTTTAATGCTTTTCTTAAACACCAAAGTTAACAGACAAGGTTTTCGTGCCTGGGCAAACTATATTCGAGACAGACTTCCCACTGGCAGACCAATTTTGCTTCTGCATTGTATTGGTTGCCATGGAAACAAGAAATCATAACAAGTTTGAAGTTTCCAGTCATTATCACCCACTTTGATGTCTTATACTCCAAAATGATTTCATTAAACCCGCTAGTGTTTTATATAGAAATGTTGCTGAGAGCGTCGTCTTTCAAAATCTGCATGAGATTTTTATGTTTCATGTCCAGTTATTGCACTAAAATGGTTTCCAAGGCAATAAGTCAGGACAAACAAGTTTATAAGAATTTTGGAATATATCAATATCTCAACTAATAGACATGCTATAGTGCTCACATTTGGACATAATCATTGTGACAGGATGGCCTTCAAAAAAGTGAACCCTCGGATGTGTGGCATTGCCCCTGGTTGCCATGGAGACAGGATATCATAACAAATTTGAAGCTCTGGCCATAATTAACACACGTTGAACTCTTATACTCTAAAATTACCTCATAAAACCTGCAGTTGTGCCACACGAAAATGCTTGTGAGAGTGTCCCCTTTCCAAATATGGGTATGATATGTATTTTTCATGGAAATTTATTTCATTAAAACTATTTCCAAGGCAACATATCGGGTCAAATAATTTGGATGAGGTTGAGACATTATCAATATCTCAACTAATAGACATGTCATCTTGCTCATTTCTGTATAGAATCATTGTGGAAGGATGAACTTCAGAGCAGTGAACCCTCCATGACATTCTATTACAAGTATTAGTTATCATGGAAACAAGAAATAACAACTATGACGTTTCGAGGGGATTTATAATTAACACACTTTGGTCTCTTTTACTCAAAAATAATTACATAAAACCAGCAAGTGTTGAACATTAAAATGCATTGTGAGCATGTCCTTTTTCTGAACCTGGGAAAGTTGTTTATGTGTGAGGTAAAATTTATCAACTGAACGGTTTTCAAGACAATGGAATAGGTAAAGGCAATTGAAGGATTTTTTGAATTCATCAATATCTTAACTGATACTCTTGACAACTTGCTCATTTTATGACATAATCATTGTATCTATCTCCTTCAGAAAAGTGAATCCTCCATGGGACATTGCAGTCTTGTTTGTAATAAGGCCATTCAGTGGCTTCGCCTGCTGGTAAAACAATACTTGTTACATATAGTCTTTCTAAAGATATGCGTTAATGGAATATAATGCTGGGGGGGGGGAGTAAAGCCAGTTCTGCACCTTTGCTAAATTGCCCTTGGTCAGACTAACGGACCAAACGGTTTACAGACGAAGGATACTTTCCGACTGGGTTTTATGAGGTCATCCAGTTTATTGTTTCACTTTCCACAAAAAGTTGTAGTGTTGTGGCCCGACCTACTTCTCATACAAACCCCCACATTTTTAAGAAATTTCGAAAAACCTGATATTTGTAGAGCTCTAACCATTGGCAAAATAAATCGCTACAATGAGCAAGTATGCATCTCTATTGGTTCTCGGGTTACATGTGATTTGGTTTCACCATGTAGTGTCCATCCTCCAAAAAGATTTGGCCTCGATTACATGTAGATGATTGAATGCCAAGAGTAAGAGATGTGATATTTGTATAGGTTATTCACCACGGGAGAGGGAATATGTGATTTATCACCCGAGGGCTTTAGCCCAAGGTGTGATAAACACATATTCCTGATCCCTTGGTGAATAACTGGCTTATACCATGAGACAAACACTCAAACAGTCAAACATGAGAGGATAACTGGACAACAAAGAATATGGGAATTATTTCCCTGCAATACTAGCATGTGATTGGCTGACAGAGGTGTCGAATGGTATAAGCGGGGATTATTGAACTTACTGACTTTTTACTATCAGCTTGACCTTGGTTGACCTTGACCTACTTTTAAAGCATGACCCAAATTCAGGAAAACCTTGTGTAGGAGATGATTTGTGAATGTCAGAGATCAGGAATGTAATGTAAATTTGCTTATTATTGAGCAAACTGACCTCTCAGATGAATCAGAATTTTTATAACTTATCCATTTTTTCATAGTCACAGATAAGATAACAGTATTTTAACTATTTTGTAAAAGGCATACAATTAATTTTGCGATTTTAAAAAATCTCACATAATATAGGCCAATATTGTGCCCCTGGAATAGTTTTACCAAATTTCAAGATCTTCAGACTAACCATTACGAAGAACAAAGCAGTTAACATCAAAATGTTGAAAGATGACTCTAAGAAATTTACTCTCCATGTAAATATGTCATAATTTTACTGTATTTTCAAGAGGCAAATCTTGGTCTGCTCAATTGTGTCTTCCAGCAGACTCTTGCTCAACAAAAGTCACCCGGTTAATTTTGTCTCTTGAAACGAGACCTCAACTTTACGGAAGTTTCTTGTAAAGCAACTTTCATTTAAATTAAACTAGCTTAATCTAATTGACATTTATTCCATATATTCATCCCAATCATATACTTTTTAATATATCCTGTCACCTCCATGTTTATTAAACATATCTGTTCATCTTGCATTCATGAATAATACACCTGCTTGACTATGACTATTGTTTTGTACATCAAACAATAATTTGGCCTTTTGCTTTCGATTCAGGTGATGGCTGCAGTTGGCGAGATGGAGACGGTGCAGTGGGAGGTGCAAATCGTGGAGCTAAAGATGAAACCTTTTGAACTCACATGCCTGAACAGGGAAAACTAACCAAGGCAAAAATGGTGCTACAAAAGAAGAAGTCGATTTTGATGATGGTTATGATGCCAATTAGATGATGAAATTATGCCATTTGAGAGTAAAATCGACAAGATGGAGTGGCCGCCCGCCAGCCGAAAGAGGAACAATGAGAACACTCTCATCAAGAAAGATTTGAATGAACTACATGGCCAGTTCTGCAGCATACGTAAAACGTACAATGCTCTTTCTTGCGTATTTCATACATAAATCGGTTGTTTTCACATATGAAACATGTGAGAAAACTTACGTGCGAAAAGTACGTACATAAAACATACATTAATTTTTCACATCGATTTCATACGTGTTAAATTGGTTTTTGGCGCTTCTTTCGCTGTTTTTTTTAGATAGGCCATTGGCAGGTCTAAACTGAAACCATTTATGATAACCATATTGCACTAAAATGGCCAAATTTAAGTAACTGAAAAGTACCTGTGAGAAATTTGTTTGCATTTGTACGAAAATGTACGTACGTACTACGGATCAGCTCTTTTTTGTAAGCATGGTACGTAGCATTTACGTAAGTAGCACAATTGCTAGTGTAAGGAATTATGGGTCATTCCTAGTCATTTCATCAAATTTCAGAAAATTTTCCTACTCGACCGACTCAGAATGCCTTGAAAATTTACCAGGATGAAGGTTTCTTTCCTAAAATCCCAAGTAATACAGTGATACATGTATCTTTAATAGTTTCTCTGAAAAAAATTCATGAACAATTCGAGATTTTTCCTGAAATTTAAGTCCAGAAATTTGAAGGCATGTAACTGGAATTAGATTGTTCAACCATGATATTAAATCTACACTTGTTATATCGACTGAGAAATTTGGGGACAAAAATGTGAATAAACAGCAATTTTCAGATGTTTTCGACAACCTGTGAAATAAAGGCAAATGCATTGAGGTGGCTGAAACAATGCATTATTACACCTGGGCTACATTAAAAACATGTTGCCTAATTCCAAGTCTCTAGAATTTACACTGATTGAGTTACATGCCTTCAAATTTCTGGAAAAATCTTGAATTTTTCATGAATTTTTTTCAGAGAAATTATTAAAGATATCACTGTATTACTTGGAATTTCTGCTTTTAGGCAAGAAACCTTCATTCTGGTAGATTTTCACGGCATTCTGAATCAGTCGAGCGGGAGCCATGTGTTGAATTGACACGGAATTACCCGTGAACGTATTATCTAACATTCTTGTATATGATTCATCTTACATATACATCAGACTCGTGAACATGTCAAACATATCACCATCAGGTCGTGTATATGATATATATTACATATACAAGACTGGAGGTGTATATGAGAGAAGTAGCATGTACAAGAGTTGTAGTGTACATGGCTTATATGATACATACACGACTGGTAGTGTATATGTCTGATGTAGCACATACATGGCCTATTCTTGTATGTGCATGATATGGCACATATAGGACTCGTGAATGTGTGCTGTCTTACACATTATGTTATTAAAGCTTTGAGCTAACTGCTCGTGTATGAGTAATATATTGCACTTACTCAAATACATAAAAGTGAATTATCTTGCAATAATTAAATTACATTTCCCTTATAACTGAAACCTCCCACGTTACATTTTCAATACATGCTTTGTTGTTTCTTACTACCAAGAACACAAACGACAAAAAATAACAGGCTTCTTAATACACAGAACAGATGATGTAAACCGTTTCTGAATCAGAACATAAGAATTAATGACAGATGTGCGGTGTATGTCCACATTTCAAAACTATGTTCAATTATTTCAGGTATGCAACCAAGGCAAAGAAAAGAGTGAAATTGTTTTCTGCTCATTGAACATCGAGTACTCATAAATATATTTAACTTTAAAAATCAAGTCAACTTTGTTACAAAATAATAACAACATAATTATGTCTTTTTGGCATCCCAATGGGGTATGTAATAATATTAATTGCATTCAACCAAGGAGACAAAATGAATCATTTTTCTAAAGACCAAATTTTACCACCTGTTATGAAGTGGATAAGAAATACATTGTGTAATATTTGATGTCTGGTCTAATTAAACGTACTTACACGATAGATAACATTTGTTTCTAAGGAAGGACTTTGCTTTCTTGTCTGATGGATATTTCATGGATATCAACAGTAATGAGTTTCTGGGCATGGAGGCAATCCTTTTTACCTTCAGCGAACGAAGTTCGAAGAAGGTATTGTAATCACTAGGGTGAAAATGTTGTCCGTCCGCCGGGCGGGCGGGCGGGCGGGCGGGTGGGCGGTCGGGCGGCGGGCGGATAGATCGTTTCCGGGCTGGCACTCGGCCTCTATTGAATGTACATGGATGAAATTTGGTACACATATAGCCTGTATGGTCTAGTTGTGCCTTTTGATGGTCTGATTGATAGATATTGCATACTTTTTGAAATAATTAAAAAATATGAAAATTATTTTTGTTCGTTTCCGGGACAAAACTCAGTCACTATTGCATGAGCAAGGATGAAGTTTGGTACAGATGTGGCCTATATGGTCTAGTTGTGCCTTTTGATGGTCTCATTGATACATATTCTATACTTTTTGTAAAAATGAGGAAAAATAGAAAAATATGTATTTTTTGCTTTTCGGGCTAAGACTCGGTAACTATTGCATGTAAATGGATAAAGTTTGGTACACATATGGCCCATATGGTCTAGTTGTGCCTTTTGAAAGCTGTGATGGAAAATATTAAACAATTTTTTTAAATATTGAAAAAAACACCTGAAAAAAAAAATTTTGTTTCTGGCCCAAGACTTGGTCACTTTTGAATGTACATGGATAAAGCTTGGTACACATATGACTGATGTGGTCTAGTTGTGCCTTTTCATGGTCTAACTGATACATATTCTATACTTTTTGAAATATGGAGAAAAAATATTAAAAATACTTTTTTTCTTGTCCGAGCCAAAACTTGCCCACTACTGCATATGCAGCAATGAAATTTCCTACACGTATCAACTATACAATGTAGCAATGCTTTTTTATGTGCATTTAACACTTTTTGAATGATTGGAAAAACGTGTGAGAAATATAAAATCTTTATATTTTTTGGTTTCCAACTGACAGCTCATATTACCTATACTTTGTACATGCATAAAACTGTACCATAATATGAATAAATTAGTCTGATAGGCCTTTCCCTGCTTTTACAAACCCATGGGCAGATGGCAGGGCAGCAGGCAAATAGAGATAATAGAAGGCCGTTACTCCACCACTGTTCCATACCTATAACATGTGCAATTTGGTAAACTCACCAATTTTATGGTGTAATTGTAATCTTCTAAAGGTGTTATTCGCTGAAGGTTTGCTGCTGCGCAGCCTATGTTTTGTTTTTGATCTTCCACTCAATTATCTTATATTATCAGGATTTCTCAATCTTTTTGTAGCCTATGGATTGTGAAGGCATTGATGCTGTGATTAAACTTTATTGACACACTCCTTAAAATCTCTATCTATGTCTTCGTGTTGATTACATCGCAATTATAAACCTGCACATTTCTTAGAATCCATGTTGTTGATTGATTCATCTGTAAGGGTCAACTTCAAATGATTTTTTTGACAATACTTCTGTAAAATTCTGATTGGATAGAGATTTGTATAAAACGGCCTAGAGCCGAGACCTCAGGATCTTCTTCGAGATTGGGAAGAACACACAGGCAGCTGCTGACTCTTCTGCTTCATTGGTAAAGTGATTTTTGGAGTATCAGCACTGTAAAATTTGAATTTTGAGTCAGCTTAAATGGTTGAGTGAGACGGTTGTACTATTCCGTTGAGCTAATATAGATTGTTGTTTTAAGATAGAGATTATTATAACTGTAAAGAACCATCTGTGTCAGCTCAAACAAATTGTGCAACTATCTCACTAAACGATTTGAGCTAACTCAAAATTTCAAATCTGGAAATTGTCATACAGCTTGATAAAAGAGTTATCAATTAGTGTTTCTGTACTGAAGGTAAGCCGAGCAGGATGTGTAATTTTTGGAAAATAACTGTGGGACATAAAATTTTCTAAGTAATCATTCACTCTGCTGTTTTTTTTTAATGTTTCAACAATTAAGTCTATATTGTAATCAACAGCAATAACAACATGTTTAAACCTATTGAGTTGTCAGAACAAATTATTTATGTGGCGTTCCTCAAGGCAGTATTGTGGGACCCTGGTGTTACCTTGTCTACTGTAATGACTTACCTGTATCTGTAAAGACAAGTACTGTCATACTTTACACAGATGATGCTATCCTCTTGGCAGTGCCAAAGATCTAGACAAAGTAAGAGAGGTTCTAATAGAAGACATGTCAAGTTGCTTCCAATGGTACACAAACAATGGGTATTAATAAATTATGATGTTACTGATGAGGATCACATACAAGTGGCTCTTAAGGTTAACATTGACAGTCTTCCAGCTGTTATCAGTGCCGTCAACTCAATTGCATCCAATAAAATTTGTTGGTAAAACCTCTCCTCACAACAGTTGCAAAAATATTGCGATATGACTCACATTGAATTGCAGAAAATTGAGATGCCACACGAGGCACTAGCATGTACGAATCTCAATGTGAGGATATTTATATGACATAGACATGCCATTGAGGAATTGTACGATAATATTGTGGATACTTTGGCTTCCTGTAGTAATGCTGTTTTTACCTGTAATGGTAGTAACAGACACTCTAGGCCAGGATGGTCAGACTATGTTGCTGACATTTACTCTGAATCTCGAGAGGCAAGGAATCTTTGGCTTAGAGCTGGAAGTCCGAGATCTGGTCCTTTATTGGACAATCATTTACGGATTAAGGCGCAATTCAAACGCTCGATAAGGTTCATCAAGAAAAATGAAGACGCCCTACAAAGGGACTCTCTAGCAAAAAAGCTGTGTGAACTCAACCAGGACCAGTTCTGGAAAGAAATTAAACTTATGAACAACAGTCATACCCCACTACCACCATAACTGCCATTCTACCACTGGACCGCAATGGAAATAAGTTTTCAACTTTTTCGCGCAATCCAGAGTATTTGTACTATGTGTTATTACCGAATAAAAAATCAATCAATTAATTATTTCCTCAGAAACAGATATTATAGCATCTGTATAAGAATGTGGTTGACGATGAATATCACCGATTAATATTCAACTGGAAAAATTATTATTTAATTTCACAGACAGAAAGAGAACATCCCAGTCACTACTATCATTTACTTTTATAATATCATAAGTATAATCCTGGTGCAGATATATTGCTATCGCCATACCCACTGCATACTTTACCTTTGGTGATCAGATTATAACCATCAATCTGGAGAATCATTCATGCATGTTTCCCGCAAGCAAAAAGCCCTCATATGAATATTAGATTTCCCATGTAACTCAGCAATGTATGGCTTCTTACAGCATACTTCAAACAGTGTTTTTGTAACTGTTATGATAATTTTGAATTTTTTTCTTTCCCCTCCTTTGATAGGCTGCAAAATGGCATCACAAGTTACTCTCGGCTTCGCAGTTCTTCTGGTTCTGGCCATCTGCTATGAGGGAATGGCCTACCGTGCTCCTACGTATGAGTGTGGTAAGTATTGTTTTTCATTTTGGGAATCAATATTCCCACATTTGAGGCATGAAAAGATCTGCATGAGTACATTTCTTCCATGGATGTGAATTTAACTATATGGTACTTCATTTTGTTGAGAATTCAGGTAAGGGTATACATTCTCTATCTATTGTGTTGATACGGCAAATGCCAACCACATATTCACCAATAAATAATTATCATCAAACTCAACATCTCTGTGGATGCCACCAGACGGGGCATGAATTACCAAAATCCAAATATATCTGTAATCGGCACGAAAGCTGGTTTTTGGATCAAACTGTATTATTTATTTCTTTGCATTTATGCTACATAATACCTCTGTTGCAGGATACTGGTACGGGTGGACACCCTGGAGCAAGTGCAGCCGCACCTGTGACCACGGAATACAGTACAGAACCAGAAAGTGCTACAACTACAGCTGCTCTTACTACTACTACAAATTATACCAATGCAAAGGAGACAACTACGAGAAAAGATATTGCAAAATCAAGCCTTGCTGTCCCAACGGTAAAATCACTTACGAGACTACAAATTTAGAACACTTTCTTATCATGTGTCATTTCAGAGAAATCAAAATCAAGTCCTTGTCACTTTGGTTTTGTCTAGTTTCCACACAATATCATATGTCATCAAGCAGTGAGAAAGTTCATACTTCAAATGAATGTTGTTTTTATAACCGACACATTATAAAAAGACCTCTATGTATATTCTATATATCCGTTTGACAAAAGTAATTATAATGGGGTATTTAGCAGTTAACTACTACCTTGCATTAAATTTTTCAAAATCAGAAACATTGTCAATATGCAACTTTGACGTAACCATGATACATGCAATGCAACCTTTAACCTTCTGGACCTGTGGATGTAGCTATGGGAATTCAGTTTTTTTCCACAGTTTGGGTACCTTCAAATGAAAAAAAAAATCTGCTCAAGAAAATTTAAATTCCATCCCAGCATTATCATATCAATGCATTTTTCCGTTTCTTTTCAATTTTCATTAATTCTGAAGGTTGGTAATTTTAATGAATCTAATTATTTGAAAATTGAAAAGAAAACCTTTGAAGTTCAGTATAAATTTACATGTTCACACAAATAGAGCAATACATCTTTTGGGATAAATTTTAGTTGTCATATATGGCAATGGCTGTTTTGAAATTCAGCGTTACATTATAATATATTTTTACCAAACCAATACGCAGGTTAATTTAAATACAGGTGCCACTAATATACGTACAAAGATATAATGGTATTAATTGATTATTCAGTCACAAATCACATATTTTCTGCATCATACTATATACGGTGAGTAATTTTTCAGCTGATTATTGTAATGCAAAAAAAAACAATCATATGGCTTTCAACATATTTTTTTGAGGCGAATCATGTAATCAATATAATTTATACACCTACATGCAGACAGAAAATCTATACTTTTGATTTGTTTTTCAGTTGATGGGCACTGGTGCAAGTGGGGATGCTGGGGCAACTAAAAGAATGGATATCGCCAGAGATACAGAGCTTGCAACTACCCCAGACCTTCAGGAGATGGAAAATATTGCGAAGGAAAATATTTTGGAAAGAAATATTTCAAATATTGCTTTTACATTTGGGGACCAACAAGAACTTATGATTATGAGGGTGGTAGTTAGAGTGCATACATCCACATGACACATATACAGATCACTGCAACTCTGGGCATGCAATTCTGTATTCTGGTTGTGGGCGCATGTCTGCAAAAATAAAATCGATCTAGATTGAAACATTTTTGTTCATTGTTTACATTCTACTCACCTGGTGTTGATGATAGGTTGTTTTCTGGGTGATAGATATAAGTCATGTACTATGTCTGGAAATCAAGTATAATTTCGATTTAAAAGCATCCAGAATTTACATCAGTTACCTAGACCATGCGATTCAAAAGCAACTTGCTTCATAGCACTTACCATAACCTGATAGGTTCGGGGAATGGGAGTCAATTTTCTCCTACTTCAGCATAATGGCCACTCCTCCTTATTCCAGTTACTGTATACTAAATGTATATAGTAAGTAGTAAATAATAAATTATTTTCTTTGGGAAGATTTTTTTTAAATAACCTTCAGGTGACTTTTACAATGTAAAAATATATCAAATGTTGTAAATACAGACGAAAATGTATACTAGCATTCAATGAATACACAAACATTTTTACGATAAAATCAATATCGAAATTCTGTTATTAAAAATGAAATTTTTAATAAAAAAAGTTAATGGTTTTAGATTGCTTCACATGACTTAATATTTTATTCCACCATGTTGGGACTAACACACAGATCTTTAAGCGAATGTCTTATTTTAGGTGAAAGGCACTTTGAGATGTTTATAGATCTAAAGCCAGCTCTTCAGTTGTGATAAAATTCAAGTTTGTCCTGAAGATATTTGGGTCCTTGGCCGGCAAGACACCTGGACACAAAGAGTCAGAGCTTGGTATTGTGTTCATAACTAAATGGGAAGCTTCAAGCAATTGCAGTAATTTGTGCTGCTGTTTTCATCGATGACAAGCTTCGCTGCAATGTTTCGTACTCGTTGATATCACACGCTGTGACCTATTGGTTAGAGTGCCTGCATTTGAATCTAGCGAGACTCTCAGGGACTCAACAAAGAGATATGTGCGCACGAAATGGCTGCAAATCCCCTGGGTTACTCGCCTTATTATCTCATGTCGACAGAGTTTGGTTCAGTCTGAATTGAAGACTTAAAACCCCCAATCATCAATCATTGAATCAATAAACAATTTATAAGCATATTCTAGAGAAATTACAGTACCGTAGCATGGGGTGAATAGGAACGCTGGGGTGAATCGGGACAAGCCTGGAAAGAATTTTAATCTTCACAAACCAACATCTTCTACATGGTGTAGGGACTTGGTTTTTTGTGTGTTTTTAGAATATATTGTAACAAAGGTTCAGATAGATTTTCGTGTTTCTACCTGCAGTAGGGTGTCCCAAAAAAATTAAAGTCTGAAATTCATTGGGGCTAACCTCTAAATGTGTTCTATAGCCCCTCTCTGACTCCCATGTAAATTTTCAGCTCATTTGAAGGGGTTTTAGATGTTGCTCAAGAGCTCCAAAGACAGATAGGGGTTTAACATTGAATTTTCATGCGAAAATGGCTATTTTAGCCAATTGCTCACAAATTATTGGTTTCAGTCCACCCAAACACATGGATAGTTGATACAAAGATGCATAAATTATTCTGCACATTGTGGTACCAATTTCACATTTGTAACTTGCTTGGGTATTGAGAAAATCTACAAATATGGGATATACTTATTTACACGATTTTCTGTGATTTAAAAAACCTTCTTAGATTGTTTCAATAGTCTGAAACAGATACTAAGACATTGGTTGATGTTCTTGTGTCTCTGTCACACTATGGAACCAATATCTGATTGTCTCATGTTTAAATTCAAAATTAGACTGGAATTAATCTTCATTAAGAAAGGTGCTTAGCCTTGGCATAGGCGTATCGAAGAGGGGGCAGGGGGGGCGATCGCCCCCCAAAAGTTTGGGAAACAGTAAGATTCGGGCAAAAAGGCTAAAAAATTTGGGCAGATGATTAAATAAAAACTACTGAAATGTAATGATTTCCAGGCAATTTAATTTGAAATGTTTATAAATTTAGATCGTGAAATTCGGGCAAATGTCGCTCGCCCCCCCAAAAATCGCGCGCGCCGTACGCCTATGAGCCTTGGCGTCAATTTTTCATGTAAAATAGTATATATTCGCCAATAACACAAGAACCAAGTGAGGTACAGATATGAAATCGGTACCACAGTGTGCAGAATAATTTATATATCTTTGGTTCAACTATCCATGTGTTTGGGTGGACTGAAACCGGTAATTTGTGAGCAATTGGCTAAAATGGCCATTTTCGCATGAAAATTCAATGTTAAACCCCTATCTATCTTTGGGACTCTTGAGCAACATCTAAAACACCTTCAAATGAGCTGAAATTTTACAGAGGAACCAAAGAGGGGCTATAGAACACATTTAGAGGTTAGCCCCAATGAATTTCAGACTTTCACTTTTTTTGGGACACCCTAACCTGCAGGCAGTAAGGAGCTGCAGCACCTTAAACATTGCCCTGCAGAATTTACATTTTCACTAACTGGTAAAAACTTTGCGTGTACCACAAAAACTATAATAGCTACAGACACAAAATTCTCAAAATACTTCTATAGTTGTGGCTAATTACGGCGGAAAAAATCATAAACTTGGGTACATTAGCACTGACTATATTTAACAGGCACTAATGCACTGTCGCTTCCAGAGTTATTTTAGAGTAATTTTTGGCCCCCATATCCCAGTTAAGAAACGATAGAATGTCATAAAATAAAGGTGGACGGGGTACTACCATGCTGCAAAATTATTTTAATCTTATTGAAATGCTACTGGAGGGTCAAACTCTGCCAAAACTGTGATAAACATGCATTTTTGGAACCTGATAAAAACATAATGTGATATAATCTCAAATAAATTTAGCAAAATAAGGAGTTTACAGTCCAAATCGATTTAAATGGCTTTAAGAGACCATATTTGTCAACCACTCTAAACTTAGAGCTCAACAGGTTCACAAAATTGTGTATGTTAAATCCATAACAGAAACTACAGTCGAACACACACTTGTGTGTGAGCTCTAAGAGATTTCATATGCAGCAACTACCTCTTCTTTTAAGTGAAATGCAGTAACGACTTTGTCTGTTGAATTAGGTCTAGAATTGAATATTAAATAACTTTTAAACGGCCAGTTTATGGTTAGAATGCTGCTATTGCTGCAAAGTGGTACTCTTTGTGGAACTTTTTTTTGGCGGAGTCATTATTTTTCTACCCAGGGAATTGTGAGTAGTCCCTGTTTGGCAGTCAAAGCTTGTCCTGACCACAACATACATTATTTGTGAAGTTGCAACAAAAGTATTAACAGTTACCCTCCTCTGATGTGATAGACATAATTAACTGTTACAGGTCTCTCAAAGCAATTGAATGGATGCTATAGTGTTTCATTGTTGTCTGTTCATTGTTTCAATTAGTTTTTTTGGAGAAAACCATAAACAATCATTAAAATCATGCTGGAAAAGGCTGTTAAAGAATTTGAAAACTTCAGAATTTATGGTACTCATAGGCAGTGCATGTGCACTCAGTGATCGTTTAACTTTGTTGATTACGATTTGTTTATATCTTGTTGGCAGCTCAGCTGTGCATATGAGCACAAGTGACGAGATCCCTCTCCCTGGACATGACCTGACCTACTTGAATATTAATGAATGTGTCAGCTGGAGGTCATCCAATTTCCGGCAGACTCTCCAGCTGTGCTTTTCGTTTAGAGACTGTGAGCAGACTGTATGTCAACCATGTCGCCTTTTGGATTTTTGTTTCTTCAACTTTCATGCTATGAAGTTAATCCCACTTGGCAAATTGTTTGTTGCTGTTTTCTATTTCTCTCAAATCCTTCTTGTCTTATTTTCTCATGTAAATCTCTTTTTTTAATTTGTTTTGTTTAAGGTATAAGTTAGATGTCCCTTGTTTTCATGATTATGTGATATACACCTCGGCTTACGTCTCGGTACCGATCACATATTCCCTCAAACGCGGGATATAACTAGCACAATTTGCACTCATATCATGCCTTATTTGTATAATAGCTATTCTAACAAGTTTCTTTGGAATTTTTAATAATGGAGATATATAAGAAATTTGCAGCATATCCCCATATTTCTATGCAATATGTTATACACTAATATAGGATTAAATAAGAAAAACAGCTTTTTTGTTCATTTTGTGTGGAGGTTTTCAGTCTGCTATAAAGTTTTTTTAAATAATCGAAAATTAAATCCATCATCAAGTAGGCTATATCATTTTTGCATTCAAAAAGTGTAAACATTCTTTTTGTGTGTGAAACTCTTATCCATTTCTGATGAGGTACATTATAAATATGTGGTTAAAAAAACACACAAATTGAGCAACAGGATTGTTTGTTGGCTCTAAATAGTAAAAATAATATGCTGTGTGACAGGAAACGTTCAGCGAAAAAATAACACCATTAAAGGAAACAATGACACCATGAAAGTGATGTGAACCAATTTGCATGTCAGTATATATGCAAGGGTGCCAAATCTTGGCAGTGGCGTAACTGGGGGTGCTCGAGTGGGGGGGCACCTGGGGGGGCACGCGATTCTCTGGGGGGGGCACAAACTATACTAATTGTATATTTTAGCCAGAGTTGGAAAGTTCATATGGGGGGCACCTGGAGGGGCACAGGTCCAATATGGGGGGGCCTGTGCCCCCCCGTGCCCCCCCCCCACAGGGACGCCACTGAATCTTGGCCTATGCTAAACCTTGAACCAGACCAATTGACACATATAATCAAAGGTTCCACCTTTGTTCCTGTGGGGGGAATAGACATGTATATATTTTTCATTATTTGGCATGTTCACGAATTCGTGGAGGTGTAAAAACGAGCATGTACGAGTTCGTGGATGTGTAAAAACGAGCATAAGTGCTCGTGTATATGTAATTACTAGCACTCGTGGATATGCTTTATTATTCATTCGTGGACCTGCCAATACTAACATTCGTGAAAGTGCTAGATAATTAGGGTTTAGGGTTAGAATTAGGGTTAGAGTTAGTTTTAGGCAATTTCAGGGTTAGTATGTTCGTAATTACACCTGTACAAATTCATGAAATGCAATATTTGGCACTTAAACGAATGCAAAATTCGTGTATATGTTCGTTTTTGCAGGTTTACAAATTCGTCCACATGTAAAATATTGAAAAATATATACCTCGAATAGAGGGTTCCCCGTGCTGTGACATCCTATACGCCTTGGGTAAGGTACATAATGACTTATGGTGGGTATTTCCACCATCATCTCAACCAGTTTCTGAATTGGTACTGTGTTGAAAAAAGAAGGTTCCACCATTTGTCCTATGGTGGATTGCAGGGTTCCTTCATCCGTGTAACCCCACACGGACCTAATTACTCAAAATTACTTTTAAGCGACATATTACAAGTATTTTATCAAAAGGTGACTCAAACTATTCAATTGGTCCTGTGGTGGATAAAAGGTTCCACCATTTGTCCTGTGGTGGAATGGAGGGTTCCCCATGCTGTATGACCCTATATGTCCCGGATAAGGCACTTCACCCATTTAACCCCATACTGACCTAATTACCCATAATGACATTTAAGAGACATATTACAGGCATTTTATCAAAAGCTCACTCTAACAATTCAATTTGTCCTGTGGTGGATGAAAGGTTCCACCATTTGTCCTGTGATGGAATGGAGGGTTCCACAGGCTGTGTGACCATATGCACCTCAGGTAAGGCACAAAATGACTTTTGGTAGGTATTTCCACCTTCATCTGCATCATTTCAACCCATTTCTGAATTGGTCCTGGGTCGAAAAATTAGGTTTCACCATTTGTCCTGTGGTGGATAGGTCGCGGGGCCAAGAAGGGTGAATTTGATCACTACACAAATTCAGATTGATAACTGCACATTTCAGATTGATCACTACACATTTCAGATTGATCACTACACATTTTGGGATCGTTGCACAAATATTTTATACCATGAATGACATTACGTACAGCAAGTATATCATATCTGGATCAGAAGGCCTGGCACTAATATTTCTTGGTACTGGTATTTCTGTAATATGCTTATAAATTGTTTATTGTTTTAACGATTAATGATTGGGGGTTTTACGTCTTCAACTAGGACTTAACCAAACTCTGCCGACATGAGTTTGATAATATGACCCAGGGGATTTGCAACCACTTCGTAATCATACTTCTCCCTGTTGTGTAGTGCCAGGAGCGGGAGTGAAACCTGGTCCCTGAGAGCCTAACTAGATTCAAATGCTGGCACTTCAACCATCAGGCCACGGCGCGTGATATCAACAGATTATGAAGAGTAAGAAAATTTGCAGCGAAGCTTGTCATTGATGACAACTGCAATTGCTTGAAACCACTCCAATGGCTTCCCAGTCAGTTATGAACACAATACGAAGTTCTGACTCTTTGTATACAGGTATCTCGCTGGCCAAGGACCCAAATATCTTCAAGACAAACTTGAATTTTATCACAACCGAAGAGCTGGTTTAGATCTAATAACATCTTCAAACATCTCAAAGTGCCTTTCACCTGAAATAAGACATTCGCTAACAGATCCTTCAGTGACTGTGTGTTAGTCCCAACATGGTGGGAAATATTACTTATTAGTCATGTCAAGTAGTCTAAAACCATTAACTTTTTTATTAAAAATTGTGTTTTTGATAACAAAATTTCAATATTGATTTTATCATGAAAATGTATGCATATTTATTGAATGTCAGCATACATTTCCTTCTATATTTACAACATTTGATATATTTTTGTATCTAAAATGCATCTGAAGGTTATTTTCCAAAAATAGCTTCCCAAAGAAAAGAATTTATTATTTACTATTTACTAAATATACATGTAGTTACAGTAACTGGAATAAGGAAGAGTGGCCATTATGCTGAAGCACAGGGTGGTCAAGAAAAAACTTTACAGTCTTCGGCTCATGAGGCACAACTCAGTGAGTTCTTATCCAATCAGTCTCATTCTTGCATGAAGTTCAGCTGGGGATCTCATTATTATGTTTCTACTCTTGGATCTAATTTTGATAAGGAGTTACGACAGGAGGCACATTTTGAAAAACTGTGGTAGCATACAATTTCGATCAACCTTCGTCTCTTTCAAGCAGGATTGAGTTTCAATTAAAGAGAGCTGAAATCCTAGGACCGCACTCCTCTTAAGAACTCTAAAAGTTACTGTAAGAATATGAAAGCAATAGTACGATATTTGAATTGATGGCAATGCCTTGCATTTGGGACAGCAAAATATGTGAAAATGGCCTTTCTTTTATTTCTGCAAAATCAGAGCTCAAGTTCACACATCATGTTCCAGGGGTACAAACTACAGATAATATATTGCCAAGACTATCCTCTTTACATTAGAAAAGATTGAATAGTAATTACAGACAAATTTATAGAACAATGCCACGGAAAGTAAGTAAAGTTTTTTTTGACCACCCTGTAGGAGTAAATTGACTCCCATTCCCCGAACCTATCAGATTATGGTAAATGCTATGTAACAAGTTGCTTTTGAGTCACACGCTTAAGGTAACTGCTGAAAATTCTGGACGCTTTTAAGTCGGAACAATGCTTGATTTCCAGACGTAGTACATGACTTCATATCTATAACCCAGAAAACAACAAATCATCAACACCAGGTGAGTAGAATATAAACAACAAACAAAAATGTTTCAATCTAGATTGATTTTATTTTTTGCTAACATGCGCCCATCACCAGAATACAGAATCGCATGCCAAGAGTAGCAGTGATCTGTAGGTGTCATGTGGATGTATGCTCTCTAAATGCTACCGTAATCATACATGTAAGTTCCGTTCCATCCATAAATGTAAAAGCAATATTTGAAATATTTCTCTTCAAAATATTTTCCTTCGCAATATTTTCCATCTCCTGAAGGTCTGGGGTAGTTGCAAGCTCTGTATCTCTGGCGATATCCATTCTTGCAGTTGCCCCAGCATCCCCACTTGCACCAGTGCCCATCAACTGAAAAACAAAATCAAAAGTATAAATTGTCTGTCTTCATGTAGGTGTATAAACTATATTGAGTAGAATGATGATGCGCCTTGGAAGAAGAATATTTTGGCAACTTTATGATTTATTTTTACAAAATAATAATCTGCTGAATGATTACTCATTATACATGTATATTCCTTGGTGCGGCAACATGAGATTTGTAACTGAATAATCAGTTAGTACCATTATATATTTGTACGTATATTAGTTGCACCTGTATTGAAATTAAACTGTGTAGCAGTTTGTTAAAAATTTATTATAATGTAACGCTGCAGTTCAACACAACCATTGCCATATATGACAACTGAAATCTAACCCAAAAGATGTATTGCTCTATTTTTGTGAACGTGTAAATTTATACTGAACTTCAATGGTTTTCTTTTCAATTTTCAAATAATCAAATTCATTAAAATGACCAACCTGCAGAATTTATGAAAAATGAAAAGAAATGGCAAAATGCATTGATAATGCTGGGATGGAATTCAAGTTTTCTCAGGCAGAATTTTTTTTTCATTTGCAGGTACCCAAAACTTCCCATAACTACATCCACAGGTCCAGGAGGTTAAACGTTGCATTGCATGTATCATGGTGACGTTAAAGTTGCATATTGACAATGATTCTGATTTTGAAAATGCAAGGTAGTAATTAACTGCTGAATATCATTTTAAATACTTTTGCCAGACCAACATATAGAATATACATAGAGGTCTTTTTATAATGTGTCGGTTATAAAAACAACATTCATTTGAAGTATGATCTTTCTCACTGCTTGATGACATAAGACATTGCGTGGAAACAAAACCAAAGTGACAAGGACACATGATGAAATGACACATGATAAGAAAGTGTTCTAAATTTGTAGTCTCCTGAGTGATTTTACCGTCGGGACAACAAGGCTTGATTTTGCAATATCTTTTCTCGTAGCTGTCTCCTTTGCATTGGTATAATGTGGAGTAGTAGTAAGAGCAGCTGTAGTTGTAGCACTTTCTGGTTCTGTACTGGTATCCTTTGTCGCAGGTGCGGCTGCACTTGCTCCAGGGGGTCCACCCGTACCAGAGTCCTGCAACAAAGGTATTACGTAGCATAAATGCAAATAAATAAATAATACAGTTTGATCCAAAATCCAGCTTTCGTGCCGACGACAGATATATTTGGATTTTGGTAATTCATGCCCCGTCTGGTGGCATCCACAGAGATGTTGAGTTTGATGATAATTATTTATTGTTGAATATGTGGTTGGCATTGGCCGTATCAACAAATAGAGAATGTATACCCTTACCTGAATTCTCAAAAAATTGAAGGTCCACATAGTTAAATTCACATCCATGGAAGAAATGTACTCATGCAGATCTTTTCATGCCTCAAATGTGGGAATATTGATTCCCAAATTGAAAAACAATACTTACCACACTCATACGTTGGAGCATGGTAGGCCATTCCCTCATAGCAGATGGCCAGAACCAGAAGAACTGCGAATCCGAGAGTAACTTGTGATGCCATTTTGCAGCCTATCAAAGGAGGGGAAAGAAAAAAATTCAAAATTATCATAACAGTTACAAAAACACTGATGAAGTATGCTGTAAGAAGCCATACAGTTATATGGGAATTCCATTATTCATATGAGGACCTTTTACTTTCAGGAATCCTGCATGAATGCTTCCTCTGACACTTCCCTTATCCAGATTAATGGATATAATCTCATCACCAAAGGTAAAGTATATCTGCGCCAGGATTATACTTATGATATTATAAAAGTGAATGATAGTAGTGACTGGGATGGTCTCTTTCTGTCTGTGAAATTAAATAATCATTTTTCCAGTGGAATATTTACTGGCAATATTTATTGTCAATCACGTTCTTATATAGATGCTATAATATCTGTTTCTGAGGAAATGATTGATTGTTTGATTGATTTTTTATTGGGTATTTACACATAGTACAAATACCCTGGCTTGCGCGAAAAAGTTGAAAACTTATTTCCCTTGCGGTCCAGTGGTAGAATGGCAGTAATGGTAAACACATACAGTGTTGTTATCGATAGGATTATTTTAGATGGTTCGATACTATTTAATAAAACGAGATTGCTTTTGGCTGTTGAGTGGGCTTGAGTTCTTAAAAATATTTTAAAATTTTTTAAAGGAGAATTTTTGATGGCAATATTTTAATATTGTGTGGTAAGTAGTTCCACTCTCTTACTCTAATGGAGTTGATATTGTTACGTGCCAGGGAATTATACCTGGTTACTACGAAGTTGTTATCTCTGGACCTGGCTGAATAGTGATTTCTGTTGTGCTTGAAGGTGTTACAAAGGTAGGATGGTGCAGTGCCAAGATAAACATCATACATGGTGTTAAGGAACAGCTGTCTTGCACGAACCTTCACACATAAGATACCAACTACATCTAGCTAATTTTGTCCTACAAATTTTTCGTAACACGACGGTCAGATGTTCTCTTTGTCTATACAAAAATTTGAGTCGGTTGGTGCTTTTGCTCACAGTAGACATGAGAGGACACTATCTAATGGTAGATCTTAATACTTCACGACCTTAGATGGTTTTATAGCGTGACCGTCATGAATTATTGTAAAATTTTCAGTTTGATGCCGTTTTCTTTTTTAGGAGAGAACTAGGATGTCAGTTTTTCCTTTGTTCATCGCCAGTCTATTGTTTGTTAGCCATTGGAAGCAACTTGACATGTCTTCTGTTAGAACCTATCTTACTTTGTCTAGATCTTTGCCGCTGGCCGAGAGGATAGTATCATCTACTTGAAGTAAGACAGTACTTGTCTTTACAGATACAGGTAAGTCATTACAGTAAGTGAGGTAACACCAGGGTCCCACAATTCTGCCTTGAGGAACGTCACATAAATAATTTGTTCAGACAACTAAATAAGTTTAAACATGTTGTTATTGCTGGTGATTACAATATAGACTTGTTGAAATTCAAAGAATACAGCAGACTGAATGATTACTTAGAAAATTTAACGTCCAACAGTTATTTTCCAAAAATTACATATCCCGCTTGGCCTGCCTTCAGTACAGAAACACTAATTGATAACTCTTATCAAACTGTAAGACAATTTTCAGATTTGAAATTTTGAGTCAGCTCAAATGAAAGAGTGAGATAGTTGCACAATTTGTATGAGCTGACACCGCTTGTTCTTTTCAGTAATAATAATCTTTCCGTCATCATAACTTAAAACAACAAGGTGTGGTAACTCAAAGGAATAGTGCAACCATCTCACTCAATCATTTAAGCTTACTCAAAATTCAAATTTTACAGCACTGAAAGTCGAAAAATCACTTTACCAATGAAGCAGATGAGTCAGCAGCTGCCTGTGAGTTCTTCCCAATCTCGAAGAAGATGCTGAGGTCTTGGCTCTGGGTCCTTTTATACAAATCTCTATCCAATCAGAATCTGACAGAAACATTGCCCAAAAAAATTTTTGAAATTGACCCTTGCAGATGAATTGATCAACAGCATGGATTCTGAAAAAAAATGTAGGTTTATAATTGCATGCAATTAAAGCAAAGACATAGATACAGATTTTAAGGAGTTTGTCGATAAAGTTTAATCACCGCATCAATGCCTTCAAAAAATGTTGAGAAATTTGAATATATAAAATAATTTTGTGGAGGATCAAAAACAAAAAGGGATTGGCCCCCTACTCAGAAACTCATTACTGTTGATATCCATGAAATATCCATTAGATAAGAAAGGAAACTCCTTCCTTAGAAACAAATATTATATATCATGAAAAGCAATCCATGTAAGTTTGTTAAATTTGACCAACCATCATATATTACACAATGTATTTCTTATCAACTTCCTAGCAGGTGGTAAAATTTGGTCTATAGAAAAATTATTCATTTTGTCTTCTGCGTTGAATGCAATTGACATTATTACATACCTCGGTGGGATGCCAAAAAGACATAATTATGTTGTTATTATTCTGTAACCAGGTCGACACGATTTTTAAAGCTAAATATATTTATGAGTTCCCGATGTTCGTTGAGCAGAATATAATATCATACTTTTCTTTGCCTTGGTCAAAATCCTGAAATAATTGAACATAGTTTTCAAATGTGGACATACACCGCACATCTGTCATTTAATTCTTTTTTTCTGATTCTGACAGTTTATAAGATAAAATAAGATAAGATAAGATATTACTTTATTGTATCATCAATAAACATATGTACATGATGAAACTCGATTTGGCATAAATAGACAAGCACAAATTTACAATGGAGAGGGTGTTTTTCATCTTTTAGTATTTTTGTCAACATTTTAAAACAAGATTCATCATATATTCCATTTAAATTTCTTGTTTCTACACCCATTTTCCTAGCTGCTCTGATTATCTTTACAAGCTTATTTCGATCTTTGTTGTGTGATGATCCATACCAAGTTACAATAGCAAAATTCATTACAGACTCAACAATTGACTTATAGAATAATGACAAGATGTTCCTATCTAGATGGATATTATAGAGAATTCTTAGATGGTGCAGTCTCTTTATACATTTGACATAGACATGATGTAAATTGTCTTTAAAGTTCAGCTTATCGTCAATGACAACACCCAAATATTTATAATTACTAACAAACTGTTCAGTTTCATTTGATACCACAAGTGGATCACATTCGTCTTTGTCACGTCGGAAATCTAAAATCATTTCCTTAGTTTTGTTTTTGATTATACTTCAGAAAAGGAACCTTTACATCATCAGTTCTGTGGAATAAGAAGAATTAGGCAAATTTGGAAACAATATACGGTCACTATGGTGGGTATTTTATCATCGTTGTTGTAGTTGGGGCCAGGGCATCCAATACGGAGGCCAAGGCATGAGCATCCGTGCCCAAGATAGAGACATTGACACTCCAGATCCTTCTCCAGACCGAGAGTGCACTCTAAAAAATTTCAGACAAAATTGGTTTTTTAGATTCAAAATGGTTCTGGCCCGGAAACTATCTATCCGCCCGCCGCCCGACCGCCCGGACACCCGGACGCCTGACCGCCCGACCGCCCGCCCGGCGGTCGGACAACATTTTACCAAAGTGATAACAATACCTTCTTCGAACTTCGTTCGCTGAAGGTAAAAAACTTAAACACAAATATCTCAAAATAATCTTTTTTTTTAGGGTCAATTTTTTTAATCCCAAAGTTTGTTCATGCTCACTGTGTTTGTTTGTTTGTATGTTTGTGTTTTACGCCTCAGCAGCACCTTAGTGGGCTATATCGAGGCAGGCGATCGCCGTATGATGATGAGATGAGAAGACTGTGAGTCTGGTACATACCCTATTAATTGAGGGATGTCCAGGGTCTTTCAGTTGCCCAAGTATAGAACACTGGATACAACCCGCCTCCATTTAATTTCCCATGGGCTCGGACTAAATTGAGTTCCGGGGTGGGATTCGAACCCACGCCCTCAGAGCCTCAAGCTCACTGTGAGGCCCAACGTAAAAAATGGCACAACTTACCTTGTGTCCCCTGTATTAACAATAACATGAAAACAATGATGACTGGGTCACGTAGGGGGGGAAAATTCAATATGTATACCAGCCCAATTTATGCCATTGGGTCCCCCATTAACAAAAAACCCATTTTTTTGAAAATCTGACAAGTGCTACCCCCCTTGACATATGCCTTGAAGTTTTGGTGATTTAAAACGCTCGCGTGAACATTTACGTCTACCGCGTTAAGTGACTATTAGACGAATGACAAAACAAATAGTACCATTGGATTCCTCTTGTCAAGAGCTTTAAAATGAGTACCCACATGATGGGTCTACTATGATATTTGTTGTCATAGTTATCAGGAACTGTTACTGTAAATTGCATCGAGTAGCACCTTCAACTTAACTTGATGAAATTCAGGCAAACTTGATAAATTAGAAAGTCCAAGTGTTTTAGTGATATATCTAATACCAAGCACAACTGTTTTTCAATCTCAATTTGGTATCTGAACATATTTATATTTCATGGGTTGGCCATTTGAAAACTTGTCATTGCTATAGTGCTATATTCAGAAATACTATGGCTTTTATTCGCACAACACCTTATTGCTGATTCATTCACCTACACTCGTAATGATAGAAATGAATTCTTTGAGGTAGGCTAACAGAAAATAGCTTATCACAATTTTGATAATTATTATGCTGCAATAAATTTAAGAATCTGGAAGTATAATAACATTAGAATATACTGCAATGTCAGGCAATCGGTTCAGGAATATTAAAGTTACGAGAAATTATATGTTCCAAAACTTATTTATAGCATAATATATTCATGTGAATTACAGCATAGCTATTTAAAGATCAAGCCATCCATGCATGAGCAAGATATTATTGTCTACTCTGATTCAAACTTACATTATGACAGGGCAGACCAGGTAGTGGTGCCCTGGTAATGTGCATACTAAAAATATCAATATTCAATAAACAGGAAATTTGGATGTCTGAAAACATTGATGCTTGTGTCTGCAGTGGGATCAGACATTCCTTGCCCACAAATTAGGACAAGTCATAAGTAGGCTGTCCATTTTGCAAAATTATATATATTCAATAGAATCAGAAATCTCTAAACTAAAGCTTCAAATCGATCATCCTAAATCAACTAAATAGTTAAATATCAATGGATGGAATTACCCAGTCAAAGTTATGTTACAAATCTTTCAAGAAATGTGAATGGGAAATTGATACTGAAACCTAAGTAATAGATAAATCATTATGAATCTCTCTTGGAAGTATACTATGTATAAAGTTTCTTGTATATGATATATATGATTTGTGTAATTCTTTCTACCCATGTAGATGAAATTTTGACCTAATTTTGCATGATTACCTTATATTAATAATTATTCATGGCATCTATTTAGTGCAGTATATACATCAGCATTATTTCATTATTGTACATAGTCCATTGTGAGATTATTCTTTGCCTGGAAGCATTTGGCTTCATAACAATTAAACTTCATGAATGGCACAATACGACTAATGATACTAGTATTTCAATGATTTGTGGAATATCATCAATTTATCAGAGTGTTGACTTAGTGTTTTGTACTTGGGAGTTGTAGACCAATTTTCTTGTGAACCAGAAGGGCCAGGACTTCGATAAATAAGTCAGGACCCTTCAACCCACGTAGGAAGCTTATTAACAGTTGATGTCATTCTTACATGTCTTTTTTTCAGTGCCATACAAATGCTTTACGGCACGCCGACCATAACATTCACAGTGAAAAAGAAATACCAAGTATATTATTATTTCCATTCCTAAAGGTATATAAAGCACTAAATATTTAAAATCAATTTATTTTTGAAGACCAAGACTCTGGGCAAGAGACCTGTCCGAAAAAAAAGTACATAATTGGTAACGTTTGCTTAAGAAATATCAATGCAAGAAGCGTTTGACATTAAAAATTGTTTGGAATGGCATCGCCTTTAGTTTATCGGATATATAGCTTCCTGGTACTCATTTTGAAGGAAATTTTCCAGAGAATCCAAATATGCTATCCTCATTGTTCTATCTGTGATAGGGTTGAAGATATCGCAAACCGCAACTTTACGGAAACGTAATATATCCTGAAAACTTCAAGGCCTATGTCAAGGGGGGTAGCGGTGCTCCGATTTTCAAAATTTTTTTTTTATGTTCATAACTCACCTAATGGCACATTTTGAGCCGGTATACATACAAAAGTAGGATTGAGTCCCCCCCCCCTACTGGGTGGCTGAGTGGTGCCTGCCTGCGCCGCTAAAGGTCTTGGGGAACCTGAAATCCCAGCTGGAAGTCATTTTTATGTTAAATTGGTGGCCCCTTGTATCAGTGTCTGTGCTGGGCAAGTAAAAGATAACTTACATGGGGTAAAAGCATGTTTAGTCTCCATCTCATTCATCAACCCTGGTGAGCGGTCAGAACTTGGCGTAGAGAGCTGCACTTACCATATATCTATCTATATAGATCTATCTACGACTGATACTAATATATGTAAGTTATAATGTAACTGATTTCACTTAAAGGTGCTTCCAATGCCAACTCACTCCTGATATTTCATCTTCTTTCCTCTGCGCAGTCTAGATAATGTCAATTTTTTTGAGTACTTAATTGGTCATGAGGCCTCGTGGCTTGATTCACCCCCCTCTCCATCGCTCAACAACCATCAGTTCTCTCCAACTATATTTGGCTTTCTTCAGCTACTTTGGTTTCCATCAACTACCTTCAGCTCCCCTCAGCCACCTTCTCTTCCCTTAACTACCCCAAGCTCCCTTCAACAGCATAAGCTTTCCCTATGCTTCCCTCAATTACCCCATAATAAAGCAGTGGTCACCCGTGAGTGTGAGGGTGTATCCTGCCATGAAGCCTGTCATACTTTTGTGCAAGTAAACATTCTGCAACAAACTTCATGTTTACATTTTATCATTGTGTTACTCATTAAGAATTGAACTGTGTACTTTAATTGCAGAGTCAACAAACTTGAAGTTAGATAGGATATTGGATTGTGTGAACCCACACACCCTTGTCTCTCTGAGCTGACCGGATGGATGGACGCCATTGGATGGGTGATCGGGGCTTAACGTCCTTTATTTATGCACTTGGTACGCTAATTCCCAGCAAACACAAACGGTTTTTCAACGGTTTTATAGTGGTCGGTGCTCAAACCGTTATTTGATAACGTTTTTTTAACCAAATTTCAATGTTATTGAAAAACGTGTTATTCCAACCGTTAAAGTTTAACATATTTTTAACATTTACTGAAAATGTTGAGAATACGTTACCTGAAAATATTAGGGTGCATCAGTTGCCCCAACATTAACCGATCAAGCTGTACCTTGGTCCATAATTGGGTTTTACCACACAAAATAAGATACTAAAATTTCAGTTTGATTGAAGTATATTTAGGGGTGCCTCCGAGAGCATATTTCTTGTGATTTTTTCAGGAAAAGTTATGTTTCCGTAGGATCGCGGTTTGCGATAACTTCATTAATATACAAGATAGAAAAAAACTAATGACATAATTGGATTCTGCAGAAAATTTCCTTCAAAATTAATACCTGGAACCTATGTTTCCATCATCATCATGGTGATCATGTATTGCAAGATATGCTTTTCCTCAATTTTTATGTACGACATCACTGATATACACAAGTTTCTGTTTATATGACTGCATGGCACTTAGTCTTTGCTTCTCTCTTCATATAAATTATGTTTCATACATATCAGCAGTGATTTACTCAGTATTCCATTTTATCTCTCAAAGCTATTTCAATTATTCATGATGATCTCAATAAACATTTTATGACTATGAAGATAAAAAAAAACAGCTTGCTATGCTGTGTGTTGATAAGTCCCAATTTATTTTAACCTTATGAAAAACTAGCCCTAATAATTTTTGTGCATAAGGAGATGGGTCCATTTACAATGTACATCAAGGTTCATCACCTGTCCTACGGACAATAAAAAATAGAGCCATGAAGCTGCACCATAGCTTGAGTTTGTGTTTTATGGTAGTTAGAGGAACATATGTACTACTTTCTTTCTTTCTTTGCATTTGAAATTATATTCTATTTCTTCATTATTAATTTACTACAATATCTGAAACTTGAATGACCATTCTTAACACCTGCGGGATGATTGGTTTTAATCTGATTTAATTTATATTTACAAAAATATCGTTTTAAAAGACCTATCCACCTTTGCCTCTCAAAGACTTTTCTTGAAGGTCACACCGTATACCATTTAAAACATTTATCATTCATGCAGATAATTATCACACATTCCTAATATAATGGAATTTAAGTAGACTAATGTGCAAGGTTTGTACCCTTCTGCATGAGACAGCAAGTAATCAATACTTTTTTAAAAACGCCATGTAAGTTTGAGTGAAAATGTAAAATAAATATTACATTTATTCAATTGCTTCTATTCTTGTCATAGAATTGTGACTATAGATTAAATCTATGAAATAAATCCTCCTTGGACCTTGCCATCCATTTAGTGCAGGATATACAAATTATGTATTCTGACAGTCGCGGTGAACATAGTCGCTGATATAGGCCTACTCTAAAGATTTTGGTCTGAAGCTTAATGTGCCCCAGAAAAGCACTTCCAGAAAATATACTATAATATTATGCCGACAATATTTGCGTTTCATTAATTTGCAGAATATGGATTGTGATTACCATATTAAGTAGAATTGTATGTGGAACCATCTTCTTGCATGTGCACTATAATATCAGGCACGTTTTTCTTGGTGATAAAACACACAATGTTTTATTATCTGGGGTGAATAAGGGGCGATCCGCAGCTTTTCCTAGTATGTTTACCATGTTAATTTGTGGCCTGAGGGAGGGGCATGGCCCAATACCCCCCCCCCCTAAATATACCACTGAGTAAATTATTACTCATATGTATCAAACATAATAAATAATGAAAGGAACAATTAAAGACAAAGTATCTTGCAGTCATTTAAAGAAAAGTTGTTGTATAGTCATATTCAGAGTAAAAAGACGTTCTGCAGTATGGCACCAACACTATTTCACCGAAATTATAGGTTCCAGGTATTCATTTTGAAGGAAATTTTCTACAGAATCCAAATATGTTATTATTTTTATTCTATCTTTTATATTAGTCAAGATATCGCAAACCGCTATTCTGCCGAAACATAACTTTTCCTGAAAATGTGTTTGGAAATATGCTTCCGGAGGCACCCCTAAATATTATTTGATCAGGCTGATTTTTTAGTATGTTCATCTGGCTACCAAAACGCAACTTCATGCCAAGGTACAGCTACCTAGCTTCATTTTTTATTTTTCATGGGGCGGCTGATGCACCCTAGAAAATATGTTTCTGTAATGCATAAAATACATTATTCTGACATTATGAATGTTGGTAAAGTTTTAATGTCGATTTAACATCTGAATTTAGCATTGAAAAAATGTTTCAAGAAAATGTTAGAAATATGTTTTTTGAAAACGTATTTCTTTAACGTGGAAAAAACGTTTAATGAAAATGTTGAAAATATGTTACCTGAAAATGAGTTTCTGTAATGCATAAAATACATTGTTCTGACATTATGAATGTTGGTAAAGTTTTAATGTCGATTTAACATCTGACTTAAGCATTGAAATAATGTTTCAAGAAAATGTTAGAAATATGTTTTTGAAAACGTATTTCTTTAATGTGGGAAAACGTTTTATGAAAATGTTGAAAATATGTTACCTGAAAATGAGTTTCTATAATGCATAAAATACATTGTTCTGACATTACGAATGTTGGTAAAGTTTTAATGTCGATTTAGCATCTGACTTAAGCATTGAAATAATGTTTCAAGAAAATGTTAGAAATATGTTTTTTGAAAACGTATTTCTTTAGCGTGGAAAAAACGTTTAATGAAAATGTTGAAAATATTTTACCTGAAAATGAGTTTCTGTAATGCATAAAATACATTATTCTGACATTATGAATGTTGGTAAAGTTTTAATGTCGATTTAGCATCTGACTTTAGCATTGAAATGATGTTTCAAGAAAATGTTAGAAATATGTTTTTTGAAAATGTATTTCTTTAGCGTGGAAAAAACGTTTAATGAAAATGTTGAAAATACGTTTGTATAATGCATAAAATACATTATTCTGACACTATAGATGTTGGTGAAGTTTTAATGATGATTTAACATCTAACTTTTGCGTTGAAAAAAGGTTTCGTTCAAAAGTGTTTCTGAATATCAACATAAAAATGTCTTTAAAACGTTATCAATGATCCAATTCAAAATGCTAAAATAAAACGTTTTTCAAATGAATTTCTAAGCTGATTAACTTCATTTTTTTAAATTTCTAAAATGTTTCAAGAAAATGTTAGAGATATGCTATTTAAAAACATATTTCTTTAACATGGAAAAAACATTATTCCCATGTCTTGAAAATATGTAAAACGATTAATGAAACTTGTTCACTTGACAATATGGTCACAAAAACATTTTTCCGAGACTGTTTCAGAACATATTTTGAAAAGTGTCATTAAAGCATTATAAATGATCAATTTGAAAACATTTGAAAAAAACTTTTTCAACAGAATTTTGAAATTAACGACAATGTTAAACTTTTAACTTCATTGTTTAACGTTTCTAATATGTATAATGAAAACGTTAAAAATACGTTATTTGAAAACGTTTTTCTGCAACATGGAAAATACATTATTCTTATGTTTGAAATATTTGGAAAGCAAACGTGTTTGGTTGAAGACCCTGCATCAGTTTGTCATAGCATAAAATTTTTAAATCAAAAGCATAGACTCAGAAATATCTGAGCATGTCATGCTTTTCCTGTGTTACTCTGTGTTACATGATGACATATTCAACTATCCTGAGTCAGTCGAGTTGTGTTTCTTTTCACTTGCATGTTACAGGAATTCGTGTTGAAGTAGACTTTTGGATTTCACAGTTGTGTGTTTTTGGCAAAATTGTGTTTTGGCTATTAGCACCAAGTTAGAGCATTGATTCTGTATAATTTTGCATGCAATGTGATGGCATTCACATTTGGCAGTGATCCCGACAACAAAACGTGCAGTTAAATGAATAGTAAAGTCATAATTAAGAAAACATTTTAAATCTACGTGACGTGTGGTGCTGTACATGACGTATGGTAGTCCAATGATTGAATTGGCATCCAGTGAAACACAATAATAACTGAAAACACCAAACAAATCAAACCGTTGGAAAATGTTGTAGCTCACAAGTTTTTGCTTCTTTGGTCATATCCCCTGTCACTCATTTCGTAATCTCACGTTTGATAAGTTGACATCCACGCCCTCTAAAACAAATGTTTGACCACATATGACCATCCCAGACCGCATTTATTATGGGATAAAATAGTAATTAGTGTTTTTTTGGGTATAACTCCTCCGACACTTTACCATAAACTGCTGCAGATGGCTAGACAGATTTGATATACTTATGAACAGATGACGAGATATGTAGATAGACAGACAGATAGATAGATAGATAGATAGATAGATAGATAGATAGATAGATAGATCGATAGATAGATCGATAGATAGATAGATAGACAGATAGATAGATAGATAGATAGACTGATTGATTGATTGATTGGTAGATTGATAGATAGATAGATAGATAGATAGATAGATAGATAGATAGATAGATAGATAGATAGGATCCATCTATCTATCTGTCTATCTATCCATCTATCTATCTATAGATCTATCTATCTATCTATAGATCTATCTATCTATAGCCCACAATTACAACATGTGCAGAAAAGTAATTATGAATCTACCGATATTTGACTATTTTTTTTATCTAAACTTTCAAT